>CM060943.1:195767134-197017134 GCA_030765085.1 Allium cepa
AACGTTCATTAATTTATATCTAATTCATAAGAGGTCCAAATCGAACGCGACATGTTGCGTTGAGATTGTATCAGCGAAAACTATGTTATGGAATTGGTTTGGATGGATCTGGAGCCAATAGGAGTTTGGGCTAAAATTGAACGCATATTCGATTTTAATTCAAACTGAAATGCTTTGGTGATTACTGAAATTTCTTTGAGTAAATTCACTTTGATTTGTAATGTATTGATCCGCCTTACTTTCTACCAGAGACGACACTTAATACATCATCGATATTCATGAGCCGATCATTTAACCATCCGGAAGACGATACATTAGAAAGAAAAGATATAAGAGAAAAAACAAAACAACGTAGAATCTAATAACGCAATGGAATAATATATATTGCTCAACAAAATATATTACAAAATCATTTCAAAATGTTACATCATAGTCATACTAATACAAATTCTACCTTAGGATAGTTATAACAGTCTGTCGCTACCTAATTGATACAACATACATATAATATAGCAAAAGACAAGGTAATATCTGGCGATCGATGAAGCTACCTGCTCAAAGCTCCTCCAAAATGAATTTGTAGAAAAATCCGATCTACTTGGCTGCCTATTCAAATTTGAGCACCCAAGAGTTTAGGAAACGAAAATAAACTTCAGGTTATACACGGGTCTGGTGCGAGTAAAGCATAAGTCTTTAACCCAAAGGTATCTCATAAGACCACGCCACACATAAAAACACGAACGTGTTTTCACCTTATGATAGCCAAAACATTTGTATATAAAAATCCAATGATATTATAATAATGTCTATGATTTAAAATAAATATCAAAGTAGCTGAAACTTTAACCATATTAAATTCGAACATACTAAGCTCTAAAATCAAAACCGCAAAGTCGCGTATTGGAGATTGGATTCCATATTATGGCAAGGTAAGGGACTACTATCCAACGGTATACCGCTAGAAAATGCACCGGAATTTGACAAGAACTTCTTGTACCTTTGCTACGTGGAGATGGCTACCCCTTTAACATAGCAAACCAGATTACCTCATTCCTTTTTGACATCGACGCCATATACTATCATGGTGTTTGCATGAAAAACAACTCGAATATGGATAATCCAGAACGGGATGGTGGCTTTTAATGGTAGCTGACCACATAGCTCTACTACATACCCTATTTTTGCCATTTTTCCTGGTTATGAGGCTTGAGGCTATGTTTTATCTTTAATATCACTTCCCACTTGGAATGCAACATTGCCTTCCAATCGATGAAACATTATCGGTATTCATCCATACAAGTCGTTCAGGAGATGAACGAATCAAAGGCACTACTTGTACTAAATTCATATTGGAATACCCTTAGGATTAGTAGCAAATAGCCCTTGCACTTCAAAGAGCTCCGTCTTCGATTCCACAATCTTCAAGATGTCTTCACTTCGAAATGCTAGAGTTGGATCGAAGTGGTTTCGAATAACATGGCCGATCCCGGTCTCTTTGAAACAACTTTCAATAATTTCTATCAAACTCAACCTCGGTTCTTTAGTAAACACACAGTCAAAGATAAGAGCAGAGGTCACCTCCAACTCGTTAGTGGACGAATTTCCTTAGGGTTTGTCCTAGGGGAATGAAATGAGATTTATATGCATGGTATAGCATCATCAGAGTTGATTGTGCCATATAACTCACGTGTTTCTCCTAGATATTTCCAAAGTTAAGTTTTAGGTCCATATTTGATAGTCGGTTATTGAACTATCAAACAAAAAAACAACAAAAAATTCCCTTAGAGATTTATCTATCCATGGCAACCATTAAGCCTCAAAATGAATCATTTTTAATAATCTCTTTTCAAAACGTTTGTCTAAAATATTCATATACTTATCTCTCTGACATAAGTATATTCATGAAACATTTGTGAATAGCTTCTTATTTTCAATGGATTAAACAAATGTTGTATAAATTGAAGGTAAAGACAACCCTAAATATTGTCCCCTCGTTGTTAAGTGTGAATGGATGTTCCATACCATCATTTTTAAAAGGTCAGTTTAGAGAAACCCAAATCTCAAATTCTCTATATATTTCTTTCGATAAACCCTTTTTAAACAAATCTCTTTTACATGAAGTCCAAGTCTATTTCAAAAAACTTTCTAAACTCAAATTCATTTAAAAAATTCTTCTATAAATATTCGAAATTATTTGTAAACTTGCTTTTATAAATATCCAGACTTTTTAGGTTGATTCCTTGCAAATAACCAACCTTTTTATAAACTCCCTTTATGAATATCCAAATTGTTTTCTAAAATTTCATTTATGAATACAAAAAAATCTCTTATAAAACTCTTTATAACCTTTCATGTTTAAATAACTTCTTAAATAAACTTAAATCAAATTAGCATCTGTTAATAAGCAAATCCATTTTATAAATCTCCCTTGTTTATGGAATCTTCTTTCTTAAAAACACGAATCCATTTACCCAAAACACCTTATAATTTCCAAATTCATTTATAAAACTCTCAGTATAAACTTCTTTGATAACATGGAAAACCATTCATATTAGTTAAAAACATCTTTAGTAAAACCATTTGTCAAATCATTTTTTAAATTATCTTATTCGAATGTAATAATTTTGAAACCAGTTCATCAGAAAATGAAATATTTATCTTTACAAAAATCAAATGGAGGCCTGGTGAGCACAATGGTGCTTTTAATTTGATTTTACTTATCCAGTTTAAGATAGCATCACATAAGTATATAAGGGATCAACACATAACAATCAATCAACTTAAATAAATGTCCAAGTTAATTATAATAGAAAATTGGTGTTTTGTTCCGCTAATGGATGCTATTTAGTCTTCTTATTCATATGGGGATAGTTAAGGGTAAGCAATATAGAAATCCTTTGGTTTAAAATAAATCTGAAACAAAAACAGTCTAAAATACTTAAAGCGGTTTTAAAACAAATTAAAACCCTTGTAAATGAAAATCAAATCCTTTCTAAATTGTAATTAAACTCTAATTAAAAGTAATTAAACCTTATTAAAATATGATTAACTTTCACCAAAGGTTACCTAAATAAAACCCCTTTTTAAAATAATAATTAATTAATAATTATCTTAAATAAATAATTAAGTAATAATTAATTAATCCTTAACTAAAAATTAAACAATAATTAACTTTAATTAAGCAACAAATCATGATTATCTTAACCGATTAACATTTAAGTTTAAAAACCATTATTAACTAATGATTAGGTACTAATTATCCTTATTAATTAATTATTCGATTAAATAACCATTATAAATAAATAATTAAACAATTGTTCTCTAATTAATAAATTAAGGTTAGAAAACATTTCGAAAAAGATTTCTAAGTCAAAACAAGTTTAGATTAGAAAAATAGTTGGATTTCCGAACTGTGCATAGAGCGATTATCCCTATAAGGACGCGTAATTTTCAAAATTTGAAGTTTTGATTTTCTAACTTTTTAAAACTATAACTTTGAACTCTTGTCTTCCTTAAACATGAAAATAAACTTTTTAAACCAAATCAATGTTTTGAGCTTGAAAACTTTTCACTTTGAAATAAAAAATCAAACTTTTGACAAAAGCAGGTTTCTACGTCGCTTTTGGTTAGCGAGTCGCTATGTTTGTGTCATGAACCCATATACAATACATACAAAGTTCAAACATATCAAATCATAACATTATATCATCATCATAAACAAAGTATTACTTCACAATGCTAACTAACTTTTTCAATATTCAAGGTATAATCTTTGTCGCCTACTCAAACTTCGGCATAAGCAATCAATATCAAATCAACATACATGCTTGCATACACAACATATAACATTACTACATATTCAAATAACATTTTAACTCATAAATTTTACAACTTTAAAATGTTAGTAACTTGATTTTAATATATGAACTTTACTCAATAAACTTTTCCTAAATCAAGGCAGACTTTTACTGAAATCGAATATACTCCTAGCAAACCGCCTTAACTTGAAAATATGATTTAGTGTGACCATCTATGGTGCAAATGGGCTTTGCCAATTGCATAATTAGGCCTGGCCCAAGGTGGTTTTAATGTGTAGGGGTTTTCTTTGTGAAGAGAAGGGTTTTGGAAGTAAATCGAAGGTGTTTAGTTATACTTTTAAACTATTTTCTCTGTCTTTTTTCTTAGGACTTTGAAGATGGAAGCCATTAAAACACATAAAGGTAAGAAGAGGGTTTTGGCATGAAAATTTTAAATAAAAACAAAGAAGAGAATGTAGGAATGAGAGGGGTATATATAGGCTTAGGAATTTTATTTAAAATACATAGTGGTTATAATTAAATACACACACATGCATGCACCCCCACACCTCCCTTCTCCCTCTTGTACGCATAACCCTCCCCCCCGGTCATGTTGTAGGGTATTTAAGGAAATGCATAAAAAAATTATATATATAAGTGTGTTTATATGTATATATATGCCTTTTATGACATAATTTGTCACATCCAAGCTTAGGTACAAATATATATAAGTTAATATACATAAGTATGCTCAATTAATACTAATCCTAACATGTATAAATGTGTGCATGTTGCACCAAGTGTGCACAACATTCCTAAAGAATTTCGGTTGTCGAAAAGTCGGAATTTCGAAAGCATTCTTTAGTCGCATGTTTTATTTGTATTTGAACTATCTATTTTGATAACAAATTTTGAAAACTGTAACGACCCGTAAATTTCGACGATTAAATTTTAGTTAAAAAGGGATTATGTAATAAAAAAAATTTGTAAAGAAAAATAAAGATATATATAAAAGAGATAGAATTTATGCTGGAATGAACGCTAAATGAAAATCCAATGATTGAGATAGTGTAAGATGTATACCTGTGTGTAAGTTGAATAAATAAAGGAGATTTAAATTTATAACTAATAATGAATTTGTAACATCCCGCCTTTTCGCACACTTTAAACCGACACACGTGCCAATTCAAAACATACGCAAGGGCGGATTGTTATGGGGTAAATAAGAAAACAGAGAAGAAACAAAACAAAACAGAATCTCACAGCGGAAGGATAAAATATAATAACAAATATACAGTTCAAAACAGTTTACAAACACTTGATTTGCTTTATACAATAAATATCAGAGTTACACCTGCCAATACAATCAATGCAGCGGAACAGTATGAGTGTGGTGCAATACTATAGATAATAATAATACGACTCCTTCGTCTTCGTCCTTCAAAGCTAAAGTCTTCGATCCTGAAACGCTCGGACAGACCCGAGCGAATTTGAAAAGACAAAAACACTCGAGTCAGAACTAAAAGATCTTATGTGAGTTAAATTAACAGAAATAAATATGAGTACAGTAACTCAAGAGATGCTCGGGATTTACAACTCCTAAGGATCCGTTAAACTATTTACTATGTAGTATATTGCGCTATTATAATAGTGTCTATTTATAAAATAAACTTACTTTTTAATAGCGTTAAGGGGTTACCCATATAGCCCTTAACACAAATAATGCCAATAGTCTATACAGTACCGTAATACCTCCTGATCGGGAAGCTACCAGAGGATACTCCATAGGTACGACACAAATAGAAACTCGTAGTAAAGGCTCGGTATGGTAGGTGACACGGCACAACTAGGCAATGCCAGGGTAGATATACCAATTGCTATCCAGGCTGGTGGAAACGCGTAGCCGCAGTTACCGCCCACCTCGGACTAACTCCCCAAAATCAAAATATAGAAGTGGCCACTGAATCAATCCAAAATCAAAGTATAATATCGAAGAAGAGGGTCCGATCAGAGGAATGACCTCATTGGCCTGAGAATCGCTCATGTTTTAGCCACCTTATGCCAACTCACGGGAGTCGGGTCCACGTATTTACCTTACAGGAAACGTCACCACCACCTACTTCATTCTGGAATCTCCACCGCGTACACGGTTAGTCAAAGTGGTTTTCGGTATCGACATAGAGTATGTCAGATATCCGATCCCGGTCTCTTTGCCAACCCATCGTTATTATAACACCGCGGTCATTTAAAAATAGGTTATACTTTAAAAATCAGAATAAACATTCCATTTCATAACCATGAATACGATATCATTTCAAAACCCAAAACCATATTTTATCACTTATCCCAAATATAATTATTTTCCAAAATCAAAATGCTTTAACTTCATATCGTCTGAAAATCAAATATTTTCAAAGCATAGTATTTTGAAAATCATAATTTAAAACCATAACTTCTAAAACTTGAATGGTTTGGATATTCAACGGTATATGAATTAAAAGGTTTAACTTAAATGTTACTTTGTAAAGAAAATAGTTCTCATGGCTTTACAAATACATTTCTTTATTAAAGTCTAAACCAAAATTTGTATTATCTCTCTCAAGTTCCAAAACCAATTCAATTTATATATATATATATATATATATATATATCAATTTGGAGTATTAATATTTCAAAACTAAAGTTGGAATTTATTCCTTCAACCAAATTAAATGTTCTATTATTTAGTCTTGAATATTCACATAAAATCCATAAATAAATAAGAACTCCAATTTCTAGTAATAAAATATATATTTTTTTCAATTCAAATTATACTAGAATATTCATTTCAATTTATCTTGGAAAAAAATCCAATTATAAATATCATATCTTAAAATTTCCAAACTTAACATTTAAACATATGATATAAATTATCAAACTCCATTTTCTTAAATTTTTTCCATTTTTAATAAAATTTATACACCTTTTAATTTCAAAATTTTCAACTTCATATGTATATATATGGAAGAATAATATTTATACAATATAAAATTTAAGATTATTATAAACCGTATTCCATCCAAACCATAGAAATCACCTTTAAATAGTTATATATATACCGCGGTGCCTGTATATAATTTTCTATCCTATGGTCAAGTGATACGGATATTTATCATTTCAATCCGCAATTTAAAAGATATAAAATTTTGCGGTTGTATATCATTTCAAACCACAATCCCGAATGAAATGAAATATGCATGATAATTTGCAATTTAATGATATACAATAAACATCCATTCATCAACATCATCCATCATCCAAATCGCAATCATCAATCAGTATCAATCAATAACAATATTATTTTTGGTACTACATAACAGGTAATACTGGCAATTTTATTCAAATTAAATTTAACAGCTATTAATCTACAGTCTATATTCAGTAATAAATTATATAACCGTTAACTAGCAGTTCATATATAAACAAATAAATTTTAACTGTAAATTTATACGCAATAAATTAATTAAATTAACAGTTAAATTAAATAAATGCAATTCAACAGATTTGAAATCATAGATTTCAACATTTATTGTTGAAATAGACGTTTTCGAGAAATAAAAGGAAATAATGGACTATAACACTGTTGTTATAGTAAATGATTTCCGAAAGGAAATGTTTTGTATAGTATTGGGATTTATATATCTATTCTAATTTCGAATCCCTATACTAGTGATTTTGGGTCGTCGTAACGATGTTTTACGTAACATTCGTTTTGGCCCAAATAAATATGTTTAAGAGAATGATTTCCTTAAAGAATGAAATATATACTTAATTTCGATTTAAGTATATTGAATATTTTCTAAGTGTTGAAAATAAATAAAATTCGTGAATTACTTATTTAATAAGTATGGAAATGTTTTTCCAATATAAAGTGAATATTTTGATAATTTATCTTTTTGAAGATAAATTGGAATGAATAATTGAAATCGTATATTCATAGATATTTTGAAATATAAATTCACTATGGAATTTATAAAAGAAAGGGGAACTTGTTTAAAAATAAACGTTGATTTATTTTTGAAGTGTGAAAATTATATATCTTGTAAAGATATTTTTGGAAAATAAATAATTTGGAAAATTATTTGGAATCTGGTGATGTGTGCATATCAATTGATAGTTCAATAACCGACTATCAATATTTCCCTTTGAATGGGTATTTGATGTGATTTGTTTGAATTTGAATGCCACACTTATTTTTGAATAAGCGCTCACTATTCGGGTTAACCGGGAAAAGACCATGGGGTCGTATAACCCATTCCGAATATGTGATACGTCGTTATGAATTGCATTTGATGACCGGTGTTGAAGACCGGGTATTTGTGAAAGCGATAGGATGACCTATCGATTGTCTCTGCACTGGGTAGCTCCTGGTATAGAGATTTCCTAAGTGATGGGAAATTCGATCGGGATTGTGAATACCCGGATTGCAAGGGCTTCGTAAGAAGTGCCTTCGGTTTTGTTCGAGCCCGGAACAGACTTGTATGGATTGTATGTCTGACGTTACAAATTGAGATATAAAGCAGATTTCTTTCAAATATATTTCTGTTGGTGGCGGAGAATTTATTCTTTTAGCTTAACACCCTTCTCTGAGACGTACGAGCTCAGAGGTTATGTAGTTGAATGTTATCAGCGATATATTCCCAATTTGGTAATGTGACATGCTGAGTGTTGTTGTAAATGATCATTGTGTTGATTATTTGTGATAGGATCGTTTATTTGATCGTCTATCCTGGTGATCATTTCTATGATCATTTGTTGACCCAAAGCATGGCTTTTGTATAAAGTATGTTTTTGTGGACGTGACTTCGTCGAGCCTCACACCCCGTGAATGGTCAAAACAGGAAAGATGCGGCAAGGTTATGAGGGGTAGCGCCCTTTAGGATGTGTGCATTTCCTTCTGGAAAAGGGTGGTATCATGGTATGGAGCCCAGATACTTACTCATGTTGAAAACACTTTGTTATGATTGTGTGAATTGATTACGAGCGCTCGGTTAAAAGGTCCCAAAGGACCGGGGGATGGCATATTCGGTCAGTTGTTACTCAGTTAGGGGTAACCCGGCCTTGTGTTGGTAGAGATCCGGTTTGGTTCTCGGGGATGTCCATCCAGAAGCATTCTCATGTGGCAATGGGAAATTCCTTGGCCTGATCATTCGTTGGAAATCCAAAGAAACAATATGAAACTTGTACGGTTTTAGTTGTAGAACCTGCCATCTAATATGGTAGCTATTAGTAGGCATAATATAATGGTACCTATGCTGGCTAAGATTTATATTCTACTTTCGAAATGAAATTTTTCCTACACTATGCACTAGTAATAATATCAAATTTTCTTTTAATGCGTATCAAGCATCTTTGACTATCATAAGAAGAAATCTCCTCCAAGTCTGCGTTTGCATTGTGTGTGTGGCGGGAGGTCTTATGGTAGTCTCATTTTTAAAAGCATTGCAAATTTACTTTAAAAATATTCCTCTATTTTGATTTTAAAGATAAATAAACTGTTTTGAGTTCTCACACCAGTCACATGACTGACTCGGAGTTTATTGTTTCCCTTCCTAAACTCTGGGTGCCCACAAATTTTCACACGGGAAGTCAAGAGTTAGGTTTATCAGGATATTCTGGATATTCTGGAGTTGCTGGAGGCAAGCTGGATGACATGGTGTATTATTATGTATAGTATTTCTTTTTCCGCTGCACTGTTTGTTGTTGTTGTTGTACACTCTGATGATATGATGTAATGATATGTGATGTAATGTAATAACTGATATACTTCTTTGTTTAAAGATTATTCATTTATTATTATATGTTGTTCCGCTGCGAATTGTGAGATTCTGATATTGTTCTGTTGTTTTTCTATTCCGTTCTATTTTTCTTTCCCCTCCATTTTCTATTTTCTCTATTTTCTACCTTCTTATCTCTTCTTCTCTCTTTTTATTTTCTTAAAACCCATAACTATTCGGTTTTTCGGCAATGAAAAATCGCTATCGTTACATATATATACCCAGTTGCCCTAATTGGTTTATAGTTATCAGCTAAATACATACTAACTTGTAAATAAATTCGTTTAATTGCAAATGGATCTGATCAAATTTAATAGATTAAATAGATGGGTAAGCAAATAATAAATTTTCCATTTTGTCAAATTCAAACCCATTCCTACTTAATTATCAATTACAATTTATTACGAAACATTGATTTTATGCAGTTACCTTTTATTTGCGTAGTATTACATCAATTCCTATAACCTTGGATTCATTCCCAATTCACCAAATTCAATTAATTACACTTTACAAATGTGTTTCCAATATATAGGTATTGCCCAAATTAAATTTATTAGCTAACTCATATTAATAAACAAATGACTTATATGAATGATTAAAATTTTCAATTATCTCACTTTACTCCTAAACTTCTGTTATTTAATAATTATTGCTTAGAACCTGATTTTAATCTTCCCATTATCTATTTAATTCCTTCTAGAATCATGGCTATTTGTCATCCCTTCATTACCCAAATGTTCTTATCCCATCAAATTTTAGGTTATCGAAATATTAATTGTCAATTTCTTTAATTGCACTAAATTTATCTATTAAAGGTTGCACTTAACCCAAATACATAAAACTTGCCCAATTTCTCCTTAAATCAATAACCTTCATATACAAATATGTTTATCATAAATTTTATCTACTCTTCCTTTTTAGGTAATGTCCTATATATTAGATTTCCATGTAATTTGCAATAAATCATACTCGTAGTTATATCACATTAAATGAATAAATAAGTGTTGACTCTATTCTTTTGATTCAACATTGGTTTACGTTATATTTCATAAATATTTCTACATACATCAGGATTTTTAAAAAATGGTTGTAACGTAAAATCTCGTCTACTTCCCATTTTATATTTAAGGCTTCTAAAACCGATTCATATCATTTCTCTAGTCCAAATTTTATTAATATAACCTTAAATTTAATTTATTCCTATCGATGTAATGGTTAAACACAAATTTCACTTATTTGCAATAAATCCACAAATTGGATTTCAAATTTTCAAATAAATAAATAAATTTTAGTTTATCACTTCTTAAATACCCAAACGTCAATGCCTTAATTTAAACTGCATTTATTACATTTTATAAAAATCCTCCATCTTAGGTGACAAATCAAAACTACCCTAACTACACAAATCATCGTATTATAAAGATATTTACACTATCCTCCATTTATTACCTTAATTTATTTAAGGTAACCTTAAATTAATATCTATTGCAATGATTTCAAATTATTATTCCCCCATTCCTTTTTAATTTCAATAACGCCAATTTTAACCGTTATATTCTCTTTATTTATGCGATAAATGCAATTATTGAATTTAATACTCCATTTAATTAATAGATCCTGCTTCCTAGAATCTATATCAACAATAGGTCAAATATATACATAGAATTAGCCTTAACTTCACCTAAAAGAATTAGCTATTTCAACTACCGCACAAAACTACGCTACTGCACTATTTAATCAAATAAATTAATTGAACTTAAATCAGCATAAAGGTTATAAAATTATAAATGTAATCTTAATAAATTCATTTATTGATTTAGACTCTTTCTATACAGTAATTAACCTATTTGTGGGTATAAATAACTTTGGAATTATATTACATCTCATTAGTGCGCGTTTTATTTCCTATAACTTCTCCTTATTTAACTATACCCATTAACAACCAAAAAAATTAAATTAGCTTTATTTCAATCTATTTCCCTTCTTAACTAAATAAAATAAATGGTTAACCTAAACATTTGTTATCCTTTGATATATTCAAATTCACTTCCAACATTTATTAACAAAATGTTGCCATAGGTTTAGATTTACATAAATAAATTATATGAATAGGTAGAAAAATTGGTAATCCGCAAATGCCCAATATACACGCATTAATTACTACCTATTGTTAGAATCCATTTATTAATTTACTAGTTAATAACGGTCTTTTTATTTCTATTTACTACCAAACTCTCTATTTTATTATAGTTCCAATATATTAATACTTAGGCACATCAAGTGCTAGCCCTTTTGTTATTTATATTAAATTGGGTATGCACAAATAAGTTGTTAATTAACTATTTCTACAAAATTATATTCATACATTCAGTTCCATATCTTATAGGGTTAAATTCTAATTACTTACGCTTAATCTATCAATTTAATACTCTATTCAAACATGCATTTAAATTCTTTTTATTCTAAATAAATTTTATTAAGTGTTGACATCCACTAATAGCATTCACCTTTATTACAACCAAAGGTGACATCTTCACTACTGATTTTATATTAATGAATCTCATTTTAGTTAATATTTTTTTTATTAATATTCTCAATTCAACATTTATTGATTTCTTAAAATTTACTTTTAACAAAAGTGACAATTTACATTATCCAAATCTATTGTCATAAAATTTTATTGTTACACTAGGTTACAACTACTATACCAAATTTCTACATTTATTCTTAAACAAATTAGAAATTATATTAATTTAATTTATTAAATATTATTAATTTCAACGGGTCGTTACAATCTCCCCCACTCAAAACTTTTCGTCCCCGAAAAGGAAAAAGAAGGAAGAAGGAAGAATAAAATAGTACATCTTATTTCAAATATTACTTATTTTAAAGTGAACTATTCAAGTGGATTCAATCATTAATCAACCAAACAATTCAACAACCATCAACCTTACAAAGCAACCATTTAATCCATCAAACAAATAGTTGTTTGGGTTCAAACTTGAAATTTGTATGAAATGAAATTAACTATCAAGTGCATCCTTTACTCAACAGTCTTAGATGGAACAAAGATAGATACTTATTCATTTAACCACTTCAAATTTCTTACCCAACAACATAAATCAAACAACACAATTCAAACCAACACCCAAATTTATTTATTATACATTTATCTCATGCTTCAATGGTTTGATTTTCTTTCTTTCATTTATGGAGTGATCCCTTTACTTCTTACAATTTTCATTTTCATTTATTACAAAATTATCATATTTGTGTTCCAATTTATTGACTAAAGTTTATATCACCCATTTATTCTACTTACCTTTCTTATATAGTAAAATTTTCGATTTAGCTTAAATTTTAACAGCAATCAATTGAATACTTTAATTACCTCAAGCTTCACTTGTAAGATTTCCCTTTACACTTTCTTACTAGCAATTGCAACTTTTATTTTATGGTAAGTTATATATATTTTAAGAATGTAAGTGAAAATTTACAAGTTTCTTTTCATTCCTTTAATTAATATATATTTGTTTTATAACCTACAATTTCAACTTACCTTTAATATCATTCATTTATTTAATGTTGAAGTTTCCATTATATTTAATTACAGTAACCCTCTACTTACACTTAATTTATTAACCTTATAACTTGCATTCCTATAAGTGAAAGATTTTACTCATTCATTAACTATGGATTGCAGTCATTTATATTTTTCCTACTTTCTATTATATTAGAATAGGGGAAATTAAGGCGTACTTAAGTTAATAACCCTACAATCAAACTTTATAAATTAAGGAATTTCATTTTTACTTTCTTACGGTTAAAATCTTTACTTTCTTACGGTTAAAATCACCTATTAATAATACAACCTTTAATTTTAGTAAAATTCCAATCATCACTTAAGTTAATACCATTAAATTCTTATTTATAACAGTAATTTATTGAATACTTCATTATTTCCAAAAATTCTACTTGCATAATATTCTATTCCACTCTTAATTTACATTTCAACTTTTTATACTTGGTAAGTTATTTATGTTAAAGAAAAAGCAAAAGAACTTATACAAGTTTAATCTCAACCCTTTTAATTCATTGATTACTTAACCTTTATTTTACTAACCTCAAAATTTTTTTTTTTACAACAAATTAATGGAAATTCAAGAATTAATACCGGGTCAAATTCCAAAATTACTTTAAAATAATAGATAATTAATTTCTTACAACTTTTATATCTCTAATTACCTTTAAACAATTAAAAATTTAAATAATTTCAAACAAATCTGCAGTAGAACTTACTACAGTGGCCTTTCCCTTCGAAACTCGAAAATGAAAGTCGATGATGCGGCCGTCATCACCGAAATTATTTTCCAGCGACAGAGAGGAAAGTACAAACTTATTTTCTTCAAAATCCTCTTAAACCAATTCTTTCGAATTATACTAAATATTTATATAAGAAAATATTTATAAACCAAATCATTATATTTCATAAATCCTTTGAAAGAAGATTTCAAAAATCCCAGACTTAAGTTCTAAAATCTCTAATTTGATTTATTAAAATTCAACTTAGCTTTAATTCATTACAAATATTTTTATTACCTAACACCCAACTATAGCAACCAAAATATATTTTTATAAAAATATTTTTATATATGGAAAATATAATAGGCAAAATTATTTCATTCACCTATATTAAAAACAAATATTATGTCGGTCTGTCCTATTAAGTGTTTAGAAATCCCTATTGATGACATAGCGTCCCATGCATCAACCAGAATTTATAAATACAAAGCGGAACAGATTAACACAATATCAAAATCTTTTATTAATACTAACAAATACGCTCTCTCATATATATATACACTCAGCGACTCCCATAGGGTATTACTACCCTATTAATAAAGAGTCAAACCCCACAAAGCCAAGGTTTATCGCTAAACCAAAGCTCTGATACCAACTGTAACATCCTGCCTTTTCGCACACTTTAAACCGACACACGTGCCAATTCAAAACATACGCAAGGGCGGATTGTTATGGGGTAAATAAGAAAATAGAGAAGAAATAAAACAAAACAGAATCTCACAGCGGAAGGATAAAATATAATAATAAATATACAGTTCAAAACAGTTTACAAACACTTGATTTGCTTTATACAATAAATATCAGAGTTACACCTACCAATACAATCAATGCAGCGGAACAGTATGAGTGTGGTGCAATACTATAGATAATAATAATACGACTCCTTCGTCTTCGTCCTTCAAAGCTAAAGTCTTCGATCCTGAAACGCTCGGACTGACCCGAGCGAATTTGAAAAGACAAAAACACTCGAGTCAGAACTAAAAGATCTTATGTGAGTTAAATTAACAGAAATAAATATGAGTACAGTAACTCAAGAGATGCTCGGGATTTACATCTCCTAAGGATCCGTTAAACTATTTACTATGTAGTATATTGCGCTATTATAATAGTGTCTATTTATAAAATAAGCTTACTTTTTAATAGCGTTAAGGGGTTACCCATATAGCCCTTAACACAAATAATGCCAATAGTCTATACAGTACCGTAATACCTCCTGATCGGGAAGCTACCAGAGGATACTCCATAGGTACGACACAAATAGAAACTCGTAGTAAAGGCTCGGTATGGTAGGTGACACGGCACAACTAGGCAATGCCAGGGTAGATATACCAATTGCTATCCAGGCTGGTGGAAACGCGTAGCCGCAGTTACCGCCCACCTCGGACTAACTCCCCAAAATCAAAATATAGAAGTGGCCACTGAATCAATCCAAAATCAAAGTATAATATCGAAGAAGAGGGTCCGATCAAAGGAATGACCTCATTGGCCTGAGAATCGCTCCTGTTTTAGCCACCTTATGCCAACTCACGGGAGTCGGGTCCACGTATTTACCTTACAGGAAACGTCACCACCACCTACTTCATTCTGGAATCTCCACCGCGTACACGGTTAGTCAAAGTGGTTTTCGGTATCGACAGAGAGTATGTCAGATATCCGATCCCGGTCTCTTTGCCAACCCATCGTTATTATAACACCGCGGTCATTTAAAAATAGGTTATACTTTAAAAATCAGAATAAACATTCCATTTCATAACCATGAATACGATATCATTTCAAAACCCAAAACCATATTTTATCACTTATCCCAAATATAATTATTTTCCAAAATCAAAATGCTTTAACTTCATATCGTCTGAAAATCAAATATTTTCAAAGCATAGTATTTTGAAAATCATAATTTAAAACCATAACTTCTAAAACTTGAATGGTTTGGATATTCAACGGTATATGAATTAAAAGGTTTAACTTAAATGTTACTTTGTAAAGAAAATAGTTCTCATGGCTTTACAAATACATTTCTTTATTAAAGTCTAAACCAAAATTTGTATTATCTCTCTCAAGTTCCAAAACCACTTCAATTTATATATATATATATATATATATATCCATTTGGAGTATTAATATTTCAAAACTAAAGTTGGAATTTATTCCTTCAACCAAATTAAATGTTCTATTATTTAGTCTTGAATATTCACATAAAATCCATAAATAAATAAGAACTCCAATTTCTAGTAATAAAATATATATTTTTTTCAATTCAAATTATACTAGAATATTCATTTCAATTTATCTTGGAAAAAAATCCAATTATAAATATCATATCTTAAAATTTCCAAACTTAACATTTAAACATATGATATAAATTATCAAACTCCATTTTCTTAAATTTTTTCCATTTTTAATAAAGAGATTTATACACCTTTTAATTTCAAAATTTTCAACTTCATATGTATATATATGGAAGAATAATATTTATACAATATAAAATTTAAGATTATTATAAACCGTATTCCATCCAAACCATAGAAATCACCTTTAAATAGTTATATATATACCGCGGTGCCTGTATATAATTTTCTATCCTATGGTCAAGTGATACGGATATTTATCATTTCAATCCGCAATTTAAAAGATATAAAATTTTGCGGTTGTATATCATTTCAAACCACAATCACGAATGAAATGAAATATGCATGATAATTTGCAATTTAATGATATACAATAAACATCCATTCATCAACATCATCCATCATCCAAATCGCAATCATCAATCAGTATCAATCAATAACAATATTATTTTTGGTACTACATAACAGGTAATACTGGCAATTTTATTCAAATTAAATTTAACAGCTATTAATCTACAGTCTATATTCAGTAATAAATTATATAACTGTTAACTAGCAGTTCATATACAAACAAATAAATTTTAACTGTAAATTTATACGCAATAAATTAATTAAATTAACAGTTAAATTAAATAAATGCAATTCAACAGATATGAATAAAATAAACATGCCAAATACTCATAAATAAATTTCTATTCATTTCTAAAATTAATTTAACAAACATAAAAGCTTCTAGTAGTTGTGAGTGGGTTTAAACACTCACCTTTGGAATTTAAATCGAATTTAAATTCGATTTAAACCCAAAAATTCGCCCTTTTCGGAATTCGTCCAAACCAGCGTCATCAAATCCGGAATTAAATTACGATCCTAACAAAAGAAATTTCGTGTGAATCCGACTTCGTATGAGAAAGTTATGGCGAAAAATGATGATTGAATTCAAAATTGAAAATAAATAAAACGACACACAAACCATATAGAAGCGATCCCCATCGTCCACTCTACAAAACCCAGAAAAGGTTTGACGACCCGACGAAGTTTGCGACGACGATGATGAATGGTCACGGACTGTTTGAATTAATTCTGGTCAAACGAATGTTCAAAACAGAAAACGAATTGCACCAGTAGATTACGTGCCTCGAGAACATTAACATATATTTTTTTGTGGAATTTTTCTGAAGTGTTTGCATTTTCATTGAAATTTGGATTGAAGTAGATCTAGGTTTTGCAACCATTTGAGGAGGAGAAGGAGATGAAGAAATGAATATACAGCAAATGACAATAGGATGGAGCTAGGGTTTATAACTGTATATATATATATTAAACTTCCAAAATTTAATTAAATTTACTTTCCATTATTTATTGTCAATTAGATTGATTTATCATTGGATTCATATTTCAATATGTAAATATCCCCAATTTCATCTGCACTTATATTTACATAGTTTCTAAATATTAAATTTCAAATATTACTTCATTTAACGTTACGTATTTATTATTTATTACTTGCTGCAGTTGATTATCAATTATACTTAATATACTAAATAGATGGTAAATTTTGAATACTTGTTATCATTAACGTTTTATTTCCACTTACAAAATAAATGAAATTATTACATAAACTCCCTTAATTAAGTCAACCATTATCTTATATAACTTAACTGGTAATATATATTGTAACGACCCAGGATTTTAAGTAATTAAAAATTGAATATTTAATTAATTTTAAATATTAATAAGTGAATTTATAAGTCGAATAAATTTTATTTCGAATTATTGGATTTAATTGAACAATTAAATCGATAATTTAATATGTTAAATTATGGAAATAATTGAAAATTGAGTTAAATATGATTGAAAATGATTTTTAAAATTTTATTTTATCATATTGAAGTTAGAATGATATTTTAGAACTTTTAAAATCGAATTAAAAGTTAATTTGTGAAAATTGAATATTTTAATATTTAAATCGACTAGTGAAAATAGTCAATTTTTGAACAGTTTCAGAATTGAACGAAACCAGTTCCATTGGATCCGTAATAGTTAGTTATTATCGGATTTCAATTTTCATGTCAATCGGAGCTATCGTTTGATCGTGGCAGCTCGAAACGCATCGAATTATTTTTAATTTTAATTTGGCGAGTTAAAATAGCCATTTTTCAAAAAGTCTCGGATTTCGA
This sequence comes from Allium cepa, assembly GCA_030765085.1. Taxonomy (NCBI): domain Eukaryota; kingdom Viridiplantae; phylum Streptophyta; class Magnoliopsida; order Asparagales; family Amaryllidaceae; genus Allium; species Allium cepa. The sequence continues at coordinate 195,785,635 of CM060943.1, forward strand.
CGAAACCAGTTTCATCGGATCCGTAATGTGATATTATTGTATGGTTTCAAATTTCATGTCAATTGGATTTACCGTTTGTCCGGTGCAAGCTAAAACGCCTAGAAAATCGTTTAAATCGGTTTAATTCAAATTGAACGTTTATAGCCATAACTCGCACAGATGTCCGAATTAGCTTTCGAAACCTGTTCCATTGTGTCCGGAACACGGGGTAAACCCTAGAAATGCTGGTTACGGCGCGTGAATCGGAGTTCGGAATTTCCGGAATGAATAGTGTCGTTCGAAATTCTATAAATAGACCACCTCTCTTTAGAAATTAAAAAAAAAAAGAGATAAAACCCTAGCCGCCAGTTTCGTATGGATGGCCAGAAATTCTCCTCTTTCTTCCCTCAATCACTCACAATCCGTTGACATTCACGCGAAGTGTTCAACAGCAATTTTGTAGAGCGTATCAAGAGCTTCAGATCCATACGGTGATGATCGTGTTTGGAGCGTCGGAAGGGGAGCCAGGGGGTGCGTGCGTGGGCCGTTCATCTCCGTGCGCACGACAGATTGTGGGGCCGAGCTTCAGGTGGTTGAGGCCGTAGGTGGAGGAAGTTAGGGGCTTCGACATGGAACTACCTGATCGAGTTGAAGTGGCTTGTGGGAGGTGCAAATTGAAACCCTAGTATTGGATTCATGGGTTCATGGTGACGGCAATAACCTGGAGGGGGAACGAAGGAGAAGGGGAAGGGTATGCGCGGTCCTGATTTGTTGAAGTTGGATCTAACGGCTCATATTTGCTTAGGTTTAAAATTATAATTTATGTTGTAATTTATATGCTTTATAAACTCGTGTAACTTCAAAAATTCATAACCTTTTCGTACGAGGTCGAAAACGCGCGAAACCAGTTGCGTTGGAATCGTATGGACGAGCACTACGCGATGAAATTAGATTGGAGTCGTTTGGAGTTAGTGAGAATTTTGGGTAAAATTAAACGTCCGTTTAATTTTATTCGAAATAAATCGCTAAAACGGAATTTAAAATCAAGGTGAGAACTTCTCACTCAATCGAATCAGTTTCGATTTTATTTTAAATAGTTAGATTTAAAATATTTGAATGCATGTTTGAATGATGATTGTTATCTATTGATTGTTAAAATAGACATTATACGCCGTTAGTAAGCGGATGTTATTTATTAAAAACATATACCGCGAATATTTCATAAACAGTGAAATTGGTATTATATATAATAGCAATATATATATATTGGCATATGTATATATTGGAGTTATTGATTTCCCGCATTTTTTGTTTAGCGGATGAGACCCTGTTGCGCCGTCTATTAAGCGGATAATATTTTAAATCCCATATACCGCGATAATTCCGTACTGGAACGAAATTGGTATTGTGCTAATGTTTGTGGATGCAGGAAAACAGGTTGGAGGGATCCAACTGGATTCCTCAACAGTTTTTATTTGATTATGGATATTTTGATATTCGTTGATTTTCATATCGATATACGATATCGTTGTTGTCGTGATTGACTATTTGGTATGTAGCATCATTGGACCAAGTTTTGGAATTTTAAAATGTTTTTAAAGAGATTTTTGAAAGTGTAAGTTATAAAATATTTTTGGAATTGACCCATTATAAATAAATAAACATTATAATTTTAATGTTATAAAAATTATGATTTTTGAGAAATATAGTTAAAGGTTGATTTTTGAAAATATGGGTTAATAACTTTATAAAAAGAGTTTAAATTGGGATTTATTGAATTTATTATAAAGAGTTGAAAATATAGGATTTATAAAATTTAATTATTTTATAAATCAAAAGGATGAAATTATAAAGGAGATTAAAGATGTTTTAAAATAATAGTATAAATTGATTTTATAAAGGATTTATAAATTGATATTTATAAATTAAAACATTTGAATTTTAAAACGAGTTTTTATAAGTGTTTGAGTGAAGTGAAAATGGATTGCAGAAATGAATGGAAATTATAAAATTAAAAATGGTGAAATTATAAAGGAATTTAAAGACGTTTTAAAGAATAATATAAATTGATTTATATTAAGAGATTTATAAATGGATATTTATAAATTGAAATATTGACATTATAAAACGAGTTTTTATAAGTGTTTGAATGAAGTGAAAATGGATTGCATAAGTGAATGAAATTTATAAAATTATAAATGGTGAAGTTATAAATGAAATTTATAAATAGTAAGATTTATAAATTTTGTGAAGTTATTAAAGAATATATTTGGATAAATAAATGAATCTTATAAGTTATAAGATTTATAATTTGGGAAGTTAAAAGAACGATTTTGTAAAATAATCGTTTTATAAATGTTTAACTTATAATGTGAACTTTTGTTTTATAATTGAGTTATAAATCGAATAGGTTAATAAAGGAATTTATAAAGGAAGCAGTTATAAAATAAATAGAAATGGAATTTATAAACGTTGTTTTATAAATTCGCAAACGACTTATTTTGATAAGAAAATTGTTGAAACCTATTAATGGAGTTATATGCACGTTTTGACTGTGAATAATCCTTTGAAATAAAATGAATAAAAGGATGAAAGTTATTAACGTAGTATATTCACGTTTTTGAATAGTGAATAATATGTTCAAGAAAATGTTTAGAATGTGATATTTTAAATTGAATTAAAACGACCTAACAATGTTTTAAAATGTGTTGAGATTTGAAATCATAGATTTCAACATTTATTGTTGAAATAGACGTTTTCGAGAAATAAAAGGAAATAATGGACTATAACACTGTTGTTATAGTAAATGATTTCCGAAAGGAAATGTTTTGTATAGTATTGGGATTTATATATCTATTCTAATTTCGAATCCCTATACTAGTGATTTTGGGTCGTCGTAACGATGTTTTACGTAACATTCGTTTTGGCCCAAATAAATATATTGTAACAACCCGGTATTTGCATCAATTAATAATTGACATTTTGACGATTGATATTGACACAAACTTCTATTTGAAGTTTTTAAATTTTGAATTAAAATTGATTTATAAATTGTTAAAAGAAATTTAGGACTTTAAATAAATATTTTCTTTTTATTTTATTTGGCCTTATCCCCTCTTTATATTCAACCGGCTTCTTATCCCCCTTTCCTCCATCTTCATTTTCGTTCGACCCGACCCCCCTCTCTCATTTTTCATTCAATTCGAAAACCCTAAAAACAAAACGCAAGCGAAATTAATGGCGCCCTTTTTTTTTCATTTCTCGTTCATCCTCTTTTCGAGATTAGGGCTTTTGAAGCGTCGGCTTTAATTAGTCGATCGAGCGTCTCCTCGTTGCTCTCTTGCGGCTGCTTCATTCGCGACAAAGGTGAGTGATTTCTCACTCACTTCTAATTCAAATTCGAATGCTCCTTGGTTAATTGACCTCCATGGCTTTGATTTCGGTTTGAATTATTTTTCTCGGCCATGAATTTTTGATCGTATGACTTTGAAATTCCTGACTTGATCTTCATTCGATTATACTGCGATATATTTAACCTTCGATCAAACATACTGTTATATATTCACATATACGTTGTCCCGGTTTGGACAACTTCTGATTTCAAGTTTTACTTTCTGATTTTTGGCATGAACTTCTGTAGACTTGATTTCATTTTTGAATTTCTTTTGTTAATGTTGATCCGCTGCTTTGAGTCAATACAGTATGTACATGTATATGTATGCATATATACACATATATGGGATATGTGTACATGTCAATTTGATAGAATAGGGCGTGTGTGAAGAGCTTGCTACTGTGTTCCTTTGCTTTGATTATTGCCCGAGCATAAGTGCATTGAAGTCTATTACACCAATGTGCATATGTCTAAACCTGGTCTTGTGTACTGAACTGTTTCGACCCTCCTTGTGGTTCTTTGAATTCTTTTGGTGACACTGCTTGTCTTGTGAGAACTTGCATTGCCTTGTACCTGTGTATTTAAATCCACTACCTGTTCCTCTCCTTGCTGTTTCATCTCCACTTGGGATTGCTTGCAAACTGTCATCAGTTATGTGCATGTTGTATTTGCTGTGCCCCTTTTGTATATTTTGCCTGAGTTTGAGCATTTGCACATTTGTTCACCTGCACTTGTTACTTCTGTTCACCTGTTGTTTGCATTGCTTCACCACTGTTGCAAGCACTCACATTGATTTTGAATTTGTAGTACTCGAATCTTTCTTGATTCTCTGTTGCTACCTGGTTGTCATTGCGTACATGTTGCAGCGTGATTTTATAGTGTCACTGCGTGCATACATGTTGTATTTGTTATATTTTGAGACAGATCATATTCACAAGTTACTGTCCTGGGTTGCTTGATGCATTTTGGTGTAGAAGTTTCATTGTTGCATTCATGTGAACATCCCTTGTTGTTGTTCCACATGTTTGTTTCTCTGACCTGCTTTCTGACTTGTTCTTGTTGTTCAATTTTTACCTTGCCTTTATTTGTGCTTGCTGCATTTTAACTTTGGGTTCGACCCAGTTTTAAGGGTTCTGATCGAACTATCTTTGGCAATTGCCTATGCTAAGTGCTGTTTCAATTGGTGTAATATGTATGTGTATTCATACATATGCATGCATGCAACCATGTTGATTTCAATTTTCCTATGTGTTTTACTTGGACTTGCCTCTGTTGGGTACTGACTCTCTATGTTCTTTTATGTTGTGTTGTGGTGCCATGTTTATGGTGCCCCCACCTTCATTTATGATGACTTTATGCAGTAACAGTGCCTTTGTGCACTTGTGTGTCTGGTCAGTAGCTTGTTCATGTGCATTTAAATGTTTCTTGATTTTGTTTTGGTGTACATGGCTTGCTACTTTGCTCATTGCCTTGTGTTGAGCCTAAAATTCATTGGGCTTGACCTCGCATTTCTCTCTGCAATTTAATCGACACTCGGCCTTATGAAATTCACGGCGATGCTTGTGAATCTTTATTGGGTACCTCATCACTATAGTGGCACGGCAGTGCACGCAAGCGTGAACTGCAGCCACACGGTATTGAGTTCTTGGGCACGACATCACTATAGTGGAAAGGCAGTGCACGCAAGCGTGAACTGCAGCCACACGGTATGGCGTGTATGATATTCTTTTTGTTTTGACTTTTGGATCTTTTTGCGTATTCCATATTCCGTAGTGGTGAGGCAGTGCACGCGTGCGTGTACTGCAGCCCTACTTTAATTAATATTTAATTGATATTTCAATGGCTTGAACTGTTTTGTTCATTTCAATTCAATATTCTGAATTGCACTCTGATCTGGTTTAATTACTGTCGTCTATTCATTATTTAATTATTATTGCTTCTGTGCACTAATAACTGAGTTTGAATTAGACTGACCCGAGTATTATTTCCTTTAAATCTAATACTCGGGTCAGACCGAGTATTTCAGGTTGTAGATATTCTGCTTTGGGTTGCTGCTAGAGCTATGAAGTTCTTTCATATCTTTTGGAGTAGTCGTCGTCACTTATAGTAGTCTGTATAATTGTATAGGAAAATATGTATTCATGTATATTATATACGTTAATGTACTTGTATATGTAACTTCCTGAGTCGACTGTGGTAGTTGTATCATATGTACCGTGTCATATGTATTGTATCAAATGTATTGTAACTGACATCAGTTATTATATATATGAGACTTTCTATTTTATTTGTGTTCCGCATTATATTATCTGTGTAATATTTTATATTTACTGTTCTAAACTATTATGAACCATCGTAGTTCGTTTTATACTGGAATTGGGGTATTTCGATGGGAGAAAATAAATCAGAGATGGAAAATGAAAGAATATATATATTTACATACCACTCCTATCGAGATAACCAATACTAGTGTAAGGCCTAACTATTGATGGCCGCTCCTCAACAGCCTTATTCTCCGTGCTAGTTGACAGCACTACACCGTAGTGTTCTTGGCTAGCGTGGGTATAGAGGTGGGGCGTCACAGCTTGGTATCAGAGCCTGGGGTTTAGAACAAATATAAAACATAACTTAGATAGTACATGTGTTACAACTATTTGTCGACGTTTTATCTCTCATATTTGCATATGACTGTCTTTGAATTGTTAGGTATGAATTCCTAACGCTTATTCATATGCATTTGATTTTGAATTCTTGTGTTTTCGGCTTTGATTCGATTTAGCCGATGATTGATTTTGTTCGAATCTTAGCGATTCTGAACTTGATATTTTATGTTTTCCTCGGCTTGATTTCCATTCGACTTCGGTCACTTTGTTTTTGAGAAATTTCTAATTTTCTTGATTTCCAAGACTCTGACTTTGTTTGCCGTTGAATTCTTTGTTGATGATGTTGAATCGATTTGTACTCTATTATGGCCATTACTTGTTGACTTCGGCATTGACTTGATTTTCATTTTCGTTGAAGTCATTTATGCATTTATGCTCGTTCTGCTTTGTTTTTCCAAATTTAATCGATTCTTGTTAATTCCCCGATTTGTTGCTACCATTTATTAGCAACTTTGATAATATTTTCTTCGGGATTTTTGTGAACATTCCTTTTGATGGATACAGTATCGATTTCTTTGGATTCTATTCACATCTTTGTATGTGAATTCTTGTGCTTGATTGTTCCTACAATCATTTTTGTGATTTGTCACTTTAAAAATATAAAGGTTTTCTATACTAGTAGTAAATATAAAAACCCTTTTCTCCAAACGATTTCAAAACTATTTTACTACAAAACTCTTTTTCTAAACCATTTTCCAATCTATTAGTATATACTAACCTTTACCTCACTCATATGAGAAATCTAATTAAACGACTTAGTAAAACGAGTGGTATATAACGCTTGCGTTTACTTCGCCGGTTAATTCTTGGACTTATTCGATTGAATCTCTTGTGACAATTTTATTAGTGAAGATTTACAGTTTGTTCGTAAATATTTAAGTTAAGCAAGTGGTTATGGGACATGAAGCTAAACTTTTATATTTACTAGCTTAGTGTAATTGACACTTCTCGTTGATCTTGACGATCGCTTTATGAACTAGACTAGCAATTGTGCTATGTCTTTTTATTTGCGAGGTTAGACTAGACACCACTTGTGTGATTCCATTCACACATACCTTTCTACTTTTTGGTTAGTCTTGACCTCAATCTGTGTGATTCCATTCACACATGCTTAGTGTAATTGACACTCCTCGTTGATCATGATGATCGTTCTGATGGTCAGACTAGACACCACTTGTGTGATTCCATTCACACATACCTTTCTGCTTTTTGGTTAGTCTTGACCTCAATCTGTGTGATTCCATTCACACATGTGGGGTAGCTCCCCTTGGTCTTCGGACCGTCATGTGATAGGCCTCTTTCCCTTTTTCCGTGATTTCTAGATTCCTTATGTTGATTTCTGGAAATTTTATGCTTCACCTATTTTTGTGTATTGGTGAATTCATATGTTATTGATTTGTCATGAGTACAAATTTGGGGTATGATACCTCTTTGGATCTTTGAGAAGATTCTTGTGATATTGATTATCTCATCGGTTGATCTCCTGTTGATCATTATTGTGACGACCGCCCATGACTCCCGCACCAAAACAAGGAAATAATGCGCTGAAAGGCGTGCCAGGCAGCCATGGACGATAGTCAGGGTAAAACAAAACAAAAGAATCTCTATCGTACAACTCACAGCGCATGGATAAAATACAATAGAGAAATATAATATAGTGAAGCTCCATAGAACAGAACATCATCATATAAGCATCACAGTAGTTTTATACAATCATCTACTCAAATCCATACATGAAAGCCTCACTACAAATCACTCAACCAAATACAGCAGCGGATACCCAGTACATATAGTAGGAAAACTAATATGCAAAGCCTCCTGCTCGTCTTCGTCATCTTCATCGTAGAACTCCTAGCACAGCACCTGTCACCTGCTACCTAGTCTGCCCATCCCAACATGGATGAACAGCCCAAGGTAATAAGAGGAGACATAAAACCTTGAGTCAGACAAAGTCTTAGTGAGCAGTAAATCAACTATCAAGCATACCAAAAGAGCATAAAGGATAAAAGGAATAGGAACCAAACCATCCCACTCCACCTCTTTCTACAGTGATAGCCGCAGACATACACTAAGGAGAAGCTAGCATAACAACATAGACAATTAAGGTAAAGCGAATACCACTCGAGTCAAGGACGATGTTTTCCAAATACAAACCCCCAAGGCCTAAACCAAGATCAGATAAGCACCCAGAAAACACCGCTCTTGAAGCCGAATGATAATACAACCAAACATCCATGACTCTGGCTATCACTGTTATCCTTGCCTCGATTTCACCGTTAGTTGAATGACCATCTGTCAAGGGCTAATGGTAACCCCGGTTCTAACCATAACTCCGCACACTGCCTTGTGCCTAGGACTTATCTACTTTGCCCAGAGTACTCAACTACCTACCTGTAGTCTTTTGGGTGTCCCGACTACCTACCTGTAGTCGTTATGGGCGCCCCATGTACTCTTGCTTTTGAGCATGCTAGAACCTTCAACAACGACGAGATCCAAGCCTCCTAGCCATCCTTCTTGACGACTATCCTCATACAAGCTCAAGCTACCTCTTGAACAATCCATTATCAACCAACTTGAACTACTCTTCAAGTTATCAACATGCTTGGAATGATCCCTGCTTGGATTAAGCCAAGACTCACATCATACTTCGCTTCATCGCATCAAAGCAAAGTCTCAACTCAACAACATGGTTTGCCTCATCAAATCATGGCAAAGTCCCATCTCAACATCATCCAATCTATACATATGAGCTTCAACATCCGCTACATATGCCTTAAGCAGCTTTCACCATTCAAGAGCCTTCTTCCATAGCTTTTGAATCCTCTTTCATCATCTTGTTCCAAATCAACTACTAGCTAACTTGGAAACAATCAAATCAATCATACATTCAAATAATCAATCATTCAAACAAGATCTATTAAGCAATTTAAGCAATATCAACTATAATGGCAATTTCGTAAATAAACGAGCAAAAGTCCAACATATGTGAAATCATGGTTTTTAGCATAGATCTATCAATTATAAAACATGGGTTTTGTCTCTAATGCTTATTAAACAAACTTGCATAAGTAAACATCTTCAAAAACCATGGATCTAGACTTCGATCTAAGAAAAATGCATGAAATCTCTAACTTTAACACCCAAACATGCCACCAATCCAATATACTCCTTTGGATCCGCGTGAGAGATAACTACCACTCACCAAATCACCCAAACACTACAAAAACTACACACTTCAGATCTGGACAGCGAAGATCAAGGTTTGATCCGGCAATATCTCGCTCCAATCGATGAATTCTAGCTCGAACGGATGAAGATCTTCAACTTTGGCACTTGGATCTTCGATCTCGATCTTCGATCTTGGATGGATGTTAGAATTAGATTGGAATGGAGAAAAGAAGATGAAGAAATGTTGTAGTCGAGTCTTCAAAATGGCAGCACTTCGTCGCTTCAAAAACCGGTGCCAAAAAGTGAGCCAAACCCCTCTATTTATAGGCTGGATCAACCATGAGTCGTCGCTCTTAAGTCGTCGCCGACCCAACTCCTGAGTCGTCCCCGACTCATCCCCATGCCGACTCAACACAGCCGACTTACCATGAGTCCTTCACGACTCATTGCCCTGCCGACCTAGCACAAGCCATTCACACGACTCAACAACCCAGCAACCTAACGACTTATCTACAAAGCCGACCCTATATCCCAACGACTCAACTTAAGTCGGTCACGACCTAAAAAAGCCTCCGACCTAAGACACATACGACTCAACATATCTTCTTAAGTCGTACTAAGGTCCTAACGACTCAAGTCCTAAATCGTTCGACGACTCAACCATACACACACACGACTCACGACTCATCCTACTAACGACTCAACAACTTCACGAGACAACACCCTGCCGACCCCAGCCCCTACCGACTCAAGACCCCACGACCTAAGCCTTAGCCCCTTAAGCCGCTAACCCATGAGTCGGTCACTATCTTAGGTCGGTCTATCCTTATCTCGGCCAAACCTATAAGCCGCCCCTCCTATGAGTCGGTCACCCTCCCTTGACTCGTCTAAGCCTATGAGTCGGCCCTCTATGAGTCGGCCACGACTCATCACTTGACCCCTATCTCGCCTCTCTTCTTAAGTCGGCAACTACTATGCCGTTCTATCCCTTAACTCGGTCCATCCCCTTAAGTCGTCTACGACTTATCTATGAGTCGGTCACGACTCATCACTTGCACTCGGGTCAACTCCTAAACGACTCAAGCTAGAGGCCACACAAACAACACTATCGACCTGCAAATTCTACGTTTTATCGACACGTAAAATACGGGTCGTTACAATTATTTACATACTTATAGTAGTATGTTATTATGGATATTTTATGTTTTGCGTTGCACGTGTTGGTGATTTTCATGCTCACGTGTAGGTGAGATTCCGTGCTCCCGTTCTCGCTTTGCGTTGCACGTGTTGGTGATTTTTATGCTCACGTGTAGGTGAGATTCCATGCTCCCGTTCTCGCTTTGTGTTGCACGTGTTGGTGATTTTTCATGCTCACGTGTAGGTGAGTTTCCATACTCCCATTCGAGTTTTCATACTCCGGTTCGAGTTTTCATACTCCGGTTCGAGTTTTCATACTCCGTTCGAGTTTTCATACTCCGTTCGAGTTTTCATACTCCGGTTCGAGTTTTCATACTCCGGTTCGAGTTTTCATACTCCGTTCGAGTTTTCATACTCCGGTTCGAGTTTTCATACTCCGTTCGAGTTTTCATACTCCGGTTCGAGTTTTCATACTCTCGTTCGAGTTTTCATACTCCGTTCGAGTTTTCATACTCCGATTCGAGTTTTCATACTCCGTTCGAGTTTTCATACTCCGGTTCGAGTTTTCATACTCCGGTTCGAGTTTTCATACTCCGGTTCGAGTTTTCATACTCCGGTTCGAGTTTTCATACTCCGTTCGAGTTTTCATACTCCGTTTCGAGTTTTCATACTCTGTTCGAGTTTTCATACTCCGTTCGAGTTTTCATACTCCGGTTCGAGTTTTCGTACTCCGTTCGAGTTTTCGTACTCCGTTCGAGTTTTCGTACTCCGGTTCGAGTTTTCATACTCCGTTCGAGTTTTCATACTCCGGTTCGAGTTTTCATACTCTCATCTTGTGATTTCTGGATTTCTTGTGTAGATTCCTAGAATTTGTGCTTCACCAATTTTCGTGATCTCTATTGATAAGTTTTATCAATTTTTGTGCATTGGTGAATTCGTGTGATATTGACTTGTTATGAATACGAGTTTAGGGTATGATACCCCTTCCTATCTTTGAGAAGATTCTTGTAACATTTTTGATGAATGAAAATCCACTTATCGAAGTTGCTACTGATGTCGCCGTTTTAATCACGTGTTTTAAAAATTGTTTTCAAAATTTTTACGATTTGCGCTTTCAAAAGAATGAGGAAGCGAATTAAACGTTTCAGTAAAATCGAGGACTATGACCCCTTTCTTTTGCTGATTCGCTTAATTCCGGACTTGTTCGTTTGAGAATGTAAATTGTAATTTTATAAATAAAATGGTTTTCAAAATTTTTTTTTACAGTTTACGCTTTCAAAAGAATGAGGAAGCGATTTAAACGTTTCAGAAAAACCGAGGACTATGACCCCTTTCTTTTACTGATTCGCTTAATTCCGGACTTGTCCGTTTGAGAACGTAAAATGTTGTTTATTTAAAATACACAATTTTGCACTTTCAAGGAAACGATGAAGTGAATTAAACGATTTAGTAAAACTCGTGGTTATGGGTCATGTGCGTTTGCTATTTCGGTTAATTTCGGACTCGTTAGTTGAAAAAATTTGTGATTTGAAATTTGATTACCGTTGTGGTAATTTTTGATTATCGTTTTGATAATTGGATGTTTATGATTTCTGATTTATCGTTTTTGATAATCAGATATTTATTGTTTCTAATTATCGTTTGTGATAATTAGATATTTGAGATTTAATTATCGTTTGTGATAATTAAACAATTGTGATTTGAGATTTGATTATCAATTGTGATAATTAAATATTTGTGATTTGAAATTTGATTACCGTTGTGGTAATTTCTGATTATCGTTTTGATAATTGGATATTTATGATTTCTGATTTATCGTTTTTGATAATCAGATATTTATTGTTTCTGATTATCGCCTGTGATAATTAGATATTTGAGATTTAATTATCATTTGTGATAATTAAGTATTTGTGATTTAAGATTGGTTTTCGATTTTTATAATCGAATACTTGTTGATTTGATTATCGTTTTTGATAATCGAATATTTGTGATTTGAGATTTCTGAATTATCTATTGATAATTAGATTTTGTTGATAATTTCTGAATTTCTTTTATGAAATTAAAAGATTTCTTTGGTGTTTACATTGTACTACGCCGGAGCACCGGTTCAATTTTCTGTTATTCATGACGTTTCCTACGTCTTCTGGTTTCGGAAATGCCTTATGGATTTCCGATCCTTATTCTTGAGCAACCTTCTATTCACATCATTGCTTCAGAGGTTCAGCACCCTCGAAATAAAGATGTTTTTCTCGTGAAAGCTCAGTGGTTCTCAAATCCTATGGGTTTCACTTTGGAATCCAAGTTTATTCTTTCATGCTCTTGTGGTTGTTACCTTTTGTCCAGTTATTCCTTATGATTGCGAGGACGCAATTTCTTTAAGGAGGGGAGTCTGTAACAACCCGGTATTTGCATCAATTAATAATTGACATTTTGACGATTGATATTGACACAAACTTCTATTTGAAGTTTTTAAATTTTGAATTAAAATTGATTTATAAATTGTTAAAAGAAATTTAGGACTTTAAATAAATATTTTCTTTTTATTTTATTTGGTCTTATCCCCTCTTTATATTCAACCGGCTTCTTATCTCCCTTTCCTCCATCTTCATTTTCGTTCGACCCGACCCCCCTCTCTCATTTTTCATTCAATTCGAAAACCCTAAAAACAAAACGCAAGCGAAATTAATGGCGCCCCTTTTTTTTTCATTTCTCGTTCATCCTCTTTTCAAGATTAGGGCTTTTGAAGCGCCGGCTTTAATTAGTCGATCGAGCGTCTCCTCGTTGCTCTCTTGCGGCTGCTTCATTCGCGATAAAGGTGAGTGATTTCTCACTCACTTCTAATTCAAATTCGAATGCTCCTTGGTTAATTGACCTCCATGGCTTTGATTTCGGTTTGAATTATTTTTCTCGGCCATGAATTTTTGATCGTATGACTTTGAAATTCCTGACTTGATCTTCATTCGATTATACTGCGATATATTTAACCTTCGATCAAACATACTGTTATATATTCACATATACGTTGTCCCGGTTTGGACAACTTCTGATTTCAAGTTTTACTTTCTGATTTTTGGCATGAACTTCTGTAGACTTGATTTCATTTTTGAATTTCTTTTGTTAATGTTGATCCGCTGCTTTGAGTCAATACAGTATGTACATGTATATGTATGCATATATACACATATATGGGATATGTGTACATGTCAATTTGATAGAATAGGGCGTGTGTGAAGAGCTTGCTACTGTGTTCCTTTGCTTTGATTATTGCCCGAGCATAAGTGCATTGAAGTCTATTACACCAATGTGCATATGTCTAAACCTGGTCTTGTGTACTGAACTGTTTCGACCCTCCTTGTGGTTCTTTGAATTCTTTTGGTGACACTGCTTGTCTTGTGAGAACTTGCATTGCCTTGTACCTGTGTATTTAAATCCACTACCTGTTCCTCTCCTTGCTGTTTCATCTCCACTTGGGATTGCTTGCAAACTGTCATCAGTTATGTGCATGTTGTATTTGCTGTGCCCCTTTTGTATATTTTGCCTGAGTTTGAGCATTTGCACATTTGTTCACCTGCACTTGTTACTTCTGTTCACCTGTTGTTTGCATTGCTTCACCACTGTTGCAAGCACTCACATTGATTTTGAATTTGTAGTACTCGAATCTTTCTTGATTCTCTGTTGCTACCTGGTTGTCATTGCGTACATGTTGCAGCGTGATTTTATAGTGTCACTGCGTGCATACATGTTGTATTTGTTATATTTTGAGACAAATCATATTCACAAGTGACTGTCCTGGGTTGCTTGATGCATTTTGGTGTAGAAGTTTCATTGTTGCATTCATGTGAACATCCCTTGTTGTTGTTCCACATGTTTGTTTCTCTGACCTGCTTTCTGACTTGTTCTTGTTGTTCAATTTTTACCTTGCCTTTATTTGTGCTTGCTGCATTTTAACTTTGGGTTTGACCCAGTTTTAAGGGTTCTGATCGAACTATCTTTGGCAATTGCCTATGCTAAGTGCTGTTTCAATTGGTGTAATATGTATGTGTATTCATACATATGCATGCATGCAACCATGTTGATTTCAATTTTCCTATGTGTTTTACTTGGACTTGCCTCTGTTGGGTACTGACTCTCTATGTTCTTTTATGTTGTGTTGTGGTGCCATGTTTATGGTGCCCCCACCTTCATTTATGATGACTTTATGCAGTAACAGTGCCTTTGTGCACTTGTGTGTCTGGTCAGTAGCTTGTTCATGTGCATTTAAATGTTTCTTGATTTTGTTTTGGTGTACATGGCTTGCTACTTTGCTCATTGCCTTGTGTTGAGCCTAAAATTCATTGGGCTTGACCTCGCATTTCTCTCTGCAATTTAATCGACACTCGGCCTTATGAAATTCACGGCGATGCTTGTGAATCTTTATTGGGTACCTCATCACTATAGTGGCACGGCAGTGCACGCAAGCGTGAACTGCAGCCACACGGTATTGAGTTCTTGGGCACGACATCACTATAGTGGCAAGGCAGTGCACGCAAGCGTGAACTGCAGCCACACGGTATGGCGTGTATGATATTCTTTTTGTTTTGACTTATGGATCTTTTTGCGTATTCCATATTCCGTAGTGGCGAGGCAGTGCACGCGTGCGTGTACTGCAGCCCTACTTTAATTAATATTTAATTGATATTTCAATGGCTTGAACTGTTTTGTTCATTTCAATTCAATATTCTGAATTGCACTCTGATCTGGTTTAATTACTATCGTCTATTCATTATTTAATTATTATTGCTTCTGTGCACTAATAACTGAGTTTGAATTAGACTGACCCGAGTATTATTTCCTTTAAATCTAATACTCGGGTCAGACCGAGTATTTCAGGTTGTAGATATTCTGCTTTGGGTTGCTGCTAGAGCTATTAAGTTCTTTCATATCTTTTGGAGTAGTCGTCGTCACTTATAGTAGTCTGTATAATTGTATAGGAAAATATGTATTCATGTATATTATATACGTTAATGTACTTGTATATGTAACTTCCTGAGTCGACTGTGGTAGTTGTATCATATGTACCGTGTCATATGTATTGTATCAAATGTATTGTAACTGACATCAGTTATTATATATATGAGACTTTCTATTTTATTTGAGTTCCGCATTATACTATCTGTGTAATATTTTATATTTACTGTTCTAAACTATTATGAACCATCGTAGTTCGTTTTATACTGGAATTGGGGTATTTCGATGGGAGAAAATAAACCAGAGATGGAAAATGAAAGAATATATATATTTACATACCACTCCTATCGAGATAACCAATACTAGTGTAAGGCCTAACTATTGATGGCCGCTCCTCAACAGCCTTATTCTCCATGCTAGTTGACAGCACTACACCGTAGTGTTCTTGGCTAGCGTGGGTATAGAGATGGGGCGTCACATATATTTAAGAGAATGATTTCCTTAAAGAATGAAATATATACTTAATTTCGATTTAAGTATATTGAATATTTTCTAAGTGTTGAAAATAAATAAAATTCGTGAATTACTTATTTAATAAGTATGGAAATGTTTTTCCAATATAAAGTGAATATTTTGAGAATTTATCTTTTTGAAGATAAATTGGAATGAATAATTGAAATTGTATATTCATAGATATTTTGAAATATAAATTCACTATGGAATTTATAAAAGAAAGGGGAACTTGTTTAAAAATAAATGTTGATTTATTTTTGAAGTGTGAAAATTATATATCTTGTAAAGATATTTTTGGAAAATAAATAATTTGGAAAATTATTTGGAATCTGGTGATGTGTGCATATCAATTGATAGTTCAATAACTGACTATCAATATTTCCCTTTGAATGGGTATTTGATGTGATTTGTTTGAATTTGAATGCCACACTTATTTTTGAATAAGCGCTCACTATTCGGGTTAACCGGGAAAAGACCATGGGGTCGTATAACCCATTCCGAATATGTGATACGTCGTTATGAATTGCATTTGATGACCGGTGTTGAAGACCGGGTATTTATGAAAGCAATAGGATGACCTATCGATTGTCTCTACACTGGGTAGCTCCTGGTATAGAGATTTCCTAAGTGATGGGAAATTCGATCGGGATTGTGAATACCCGGATTGCAAGGGCTTCGTAAGAAGTGCCTTCGGTTTTGTTCGAGCCCGGAACAGACTTGTATGGATTGTATGTCTGACGTTACAAATTGAGATATAAAGCAGATTTCTTTCAAATATATTTCTGTTGGTGGCGGAGAATTTATTCTTTTAGCTTAACACCCTTCTCTGAGACGTACGAGCTCAGAGGTTATGTAGTTGAATGTTATCAGCGATATATTCCCAATTTGGTAATGTGACATGCTGAGTGTTGCTGTAAATGATCATTGTGTTGATTATTTGTGATAGGATCGTTTATTTGATCGTCTATCCTGGTGATCATTTCTATGATCATTTGTTTACCCAAAGCATGGCTTTTGTATAAAGTATGTTTTTGTGGACATGACTTCGTCGAGCCTCACACCCCGTGAATGGTCAAAACAGGAAAGATGCGGCAAGGTTATGAGGGGTAGCGCCCTTTAGGATGTGTGCATTTCCTTCTGGAAAAGGGTGGTATCATGGTATGGAGCCCAGATACTTACTCATGTTGAAAACACTTTGTTACGATTGTGTGAATTGATTACGAGCGCTCGGTTAAAAGGTCCCAAAGGACCGGGGGATGGCATATTCGGTCAGTTGTTACTCAGTTAGGGGTAATCCGGCCTTGTGTTGGTAGAGATCCGGTTTGGTTCTCGGGGATGTCCATCCAGAGGCATTCTCACGTGGCAATGGGAAGTTCCTTGGCCTGATCATTCGTTGGAAATCCAAAGAAACAATACGAAACTTGTACGGTTTTAGTTGTAGAACCTGCCATCTAATATGGTAGCTATTAGTAGGCATAATATAATGGTACCTATGCTGGCTAAGATTTATATTCTACTTTCAAAATGAAATTTTTCCTACACTATGCACTAGTAATAATATCAAATTTTCTTTTAATGCGTATCAAGCATCTTTGACTATCATAAGAAGAAATCTCCTCCAAGTCTGCGTTTGCATTGTGTGTGTGGCGGGAGGTCTTATGGTAGTCTCATTTTTAAAAGCATTGCGAATTGACTTTAAAAATATTCCTCTATTTTGATTTTAAAGATAAATAAACTGTTTTGAGTTCTCACACCAGTCACATGACTGACTCGGAGTTTATTGTTTCCCTTCCTAAACTTTGGGTGCCCACAAATTTTCTCATGGGCAGTCAAGAGTTAGGTTTATCAGGATATTCTGGATATTCTGGAGTTGCTGGAGGCAAGCTGGATGGCATGGCGTATTATTATGTATAGTATTTCTTTTTCCGCTGCACTGTTTGTTATTGTTGTACACTCTGATGATATGATGTAATGAAATGTGATGTAATGTAATAACTGATATAGTTCTTTGTTTAAAGATTATTCATTTATTATTATATGTTGTTCCGCTGTGAAATGTGAGATTCTGATATTGTTCTGTTGTTTTTCTATTCCGTTCTATTTTTCTTTCCCCTCCATTTTCTATTTTCTCTATTTTCTACCTTCTTATCTCTTCTTCTCTCTTTTTCTTTTCTTAAAACCCATAACTATTCGGTTTTTCGGCAACGAAAAATCGCTATCGTTACATTTGGTATCGGAGCTTATGGTTAAGCGACAACCATGGTTCTGTTGGGTATTACTCATTAGAGATAGAGTCAGCAGTACTCTAGAATGAGTTTGAGTGTAATAATAGCTATGAGAGCGAATTTGTCAGTGAATATAAAATTGTTTTGTATTGTGTTGACTTATCGGTTGATTGTTTATAGATTTCGGTCGTTGTAGTCTAGCTAACTATCGTAGAAAGGGGTTTCTAAACTCTTAAACAAGATAAACCGACACAATATTGTTTTAAAATTGGGTAAATGAAATAATTTTACCTTGATTATATTTTTATATATAAAGGAATAATTTTTCAGAATTATTAAAGTATATAAGTGGATTGTTTAGTTGTTTGAATAATCTAAACAAGAGAATAATTGTATAAGTAAAAAGAATTATAAGAATTGAATTATAAGTAAAGTGATTTACAATTGTGAAATAAACTTATATATATGAGAAGTGAAACTATGTGAATATATTTATGAATATGAGTTATGTAATGAAATTCAACTTTAGTAATTGAATATGAATTGAATGAATGGATTGAATGTTAATCAATTGAATGTGAATTAAGTTGATATGAGATAATGAATGTAAGTGTTAATTCATTAAAATCTAATGTTATTGAAAGTTGAATTGTTGAATAAAAAAATCAATTAATTAAACCAATTGATAAGCAAAGGAATTTGGTTTTAATTGATATACTTGGGTTGTTATATGATTGTTAGATGATTGTATATAATTCATTAAGTGTTAATGAAATTGAAAGTTAAAGTAATTGAAATTCAATTGGAAGATAAATGAATCTTGAGTAGAATTGAATTTGATTTGGAAGTGAACCAACTTGAATATGAATTAGCGAATATAAACTAATTGAAAATAAATGTTAGAAACATCCACTGTTAATGAATCGAATGTGATTAAATTGAAAAATCAATTCATTGAATATTAATAAGAAAATATAAATGAATATTGATTTGGTTATGAATGTTAGTTGGTTGATGGTTGAATGTATTGCTTTTGTTTCAATTGCTATGTTAGCATATATAGTTATTATGTTGCTATATAATGTATATCGATACTATTGTCTATATACATGGTTCTCATGTTGTTTGTTGAGTGATTAGTAGGTGCGGATCGCGTTTGCTTCATTTGGAGCTCGCTTTCGCGCTATATTAGCCGTATATGCTTGCTAATAAAATATAAGGTACATATCTCGGATTACATACCGTACTTTTACACTTTTTCCCTTCGGGATGCCTCATTACTTGATGAGATGTATATTTGTGATATATATACTGTCATTTTTTTTTGGATCGAGCCGCGCAAAGGAGACTATGGCGAATTTTTCCGGAAATTTAAGGCGTTAGAAAAAATTTGAGAAAATTGGAAAATTTTGAAAACTTTAACTTTGATTTTGGAATTGAAAGTTAAACAATAGTAGTTGTTTTTGAAAAGATAACTAAGTATGATTTGAAAACTTAGTAAGTTATTGTAAGAAGTTGATTATGAATTTTGGGAAAATTAATAGATTCTGTAACTTTCCTTACTTAATAATTTCGAGGACGAAATTCTTTTAAGGGGGGAAGATTGTAACGACCCAGGATTTTAAGTAATTAAAAATTAAATATTTAATTAATTTTAAATATTAATAAGTGAATTTATAAGTCGAATAAATTTTATTTCGAATTATTGGATTTAATTGAACAATTAAATCGATAATTTAATATGTTAAATTATGGAAATAATTGAAAATTGAGTTAAATATGATTGAAAATGATTTGTAAAATTTTATTTTATCATATTGAAGTTAGAATGATATTTTAGAACTTTTAAAATCGAATTAAAAGTTAATTTGTGAAAATTGAATATTTTAATATTTAAATCGACTAGTGAAAATAGTCAATTTTGAACAGTTTCAGAATTGAACGAAACCAGTTCCATTGGATCCGTAATAGTTAGTTATTATCGGATTTCAATTTTCGTGTCAATCGGAGCTATCGTTTGATCGTGGCAGCTCGAAACGCATCGAATTATTTTTAATTTTAATTTGGCGAGTTAAAATAGCCATTTTTCAAAAAGTCTCGGATTTCGACGAAACTAGTTTCATCGGATCCGTAATGTGATATTATTGTAAGGTTTCAAATTTCGTGTCAATTGGATTTACCGTTTGTCCGGTGCAAGCTAAAACGCCTAGAAAATCGTTTAAATCGGTTTAATTCAAATTGAACATTTATAGCCATAACTCGCACAGATGTCCGAATTAGCTTTCGAAACCTGTTCCATTGTGTCCGGAACGCGGGGTAAACCCTAGAAACGCTGGTTACGGCGCGTGAATCGGAGTTCGGAATTTCCGGAATGAATAGTGTCGTTCGAAATTCTATAAATAGACCACCTCTCTTTAGAAATTAAAAAAAAGAGATAAAACCCTAGCCGCCAGTTTCGTATGGATGGCCAGAAATTCTCCTCTTTCTTCCCTCAATCACTCACAATCCGTTGACATTCACGCGAAGTGTTCAACAGCAATATTGTAGAGCGTATCAAGAGCTTCAGATCCATACGGTGATGATCGTGTTTGGAGCGTCGGAGGGGAAGCCAGGGGGGTGCGTGCGTGGGCCGTTCATCTCCGTGCGCACGACAGATGGTGGGGCCGAGCTTCAGGTGGTTGAGGCCGAAGGTGGAGGAAGTTAGGGGCTTCGACATGGAACTACCTGATCGAGTTGAAGTGGCTTGTGGGAGGTGCAAATTGAAACCCTAGTATTGGATTCATGGGTTCATGGTGACGGCAATAACCTGGAGGGGGAACGAAGGAGAAGGGGAAGGGTATGCGCGGTCCTGATTTGTTGAAGTTGGATCTAACGGCTCATATTTGCTTAGGTTTAAAATTATAATTTATGTTGTAATTTATATGCTTTATAAACTCGTGTAACTTCAAAAATTCATAACTTTTTCATATGAGGTCGAAAACGCGCGAAACCAGTTGCGTTGGAATCGTATGGACGAGCACTATGCGATAAAATTGGATTGGAGTCGTTTGGAGTTAGTGAGAATTTTAGGTAAAATTAAACGTCCGTTTAATTTTATTCGAAATAAATCGCTAAAACGGAATTTAAAATCAAGGTCAGAACTTCTCACTCAATCGAATCAGTTTCGATTTTATTTTAAATAGTTAGATTTAAAATATTTGAATGTATGTTTGAATGATGATTGTTATCTATTGATTGTTAAAATAGATATTATACACCGTTAGTAAGCGGATGTTATTTATTAAAAACATATACCGCGAATATTTCATAAACAGTGAAATTGGTATTATATATAATAGCAATATATATATATTGGCATACGTATATATTGGAGTTATTGATTTCCCGCATTTTTTGTTTAGCGGATGAGACCCTATTGCGCCGTCTATTAAGCGGATAATATTTTAAATCCCATATACCGCGATAATTCCGTACTGGAACGAAATTGGTATTGTGCTAATGTTTGTGGATGCACGAAAACAGGTTGGAGGGATCCAACTGGATTCCTCAACAGTTTTTATTTGATTATGGATATTTTGATATTCGTTGATTTTCATATCGATATACGATATCGTTGTTGTCGTGATTGACTATTTGGTATGTAGCATCATTGGACCAAGTTTTGGAATTTTAAAATGTTTTTAAAGAGTTTTTTGAAAGTGTAAGTTATAAAATATTTTTGGAATTGACCCATTATAAATAAATAAACATTATAATTTTAATGTTATAAAAATTATGATTTTTGAGAAATATAGTTAAAGGTTGATTTTTGAAAATATGGGTTAATAACTTTATAAAAAGAGTTTAAATTGGGATTTATTGAATTTATTATAAAGAGTTGAAAATATAGGATTTATAAAATTTAATTATTTTATAAATCAAAAGGATGAAATTATAAAGGAGATTAAAGATGTTTTAAAATAATAGTATAAATTGATTTTATAAAGGATTTATAAATTGATATTTATAAATTAAAACATTTGAATTTTAAAACGAGTTTTTATAAGTGTTTGAGTGAAGTGAAAATGGATTGCAGAAATGAATGGAAATTATAAAATTAAAAATGGTGAAATTATAAAGGAATTTAAAGACGTTTTAAAGAATAATATAAATTGATTTATATTAAGAGATTTATAAATGGATATTTATAAATTGAAATATTGACATTATAAAACGAGTTTTTATAAGTGTTTGAATGAAGTGAAAATGGATTGCATAAGTGAATGAAATTTATAAAATTATAAATGGTGAAGTTATAAATGAAATTTATAAATAGTAAGATTTATAAATTTTGTGAAGTTATTAAAGAATATATTTGGATAAATAAATGAATCTTATAAGTTATAAGATTTATAATTTGGGAAGTTAAAAGAACGATTTTGTAAAATAATGGTTTTATAAGTGTTTAACTTATAATGTGAACTTTTGTTTTATAATTGAGTTATAAATCGAATAGGTTAATAAAGGAATTTATAAAGGAAGCAGCTATAAAATAAATAGAAATGGAATTTATAAACGTTGTTTTATAAATTCGCAAACGACTTATTTTGATAAGAAAATTGTTGAAACCTATTAATGGAGTTATATTCACGTTTTGACTGTGAATAATCCTTTGAAATAAAATGAATAAAAGGATGAAAGTTATTAACGTAGTATATTCACGTTTTTGAATAGTGAATAATATGTTAAAGAAAATGTTTAGAATGTGATATTTTAAATTGAATTAAAACGACCTAACAATGTTTTAAAATGTGTTGAGATTTGAAATCATAGATTTCAACATTTATTGTTGAAATAGACGTTTTCGAGAAATAAAAGGAAATAATGGACTATAACACTGTTGTTATAGTAAATGATTTCCGAAAGGAAATGTTTTGTATAGTATTGGGATTTATATATCTATTCTAATTTCGAATCCCTATACTAGTGATTTTGGGTCGTCGTAACGATGTTTTACGTAACATTCGTTTTGGCCCAAATAAATATGTTTAAGAGAATGATTTCCTTAAAGAATGAAATATATACTTAATTTCGATTTAAGTATATTGAATATTTTCTAAGTGTTGAAAATAAATAAAATTCGTGAATTACTTATTTAATAAGTATGGAAATGTTTTTCCAATATAAAGTGAATATTTTGATAATTTATCTTTTTGAAGATAAATTGGAATGAATAATTGAAATCGTATATTCATAGATATTTTGAAATATAAATTCACTATGGAATTTATAAAAGAAAGGGGAACTTGTTTAAAAATAAACGTTGATTTATTTTTGAAGTGTGAAAATTATATATCTTGTAAAGATATTTTTGGAAAATAAATAATTTGGAAATTATTTGGAATCTGGTGATGTGTGCATATCAATTGATAGTTCAATAACCGACTATCAATATTTCCCTTTGAATGGGTATTTGATGTGATTTGTTTGAATTTGAATGCCACACTTATTTTTGAATAAGCGCTCACTATTCGGGTTAACCGGGAAAAGACCATGGGGTCGTATAACCCATTCCGAATATGTGATACGTCGTTAAGAATTGCATTTGATGACCGGTGTTGAAGACCGGGTATTTGTGAAAGCGATAGGATGACCTATCGATTGTCTCTGCACTGGGTAGCTCCTGGTATAGAGATTTCCTAAGTGATGGGAAATTCGATCGGGATTGTGAATACCCGGATTGCAAGGGCTTCGTAAGAAGTGCCTTCGGTTTTGTTCGAGCCCGGAACAGACTTGTATGGATTGTATGTCTGACGTTACAAATTGAGATATAAAGCAGATTTCTTTCAAATATATTTCGGTTGGTGGCGGAGAATTTATTCTTTTAGCTTAACACCCTTCTCTGAGACGTACGAGCTCAGAGGTTATGTAGTTGAATGTTATCAGCGATATATTCCCAATTTGGTAATGTGACATGCTGAGTGTTGTTGTAAATGATCATTGTGTTGATTATTTGTGATAGGATCGTTTATTTGATCGTCTATCCTGGTGATCATTTCTATGATCATTTGTTGACCCAAAGCATGGCTTTTGTATAAAGTATGTTTTTGTGGACGTGACTTCGTCGAGCCTCACACCCCGTGAATGGTCAAAACAGGAAAGATGCGGCAAGGTTATGAGGGGTAGCGCCCTTTAGGATGTGTGCATTTCCTTCTGGAAAAGGGTGGTATCATGGTATGGAGCCCAGATACTTACTCATGTTGAAAACACTTTGTTATGATTGTGTGAATTGATTACGAGCGCTCGGTTAAAAGGTCCCAAAGGACCGGGGGATGGCATATTCGGTCAGTTGTTACTCAGTTAGGGGTAACCCGGCCTTGTGTTGGTAGAGATCCGGTTTGGTTCTCGGGGATGTCCATCCAGAGGCATTCTCATGTGGCAATGGGAAGTTCCTTGGCCTGATCATTCGTTGGAAATCCAAAGAAACAATACGAAACTTGTACGGTTTTAGTTGTAGAACCTGCCATCTAATATGGTAGCTATTAGTAGGCATAATATAATGGTACCTATGCTGGCTAAGATTTATATTCTACTTTCGAAATGAAATTTTTCCTACACTATGCACTAGTAATAATATCAAATTTTCTTTTAATGCGTATCAAGCATCTTTGACTATCATAAGAAGAAATCTCCTCCAAGTCTGCGTTTGCATTGTGTGTGTGGCGGGAGGTCTTATGGTAGTCTCATTTTTAAAAGCATTGCAAATTTACTTTAAAAATATTCCTCTATTTTGATTTTAAAGATAAATAAACTGTTTTGAGTTCTCACACCAGTCACATGACTGACTCGGAGTTTATTGTTTCCCTTCCTAAACTCTGGGTGCCCACAAATTTTCACACGGGCAGTCAAGAGTTAGGTTTATCAGGATATTCTGGATATTCTGGAGTTGCTGGAGGCAAGCTGGATGACATGGTGTATTATTATGTATAGTATTTCTTTTTCCGCTGCACTGTTTGTTGTTGTTGTTGTACACTCTGATGATATGATGTAATGAAATGTGATGTAATGTAATAACTGATATACTTCTTTGTTTAAAGATTATTCATTTATTATTATATGTTGTTCCGCTGCGAATTGTGAGATTCTGATATTGTTCTGTTGTTTTTCTATTCCGTTCTATTTTTCTTTCCCCTCCATTTTCTATTTTCTCTATTTTCTACCTTCTTATCTCTTCTTCTCTCTTTTTCTTTTCTTAAAACCCATAACTATTCGGTTTTTCGGCAATGAAAAATCGCTATCGTTACATATATATACCCAGTTGCCCTAATTGGTTTATAGTTATCAGCTAAATACATACTAACTTGTAAATAAATTCGTTTAATTGCAAATGGATCTGATCAAATTTAATAGATTAAATAGATGGGTAAGCAAATAATAAATTTTCCTTTTTGTCAAATTCAAACCCATTCCTACTTAATTATCAATTACAATTTATTACGAAACATTGATTTTATGCAGTTACCTTTTATTTGCGTAGTATTACATCAATTCCTATAACCTTGGATTCATTCCCAATTCACCAAATTCAATTAATTACACTTTACAAATGTGTTTCCAATATATAGGTATTGCCCAAATTAAATTTATTAGCTAACTCATATTAATAAACAAATGACTTATATGAATGATTAAAATTTTCAATTATCTCACTTTACTCCTAAACTTCTGTTATTTAATAATTATTGCTTAGAACCTGATTTTAATCTTCCCATTATCTATTTAATTCCTTCTAGAATCATAGCTATTTGTCATCCCTTCATTACCCAAATGTTCTTATCCCATCAAATTTTAGGTTATCGAAATATTAATTGTCAATTTCTTTAATTGCACTAAATTTATCTATTAAAGGTTGCACTTAACCCAAATACATAAAACTTGCCCAATTTCTCCTTAAATCAATAACCTTCATATACAAATATGTTTATCATAAATTTTATCTACTCTTCCTTTTTAGGTAATGTCCTATATATTAGATTTCCATGTAATTTGCAATAAATCATACTCATAGTTATATCACATTAAATGAATAAATAAGTGTTGACTCTATTCTTTTGATTCAACATTGGTTTACGTTATATTTCATAAATATTTCTACATACATCAGGATTTTTTAAAAATGGTTGTAACGTAAAATCTCGTCTACTTCCCATTTTATATTTAAGGCTTCTAAAACCGATTCATATCATTTCTCTAGTCCAAATTTTATTAATATAACCTTAAATTTAATTTATTCCTATCGATGTAATGGTTAAACACAAATTTCACTTATTTGCAATAAATCCACAAATTGGATTTCAAATTTTCAAATAAATAAATAAATTTTAGTTTATCACTTCTTAAATACCCAAACGTCAATGCCTTAATTTAAACTGCATTTATTACATTTTATAAAAATCCTCCATCTTAGGTGACAAATCAAAACTACCCTAACTACACAAATCATCGTATTATAAAGATATTTACACTATCCTCCATTTATTACCTTAATTTATTTAAGGTAACCTTAAATTAATATCTATTGCAATGATTTCAAATTATTATTCCCCCATTCCTTTTTAATTTCAATAACGCCAATTTTAACCGTTATATTCTCTTTATTTATGCGATAAATGCAATTATTGAATTTAATACTCCATTTAATTAATAGATCCTGCTTCCTAGAATCTATATCAACAATAGGTCAAATATATACATAGAATTAGCCTTAACTTCACCTAAAAGAATTAGCTATTTCAACTACCGCACAAAACTACGCTACTGCACTATTTAATCAAATAAATTAATTGAACTTAAATCAGCATAAAGGTTATAAAATTATAAATGTAATCTTAATAAATTCATTTATTGATTTAGACTCTTTCTATACAGTAATTAACCTATTTGTGGGTATAAATAACTTTGGAATTATATTACATCTCATTAGTGCGCGTTTTATTTCCTATAACTTCTCCTTATTTAACTATACCCATTAACAACCAAAAAAATTAAATTAGCTTTATTTCAATCTATTTCCCTTCTTAACTAAATAAAATAAATGGTTAACCTAAACATTTGTTATCCTTTGATATATTCAAATTCACTTCCAACATTTATTAACAAAATGTTGCCATAGGTTTAGATTTACATAAATAAATTATATGAATAGGTAGAAAAATTGGTAATCCGCAAATGCCCAATATACACGCATTAATTACTACCTATTGTTAGAATCCATTTATTAATTTACTAGTTAATAACGGTCTTTTTATTTCTATTTACTACCAAACTCTCTATTTTATTATAGTTCCAATATATTAATACTTAGGCACATCAAGTGCTAGCCCTTTTGTTATTTATATTAAATTGGGTATGCACAAATAAGTTGTTAATTAACTATTTCTACAAAATTATATTCATACATTCAGTTCCATATCTTATAGGGTTAAATTCTAATTACTTACGCTTAATCTATCAATTTAATACTCTATTCAAACATGCATTTAAATTCTTTTTATTCTAAATAAATTTTATTAAGTGTTGACATCCACTAATAGCATTCACCTTTATTACAACCAAAGGTGACATCTTCACTACTGATTTTATATTAATGAATCTCATTTTAGTTAATATTTTTTTTATTAATATTCTCAATTCAACATTTATTGATTTCTTAAAATTTACTTTTAACAAAAGTGACAATTTACATTATCCAAATCTATTGTCATAAAATTTTATTGTTACACTAGGTTACAACTACTATACCAAATTTCTACATTTATTCTTAAACAAATTAGAAATTATATTAATTTAATTTATTAAATATTATTATTTTCAACGGGTCGTTACAATCTCCCCCACTCAAAACTTTTCGTCCCCGAAAAGGAAAAAGAAGGAAGAAGGAAGAATAAAACAGTACATCTTATTTCAAATATTACTTATTTTAAAGTGAACTATTCAAGTGGATTCAATCATTAATCAACCAAACAATTCAACAACCATCAACCTTACAAAGCAACCATTTAATCCATCAAACAAATAGTTGTTTGGGTTCAAACTTGAAATTTGTATGAAATGAAATTAACTATCAAGTGCATCCTTTACTCAACAGTCTTAGATGGAACAAAGATAGATACTTATTCATTTAACCACTTCAAATTTCTTACCCAACAACATAAATCAAACAACACAATTCAAACCAACACCCAAATTTATTTATTATACATTTATCTCATGCTTCAATGGTTTGATTTTCTTTCTTTCATTTATGGAGTGATCCCTTTACTTCTTACAATTTTCATTTTCATTTATTACAAAATTATCATATTTGTGTTCCAATTTATTGACTAAAGTTTATATCACCCATTTATTCTACTTACCTTTCTTATATAGTAAAATTTTCGATTTAGCTTAAGTTTTAACAGCAATCAATTGAATACTTTAATTACCTCAAGCTTCACTTGTAAGATTTCCCTTTACACTTTCTTACTAGCAATTGCAACTTTTATTTTATGGTAAGTTATATATATTTTAAGAATGTAAGTGAAAATTTACAAGTTTCTTTTCATTCCTTTAATTAATATATATTTGTTTTATAACCTACAATTTCAACTTACCTTTAATATCATTCATTTATTTAATGTTGAAGTTTCCATTATATTTAATTACAGTAACCCTCTACTTACACTTAATTTATTAACCTTATAACTTGCATTCCTATAAGTGAAAGATTTTACTCATTCATTAACTATGGATTGCAGTCATTTATATTTTTCCTACTTTCTATTATATTAGAATAGGGGAAATTAAGGCGTACTTAAGTTAATAACCCTACAATCAAACTTTATAAATTAAGGAATTTCATTTTTACTTTCTTACGGTTAAAATCTTTACTTTCTTACGGTTAAAATCACCTATTAATAATACAACCTTTAATTTTAGTAAAATTCCAATCATCACTTAAGTTAATACCATTAAATTCTTATTTATAACAGTAATTTATTGAATACTTCATTATTTCCAAAAATTCTACTTGCATAATATTCTATTCCACTCTTAATTTACATTTCAACTTTTTATACTTGGTAAGTTATTTATGTTAAAGAAAAAGCAAAAGAACTTATACAAGTTTAATCTCAACCCTTTTAATTCATTGATTACTTAACCTTTATTTTACTAACCTCAAATTTTTTTTTTACAACAAATTAATGGAAATTCAAGAATTAATACCGGGTCAAATTCCAAAATTACTTTAAAATAATAGATAATTAATTTCTTACAACTTTTATATCTCTAATTACCTTTAAACAATTAAAAATTTAAATAATTTCAAACAAATCTGCAGTAGAACTTACTACAGTGGCCTTTCCCTTCGAAACTCGAAAATGAAAGTCGATGATGCGGCCGTCATCACCGAAATTATTTTCCAGCGACAGAGAGGAAAGTACAAACTTATTTTCTTCAAAATCCTCTTAAACCAATTCTTTCGAATTATACTAAATATTTATATAAGAAAATATTTATAAACCAAATCATTATATTTCATAAATCCTTTGAAAGAAGATTTCAAAAATCCCAGACTTAAGTTCTAAAATCTCTAATTTGATTTATTAAAATTCAACTTAGCTTTAATTCATTACAAATATTTTTATTACCTAACACCCAACTATAGCAACCAAAATATATTTTTATAAAAATATTTTTATATATGGAAAATATAATAGGCAAAATTATTTCATTCACCTATATTAAAAACAAATATTATGTCGGTCTGTCCTATTAAGTGTTTAGAAATCCCTATTGATGACATAGCGTCCCATGCATCAACCAGAATTTATAAATACAAAGCGGAACAGATTAACACAATATCAAAATCTTTTATTAATACTAACAAATACGCTCTCTCATATATATATACACTCAGCGACTCCCATAGGGTATTACTACCCTATTAATAAAGAGTCAAACCCCACAAAGCCAAGGTTTATCGCTAAACCAAAGCTCTGATACCAACTGTAACATCCTGCCTTTTCGCACACTTTAAACCGACACACGTGCCAATTCAAAACATACGCAAGGGCGGATTGTTATGGGGTAAATAAGAAAACAGAGAAGAAATAAAACAAAACAGAATCTCACAGCGGAAGGATAAAATATAATAATAAATATACAGTTCAAAACAGTTTACAAACACTTGATTTGCTTTATACAATAAATATCAGAGTTACACCTACCAATACAATCAATGCAGCGGAACAGTATGAGTGTGGTGCAATACTATAGATAATAATAATACGACTCCTTCGTCTTCGTCCTTCAAAGCTAAAGTCTTCGATCCTGAAACGCTCGGACTGACCCGAGCGAATTTGAAAAGACAAAAACACTCGAGTCAGAACTAAAAGATCTTATGTGAGTTAAATTAACAGAAATAAATATGAGTACAGTAACTCAAGAGATGCTCGGGATTTACATCTCCTAAGGATCCGTTAAACTATTTACTATGTAGTATATTGCGCTATTATAATAGTGTCTATTTATAAAATAAGCTTACTTTTTAATAGCGTTAAGGGGTTACCCATATAGCCCTTAACACAAATAATGCCAATAGTCTATACAGTACCGTAATACCTCCTGATCGGGAAGCTACCAGAGGATACTCCATAGGTACGACACAAATAGAAACTCGTAGTAAAGGCTCGGTATGGTAGGTGACACGGCACAACTAGGCAATGCCAGGGTAGATATACCAATTGCTATCCAGGCTGGTGGAAACGCGTAGCCGCAGTTACCGCCCACCTCGGACTAACTCCCCAAAATCAAAATATAGAAGTGGCCACTGAATCAATCCAAAATCAAAGTATAATATCGAAGAAGAGGGTCCGATCAGAGGAATGACCTCATTGGCCTGAGAATCGCTCCTGTTTTAGCCACCTTATGCCAACTCACGGGAGTCGGGTCCACGTATTTACCTTACAGGAAACGTCACCACCACCTACTTCATTCTGGAATCTCCACCGCGTACACGGTTAGTCAAAGTGGTTTTCGGTATCGACAGAGAGTATGTCAGATATCCGATCCCGGTCTCTTTGCCAACCCATCGTTATTATAACACCGCGGTCATTTAAAAATAGGTTATACTTTAAAAATCAGAATAAACATTCCATTTCATAACCATGAATACGATATCATTTCAAAACCCAAAACCATATTTTATCACTTATCCCAAATATAATTATTTTCCAAAATCAAAATGCTTTAACTTCATATCGTCTGAAAATCAAATATTTTCAAAGCATAGTATTTTGAAAATCATAATTTAAAACCATAACTTCTAAAACTTGAATGGTTTGGATATTCAACGGTATATGAATTAAAAGGTTTAACTTAAATGTTACTTTGTAAAGAAAATAGTTCTCATGGCTTTACAAATACATTTCTTTATTAAAGTCTAAACCAAAATTTGTATTATCTCTCTCAAGTTCCAAAACCACTTCAATTTATATATATATATATATATCCATTTGGAGTATTAATATTTCAAAACTAAAGTTGGAATTTATTCCTTCAACCAAATTAAATGTTCTATTATTTAGTCTTGAATATTCACATAAAATCCATAAATAAATAAGAACTCCAATTTCTAGTAATAAAATATATATTTTTTTCAATTCAAATTATACTAGAATATTCATTTCAATTTATCTTGGAAAAAAATCCAATTATAAATATCATATCTTAAAATTTCCAAACTTAACATTTAAACATATGATATAAATTATCAAACTCCATTTTCTTAAATTTTTTCCATTTTTAATAAAGAGATTTATACACCTTTTAATTTCAAAATTTTCAACTTCATATGTATATATATGGAAGAATAATATTTATACAATATAAAATTTAAGATTATTATAAACCGTATTCCATCCAAACCATAGAAATCACCTTTAAATAGTTATATATATACCGCGGTGCCTGTATATAATTTTCTATCCTATGGTCAAGTGATACGGATATTTATCATTTCAATCCGCAATTTAAAAGATATAAAATTTTGCGGTTGTATATCATTTCAAACCACAATCACGAATGAAATGAAATATGCACGATAATTTGCAATTTAATGATATACAATAAACATCCATTCATCAACATCATCCATCATCCAAATCGCAATCATCAATCAGTATCAATCAATAACAATATTATTTTTGGTACTACATAACAGGTAATACTGGCAATTTTATTCAAATTAAATTTAACAGCTATTAATCTACAGTCTATATTCAGTAATAAATTATATAACTGTTAACTAGCAGTTCATATACAAACAAATAAATTTTAACTGTAAATTTATACGCAATAAATTAATTAAATTAACAGTTAAATTAAATAAATGCAATTCAACAGATATGAATAAAATAAACATGCCAAATACTCATAAATAAATTTCTATTCATTTCTAAAATTAATTTAACAAACATAAAAGCTTCTAGTAGTTGTGAGTGGGTTTAAACACTCACCTTTGGAATTTAAATCGAATTTAAATTCGATTTAAACCCAAAAATTCGCCCTTTTCGGAATTCGTCCAAACCAGCGTCATCAAATCCGGAATTAAATTACGATCCTAACAAAAGAAATTTCGTGTGAATCCGACTTCGTATGAGAAAGTTATGGCGAAAAATGATGATTGAATTCAAAATTGAAAATAAATAAAACGACACACAAACCATATAGATGTGATCCCCATCGTCCACTCTACAAAACCCAGAAAAGGTTTGACGATCCGACGAAGTTTGCGACGACGATGATGAATGGTCACGGACTGTTTGAATTAATTCTGGTCAAACGAATGTTCAAAACAGAAAACGAATTGCACCAGTAGATTACGTGCCTCGAGAACATTAACATATATTTTTTTGTGGAATTTTTCTGAAGTGTTTGCATTTTCATTGAAATTTGGATTGAAGTAGATCTAGGTTTTGCAACCATTTGAGGAGGAGAAGGAGATGAAGAAATGAATATACAGCAAATGACAATAGGATGGAGCTAGGGTTTATAACTGTATATATATATTAAATTTCCAAAATTTAATTAAATTTACTTTCCATTATTTATTGTCAATTAGATTGATTTATCATTGGATTCATATTTCAATATGTAAATATCCCCAATTTCATCTGCACTTATATTTACATAGTTTCTAAATATTAAATTTCAAATATTACTTCATTTAACGTTACGTATTTATTATTTATTACTTGCTGCAGTTGATTATCAATTATACTTAATATACTAAATAGATGGTAAATTTTGAATACTTGTTATCATTAACGTTTTATTTCCACTTACAAAATAAATGAAATTATTACATAAACTCCCTTAATTAAGTCAACCATTATCTTATATAACTTAACTGGTAATATATATATATATACCCAATTGCCCTAATTGGTTTATAGTTATCAGCTAAATACATACTAACTTGTAAATAAATTCGTTTAATTGCAAATGGATCTGATCAAATTTAATAGATTGAATAGATGGGTAAGCAAATAATAAATTTTCCTTTTTGTCAAATTCAAACCCATTCCTACTTAATTATCAATTACAATTTATTACGAAACATTGATTTTATGCAGTTACCTTTTATTTGCGTAGTATTACATCAATTCCTATAACCTTGGATTCATTCCCAATTCACCAAATTCAATTAATTACACTTTACAAATGTGTTTCCAATATATAGGTATTGCCCAAATTAAATTTATTAGCTAACTCATATTAATAAACAAATGACTTATATGAATGATTAAAATTTTCAATTATCTCACTTTACTCCTAAACTTCTGTTATTTAATAATTATTGCTTAGAACCTGATTTTAATCTTCCCATTATCTATTTAATTCCTTCTAGAATCATAGCTAATATTTGTCATCCCTTCATTACCCAAATGTTCTTATCCCATCAAATTTTAGGTTATCGAAATATTAATTGTCAATTTCTTTAATTGCACTAAATTTATCTATTAAAGGTTGCACTTAACCCAAATACATAAAACTTGCCCAATTTCTCCTTAAATCAATAACCTTCATATACAAATATGTTTATCATAAATTTTACCTACTCTTCCTTTTTAGGTAATGTCCTATATATTAGATTTCCATGTAATTTGCAATAAATCATACTCGTAGTTATATCACATTAAATGAATAAATAAGTGTTGACTCTATTCTTTTGATTCAACATTGGTTTACGTTATATTTCATAAATATTTCTACATACATCAGGATTTTTAAAAAATGGTTGTAACGTGAAATCTCGTCTACTTCCCATTTTATATTTAAGGCTTCTAAAACCGATTCATATCATTTCTCTAGTCCAAATTTTATTAATATAACCTTAAATTTAATTTATTCCTATCGATGTAATGGTTAAACACAAATTTCACTTATTTGCAATAAATCCACAAATTGGATTTCAAATTTTCAAATAAATAAATAAATTTTAGTTTATCACTTCTTAAATACCCAAACGTCAATGCCTTAATTTAAACTGCATTTATTACATTTTATAAAAATCCTCCATCTTAAGTGACAAATCAAAACTCAAATCATCGTATTATAAAGATGTTTACACTATCCTCCATTTATTACCTTAATTTATTTAAGGTAACCTTAAATTAATATCTATTGCAATGATTTCAAATTATTATTCCCCCATTCCTTTTTAATTTCAATAACGCCAATTTTAACCGTTATATTCTCTTTATTTATGCGATAAAGGCAATTATTGAATCTAATACTCCATTTAATTAATAGATCCTGCTTCCTAGAATCTATATCAACAATAGGTCAAATATATACATAGAATTAGCCTTAACTTCACCTAAAAGAATTAGCTATTTCAACTACCGCACAAAACTACGCTACTGCACTATTTAATCAAATAAATTAATTGAACTTAAATCAGCATAAAGGTTATAAAATTATAAATGTAATCTTAATAAATTCATTTATTGATTTAGACTCTTTCTATACAGTAATTAACCTATTTGTGGGTATAAATAACTTTGGAATTATATTACATCTCATTAGTGCGCGTTTTATTTCCTATAACTTCTCCTTATTTAACTATACCCATTAACAACCAAAAAAATTAAATTAGCTTTATTTCAATCTATTTCCCTTCTTAACTAAATAAAATAAATGGTTAACCTAAACATTTGTTATCCTTTGATATATTCAAATTCACTTCCAACATTTATTAACAAAATGTTGCCATAGGTTTAGATTTACATAAATAAATTATATGAATAGGTAGAAAAATTGGTAATCCGCAAATGCCCAATATACACGCATTAATTACTACCTATTGTTAGAATCCATTTATTAATTTACTAGTTAATAACGGTCTTTTTATTTCTATTTACTACCAAACTCTCTATTTTATTATAGTTCCAATATATTAATACTTAGGCACATCAAGTGCTAGCCCTTTTGTTATTTATATTAAATTGGGTATGCACAAATAAGTTGTTAATTAACTATTTCTACAAAATTATATTCATACATTCAGTTCCATATCTTATAGGGTTAAATTCTAATTACTTACGCTTAATCTATCAATTTAATACTCTATTCAAACATGCATTTAAATTCTTTTTATTCTAAATAAATTTTATTAAGTGTTGACATCCACTAATAGCATTCACCTTTATTACAACCAAAGGTGACATCTTCACTACTGATTTTATATTAATGAATCTCATTTTAGTTAATATTTTTTTTATTAATATTCTCAATTCAACATTTATTGATTTCTTAAAATTTACTTTTAACAAAAAGTGACAATTTACATTATCCAAATCTATTGTCATAAAATTTTATTGTTACACTAGGTTACAACTACTATACCAAATTTCTACATTTATTCTTAAACAAATTAGAAATTATATTAATTTAATTTATTAAATATTATTAATTTCGACGGGTCGTTACAGAATTGTAGAAACGGGTATTTAACTTAATTGTTGAAAGTTTGGTGAAATATCAATAAAGAAATAGCGTAAATTGTCGCACTTGAATAAAATGTAAATTACAGAAATAAAGACAAAATTTAAATTACCCATGTATTAATATACTAAAAAGGACTGTAATTGTATGTGAATTAAGGTGGTAATATAGATGGCAGTTGATGGATAACCAATTTAATGCAAATCCAAATGCAATTGAAACGGCTGTTTGAGTTGGAGTGAAAATGGGAATAGTGAATACAACATTATAACCTCTTAATTAAATATGATTGTTTAATTAATACTAAAAGTAATAAAAGTTGGTAATAGTATTAATGAAATAATAATAAGAAGAATTGAAATTGTATAATGGAAAATTTGTTAATAAATGGATGAAAATATTGGATGAACTAATTGATGGAAGTAAAATCTAAAAGAATGTTGGATAGAACATAAGTGATTGAAATTTGGTAGTGTGTATTGGAAATAAAGTTCATCTAAATATTGAGAAATTTTAATGTTGTTATTATGAAAATGTTACTTTAGTAATTATTAAAATAGTAACGGGAAGTGTGAAGGCAAATTTATAAAAACGTAGAACTTATTTTAAGAAATTAATTGAGTGTAGACTTATGAAATAGATTTAATGACAATAATTATTGTACGTATTTATTCTATTTGTTGATTAAGTTTTATTTTTGATCAATTTCAATTAATGCACTAAATTATTGCAGTTAGTGTGGAATATTGGTAAGAGAATAAATAAGATGTAACCAAGGGAAAGGTCCATTTTATAATATAATAATTAGTGTGATCTTAGGAAAGAATTAATTGAGGTTTAAGCTTTTATTTATGTGTAAAATTAACAAAATTTCAATTAAATTGAAATCCAGTAATTTATGAAAATAAAGATAAGAATTGGGAAATATTACTGTAATGAATCATAAAAGAAATGTTAACTGTGTGGTTGAGTAATAATTGATTTATTTTGAGTTGTAATTCAATAAAATCAAATTTATTAGAATTTATTGCAATTAATTGGATTAATTGCAGTAACCTTTGGAAATTGAAACTTAGTAAAAATAATCTGGATTGGATTTCAAATAAATAGGTTAGGGTGAGTAATTGAATTACATACTATGAATAAGTAAACCAGGAAGATTAAATTTAATTAATATAAAATAGTTGATTTATTGCAAATAAAAGATTTTGTAAATATTTAGTTAGGTGGAATTAAAGTTAATTACATAATAAGGTATGAATCCACTGCTGATTTTATTTATGGAAATGAAAAGAGTACCAAAAACAAGCTTTGTCAGTATATTTAAGTTTAATGTATAATAATAAGTTAATGGTAATAAAAGAAGTTTAAACATCTAAATATTCTGTTAATAGAGAGTTGAGTCTAAATCTAAGAATATTAAGAAGTAGATTTTTGAATACCACATTTGATCCATCCACTTAAAATGTATAGATAGGATAATCGCTGATTTTTGATTTAAGTAGTGCAAACGGAGATTTATCTATTTATTTGGAATTGGAATTTATAAGTGTATAAATAGGAAATAAGTGAAATTTATTTTTAAATATTCATAAATGAAGATTTAGATGAAAGTGAGAATGGTAATGCTTTAAATAGTAGAGACGTACACAAATCAATGTAGGTAATTAGAAATAAAATGTTGTCGAAACGATAAAACGTTTCTTGTGAAAAATGGATGACATAACGAAAAAGGGTAATGTATTCACTTGAATATAAATTGAAACTTATTTAAGGTATTAATTACAATGGATAGAGATTTTGGGTAACATTGTAAATGATATGTAAGTAATGCAAATGTATGTCAATAGTAAGGGATTAGGATGAATTAAAAAATTTGTAACATAGGAATTACCTGCCTATTTGTTAATAAAAATTTGAATGGTTAGTAAGTGATAATAGAATAAGTGTACATTAGTGGAATTGAGGTAACGTTGGTTTTAATGTTGAGAAAATAAATGGGTATAGTAAAGTTTAAGTGGAATTGTAAGTATGTATAGGGGAATGAATTATTGCAGGGAAATATTTGGTAACCATTGCAATAAATGTAAATTAGTGTGCATTAATATGAAATTTAGTAATAGGTGTGAATAACTTAAATTTCTTCATAGGATAAAGAATGATGGAAATAACGTTTATTTAATATATCGGGATTTAATTGATCATAAAAGGTTGATTGCAAATCAAATGAAAAATGCTTAAATGGGAATTAAGTTATTTATTCATTTGGATTTAAAGCATGATTGAAATTATTGGAAACTGAATAAAATGTTTTATGTTGATTGAAATTTAAGTTGGAAGTAATTAAGATAAATAAAATATGTATAATATGGAATTCAAATGTACATAGAAATGTGGATTTTAGTATGTAAACGTAAATCTATTGAGAATGGATAGAAATTTAATCTGTAATTATTACAGTAATTTAGAAATTTAGTTGAAATTGGAAATTTATCTATGTATTTGGAAATTTATGGAATTGTGAATATATATATGGAAATTTAAATGAAGCATCTAATTATACATGTGTGAATACGCTTAAAATGCAATGTAAATGTTGAGAAAGAAATAATTTAATCCGTAACATGTATAATTGATATCCTTTTGGGACCACTTCTGTTTGCACGTTAAAATTCGTGCACACCTATCCTTTTGCGATCTATCTATAAATATGCTGTGATAAACCCTAGCCTCCTTTCTATTGTCAATTGGCTGTACGTTCATTTTTCTTCATCTCTTTCTCTTCCTCAATGGTTACAAAACCTAATCTATCTACAATTCAAATTTTCTAATAAAATTCAAACTCTCCACAAAAATTCCAGAAAATTTTATGATAAAGTTCTCGAGACACGTAATCTGCTGGTACAATTCGTTTTCTGTTTCGGATATTCGTTTGACCAGAAAAAATTCGACGATGTGCTGTAGCTTTTAGCTGACGTGGCCATTGAAGTTAAGTGGGTTTTGTTTTATTTTATTTTATTTTATTTTTGTTTTCAAATCGTTTAAAATGAATATCTTTTTCATACGTTCTCCGATTCACGTGAAATTTCTTTTGTTAGGATCGAAATTAAATTCCGGATCTATTGACGCTGGTTTGGACAGATTTGGAGACCGTCAAATTTTGGGTTTAAATCGAATTTAAATTCGATTTAAATTCAAAAGGTGAGTGTTTTAACCCACTCACAACTTCTAAAAGTTTTTATGTTTGTTAAATTCATTTTAGATATGAGTAGAAATTTATTTACAACTATTTGGCATGTTTATTCATCATATCTGTTAATTTGCATTTATTTAGTTTAACTGTTAATGTAGTTTATTTATTTCATATTAATTGACCGTTAGAATTTATTTATTTGCATATAAACTGCTAGTTAACAGTTATAAAATTTATTACTGAATATAAACTATTAGTTTAATAGTTATTAAATTCATTTTTAATATAACTGACAGTTATTACCTGTTTATATTATCAGAGATATATTGATATTGTTTATTTTGGATGATGATTGTGATTTGGATGATGGATGATGTTTATAAATGGATGTTTTATTTTTAAATTACAAGTCATCATGCATATTTCATTCGGGATTGTGGTTTGAAATGATATACAACCGCAAAATTTTATTTTAAATTGCGGATTGAAATGATAAATATCCGTATCACTTGACCATAGGATAGAAAATTATACACAGGCACCGTGGTCTATATATAAATTATTTTAAAGTGATTTTTATGGTTTGGATGAGATACGGTCATTAAAATTTAGTTTTGATATTTTATAAATATTATTCTTCCATATATATATACATATGAAAGTTAAATTTTGAATTTGAGCTTTGTATAAATTCGTTAAATAAAAATGGAATAAAAAAAATTTAGGAATGGATTTGATAATTTATAATATATGTTAAGTTTGGAAGTTTTAAAAATGTGATCTTTATAAACTGAATTTTTTCTAAATACATTTAAAAAGGAATATTCTAGTATAAAGTAAAATTGAGAAAATATTTAATTACTAGAATTGGAGTTTTATTTATGGATTTGATGTGAATATTCAAGACTAAATAATAGTACGTTTAATTTGCTGAAAGAATAAATTCCAACTTTAGTTTTGAAATATTAATACTCCAAATGGATATATATATAGAAATTGAAATGGTTTTTGGAACTTGAAAGTGATATTTAAATTATGGTTTAGACCTTAAAATAAAGAAATATATTTGTAAAGCCATGGAAATTATTTTTCTTTACAGAGTAACCTTAAAAGTTAAACCATCTATTTTATATGCCGTTGAATATCCAAACCATTCAAGTTAGAAGTTATGGGTTTAAAATATATGAATTTCGAAATATTATGCTTTGAAAGTATAATTCAAATGTTCGGTTTCCAGATATTATAGATTTTAAAGCAGTATGATTTTGGAAAGAATTATATTTGGATAAAATGATATCATATTGTTTTGGGTTTTAAAATGATATCGTACTCATAGTTTTTGAAATGGAAATTTTTATTCTGGTTTTTAAGTATAAACTATTTTAAATGACCGCGGTGTTATAATAACGATGGGTTGGCAAAGAGACCGGGATCGGATATCTGACATACTCTCCGTCGATACCGAAAACCACTTTGACTAACCGTGTACGCGGTGGAGATTCCAGAATGAAGTAGGTTGGTGGTGGCGTTTCCTATAAGGTAAATACGTGGACCCGACTCCCGTGAGTTGGCATAAGGTGGCTAAAACAAGAGCTATTCCCAGGCCAATGAGGTCATTCCTCTGATCGGACACTCCTCTTCGATATTATACTATGACTTTGGATTGATTCAGTGGCCACTTTTATTTTGATTTTGGGGAGTTTGTTTGAGGTGGGCGGTAACTGCGGCTACGCGTTTCCATCAGCCTGGGTCCGCAATTGGTATATCTACCCTGGCATTGCCTAGTTGTGCCGTGTCACCTACCATACCGAGCCTTGTACGAGTTTGGATTTCTCCCGTAGCCCGATTGGATGGACTACTGGGACTATTACGTGTTAAGGGGAATATTGGGTCACTCCTTAATGCTATTAAAAAGTATGTTTATTTTATAAATAGACACTATTATAATAGCGCAATATACTACATAGTAAATAGTTTAACGGATCCTTAGGAGATGTAAATCCCGAGCATCTTTTGAGTTACTGCACTATTATTTATTTCTGTTAATTTAACTCACATAAGATCTTTTAGTTCTGACTCGAGTGCTTTTTTTCTTTTCAAATTCGCTCGAGTCAGTCCGAGCGTTTCAGGATTGCAAGATTTAGCTCTGGAGGACGAAGACGAAGATTTATAATATTATTATTTATACTAGTGCACTACACACTGTTCCGCTGCATTGTTATTGTTATGTGTAACTCTGATATGTATTATATAAATGGTTTTGTAAACAGATTTATAAACTGTATATTTGATTATTATATTTTATCCTTCCGCTGTGAGATTATGTTTAGTTTTTTTTCTTCTCTGTTTTTTTCTTATTTACCCCATATCAATCCGCCCTTCCGTTTGGTTTGAATTGGCACGTGTGTCGGTTTAAATCGTGCGAAAAGGCGGGACGTTACAAAAACTATTTTATCATCACTGTTAAATAATTAAAATCGGTTTATTTGCTAATAAAAACCATTTACTGATTACATAAAATATATTTAAATGGCCTATTTTGAAGTGTCTAAATCCTGGATCATTACAAATCTATTTTACCATCATCTGTTATTATATAAAAGAGTTATAATTTATTCTAAAACCTATTATTTTAATATTTAAATTTGTTAAATATTCACAAATAAAGGTGTAAATTCTGGGTCGTTACACTCTTCCCCCTTAAAAGAATATTGTCCTCGAAATTGTACCATAACTCTAATTCCCAGAAACACTTAAACTATTCTTTAGTCTATATGATGAACATAGGTCATTCCTACGAAAATCTGATTTGATCATTCACTCGAACACATAGTGCGGACTTTTGATCAGGCCTCTTAATTAGAAACCTCTTTTCTCCTTGCATGGCCATAAACTATGATATACAACTTTTGGTTCCACGTAAGAACCCTCACCAACGCTCGCCATCAAAAATCGAGTGATAAATCCTTATTTGGAATGGTGTAAAACACCTTCAATCATATACTTGAATCTAGGATCGAGAACTCTGTGAAAAGGAGAAATGATCTTCATACCACTTACGTTTTGATCTAACGATTCTTAATATATAACTACTTTATACCTCCCACCATGCTTCATAAGAATCAATTATTTAAATTTAATTAACTTGTATAGTACTCATCTACCTCCTAAGAGAATACACAGACATTTAATTTTTCTACTTGATTTTAACTATTAGATTTAGGCCAAAAATAATTTGGGTTTTGAACTAAGTCGACCAAATCAACCTCTTTACCCCAGTTGGTCTGGTAAGTAGCTAAGAAGAGTAGGATGTTGGTATCCAACTCCATCCTAGATGTTACTTTTTCTTATGCATTACTAAGTTAAAAATGTCTATTAGCCGGCCTAATGACATCCAATAATTCTTCACATCTTAGATGTTAAAATCAAAAGACATAGTTTAATTAAACAAAGTTTATTAAACCTCCTTATTAAATTTAACCTAATCAAAACTCCATTTATTAATCCACCTTCAAATATCTTTTTATTTTGAAAACTTTTCCTTTCAAGGGATCCAAGAACATAATACCTGGGTTTTATTTCAAAAACCTTTTGAAAGCATACATATAGCCTGAGTAACTCCAAAATGATGTCAAAGAACTGGTGGCTACCAAATAGTATTATATACCCCTTACTAAGAAGGGCAATACCCAAGAGAAGTGTTTGCCATCTGAACCATCTCTTACCCATTTTCAGTCATTCCCGAGACACTTGAACTAGTTAATAAAAAACATTTCTTTTTTCTTTTTAAATTTCTCCTCGAAACAATATTATTTATGGATAATAATTTTTAACAAAATCATTCCGTTTCTTTGGATTCATTCGGATCTGAGCTCGTCCCAATTGTACAAAGACAAAGAGAATAATTTACTAAGTGCACCATCATATATGTCTAAGCAAACATTCGATTTCTCAATTAAAAGATTAACTTGATTATCATAAAACAGATCAAAACTTATTCTCGAACTGTCCAAAGGAAACCTTACTCTAAAACTTTATTTTAAAATATCTATCTTAAAATATATTTAAAAAAGAGCACTTCTATTTTCCAACATTATTTGAAACTTTATCAAAGCCACCAGGATTCAATACTCTTAAAATCCTTTTTCATTTTATAAACACATTTAATTATTCTGACTTACAAAACCATCTCTCTTAATTTACCTTATAAAATTATCTGGGTATTTTTCTTTTTAATAAACACCTTTATTAAAATTTAATTTTAACCCTACATATAATCGAACGCCTTACAGTCAAACTGACTTAATTCACAAGATGTTCGATTCTATGTTCCTAAAAATTTCTATCTACCCAACCCATGATGGAATAAAAGGAAATTTACTATTAAATCTAACAATAGTCAATGCTCAAAATTGGATGAGCATGACTAGCTAAACCCTACATGCTAATAATATAAATATTACTAACTCCTAACCTACTCTCCTCAGAGATAACTACATAGATTTTGAAAATCAACCCCTTTTATATATAGAAAATATATTCCTAGGTAAAATTATTTCATTTACCAAATTTAAAATAAGATTATGTCAATTTAACTTGCTCAAGTGTTTAGGATCAGGCGCATCGACTAGAATTCTTAAGCCACTAAATAGGTCAGAGAACACAATATAAAACATTTTTATTCACTAACAAATATGTATTCATTTTTTTTTTTTTTTTGAAAATTGGTGAATTTTATTGATGCATCAAAGCTCAGTACAATAATCCATGTTCCGTGTATTACCTAGAAGTAAACAGGACACGTGTTAAACGTATTTACAAAGATCATTTCAACAACAAAGCAAAATAACAAATGCCCCTTTCTAAAAAGCTCTGAAGCAAAGGTTCATGGCGGATCCACTTTCCATGCTCGGAGGATTTTGTTCTCCAGTTCAGTCGCATGAGTAAATAATTTTCCTTTAATTCTTCTTGCAAGTATCTTGACATCTTGCTCTATTGTGATTTGAATTTGTTTATGTCCCTTTGCAGTACTCTTGAAGACTCTCCGGTTCCTCTCCTTCCAGAGGTGATATACAGTTGTTGTGAGGCTAATAATCTACAGTTGAGTCAACAGGTCTCCTCTCTTGCTGTGGCTCAGGTATAGCAGTTCGTCTTCAAGTGTAGAAATAGCATGCATGTCTTGATTTTTGCTTTTAACATGGCTTATTACACGAGCGGAGAATTCACATTCAAAGAATATATGATTGTGTGATTCTGGAATGTTGTTACAAAGTTTACATGTTAGATATATATATATATATATTCTACACTCAAACTCATTCTAGGGCACAACTGACCCTATCTATAACGAGTTTACCCCGCCAAAGCCTAGGTGTTCACTTAACCTTGCTCTAATACCAAATGTAACGATAAGTCTTTCTTACTACCAAAGACTCACTTAATACACCCTTGGTTTTTTAGTGCTAACCATTTACCAGTCTGAAAGATGGGTCATTAGGGGTGGAAGAAAGAAAAGAGAGAAGAGGAGAAACTAAACAACATAGAATCTCACAGCCCAACAGAACAATATATATTACTCAACAAAATATATTACAAAGTCATTTCAAAAATGTTACATCAGGGT
Source organism: Allium cepa (assembly GCA_030765085.1). Taxonomy (NCBI): domain Eukaryota; kingdom Viridiplantae; phylum Streptophyta; class Magnoliopsida; order Asparagales; family Amaryllidaceae; genus Allium; species Allium cepa. The sequence goes on from CM060943.1 coordinate 195,830,507, forward strand.
CATACTAATGCAAATGCTATCCTAGGATAGTTTGTAACAGTCTGTCCCTACCTAACCGATACAACATACATATAATACAGCAGAAGACAAGGTAATATCTAGATATCGATGGAGCCATATGCTCCATGCTCCTTCAAAATGAATCTATGGAAAAACTTGATCTACTTGACTGAACAATCAAATTAGAGCACCCAAGAGTTTAGGAAAAGAAAATAAACTCCGGATCAGAGATGGGTCTGGTGTGAGTAAAGCATATGTCTTTAACTTTATTATAAAAACATTTAAATCAAAGGAATCTCGTAACACCACACCGCATATAAAAACGGTTGGGTTTTTACCTTATGATAACTATTAACCCGCCTTTTGGCAAGGTCATGGACCGGCGGATTTAACTAAATCGACTACTCGTTTGTCAATGCTAGAATAAGGTGGGTTTAAATCAACAGGATGATAGATGGTCAGTCCTAGGTGGTTCAGTGTATATGGCTCGGCCTAGGTAGTTCGGTAGGTGACACTTGGCCAAGGATGGAAGGTCATTCATGGTTCGGCCTAAGTGGTTCGGTAGGAGCCACTCGGCCAAGGATGGAAGGTCATGCATGGCTCGGCCTACGTGGGTTGGCCAAGATAGGACGGTCGGGCCTAGTTCAACTTTAGAGTGGTTCGGCACTGGTGGTTCGGCCTTGATGGTATCGGCAATGGAGTGGGTCAGTCGTTCAGGGTCTGTCTAAGGAAGTAGGTCAGCAGGATGGTGTGGATCGATGATTCAAGTGGATCGGTGGTCGAAGGTGGTTCGACATGTTTTAGATCACCCTGGTTCGGCATCGTGAGTGGGTCGGCATTCGGTACAAGGGAGAAGGTCGGCATTGCCACAAGATTGGGTTGGCAACATGAGTTGTTCGGCATCACGAGTGGGTCGGCATTTCGAGTGGACCGGCATGTTGATGTGGCTCGGCAGGATGGAGTGGCTCGGCAGGATTGTGTGGCTCGGCAGGATTGAGTGGATTGGCGTGTTTACTGCTTCGAGACCCAGCTTCATTTACTTCAAGTCGTAGGTAGGCATACTTTGGGTCATCGCCTAGGAAATATCAATATTCTGAAATCAGGGTCGATCGTGGTGTTGATTCTGGTTATGGTCTTGGTGGGCCCGGAACGCTCAAGAAGCCCAGTAACTTGGGTTTTGCCTATAAATACAACATGTGGGACTTCAAAAAACGGATCTTCACTATACTTCCCTTCTTCTACACTAAGGCTGCTCTACCATTATTATTCTAAAAACTCTGGATTATAACTGTAATTGATTCTCACATCAATAAAAAGGAAATTTCTGGAGTGGACGTAGGCCAGAGTTAGCCGAACCACTATAAATCCTGTGTTATTACTGCTTCCTTTTTAATTTTCATTGTTCTTCACATTCATACTCTCTACATACATTCTATCTGTGACTGTGATTTGGTGCTTTCATCTGGATTTGGGTATTAGTGCAATTTTGGTGCTAACACTTTGGTGCTTTCACTGAGAAAGCTAGCACTCTGGGATTCAGAAGCTTAGAGTTTGGATTTAAAGGCTTAGGAACTTGGATTCTGAAGACTATGGAAAAGGAGTCAACTAGGAAATAGAGGAAGGAAAGAAGCCAGCACAAAAGGAGTCAGGAGGCTTCCTCAGAAGCAAATCAGACCTCAGTTTTCATCACCGGGGACGAGATGAAGATGATGATGGAAGCTATGCAGGAAGAATTGCTGAAAAGACAGGAGAAGATAATGCAGAAACTACTTCGACGGGTTGGACAAGCTGGAGCACAAAGTCCAAGGAATGGACCAACCGCGACTGTTGGAAATGCAGAACAAGGAACTAGAGCTGTAGAAGTTTATGGAGGTCAAAACCAGGACCAGACTGGAGAGATTGAAGGAAATCATCAAAGGCCTAGGGGCAGACCTTCGGGATTGGATACCAGGAGAGGGGAGAATGAAGCTCAACGAGCAGGGACCAACGTGAATGTAAATGGCAAACATGAAGAGTACTACCTAGAGTACCCTCTAGGACATGGAGGGCATGATGAAGATGCGAAGAGGGGACTACTCCCGGATGGAGACAAGTGGATGGCCGGATTAATAAGAAGGATTATAAGAGGAGGACTACCTAGTAGAGGCTTGGAGGAAGTCAGCCGGAGTCTGTTTACTCCGGATATTAGGAATGCAAGGAACCCTCTAGAATTCAAACTGCTAACATTGAAGGCTTATGATGGAAAATCAGATCCAACTATGCATATAACTAGATACATAAGACACATGAAAGTGCTGGGGGCACCTGAGGAGGTAATGGCAAGATGTTTCCCTTTATACTTGATGGATTTGGCTGTGCCTCGGTTCAGGAAGTTGGAGAATGGATCGATCAAGACATAGGGCAAGCTAGTGGAACGCTTCATGAGACAGTTCAGGGTCCACGTGATGCGACCAAAGAATGTAATGACGATGGCATCGAAGAAGCAGAGGACTTGTTCGTCGACGGAAATTCTATCAGATTAGAAAACCGTCGAACGAATTTAGAAATAAAATTTATACCGCAAGCGCACGGTGTACGAATGTAGCACGCGGCGAATACGGGTCGATCCGCAGGGAATTGATGATTTTAAAAATCTATTCAATCAAATTAAACCAATCTTGAAGAGAATGTTAAACTAGAAAAGAAGAAAAACAAGCAAAAGAAAATTGATAAAAATATGAGAGTGTTAAGACAATTTAGAGGCAATTTCCACTCTCTAGATCACATAAATCAACAATTTGAAGTTATGATCTCTCTTTTCTAGTCATTAGTGAATTAGTTGATGTGCTTATCATAAGTATGGTATATTTGTGCTATTAATTAGCTCAATATAAACCATCAAACTATAACACAACCACTAATACACTTTTAAATTTCATAAAATATGACAACAAAGTTGAAAGCAAAATCTATTTTAAGCATGGCCTATTAACTATTAATTAGAAATATAAGCCATCAAATTTTAATTTCAACAATCACTTTCTTGCCATAATCATATGTAAATGAAGAGGCAATTTGTGTTTTGTTTAAGTATAGCCTATTTGTTATGAACAACATAGACTATCAAATTCAAAGCTAAACAACATCATTAATCCACTTCAAGTGTTTCCATTAAAGCACAAAAAGAGAGCATAAACATCAAAATGTTGCATCTACATACTAGAGAGCTTCATTACTCCTAAATTGTAGGGATTAAGCTCTCATATTTGTTATCAAATCAACAAATGTAGAAAGCAACATGAAAGCAAACAAGAAAGAAAAAGAGAAAGCAAATGAAAAGAAAACTAGTCTACTTGCATAAAAGAGAAGAGATCTACACTACAACATGAAAGTAAATGAACATGTAATTAAAAAGAAACAATAATTAACATTGCATAAAAAAGAATTACATAAGAGAAGAAATGGCTAAGTAGCCATGGAAAGAAAGAGAGATTTGATTTATTTTCTCCACTAAAACTAACTAACTAAGAGGAAGATGGCTACATGAAACATAAAGGGTATTTATACAAGTTAGAAACCCTAATGCATATTTTTGGGGAGTACCCAAAATGCCCTTGGAGGAAGTGTGGTCACCAAGTAACTAATCATCTATTAAGTATGCATGAAGATTTAATGGCCATAAGCATGTGGATTAGCTTCTACTTTGTACATGAAGAAAGGTGGGTAGGTGGGGTCCTCCATTATCATGCCTTTGAATTATTTCCATCTTCATTTGTTCTATTCACCCTTGTGCATACATATGAAGCCACTTATGTTTGAATTTTAATTCCTACAAAATACATAGAAATTTTCAATTAAATTTTCATAAATTAATAAATGCACAAAAAAGACAATTTTGTCCCTATATGAAGATGAATATGTGACAATTTGAAAATAATTTGAATTTGATTTAAACAAGTTAAAATACCCAATATGATCATTTATTTAATTTAAATAGAATAGATATGGTGGTAAAAATATGCACATTTACGTGCACATCAAATACCCCCACACTTATCTTTTTATTCATCCTCGAATAAACTAAAACTAAGGTAAATCCGTTTTCGTAGGGAGCACGATTGCATTGAGCGTATGCAATAAGCCGTTATACCTCTGGGTGTCCCCAGTAGGACGAGTGTTGTCTCGTGAGGGTTTTCAGCGGATACTACCCATAAAATCCAAACGCATGGTGAAAATATTTACAAAATGCAAGATTTATTTACAAAGAGATGAATGCAAATTTTTGAAAATATTTACAAATAAAGGATTTATTTTTAAATTGACACAAATAAGTTAAATATAGGTTTTGGTTATTATCTTGAAAATTTATGTCATTTACTCGTCAAAATTTCCAATAAAAATCAAGTTATCATAACAAATAGACTATAGTTTAACTTATTGTTTCGGTAGATAACAAAGTGTAATTATAAAGTGGATCCTTAGTTGATTATCAAAGTTTATCAAAGTGGTATTTTCATTTCGTTTCAATAACAAATCAAATCAAATAAGTAAAAATAGCTAGGATTTCAATTGCTTGCTCTCTCATTATTTGCAAGAAAAATTACACACCTAGCTCAGGTAAACTGAGGCCAGACATACCACCCATGCACTGCCTTCCGGGCTTATGTGAGGGGAGTACAAAGCATGGCGAGTGTACACACGTTCGTGCATACACATATCGACCGTAGGTGGTTTTTATTAAGTCTTTTTTTTTAACATGTGTTCCATACATGCATAACCGTAAGGACTTTTAAATGAGTATGAAAGCACATAATCAAAGATTCCAAGTAATTCACCCATGCATAACCGTGAGGACTTTTAAATGAGAGTGAATACTTGGATGTTATTATTATTTTTAATTTTTTTTTTAAAAGAGAGAAAGAGTTTTGCAAAATCATCTTAGAACCCTTTAACTTAGAAGACAAAAAAAATGTTATATCATTTACTTTAAATCAACCACTTTTTAAAACAAAGATTTTCAATTAGGATATACTTCATAATTAACACGTATGAATCTTCCTATATACTAGTTAAACCATTATTATTTGTAATCAAATTTCATTTTTATTTTTCTTTAGACAAATAAATTTCCAAAAATTTCAATTTAATAAACCAAAACCATATATTTATCTTATAGTGTTTCTTTTAGAAATAAATCAAAATGCTAAAAAAAGAAAAAAAATCTTCTTTTGTTTTTGATTTTTTTTTTTTGCGTTTTTGGAAGAAAAATGTAAAATTAATCCTAAAAAAATCTAGAAGAAGATGAGTCTCCCCCCACACTTGATTTTGATTGTGTCCCCACAATCAACCCAAGTGGAAGGAGAAAAATAAAATGAAATTCCTATATTTACATGAAAGATTATTATTTACAAGAGATGAGAAAGTATACAGTCAAAAAGTAAATGAAGCGGTCTTCTAAAGACCGATTCATTTGTCTCATCAAATGTGTGAGACACAGTTTAAGCACGAAAAACCAAATCGTAAAAGATTTCGAAGTTGATTGTTGATTTGGAAAAACGAATTTTGTTTTATTAAAAATTGAACGAATTGTTTTGTTTTCGATGATTCTTGGGGTCGATAAAACAATTGGTTGAAATTCAAGTTTATTTTCACCAAATTCAAGCTTATTATCGATTTCAAAATCAAAATGATGATTCAAATTTTCCCCTTTAGAATTCAACAACTCGTTTTCAAAAAGTCCACAAAACTCATGTTCGTTAAATTCGACTTCCTTTGTTGGATTATCAACTACTTCATCGTGTAAATGGAGTTTAAAATTCAAAGTTGTCGTATTCAAGTTTTCAGAAAAAGGAAGATCGAAGTTTAAATCGAATTTCGCACCCTCAAAAGAATTGAAATCCAACTTAATTACCGTACTTTCAACAACTTGATTAAGATCGTCATTATCAATTTCAAAAGTTGTCATTTGAAAATCATGGATTTGGGTAAAAGATGGATTATCGTTTGACTCGTCACACATTGAAATTTGATTTTGTTTCTCACGAAAATTTTCCAATGTTTTAATCAACAAATTTATGCGATCGTCATAAATTTCATTCATTTGCTCAACAAAGTCAAATTTGTAATTATTAACTTGAAAATTTTCGATTTGGACTTGTTGAGAACAAGAATTGTCAATTTCGATAAACGGTAGATTATTTTTTGATTCTTCGCCAGTTGAGATTTGATTATGATTTTCACGAATTTTTTTGTATTTTTCAAGTAATAAATCCCCGTTATCTTTTTCCATTTGGTCAACAAAATCAAATTCATGGTTATTAATTTGAAAACTTTCATTTTGAATTTGTTGATAACCAAAGTTTTCGATCCTATCATTATTGAAAAAATTCCCATTGTCAAAATTATTTGAAAATTGATTTACATTTTCGTATTTATTTTGAAATTCATCTTGAAACTCGAAATTGAATGGGCATGGGTTACACTCGAAATCATTTGAATTTTGAAGTGAATTCAAATTTTGATTATTTTGAAAACCTTGATTCGAGTTATAGCACAAATATGAATTGCACCACTCATTTATCTCTTGATTTTGTTGTGTAGCGATTTCAAGTAAAGATGAAATACTATTTTCAAGATTTGAAGCATGGTCATCGTTTTGAAAATTTTGTGGTTCAAAATTGAAATCGTTTAAAGAATAGTTGTCGTTAAAATATCCACACGAATTTGGAGTGAAATCATATGGATTATATTGATTTTCGCAACTATTGTAAACTTCACGTAAGTGGGGAACTCGGACATTTACAAGAATGTTTTTATGTTTTTTTTTTGGTAAAAGAAAAATATTTACAAATGGAATTTATTTTTCAAAAGGGAAATTAATTTTTGGTTTTTTCAATTTTTTTTTTTGAAAAGTTTTTTTTTTTGAATTTTTGATTTTAATTTTTTTTTGGATTTTTGACTTGAAAATTTTCAAAGGAAAAGGGGAAAAAAACTAAGTTAAGAAATATTTATAAATTTTTTTAGTTTTGAATTTTGAATTTTTTTTGTTTTTTTTTTGTTTTTTAAATATGCATGAACTAATGCAACTAAATGAATGCAAGGTTAATTACAAATGATTTATCCTAAGTTAACCCAAAATTATATAATCACAAATTGTCTTAAATCAACAAGATAATTCTCAGCCAGGTAACAGACAGGATTTATCGGTGCACCACGAATCACCGTAGCAATGCAGCCGAAGGTTTAAGTACCTTCATAGAAACAATTCAGTATAATATTTACGAATCACCGTAATATTTATAACTGATTATTGCTCTGCCGTAGCCTAGACACCAAGAATTTAAATTGTTCAAAGAAGACAAATTGTTAATATACAATTAAGGGCTATCGATTTCTAATCGTTATTATTAATCAAAATCTAAGATGAAATGCAGAACAGAAATTAAACGTGTATTAACAATGCAACTACAAATGAATTTTTATTTTTTAAAATGCAAATGCAAGCAACCAACAATTCAATTCAAATAAAACTAGAAATGAAAGCAGAATTTTTTTAGCAAGCAGAGCAATTTATTTTGGCTAGCTCAGGAAGCAATTTTCAGCAAACTATTCTTCCTTTATTTCCTGCTTTGGCAACCTGAAAATTTAAAACTAAGATATATACAATATATTTTTTTAGAAAGGAAACTTAAAAGTAGGGTTTTACTTAAAAAAAAATTGAAGGAAAACTTAAAATCAACTCAACTCACCCCAAATTATAAAAACAAAAACAATTTAAAACCAAACAAAAGAAATAAAAAAAAAATTAACTCAAACCCACACCCACAAGAAATGCAAACCCGGCCCAATTAAAGCTAAAAACGCAATCCACTTCGCACTTTAAAAACAAGCCAATTAGAAGATCGGTTTGCTTAAATTACTGACCAAATACAGTTACAATTTACGAATAAAATTTCTCAAAATAGAAATCAAAATCAGAAATCAAAATCACATTCAATCGTGTGATCGCTTGAGTGTCCAATTTCTCAAAATTGAATTGCGATTTCGTGGGTCTGTGGTTTCGAAATTGATTGCAGATGATTTGGGGATTGATTTTTTTCCGAAGGCAATGGATGGTGGAGTTCGATTGGGTTGAGCGATTGGTGGCGGAAGGCAGAGAGATTGAAGTCGCAATTTTGTTGAGAAGGCAGATCGCGGCAGCAGATTCGAGGAGGAATTGAGTCGAGTATGGCGATTCGAAGTGGTTTCAGGTTATAGAGGAAGGAAAAGGGAAGTGTTTCAGGCGATTGTCGAAGTGATTGGGTTAAAGGAAGATGTGGCGTTCGAGGTGGTATGGAAGGATGGTATGGAGGAATTGGTGATGTCTGTTGAAGGTTGAAGGTTGTGTTTGTGATGTTTGTAGGGAGAGTATGGTGGTCGGATGTTGTGGTCAATGCACTTGTTTGGGTTTTTGGTTGCTGATTTGTAGATGAATGGCAGTAATTTGTGGGCAGTGATCGGCAGTACTTTGTAACACAGTTTGTAGGGTGTTGTTTGGTGGTGAGTTTTGTTGATGGCCGTGCGATGCTGAGGAGCTTCTGGTAGTGAAATGGCTATGATGATATTGTAGCTTGATGGTTAAGGCAGTGGTGAAGATGGAGATTGGAGGTTCGATTTGTTGCAGTGTTCGATTGAGTGGGTGTCGAATTGTCAGTAGGCGATTGAATTTGTGAAGTTTCGTGTATGATTCGTTTCGGTTGCTGTTTGTTCAGAGGTCGTGGTGAAGGGGGGTTTGAAGTCTAAATCGCGGCAGTTTGGGTATATGGATATTGTTGTTAGCAGTAGTGATGGCAGATGGTTGATGCTCTGGTTGTGGTGGAAGTTGTAGCTTGATGTTAGAAGTGTGGCTTGCTGTGTGTTTGCGGAGGAGCAGACGTGAGGCAGAGGTGAATGATGGCAGTGTTATAGTGAAGAGTTGATGATAGTTTGATTGTGCACTGTGCACTGTAGTGAGTTTTGACAGTAGGCTGTTGGTTGGTCTGTGGAATTGGAAGTGGAATGTGCACAGGGTAGTGATGTTTGTATGTGGAGAGATATTTATGGTCACAGTTTGATGAAGCAGTGGTGGAAAAGTGCAAGTATGGGGTAAGTGCAATGATATGCACAGTCCTGTTTGTTCACTGTCTACAGTGAGAGAAGCAGATTGATGGTTTTAGACAGTGTTGTGGTGGGGAACTGATTGTTGTGATGTTGTGAGCTGGCAATAGTTATGGTCAGTAGTTGTATGTAACAGTGGGCAGAAGTGAAGGAAGTGGAGTGGAGGGGGACGGTGATGTGGTAGGTGGCTGGTTTGGTGGTTGTGCAGAGGTGATGCACAGTGAATATGAGATGAAACAGAGAGAAGCTGCTGAAAACAGTAAATATGTACAGGCTTTTTTTTTTGAAGTAATGTAAAGAGGAGGAAAATAAAATTGTAAATGTCGAAATGTAAATTGAAAGCAATAAAATATTTTTGTTTCCTTTTGAAATGAGTTTGTGATTTTTTTTTTAAAATATATACAATGCAAATGCAAAACAAATAGAAAACAAATGCAAACAAACACACAAACAAATGAAAGCAAAACAAGACACAACAATAGTTTTTTTTAATGCACTCAACACACAAAACAATCACACAATGAAACCAAACAAAAATTAATTCGAAGAATAGAAAATAAAAATCAAAACAATTCCCCGGCAACGGCGCCAAAAACTTGGTCGTCGACGGAAATTCTATCGGTTTAGAAAACCGTCGAACGAATTTTGAATTAAAAATAACCGCAAGCGCACGGTGTACGAATGTAGCACGTGGCGAATACGGGTCGATCCACAGGGAATTGATGATTTTAAAATTCTATTCAATCAAATTATACCGAAGTCGAGAGTGAATAGCTAGAAATGTAAGAAACTAACAAAAACTAGCAAAAGAAAATGATAAAAATATGAGAGTTAAAAGAACAATTTAGAGATAAATCCACTCACTAGATCATATAAATCAATAAAATAAAGTTATGATCTCTCTTTTCTTGTCATTAGTGAATTAGTTGATGTGCTTATCATAAGTATGGTATATTTGTGCTATTAATTAGCTCAATATAAACCATCAAACTATAACACAACCACTAATACACATTTAACTATCATGAAATATGACAACAAAGTTGAAAGCAAAATCTATTTTAAGCATGGCCTATTAACTATTAATTAGAAATATAAGCCATCAAATTTCAATTTCAACAATCACTTCTTTGCCATAATCATATTTAGATGAAGAGGCAATTTGTGTTATGTTTGTTTAAGTATAGCCTATTTGTTATGAACAACATAGACTATCAAATTCAAAGCTAAACAACATCATTAATCCACTTCAAGTGTTTCCATTAAAGCACAAAAAGAGAGCATAAACATCAAAATGTTGCATCTACATACTAGAGAGCTTCATTACCCCTAAATTGTAGGGATTAAGCTCTCATATTTGTTATCAAATCAACAAATGTAGAAAGCAACATGAAAGCAAACAAGAAAGAAAAAGAGAAAGCAAATGAAAAGAAAACTAGTCTACTTGCATAAAAGAGAAGAGATCTACACTACAACATGAAAGTAAATGAACATGTAATTAAAAAGAAACAATAATTAACATTGCATAAAAAAGAATTACATAAGAGAAGAAATGGCTAAGTAGCCATGGAAAGAAAGAGAGATTTGATTTATTTTCTCCACTAAAACTAACTAACTAAGAGGAAGATGGCTACATGAAACATAAAGGGTATTTATACAAGTTAGAAACCCTAATGCATATTTTTGGGGAGTACCCAAAATGCCCTTGGAGGAAGTGTGGTCACCAAGTAACTAATCATCCATTAAGTATGCATGAAGATTTAATGGCCATAAGCATGTGGATTAGCTTCTACTTTGTACATGAAGAAAGGTGGGTAGGTGGGGTCCTCCATTATCATGCCTTTGAATTATTTCCATCTTCATTTGTTCTATTCACCCTTGTGCATACATATGAAGCCACTTGTGTTTGAATTTTAATTCCTACAAAATACATAGAAATTTTCAATTAAATTTTCATAAATTAATAAATGCACAAAAAAGACAATTTTGTCCCTATATGAAGATGAATATGTGACAATTTGAAAATAATTTGAATTTGATTTAAACAAGTTAAAATACCCAATATGATCATTTATTTAATTTAAATAGAATAGATATGGTGGTAAAAATATGCACATTTACGTGCACATCAGGACAGGAGAACCCGTAAGAGGTTTTCTACTGCGATTTAATGCGGTTGTGGCCTCGGTAGATTGCCTGGATCCATCAATGATTTTGATGGCGGTGGTCGCAGGGATTACAGAAGGCATGGAACTCAAGGATTCATTAACACAGGATCCACCATAGGATCTTGGAGAGTTCTATCATGAGGCAGAAAGATTCATTCGCTTAGAGGATTCACGTGCCGAAAGGCAAGAGATAAATGCCGTGCAAGGCGAATGAATGTCTGATGAAGGACGAAGACTGAATAAAGGAAAGCATAAGCTAGACGATGGACCTGGTAGTTCAGACAAATGGAGGAGAGGTCGAGAACCCAAATTCACGACTTATGTGTATTTAACAGATAATTTGGAATGGATTTACTTGGACACTCGGGGGTAGCTCACCTATCGGAGACCACCCAGGAGGGATCCCACTGAACGGGAATGCAAGAGCGGGAAGTACTGCCCATTCCATGAGCTGGAAGGGCACTCCACGGTTGCATGCTGCCACCTAAAGGATATGGTGGAGGAACATGTTAGAAGTGGCAGGTTTCCACAGTATGTGAGGAATCAAACAAGAGCAGTAGAACATGAGCGGCTACCGCTTGGATCAAACAGGAATGACCCTGGAATGGGGTCACGACTCGTCATCCACTGATCGCGATGGTAAGGACTGACTTCAGAATTTGGACTCTGGTCATCAAATAATTTTTTTGATTTTGCTTTCAAAAAAATAAACAGCAACTTACACATGTAAGGGAACCAGAGTGATCCCCAGGCTTGCTTTGAGATGGTAAGAGGCTGCCTTGCCCGAAGAGGCATCCCTTAGCTTTTTTTTGTTTTTCTTATTGGACGTTTGGACCTTGGATTTGAAAACGCATTTTTGTTTAATGCAATGAATACCTAACCAGAGAGTTATGGAACATATATTAGAAGTCGGTTGGAAATTAACCGCTTAATGTTTAGGGACACTGAATTGGAGCGCAGGGAGCGACGCCGCTTCGCCCGAGAGCGACAGGATCGACTTACTCATCATTGTTTCCCCTTCACCGGAGAGTGACAGGATGGGATCCAACAAGAGCCCAGAGAGGCTACAATCGATCTAGAACTTAGGCCGTGGCATCTCTTAATGTTCAAGGATATTGAAACGGAGTGCAAGGGATAGGTTGCTTCATCGAAGCACGACAGGATATTCCTATTCAATTGTTAAGTTTGGATCGAGCTTAGCAAGGGTCCGGAGAGGCCGTCAACGATCTGGATGGATCGTAGGATTTGATTACTAACTTCCAAGGTGTGAAATGGATTTTGATAGCGGCTTCGAACAAATACAGATTTGGATAAGGACACGATGAGGTCTTAGATATGGGTTTTAGGACCCAGTGAGGTCCCGACTAAGGATTTGGATCCAGCAAGGTCCTCGATTCGTACTAACAAGAACCGGAGAGGTCTTGGACTCGGATAAAATGAACCGAAGAGATCGTGGATTCGATTAGTTGATTTCGAGTGGATGTGGAATTAGATGAGGATTTGGTTACTGGATAGGAATTGGATATCGGCTCAGAGCAGTCGTAGATTCGAATAAGGATACGGCAATGGCACTTGGATTAAATGGATTGGATTATGAATCAAAAAGTATGGCTACAGATAACTTATAGACTTCCGATATCGGATTTGAGGCTATTCAAAACACACCTTCCAATAGCAAGGCATGTTTTGGGGGGCAAATGTTAACCCATCTTTTGGCAAGGCCATGGATAGGCGGATCTAAATAAATCAACTGCTCGTTTGTCGAAGCTGGAATACGGTGGGTTTGAGTTAACTGGATGGATAGATGGTCAGTCCTAGGTGGTTCGGTGTATATAGCTCGGCCTAGGTTGTTCAGTAGGTGCAGCCCGACCAAGGATGGAAGGCCATGCATGGCTCAGCCTAGGTGGTTCGACAAGTGCCGCTCGGCCAATGATGGACGGTCATGCATGGCTCGTCCTAAGTAGGTCGGCCAAGATAGGACGGCCGGGCCTGGTTTGGATTTGGAGTGGTTCGACACTGGCGGTTCGACCTCGATGGGATCGGCCTTGGTGGACTGGTTACATGGGATCATCATTGGTGGTTCGGCCTCTGTGAGATCGGTATGGAGTGGGTCGGTCGTATGGGGTCAGTCCAAGGAAGGAGGTTGGTAGGATGGTGTGGATCAGTGATTGAAGTGGATCGGTGGTCGAAAGTGGTTCGGCATGTTCCAGATCGCCCTGGTTCGGCATCGTGAGTGGGTTGGCATCTTTGAATCGGTCCAAGGGATTAGGTCGGCATCGTTACAATATTGGGTCGGCAGCATGGGTGGTTCAGCATCGTGAGTGGGTCAGCATTTCTAATGGACCGACATGTTGATGTGGCTCAGTAGGATGGTGTGGCTTGGTAGGATGGTGTGGCTCGACGTGTTCACTGCTTCGGGTCCCAGCTTCGGGTCCCAGCTTCATTTACTTCGGTTCGTAGGTAGGCATACTTCAGGTCATCACCTAGGAAATATCAGGTCGGCATATTCTGAACTCAGGGTTGGTCGTGGTGTTGAGTATGGATCGGCTATGGTCTTGGTGGCCCGGACCACTCAAGAAGCCCAGTAACTCAGGTTTTGCCTATAAATACAGCATGTAGGGCTTCAAAAAAGGGATCTTCATTCTGCTTCCCTTCTTCTTCTACACTAAGGCTGCTCTGCCATTGTTGTTCTAAAAACTCTAGGTTGTAACTGTAATTGGTTTTAACATCAATAAAAAGGAAATTTCTAGAGTGGACGTAGGCTGGAGTTAGCCGAACCACTATAAATCCTGTGTTATTATTGCTTTCTTTTTAATTTTTATTGTTCTTCACATTCATACTCTCTACATACATTGTATTTATGATATGTGAATGTGATTTGGTACTTTCATCTGGATTTGGGTGTTAGTGACCAATTTTGGCGCTAACAATAACCAAATCATTTCTATATAAAAATCTAATGATATTATAATAATATCTATGGTTTCAAATAAATATCAAAATAGCTGAATTGTTACCACGTTAAATTCCAACATATTAGGCTCTAAAATCAAAACCGTAAAGGCATGTATTAGAGATTGGATTCCATACTATGGCAAGGTAAAGGACTACCTTCCGATGGTACACCCTTAAAAAATGCACCGGTCTGACAAGAACTTCTTGTACCCTTGCTACACAAGGCCGGCTGCCCCATTAACATTGCGAATCGGATTACCTCATCCCATTTTGACACCGATCACTTATGCTACCATGGTGTTTATGCGCAACACAACTCGAATATGGATAATCTAGAATGGGATGACGGCTCATAATGTTAGCCGACCACAGAGCTATGCAGCATGCCCTATTTTTACCATTTTCCTAGTTGTGATGCTTGAGGCTACGTTTTACCTTTATATAGAACTTATCACTTGGAATGCTACATTGCCTTCCAGTTGATGACACAATGTTGGCATTCATCCATACAAGTCTTTCAAAAGATGAAGGAACCGAAATGCACTACTTCTGCTACATCCATTTTGGAATCACAATGAGGATTAGTAGCAAGTAGCCCTTGCACTTCAAAGAGCTCTGTCTTCAATTCCACCATCTTCAAGATGTCTTCACTTTGAAATGCCTGGGTTGGATCAAAATGTTTTTTGACTAACATATCCAATCCAGATCTCTTTGAAATAACTTTCGATAATTTTTGGTAAACTCAACCTCGGTTCTTTAGGGAGTAAACAGTCAAAGATAAGAGCGGAGTTCACCTCCTAACCGTTAGTGGACGGATTTCCTTATCATTTGTCCTAGGAGAACGAAACGAGATTTATATGCACAGTACATCATCATCGGAGATGACTGTGCCATATAACTCACGTGTTTCTCTTAGATATTTCCAAAGTTACATTTTGGGTCCATATTAATAATCGGTTATTTAACTATTAAATAAATAAACAACAAAAAATTTCCTTAGTGATTTATTTACCCATAGGAACCATTAAACTTCAAAACAAATCATTTTTTTAAAATCCTCTATTCAAATAGTTTGTCTAAAACATTCATATACTTATCTCTCTGACATAAGTATATTCATAAAATATTTGTGAATAACTTCTTACTTCCAAAGGATGAAACAAAAGTTGTTTAAATTAGAGGTAAGGACAACCCTAAACACCATCCCCTCAATGTTAAGTGTTGAATGGATGTTCCATACCACCATTTTTAAAAGGTCAGTTTAGAGAAGCCCAGATCTCAAATTCTCTTTATAATTCTTTCGATGAATCCTTTTAAACAAATCTATTTCATTCATGAAATAACTTTTACTTAAAGTCCAAGTGCATCTCAAAATACTTTCCAAACTCTAATTAATTTATAAAACCCTTTTATAAATATTCAAAATCATTTTTAAAACTTGCTTTTATAAATATCCCAACTTTTTATGTAGATTCCTTATAAACACCCAACCT
The DNA here is from genome assembly GCA_030765085.1 of Allium cepa. Taxonomy (NCBI): domain Eukaryota; kingdom Viridiplantae; phylum Streptophyta; class Magnoliopsida; order Asparagales; family Amaryllidaceae; genus Allium; species Allium cepa. The sequence continues at coordinate 195,846,237 of CM060943.1, forward strand.
TTTATAAAATCCCTTTATAAATATCCAAATCATGTTCTAAAACTTCTTTTATAAATACCCCAAAATCATTTATAGAACTCTCTATAAACCTTTCTCGTTTAACAACTTCTTAAATAACCTTAAATCAAATTTACTTCCTTTAATAAGCAAATCCGCTTAGAAATCTCCCTTATTTATGAAATCTTCTTTCTTCAAAACTCAAATCCATTTACCCAAAATACCTTATACTTTCCAAATTCATTTATAAAACTCATAATAAAATTTCTTTTTATAACATGAAAAGCCATTCCCATTAGTTAAAACATCTTTACTAAAACCATTTGTCAAATCATCTTTTTACACATCTTGTTCAAATTCAAAAAAATTTAAACCATTTCGGTAAAAAATGAAATATTTATCTTTACAAAAATCAAACGAAGGTTTAGTGGCCACAATGGTGATTTTAATTTGATTTTACTTATCCGGTTTAACAAGACATCACACAACAACAGGTATATAAGAGATCAACACTTAACAATCAATCAACTTGAGTAAATATCCAAGTTAATTATAATAGTAGGATGGTGTTTTGTTCCGCTAATGGATGTAATTTAGTCTTTCTAATCATATGGGGTTACTTAAGGGTAAGCGATATAGAAATCCTTTGATTCAAAATAAATTTGAAACGAAAACAGTTTAAAATAAAATAGATTACTTTAACTTAAAGCGATTTTAAAAGAAATTAAGGCCCCTATAAAGAGAATCAAATCCTTGCTAAATTGTAATTGAACTCTAATTAAAAGTAATTAAACCTTATTAAAATATAATTAACTTCAATCGAAGATTAATTAAATAAAACCCCTTTTAAAAATAATAACTAACTAATAATTATCTCAAATAAATAAAAAAGTAATAATTAATTAATGATTAATTAAAAATTAAATAATAATTAAATTTAATTAAGTAACAAATCATGATTAACTTAATTGATTAATATTTAAGTTTAAAAACCATTATTAACTAATGATTAAGTACTAATTACCTTTATACTTAATTCAATTAAATGATCATTAAAAAATAGTTAAATAATAAAATAATTGTTCCCTAATTACTAAATTAAAATTAGAAAACAATGTCAAAAAGATTTCTAAGTGAAAACAAGTGTAGATTAGAAAAATAGTTCGATTTTCTAAACGGTGCGTATAGCATCTATCGCTATACGGACCCGTAATTTTCAAAACTTGAAATTTTTATTTTCTAACTTTTAAAACTTTAACTTTAAACTCTTATCATCTTTAAACATGCAAATAAACTTTTGAATCAAAGTTTTAAACTTGAAAACTTTTCATTTTGAAACAAAAATTAAACTTTCGACAAAAAGAAGATTTCTACGTCGCTTTTGATTAGCGAATCGCTATCTTTATGTCATGAACCCACATACAACACATATAACGTTCAAACAAAACATCACATCGTAGCATTATAACATCATCATAAATAAATTATTGTTTCACGGTACTAACTAACTTTTCCAATATTCAAGATATAATCTTTATCGCCTACTCAAACTTCAACATAAGCAATCAATACCATATCAACATACATGCATGCATACACTACATATAGCATCACAACATACTCAAGTAACATTGTAACTCATAAATTTTACAACTTTAAAAATTTAGTAAATTGAGTTTCAAACATGAACTTTACTCACCAAACTTTCACCAAATCAAGGCAAACTTTTACCGAACTTGAATATACTCCTAGCAAAATGCCTTAACTTGAAAATATTGCTTAGTGTGACCTTCTATGGTACAAATGGGCTTGGCCAAGTGCATAATTAGGCTCGACCCAAGGTGGTTTTGAGATGTAGGGGTTTGTTTTCTAAAGATAAGAGGTTTGGAAGTGAATGGAAGGCGTTTTGTCATATTTTTACACTATTTTCTTAATCTTTTTTCTTAGGAATTTGGAGATGGAAGCTATTGAAATACATTAAGATAAAAGAGTGTTTTGAAATGAAAAATGTAAATGACAAAAAAGAAGAGGATGTTGGAATGAGAGGGGTATATATAGGCTTAGGAATTTTATTCAAAATACATAAAGTGGTTATAATTAAATATATACACATGCATGCGACCTCATACCTCCCCTCTCACCCGTGTACAAGTTACTCCCCCTCCCATGTTGTTAGGTACTTAAGGAATGGCTTGGCATTTGTATATATATAAGTGTGTTTATATGTATATATGCCTTTTATAACATAATTTGTCACATCTAAGCTTAAATATAAATATATATAAGTTAATATACATAAGTATGCTTAGATAATGTTAATCCTAACATATATAAACGTGTGCATGTTGCATCAAGTGTACACAATGTTCCCGAGGATTTCGGGTGTCGAAATTTTAGAAAACATTTTTTGGTCACATTTTCTATTTTTATTTGAACTGTTTATATTGGTAAACAAATTTTTAAAACTATTTTATCGTCACTATTAAATAATTAAAATATATTTATTTGCAAATAAAAATCCGCTTATTTATTATATAAAATATATTTAAATAGTTTATTTCAAAGTGGCAAAATCCTAGGTCGTTACAAATCTATTTTACCATCATTTATTATTATTTAAAAGATTTATATTTTTTTATTATAAAACTATTACTTTAATATTTAAAATTTATTAAATATTGGATGATCAAGGCGGCAAAATTCTGGGTCCGTACATGCACTATATTTTGTTGAATGTTAAATTGAAATATTGCTTGAAACATTGCTTGAAAATGTTAGCTAACCACTTGTTAAATTGATTGCTAATTCACTTAATAATGTCACTTGAAATATGGTTGAAATGTTGCTTGCTAAATTACTTAATAAATGCATATTAAAAAATTTATTAATATGCGTGCTATATATTAATAATAATTGACATTAATTGCTGAAAGTTAAACCCTTATTATTATATACTTTAAAAAGTATATAAATTGTTAAAGTAGTTGTTTACTAAACGATTGAATTATGTTAAGTTCAATTGAACATTCAAAATTGATATGTTGATGTGTATGTTTAGTAGTAGTATGGTTGGAACTTGGAATCATATATGTGGATAAAATAACATGAAACCATATATTGATTGAATACGGAATTGTCTGTATAACGATAGTCGCTATAAACACACTTTGAATCCCTTAAACTATAACTTGTGAAAATGGTGATGTAATAATATATCCTAATAATAACTTGTTTTTTTATTATCTATACTTTTACAAGTGTTTTGAAAACCAAAAAATATGTTTTGGAAAGTTATAGAAGAAGTAAATCAAAGTAACAAAAGATAGAAGTAAAAAAGTCGGATTAGCAACAATTTTAAAATAACATGTTTTTGAAAATAACGCTTATTTATGGAAAATTTCTTAAGAATTTCACCAATTAATCAAGTAAATAATATACTATTCTTATTTGGAAACTTTTGAAGCCTAATTCATTTGATGGCTAGTTGAACGAAATGCAAAAAGTTATAGTGAAATAGTCATTATAAGTGCAGTTCGATAAATGTCGTGTTTTCAAAAAATTCTCTAAAATAATCAAAAGATATGTTTTAGGATTTTTCTTCATGAATTCCAAGTAACCAAAGTAGACTAACTAATAAAAAATAAATGGATCTGAAATCATTTGTTAAGGTATTGAAAACTAGACACAAAGTTGTAGCAAAATGTAATAAAACTAGTAACAAAACTTTAGGCAGCACTTCAAGTACTGCTACCATTATAAATTGAAGATATAAATTGTTTAAAAATGATATTAAATTTAATTTTTTTCTCTATCCTTTTTAGGATTGTTTCCTAACTTATAAAAGAGTATTTTAAAATTCGTTTGAAGTTTAAATATGTATTTAACAATTAATTATGAATTTCTAAACTAACTAGCTTTTAAAATTAAAAGTTGTTTTCTATTTATTTCACAATTCCTTATTTTTAAATAATACTCTATATAAATAATTATCATATATTTTAAGTAGTTTTTAAAGTGTTTTAACATATTCATAAGTATTTTAAAGATATTTCTATATATATATAGGTTTTAAATATTAAATTAAGTATTTCATAAATATAATAAAGAGAGTTTGGATTTTAACATTTAAGTTAAATAAATTATTTTATAGAATCAACTAAAATTGCATTGCCTTAATTAATAAGTGTAGATATGCTTTGATCTTTAAATAAATGTTTAAAGTTATTAATGGATAAGTCAATAGTTTTGGGTTGTTGTAAACAGTGTCTTTAGCAACACTTGTTTTTAACCATTATTGTTAATCATACCTGGGAATATAATTAGATATTTACTAATGGATATTTAGTAGAAAAAAAAACACGTAAATGGTTTTGGGTTTTTTGTGACAAAACTTGTTTTTAACCCTTAAATATAAATAAACCTTTAAGAAGGAAGTTTTAAAGAGGAGTGTTTTCAAAGTATAAAATGTTTGGATTTGTTGTGACAATTGTTTCTAGCAACACTTGTCTTTAACCCTTAAATGTTATTAAACCTGTTAAAGGAGAGTTTAAAGATAATGATTAAATGGAATGGTTCGGGTTTATAGTAAACAATGTTTTAGCAACATTTGTTTTTAAACCCTCGAATGATATTTTGGAAGAAATATTATAAACCTTTAGCAATGGAATTTTAAAGATAATGATAAGTATTGAAATCTTTTATAAAGAAATAGGAAATGTTATGTGTTTAATTTATAATGGAAAAGAAGTTTATTATAACAATATTTTAGTAGTAATTGTTTTAATCTCTTTGATTATATTTCAAGTAAGTAAAACCTGTTAAGCGATTTATGAATACACTTATACCATTGGAATAAGTATAAGAATACTTTTGAAGTATTAAAAGAATAAATGAATAGTTAAATTTATAAAGACAAGTGTATATCTTTTATAAAGAGAAATCCAATATATTCATACAAGTATATAAAGGAAGTTTTAATAAATAAAAGAGTATTAAGTAATAAAGGAAGTCTTGTTGTAATATACATTAATAATATGGATGAATATGCTAAATATGAAAGGGCATTATTGTAATCTGCACTGCATAAGTAGTCTATAAATATGGAGCTTGATTGTATTGTAAATATATCTCTCAATTCAATAGAATTGTTCTCTCCCTAATTTCCTCCATTCTCTTTATTCTGTAACACGTTATCAACACGAAGGAATGCGAATTAATTATTGACCTCAACCTGTTCACCTTCAAACTTTCCAACTTCTCAGCAAGTAATTAAATATTAATTACTCTGACCGTTTCTCTTCTGACCATTCCAATTTTAAGGCTATTTATATTCAAAATCCTATTATATATATTAGTGCAGACGAGTCTTTTAGAATATATCTACATACATTCTATTTCTTATTTCCTTTAAAACAGCAGGTAAAGGAATTGTTCTTGCATTTCTTTATAAACTCGTTACTTTTCCTCTCTCCAAAAAGGTAATTGTCAATATCACATTTTTTGATAAAACTATCAAGTCAGCACATGCTAGTTTGGGATCTATTGCCAAATAAAATTCAAAAGTTTGGAATGGAATATACGCAAAAGCTGATTTTCCTTTCTTATTTGATAAATACATGAAAGTTGCAAAATCCAAATGTTTGGTTTTGTTGATACAATTTTTTTTGGTATAGTTGTTTGATACCATGAATGAAGGTTTTCCATTTTTTTTTCTTCTTTTTAGCTGGAAACAAACATATAGTGAATGCTGTTGTGGCGAATATTTTCACCTTATACAATTTATTTTATGACCAGTTCACAAAATGACAAACATCGCCAAGCTTGAATTTAAAGCTTTGGATATATCTGGAGACAACTACTTATCATAGATATTGGATGCTGAGATTCATTTGCAATCTCAATGCTTAGAAAATGCCATTAAAAATGGCAATACTATGTCCCAGCAGGACAAGGCAAAGGCTCTAATATTTTTAAGACGTCATATCCATGACGATCTAAAAACAGAATATTTGACTGAAAAAGACCCTCTCCACTTATGGAACTCCCTGAAGGAGCGTTATGACCACCAGAAGACGGTCATACTTCCAAACACTAGGCAAGAGTGGTTGAACCTGAGGTTTCAGGACTTTAAGTCCATAAGAGAATATAATTCTGCAATGTTTAGAATCACTTCTAAACTGAAATTATGTGGAGAAAAGGTGGATGACGTACAAAAGCTTGAAAAGACTTTCTCAACATTTCATGCCTCGAATATACTCCTGCAGTAGCAATATCGAGAGCGTCATTTTACAAAATATTCTGAACTAATAGAATGCTTACTAATTGCTGAACAAAATAATGAATTGCTTATAAAAAACCATTCCTCAAGACCAACTAGTTCAACTGCATTACCTGAAGTTAATGCTAATTTTTCCCACTCTGTAAGAGGTAGGGGTCGAGGTCGAGATAGAGGACATGGTCGTGGACATGGATATAACTCTAGCAGAGGTGGTTATGGTGGTTTTAAAGGTAACAAAACCACCAACTTTAAAAAGCAACAAAGAAAATTGAGCCTATAAAGAACAATGATTCAGCTTCAGAAAATAAAAGGCATTATGAGGAAGTTTGTTATAGATGTGGACGATCTGGTCACTGGTCTCGTACATGTAGATCATCAAAGAAAACAGTTGAAGAATATCATCGCTCGAAGAATATTGAGGCAAATAATGCTGAAAAGTTACCTGAAAACACTAACCTGAAGTTAGATGATTTCTTCGAAGATGACAATGGAAATTTCATTAATGATGAAAATCTAAATGCAATGATCAATGATATGACCGAGTTGATCAATTAGAAATGTCTTGAAGTTTGTTATGTGACTTTCATTTTATTTCATTAGCTTGCATCAATAAATCAGTTTGAAATTTGTGTTCGTTTAATTGTATTTCCCTTTGCAGTACTAGTAATGTGTAATGTGGATGTTTTTTTTAATCAATAGCCTATTTTAATCATATTACTTTGTTTGTTTACATTACATTCATTTATACATACAAATTTTAGTGATTGACTAATCATTGTCTTTAATTCTTAAGGTATGGAACGCCATATGGGTGATGATATAAGCTTACTAGATAGTGCAACTACTCATACAATTTTGAAAAACCAAAAGTTTTTCTCTGAACTATCTAAAAATTTCTCAGCTAAAGTCTCCACTATAGCTAGATCTGCTAATATAATTGACGGGTCCGGAAGAGCCCATATAATATTACCAAATGGTACGCATATCTTTATTCATAATGCATTATACTCAAGCAACTCTAAAAGAAATTTGCTGAGTTTCAAAGATATAAGAATGAATGGATACCATATTGAAACTATAAATGAAAACAACAAAGAATATCTTTGTGTTATTTCTAGAATTGAAAGCCAGAAGCTTATCCTAGAAAAATTTGGTACAATTTCAACTGGTTTATATTTTACAAAAATTGGCATAGTTGAATCTCACTCTATAAACATGAGCCAGAAGCTCACAAATACAAAGACATTGATTCTTTGGCATGATCGGTTGGGTCATCCTGGATCAACTATGATGCGTAAAATTGCCAAAAACTCAAACGGACATGATTTATCAAACCAATTGAATTTACCAAGTGATTACTTATGTGCCCCATGTGCACAAGGAAAATTAATCACTCGACCTTCATATAGTAAAATCACCTCTGAATCTCCAACATTTTTACAAAGAATTCAAGGGGATATATGTGGCCCAATCCACCCTGAATGTGGACCATTCAAATATTATATGGTATTGATTGATGCATCAACTCGTTGGTCACATGTCTGTTTACTTTCTACAAGAAATTTGGCATTTGCCAATCTACTTGCTCAAATAATAAAATTGAGAGCACACTTCCCTGATCATCAAATTAAATCGATTCGACTAGATAATGCTGGAGAATTTACTTCTCAAGTATTTGATGATTATTGTCTATCATTGGGGATTGAAATTGAACATCCAGTAGCTCATGTTCATACTCAAAATGGTCTAGCAGAATCATTAATTAAGCGCTTGCAACTTATTGCAAGACCATTGCTTATGCAATCAAAACTACCCGTTTCATCTTGGGGGCATGCAATTTTGCATGCATCGAAATTGGTTAAAATTAGACCAACAGCTTATCATCAGCTTTCACGATCACAGCTCTTAACTGGATTTCAACCAAATATTTCACATTTACGAAAATGTGGTTGTGCTGTGCATATACCTATTAATCCCCCACTTCGTACTAAAATGGGTCCTCAACGACTGTTGGGAATTTATGTGGGATTTGATTCCCCATCGATAATTTGTTACCTTGAACCTCTTACAGGTGATGTCTTCACTGCAAGATTTTCAGACTTTAAATTTGATGAGACAATCTTCCCGCCGTTAGGGGGAGAAAAGACCGTTCCAGTAGAACGGCGTGAAATATCATGGAATAATCCATCTATGTCTTATTTGGATCCACGTACTAAACAATGCCAATATGAGGTACAAAGAATTTTGCATATTCAAAATATTGCAAATCAATTGCCGGATGCATTTAGTGACACTGCAAAAATAACTAAATCTCACATTCCAGCAGCAAATGCACCAGCAAAAATTGATGTCCCTGAATGATCAAAAATAAATATAGCAGCAAATGAATCTAAAGCAAGACAAAAACGTGGAAGGCCAATTGGTTCAAAAGACTTGGCTCCTAGAAAAAGAAAGTCTAATGAAAAATCATCAATTAAGGAACCTCCTGAAGAGGTTATAAATGATCAAAAAGATCACTCAAATGAAAATCCCAATTCTCCTAGAAGCGCGAAAGGAAATATTATCCCAGAAGAGATAAAAGAAGATTCCAACGATAAAATGGTACCTAATAATAATGAAATCTCAATATTTTATACGAACTACGGAGAAATATGGGATCGAAGTAAAATAATAATTGATGATGTATTCTCATTCGCAGTAGCTACTGAAATAATTGAAAGTCATGACCATAATGAGAATAATGACAATGATGATAATGAACCAAATAGCATAAATGAATGTCGAAAAAGACACGATTGGCCAAAATGGAAAGATGCTATCCAAGTGGAACTAGATTCACTTCAAAAACATGGTGTATTTGGACCAATAGAGAAAACACCATAAAATGTTAAACCAGTAGGTTATAAATGGGTATTTGTTAGAAAGCGAAATGATAAAAATGAAGTCGTGAGGTACAAGGCACGACTTGTCGCACAAGGTTTCCTGCAGAGACCAGGTTTTGACTTTAAGGAAACTTACTCCCCTGTCATGGATGTCATAACATTCCGATATTTGATAAGCCTTGTAGTTTCTGAAAAACTCGATATAAGATTAACGGATGTTGTGACAGCTTATCTTTATGGTGAATTAGATACCAACATTTACATGAAAATTCCAGATGGATATAAATTGCCTGAAGCAAAATCAAAGTCCATGTACTCATTAAGACTAAGACGATCACTATATGGATTGAAACAATCTGGAAGGATGTGGTATAACCGTCTTGGTAAATATTTGGTAAAAGAAGGATACGAAAACAATCTCATTTGTCCATGTGTCTTTATAAAGAAATCGGTAAAGGGATTTTCTATTTTAGCAGTTTATGTTGATGACATAAATTTGATTGGAACTCCAGAAGAGATTGATGAAACAATAAATTATTTAAAGAAGGAATTTGAAATTAAAGATCTTGGCAAAACTAAGCACTGTCTCGGTCTACAGATTGAGCATAGTACTAATGGCATATTAATCCATCAATCAAACTACATTGAGAAAATTCTAAAGCGTTTTCAAATGGATAAAGCATATCCACTTAGTACGCCAATGGTTGTTAGATCTTTAGATATTAAAAAGGACCCTTACCGCCCAAAAGAAGAAGATGAGAATGTGCTTGGCCCGGAAGTGCCATATCTTAGTGCCATTGGTGCATTATTATATTTGGCCCAATGCACAAGACCAGATATTGCATTTTCAGTAAATCTTCTAGCAAGATACAATTCAGAACCAACAAAAAGACACTGGAATTGTATAAAACATATCATGAGATATCTTCGTGGAACGACAAATTTGGGTTTATTTTACTCTAACACAGGCATTAATCCAAATCTAGTTGGCTATGCTGATGCAGGTTATTTTTCTGACCCACATAAAGCAAGATCACAAACTGGATATGTATTTAATAACAACAATGCAGCAATTTCATGGTGATCTACAAAACAAACATTGGTAGCAACATCATCCAATCACTCTGAAATACTAGCACTACATGAAGCAAGTAAAGAATGTATTTGGCTAAGATCACTGATTGAGCATATTCAAAAAAAGCTGCCAACTTCCATCAGTAACGGAAATGTCAACCATTATTTATGAAGACAATGCAGCTTGTGTAGCTCAAATTCAAGCGGGTTACATTAAGGGTGATAGGACGAAACACATTTCTCCTAAATTTTTCTTCACACATGAGCTAGAAAAGGATAACAAGATAGAAGTGAAACAAATCCGATCCCAAGAAAATCCAGCGGACTTATTCACAAAGGCGCTTCCAAAATCAACATTTCAGAAGATGGTATACAAAATTGGTATGCGTCGGCTGCATCAACAAACTAATTGAATAATGCGTTATAATCCAGGAGGAGCGTATAAAATACGCTATAATGTACTCTTTTTCCTTCACTAATATTTTTTCCCACCCGATTTTTATTAGCAAGGTTTTAATGAGGCATTATCTTGATCCAGAAGAATCAACCCTCGTAGTAACATTATAAAATATATGTTACTTAAAGATGAAATCATATTGGACTCTTTTCCTTGTTTATGATTTTTTCCCACTGGGTTTTTCATAACAAGGTTTTTAATGAGGCAATTACTCTTATCATCTTTACATACGCATATTCAAGGGGGAGTGTTGTAATATACATTAATAATATGGATGAATATGCTAAATATGAAAGGGCATTATTGTAATCTGCACTGCATAAGTAGTCTATAAATATGGAGCTTGATTGTATTGTAAATATATCTCTCAATTCAATAGAATTGTTCTCTCCCTAATTGCCTCCATTCTCTTTATTCTGTAACAAGTCTTTATTTATAAAAGAAGTTTTATTAGATAAAAGATGTTTTACAAATAAAAAGGGATTTAATTAATAAAGTATAAATTAATTATAAAGGGATTAAAAGTTGTTTATGTGACTTGATTATACTTGGATGATAAGTAATAACTATGTAGTGACCTTAGTTTGATTGTTTATGCAATGTTAGTACTAATATTCTTAGCACAAAAAGTCAAACGAGTAAGCTTCTCTATTTGTGAGAGTCAAGACTGATATTTAAGTAGGGATGGAGCAATATAGCCCTAACCTATCAGCATTCTTCTAAGTTGAGGAATAGTAGGAAAAAAAGGTCATAAACGGGTAAAATTTGGAACCTTCGTTCCCATAAGCAAGTGTTCAAGACTCAATAGTCGATTAGTCAACTACCAATCTTGACCAAACTTAACTTAGGAAGTATATGTAATGCTTTGCGGATTTGTACCAATAAGAACCCCCGGGGAAGATTATTGGTATGAAATGCCTCTAGCTTCCAATTACTTCTAAAAGAACTGGAATTGAGTTACCGAAAATTTATCAATTGGTTTTGAAGAGTCCAGGGTTGGTAAGTGTTTTACTTACCGAACACTGCTTCTAAACTATTCCACGGGTTCTATATTTTGGAAGTGAATGACTGAAACCATGTATGGTTTTGGAAATCTGTTGAGATGGTGGAATTTATATGTGATTCAACATGTGATCGAGTCTCGTTCGAAACTCATGTGAAGATGTCGAATGCAGCCTTGACATCAAAAAATGACTAAAGACAGAGTTGGATGCATGATCCTGGGTTCAGCTAACCCAAATAAGGGGTACATCAACTCCGTTTTCTAGAGTATGCTTATCGATATGTTGCGCACGAGAGTTGATGATACTTGGTTCAGGCATTAGGGCGCCGGATGGTTGTGTTTACTTTATGGTATATTTTATCTAGTGGGGCTCAGAAGGTAGTGTCTGACTCTTGTCATGGGTGATTAGTCTCAATATGGATTACGAGTATACTGGGGAGGTCTCCATGGAAGATCCATTTATACAAATGTCCCTTAGAAGTTTTGTTTGTATACCTGAATATGCTGTCAAATGTAATCAATGTAACCATTTTAGCTATGTTATATTTGTATTAAACACCTTACACATTATTATAATATCATGGGATTTTATATATAAATGCTTTGGTTATCGTAAGGTAAAACACTGTTTGTGTTTATTTGCGGTGCGGTCTTATGATATTCCTTTATGTGCAAAGGTTTTGTAAATATTAAATAATTCAAATGACTTGAGTTTGCTTATGTTGGTTTACCAAACTGATTTCGGCATTCTTCTAGTTCCATGCTCAGGTCAGACTGAGCATATTTATAAATTTAGATTTGGATGCATTGGAGCTTCAGCAAAAGAGCTGGAAGGCTTCATAACGTATTCTCATATTTATTTATTTTTTTCTGCTGCATTTGTGTTTGAATTATCAGCATTTGTAAGGAGAGGTTGTTATAACTGTCTAGGCTGATGATTGGTGATTTGTTGTTATTCTCTGATAGACGTATTTATATTACAGTTTCTCTTTTGTAAAGATCATTGATATTATATTATATGTTGTTCCACTATAATTGTCAGATTCTTTGTTATTTTAGTTTCTTTTTCTCTTCTCTTCTTCTTTCTTCTTTCTTTCCCATAACAATATGCATCTTCATTCAATTTGGGTTGGACATGTGTAGTTTATTGTCAGCTCGAATCAACCAGTTTGTGGGTCGTCACAAAGAAATAGTTCTTTAGAGAATCTACATGAATATGTATGATCCGGTTTTAAAATCGATACTACATGATCAGATTACAACTAACAAATTGAAAATGTAACATAAGCCAACATGATATATGTACGACAAAAAAATTAACACTTTACCATTGATGTCTATCATAAATCTTGCTATCCTTCAATTCTATTTGTCATAATAACATTATTTAAAATAGGCAATGCATTAACCATAATTTAATAGCATGTATAAAACAATTAATTAAACTATCCCTACTTTGCATGCATCTCACGAATTTAACTATCTCTTTAGTCTTTTCTTATCCCCTTACGAATTCTATCTACTCAATATAAATATCAAATAATTATTAGCAATTAAAATATCGTTAGGGTTTATTATGTATCTATATAAAATGGTTCATAACAGACAACAATAAAATATAATACAATGAATTTATAGTTATATCACACGTATATTCATCTAATAGATAAATGTATTTTTTTTATTTAATAAAATTTAATGGGGGATGTGTTAAGTGAAAAAGCATTAGTAGTTACAAAACTTTTATTTCAAACTGTTTTGTTTGTGGTGTAGGATGCAAATCGTTAATGAAATTTCATTAATGGGTGGTCCATAAGGAGACGATGGTAGAGGCCGCAAACCGATAGTGAGATTTCGTTAATGGGTGGTCATGATGGGATACTATTTACTGTATTTTTTGGAATTTCAAAAAGAAATGATTGAAATCCTATTGAATGAATTTCCATTATTGTTAAAAGAGATATATGTATATGTTCATTATGTTATATGTATGCTTGGATAATGTATGTTTATCACGAATCTATATACGTTTGTATTGTCTTTATTGGATGAAATTGTATATGTATATATACTAGAAAATTATTATTGTTATTATTATTATATATATATATATGTGTGTATGTATAATATATATTGCTCACAACCAAAAATAATATATTTTTTTCGAATGTAATAATATTAAAATGATTTTAATAAAAGCGTAATTATATAAGGCATGTTTTAAATTTTTATATAATAATATAATATATGTATATGTATATGTATATGTATATGCATATGTATATGTATATGTATATGATATGTATATGTACATGTATATGTATATGTATATGTATAGAATATTCAAAAGGTCATTTCACTTGTAATGACCCGTATTTCTGATAATTAAAAATTTTAAATTAAATAATATTTTTGGAATTTAATATGTGATAAATTAAAATTTATGATTTATAAATGGAAAAAATCATTAGAATATGATTTAATAATGTTGATTGAATGTAATTGCAATGATTAAGGTAAATAATGATTAAAATCATTATATATTTAAAAGTGAAATATTGTGTTTAAATTAGTAAGTTGTAACAATTAGTTTATTCTCATCTTATTATTTAATCCGTTGAAATCAATTTTGGAAATCAATGTGAAATTAATGTAACTAAATATTGCAGTTAGTACGAGTTAAGATGATAACTATAGAATATGAACGTAATAAAATGTAAATTAATGTCTAATTAATTTTAAGGTATTAGTTGATTTAATATAAGAATTTAAACCAAAATAAAAGAAATTGTTGGAATTTAAATTATAATAAATTAGGATTTATTAATATTTTAATTGACGTGAAATTAATGTAATATTTAAAGATTGGTTTTATCATGAAGAACAGTATTGTAAAAGATTATTAATTTCTGTGTAATCAAAAATGATGAAAATTGTTAACTTTTAGTTTAGAATTTAAAAGTGATTAAATCAATTTAGTATTAATTTATTTAATTAACGTGCGAAATTAGTGTTTTTGGCCATTGTCTCGGATTTCGACGAAACTAGTTTCATCGGATTCGTAATAGTGAATTATTATAGGATTTCAAGTTTCTTAGTGATCGGACTTATCATTTGATCGTGCAGGCTCGAAATGCGTAAAAATCAACTAAAAGAACTTAAATAAATATAACTTGATTTTGAAAGCTAACTTCTGTATACAATGGAATTTGGGTTTATAACTAGTTCCATTGAGTTTAAAAATATTCAAAAACCTATATTTCGATATATTGGATGACCTATTTTCGTTTCAAGAGCGAAACCGGCTTTTCGAGCCATTATTATCGCTTTGACCCAGTCGATCTATTCCATCCATTCTTATTCATCTCTATCTACATAAATATATTTTTTCTCTAACCCTAGTAGTCTATTCTAATTTTTGTATGTGCTTGTTATTCTCATCAGCTCCCTCCCCAATGTTAGACATCTCTAACCCTAATTCTCAATTCCAAATTAAATTGAAAATCTAAACTGCTTAAACCTTATCGAATTGTATATCATCGCAAAGCTCTTGACGAACATAATTTGCGTATGTAATTCATTTTTTGATTGGAGGATTTATTTTGCCAAAATTTGGCGAAGAAGTTTCGGCTGTCCATATTAGGGTTTTATTTCCAATGATGGATCTTCATCGATACGGTGATCGGAAGATTCAGGCTTGTAAAGGAGCAGGTAGTCGTGATCCATGGTGGCCAAAAGTCATGAAGTGGGCGGGGTTCGCCAGAAATTAAGCACTAAGGCACGGCGATGGCAGGACATTTGACATGACTGGGGTTGGCCGCCCACAGCCGGTGGGAGCGACCGGAGGAGGGCTTTGCATCGATGAGCTCGAATCTAGGTAGAAGTGCTCGTAAGCATGATGTTTGGTCAATGTTCAGGGGCGGATGTGATGGGTTAGGTTACTATCATGACCAGATAGGGTGAGAGGGTTTGCTATTTACTATTTTACCTATTTGTATTATTTTATTTAAATTTAAATTTTCAACGTTATAACTAGAATAACTTTTGCATACGAACTCAAATTCACGTGCAGTTTCTTCCATTGGGATCATATCGAAATTCTAAACAAAATGAAACTAGTTTGGTTGAATTTGGAGACTATTCAAATTTTGGATTTTTATTGGATTTTTAAATCGACTAAAAATAAAATGTGGGTGATTTAACTCACTCGTGTAATACTAAACTTTTTATGTTAGTTGAATTAAATTTATAATGTGATAAGAATTTTATTGATAGTTTTTTTAGTAATTTAAATTATCATTTGAATTAAATTTGAATTTATGTTAAATTAAATTGACATTTAAATTAATACAGAATTAAATTGCAAGTTAAATACCTGATATTGATAATCGGTTAATTGTTGTGATTTATTTGCTGGTTTGGATGTTGATTTTGATGGATGTTTATTTGTTGACATTTTTGGATGATTGGATGTTTATTTATTTTTATATATCTTTGTTATCACCCTGTATATTAAGTGACAACATATAAACTGTAATTTGAATTATTTCAAACAAACTAAGAAATAGGTTGAAATGATATATACCTATGACACTTTGATGTGGATTGAAATGATATATATCCAATCTATAATAAAAATTCAAATAACTAATCACTTGGCCATAGGATAGAAATTATATACAGACACCGGACTTGTTAAATTAAATGGTTTTAATATCTTGAATTTGGATTTTGATTAAATGATATTATTTTAAAGGAAATAATTGTGGATTTATATGAATTAAATTATATTCTAATTCAACCTTTCAAATGTTGCAATTGAAATTGGTTAAAAGAAATTGTTTTAAAGAATTGAATTGAAAGATGGAAAATTGACTTTTGTTGATTCGAAATTTGGACATCAGTCTAGATTTGTTGAAATGGAAAGAAATAGTTTGATTTGATATTATTTTCAAAAATAAATACTTTGTTATAAACTGTTTAAAATCTATATATTTTATTTACAAATTAATTTTATTTTCCAATTATTTTAGTATATAGACCATCTTCAATATTCAAACCATTTTATATCTGTAACCACCCGGTATTTTCAGCCATTCACATCCACACATGTCGTACTTGAATTTCTCAAAATACCGCATTGTAAATAAATTTGAAGCAAATGAAAACAATCACAGAATCACAGACACAGAAATATCAGAATAACTCGCAGCGGAAATTAAAATACCATAGTAGTTCATGAAGCTACTATAACAAACTCTCAAAACAAAATACATAATATCAGTCTGAAATATATACAATAGAAATCTCAAATGCATAGAAGTTTATAAATACCAGAGATGAAATATAACAGCTGAAACTGAAAGGGAATAGATAACTAGACAAGTAGAATCTCCAGCGATTCCTTACTCCAGAAAAGAAATCCAAAGCTAAGCTGTAAATACTCAGGCTGACCCGAGCGTAAAGTAAAACACAAAACACTCGAGTCAGGACATACATACTTATATAATGTAAACCAACTCAAGTGAACTGTAGTAGTAATGCACAATTACTTAAAGGATGTTTGGGATCGCCCATCCTCTAAGGATTAGTTAAACCATAAATTAAATACATCCCATGGTTAGAATTTCAGAATGGTAATTTATACTTCGAAATCAAAAATCATTTAAAAATTCAATATCATTCAAAGTCCATTTTTAAAATATTGAAATTTCATACTTTTTCCATACTGCATTCATTTTAATTAATTTAAATACCAATTCAAATCACATTTCAAAATGGTTTATATTTCAAATCAAAATATTCCATTAAATCATAAAAAAATGAATTATTATATTTAATAATCAAATATTCAATTCTCAAAATTTTACCATTTTCAGAATTCATTTATTCACCTAAATTTATTAAAACAGTTAAATTCAACTTTCGCAGCACTTAGAAAATGCTACGGAAAGTTATGTTTTAAAACAATTAAATTTAGCAAAGACGGCATTAAAATGCTGTAATAGGTTTTAGGTTCAAATAAAAACTTTAGTTAGATTCAACTACTATAGCACTTGCAAAGTGCTGTAACAGCCCTTAGTTCATTTTAGCCATTTAGTTCATTGGTATCAACTACAACACTTAGAAATGCTGTAATATCCTTTACTAAAAAAATAGCATTTCAAAAATGTTGTAAATTGAATTCCAAATTTCAATACAATTCCATAAATAATTAAATTTTTATTTAAACAAATTTTAACTTATAAAAATCATATTTTCACACTTTTAAAAATGATCATTTAAATACTTTTTAATTTATGATTTTATTAAGTGAAATTTCACAAATAATTATCAAATTTTAATAATTCACTTATAAAAATCAATGTACAATTTTATAACAATTCATTTACTTTACATTTAAATTTAGTTTACCATTTCATAAATTAAATTTAAATTCCATTTATTTTTCTTAACTTAACTTTTATTTTTAAAACCCATTTCACATTTTCCAAGTTAAGTTATATTTCAAATTTCAAATTTACACATTTACTTATTTAACTATTTTAATTTATAGAAAATCAATAAAACTTTATAAAATAATTTTTAAATTTAAATTTAAATCAAATTATCATATTTTCTTACTTAACTTAAACTTCATTTGTAAACAAAATCATAAATTCCAAAATTGACTGATATTTCAAATCCTGCTTTACCATTTATTTTTTCACTTATTTAACTTATAGAAAATCACTAATATTATTAAAAAATCATTTTAAATAAATTTAAATCAAAATATCATAATATTTACATTTTTTAAAATATTTTAAAATTTTAGAAAAATATATATAACCACGGGTCTTTATATAAAATTTTCCAACATAAGTCAAATTATACGGATAATATATCATTTCAACCCGTAATTTACAGAGGAAAATCCGGGTTCTATTATTTCAAACCCTCAATCCCAAGTAAAAAAAAAGATAAATAAAATAAAAGTCGTTCAGGCTTATCATTTCAATCCATAACGATTTTTCCCTATACTAAAGTACGTTCGGGTATGTATCATTTCAACCCATAGTGATTCTAATAAACAGGAAACTTGCAGTGTGATAAACTGATATAAATAAACAGAATAGCAAAATATAACAGTAACATATGATATGATAGGTGTATAAACAGGGTGAACGTCAGATGAATCATAGCATAGGCAAATATAACATGACAATATAGTCTACAGATTCAAAGGGTGTCAATTTACTACTTATATACGCACGGAATGTATGGTGAGAAATACTCACCTCTACAAGCTGGAGATAACCGATTTAGACACATAAACAAGCACCCGGAAAGCACGAAGGCATGACTACAGATTCAAGTAAGAGGAGAGCCAAAATAGTTGTCTTGTACATATGAAACAAAACAACATATTTCACATAAATATACAACACAATATAACATTAAACAAGACTAGAAATAATGCACAACCAAGAACCAAATCACTTGCACTTGCTTTCAACCATCCTATGCTCAGCCTAGGTATAAAAATGCATGGCCTAAGCTATGAATTTGGGTTAGGTATGGTCCATGGGGTCGGCCAAAATGAGGAAGTGAAGGAGTGGAAGTTGTAATGCATGAACATCACAAGCCAAGGCATAAAAATGAATTTTGTCACCACTACAAGGTTCGGCCATGGCATGTATTGGATCAGCCAGGCCTGGTGGAAACTAGGGTATGGTGTGGCAGTGACTTTGGTCAGGTAGGGGCTAGTGGAAGTGATGCAAGAGGTGGCCAAGGGGTATGGTGAAGTGGTGGAGGCATTGGTGATCGGCTATGCATGTTTAAGGTGATGTTTTGCTAATTTTTGTGGAGCTTCACATCATGGATGGCCACGGCCATGTAGGTCAGAGGAGATGGAGGTGATGATAGCTGAGAATGATGGTGGTGGAGGTGGTGGTGATGGTGGAGGCTACAGGTTGAACATCCAAAGTGAAAGCAAGTGCAAGATGAATGTATAGAACAAGGAAAAAATGAAGAAAAAAAAAGTGAAAGAACATTACCAATTTTTTTTGCTCAGAAGTTGATGGTCAAAAGTTTAGGGTTGAGAAACTTATTTTTTCATGAAAAATGAAGGTGATGGGCTGAAGAAAGGATACGGTCAGCCAAATTGAATGCAAGTGTTGATTTGCAAATGAAAAGGTAAAAAGAAGGTGAAAAGTCAAAGGCGTGTGAAAGGTTATAAAACTCTTCACAATTCTAATTTTCTTTATTCATTTTTAAACACATGAAAAATGTAAGTAAATAAAATAGAAAAAATAAAATAATGTATGAATAAAAATAAATAAATAAATTTTAGATGAATATAAATTAATTAAGAAAATAGCTGAAAAATAGAAATTAGGTTTTAAAAATTGAAAATAAAATACAGCAAGCTTTGGAAAATTATAACATCGGTTTTAAATATTTAAAAAATAAAATATATAACTAAAATGTCATATTACACATATTAGAACATGATATGGAAAATAAAAATATTATTTATATAATTTAAAATAGATAATTTTTA
The DNA here is from genome assembly GCA_030765085.1 of Allium cepa. NCBI lineage: Eukaryota > Viridiplantae > Streptophyta > Magnoliopsida > Asparagales > Amaryllidaceae > Allium > Allium cepa. Next base: position 195,866,472 of record CM060943.1, read on the forward strand.
TTAAATAAATCAATTTACATACAATATTGTAAAAAGCATAACTTTCACAATACAAACCGGATTTCAACGAAACGAAAAGCAGTATTATTGAAATTAAATGTATTTTCATAATAAAAAATAAAATTTCAAAAATAAAAATATTTAAATTTAAAATTTAAAAGTCAAAGTTTGACCAGATTGAACAAAAATCCACTTTTCGGGAAAATATTATATTTATTCAGATTTGAAACTATAATTCACACAAAAATAAAAATATAGTTTTAAAATAACAAAATTTATCCATTTTAATAAATATAATAAAGTTTTTAAATCAAGAGTTTCAAATAAAATAAGCAATTAAAATAAATCAAAAAATTCAGGGTTGTTACACTCTCCCCCACTCAAATCTTTTCGTCCTCAAAAAGAACGAACAAGGAAAATAAAGAAAAGCAAAATAGACAAAACAAATAGTACTTGGAAAAACAATTCCGGATTCGAAGCACGAATGTTCTCCTCTGTCTCCCAGGTACAATCTCGATCATCAGTACTTCACAGTACTTTGACCAGACAAACAGATTCCTTTCTTAGCTGCTTCGTACCTCTGTTGATAATACGAAGTGGCTTACTCTCGATGGTCAGATTAGACTCAATATCCAAACCATCAAGAGTAAAAAGGTTGAACAAAAGAGATGGGTCAAGAAGATACCAGAGAAGATGTGAGGAGTGGAATACATCATGCACTCTAGAAAGTTCTTCGGGTAAATCCAAACGATAAGCCAAAGAACCAACTCTTTTCATACTACAGAATGGACCCTCAAAGAAGAAGAAGGTAGGAATAGCCAGAAGAAAAAAAATAGGTTGGAAAACAAGGATGAACCATATTTTTTAAACCATATAAATTTCAATTTAAAATTTTATATTTATAACATCTTAAACATTTTATAATATGATGAATAGTTATTTGATTCAAATTTGATAGTTCGAAGTAAACAATGTTTAAAACATTTCAAATCATTTAGAAAAGTAAAATAAATGATCAAATATCCGTTATATAATACTTTATCAAAATATTTTTATAACTCGATGTCTTAACAAGTTTACTTTCGTTCCTGCAGGCTCTGGCTATTCATTGATCAGGCGCAAAGCTAGAATTCTCCAGGTACTTAGTAGACTTGTTTCGACACCCAGTGAAAATACTTGAAAACCCTTTAAAAACAGATATGGAAAGTACAATCCAAACAAAACAACCAAACCAAAACATGTCGATCATGGATCGCGGATACACAATGGTTACGCCTGGATTCCCCAGGAAACAATCATACCCATAGGCTGACTACCGCAGCCATGCGATTACGCCATGAAGACTGGTAGTACCGTAGATACACAATGGTTACGCCCGGATCCCCCTAGGAAACATCCATACCCTTAGGCTCTCGCAGCCCCTGTGGATTACTCTACCAAGCGACCCAATAGGTCGCAGATACATAATGGTTACGCCGGGATCCCCCAGGAAGCATACGTACCCGTAGGCTCTCGCAGCCCCTGCGAATTATGCTATGCAGTCGCGCTCATAAGACCATGGAGATCGCCTTGGAATTCGATGGACACTCGAGTATCATTTCCAGAAAACCCAAATCAGAGAGAATAATATCGATAGAATGAATCCACAGTGTGGCCACAAAGCGGACATCAAGCAGAAGGCACTTTCCATATCTTTACTTCGAAAAAATGTATCATATAGTACCTTTCAAATAACTTTCAAATATCGTACTTATTTAAAGTCCATTATATGTAAGATTTCATTTCAAATCGAATACTTTCCAAAATCAATAGTATATCAAATCACACTTATATATACTTCCATTATATAAGATTTCTCTTTACAAATTGAGTCCCCTTTCAAATCAACAGTCTCAAATAACCTTCATACTTATACAAACCAATTTTATATAAGTTCAATAACTCCCAAATCAAAGTATTTAGTAAAACAAGGTTCTCAATTTCAATTCCTTTCAATATCAATTTAGTTTCAAAATCATATATGATTTTGCCAAATCATTTCTTCCAGTTTATACATTCAATTTCAAAGTTTCTCAAAATAAGAGATTTAGAAAATAATCCAAATTTCCACATCAACAAAATTTTTGTCAAGCAAATGCATTTCCAAAACATCATATAAATAATGGGTTTTACTATCCAAATTAATTTTCAAAACCAAATATCTTCTCATAATTAATTATACCCAAAATAACTTCCAAGTTATAACTATCCCTTTAAAACCTTTAAAATATTTATTTCTATTCAAAAGATCAATTTACCTTTCAAACTATTTAAAACTAAATTTTATTCAAAACATTCCAAACTAAATTCCATATCGGTATAATTCAAAATAGTCTGATTCATTTACTTAACAAAATAGTTCCAATCTCATTTACTTAATCGAATGATTTATATTTTTCCACGATTACTTAGCTTTGAAAATTTAAACTTGATTTGGAAGTGCTCGAACTTTAAAATATAGTCGAAGAAATCGTATTAAAAATCCAAAAGTTGAAAATCACCATCAAATCAGTAAATCAATTCCAATAGATAAGGTTTTACCAAAACAATCTGAAACTTGAGTACTAAACACCGGCTTACTTCAAATCATTTCATATATATATATATGTATACATATATCTTTTGAATATCAAACCATACTTCAAAATCTAAAATCAAAATTGGTTTCACAAAATCACTTGCATAGCAAAGCTACTAGAGTGGCCTCTCCTCCACTCAGAAACTCGAAAATCAATGTCGATGATGCATGCATTCATCACCGAAATTATTTTCTAGCGACATAAGTGAGTTCTGGACTTTTATTTTCTTGAAACTTTTTTGCAATCTCTTCGAAATCATTGGAACTCATTCGAATACATTTGAAACATTTCTTATTTAGAAAATATCTTTAAATCATATCGTTATTATATATATTTCAAAATCTTAAAACCAATTTCAAAACACCGGAGTTCGATTCCTCAAAATTCAAATTCAAAAACCATTCATTATAAATCATTTTTATATAAGTCAAATTCTTATAAAATTTTCAAATTTTCAAATCTTTTCGAAATTTCAAATTTTCATTTTTAAAAGGTATATAATCTTTATCGAAAACATTTCACTTTTATATATATAATATGGCCATCCTTATCGAAATAATAATTTCGATGTATACACAATTTCAAAATATAACTAAACACAAATTTCCAAGGGATGATTCAAGGATGGATTTCAAAACAAACAGAAATTCGAATTTAGAGGAATTCTAATCAAATAGAATCCTGATTCGAAGATAAACTCGAACTAAGATTAGATAATTCAATAATAAAAGATGGATAAGCCTATATAAATTGCGGGCGACCTTAACCGGTCAACCGTGACTTCAGGAATATAATCAATTCGGAAATCTAAGGCAAATCGACATTTGATCGCTAGAGATAGAATCCAGGTAGAGTAGGAGATAGCATCGTAAACCGAGGATATAGAAATCTCCGGTGAATCAATGCCAAATTGTAAAGGACTTTCACCCCTTTACAAATCATTCAAGGATTTGCGGAATCACCGATCTTCATAGAGGTCATTCCAAAGTGGAGTTACGAAATGCTCCAAAATCAAAAGTGTAAGACAGGGAAGACAAGACTAGATTTCAGAACAAGTAGGAGCGTTTCAAAGTTCAAGAAATCCTAATCGATAAGTATCCTAACCAAGAGATTTCTAACAAGGTGGATACTGAAGGGATGAAGTTTAGAAAATCTTGATTTCAAAATAAGGAAAATTTTATACCAAAATAATCTTTGATAATCCTTTAAAAATCATTTGGAAATCATTTTATACTTCGAAAGTACGTTCCCTCACAAAGAAATGATTCTGAGATTGGTTTCACTCATTCTAGGGTATTTCTCCCTATCTCTAATGAGTTTTCGCTCCGCAGGCTAAGGTTTGCCTAAAACCAAAGCTCTGATACCAAATGTAACGGGCCGCGCCAGTGGGGTAACGCCCACCATAGCATGCATTGGTACATGTGTTCTGCCTTTATGGCCAGCCTCTCGACTACACCACCAAACCCCACGGGGACATGTAGGAGTAAGAGTCATCCGGTCGCTACCAAACCAAATGCGAGAACCCCCTATCATGTTGCACCCTCCAGGTGCATAGGTAGACACACATGTCGTACTTGAATTTCACAAAATACCGCATTGTAAATAAATTTGGAGCAAATGAAAACAATCACGGAATCATAGACACAGAAATGTTAGAATAACTCGCAGCGGAAATTAAAATACCATTGTAGTTCATGAAGCTACTATAACAAACTCTCAAAACAAAATACATAATATCAGTCTGAAACATATACAATAGAAATCTCAAATACGTAGAAGTTTATAAATACCAGAGCTGAAATATAACAACTGAAACTGAAAGGGAATAGATAAATAGAAATGCAGAATCTCCAGCGATTCCTAACTCCAGAAAAGAAATCCAAAGCTAAGCTATAAATACTCAGGCTGACCCGAGCGTAAAGTAAAACACAAAACACTCGAGTCATGACATACATACTTATATAATGTAAACCAACTCAAGTGAACTGTAGTAGTAATGCACAATAAGTTAAAGGATGTTTGGGATCGTCCATCCTCTAAGGATCAGTTAAACCATAAATTAAATACATCCCGTGGTTAGAATTTCAAAATGGTAATTTATATTTCGAAATCAAATATCATTTAAAAATTCAATATCTTTCAAAAATCCATTTTTAAAATATTGAAATATCATATTTTTCCCAGACCACATTCATTTTAATTAATTTAAATACCAATTCAAATCACATTGCAAAATGGTTTATATTTCAAATCAAAATATTCCATATAAATCATAAAAAATGAATTTATTATATTTAATGCTAAAATATTCAATTCTTAAAATTTTACCATTTTCAGAATTCATTTATTCACTTAAATTTATTAAAAGAATGAAAACTCAAATTTCGCAGCACCTAGAAAATGCTATGGAAAGTTATGTTTTAAAACAATTAAATTTAGCAAAGACGGCATTAAAATGCTATAATAGGTTTTAGGTTCAAATAAAAACTTTAGTTAAATTCAGCAACTACAACACTTACAAAGTGTTGTAACAGCCCTTAGTTCATTTTAGCCATTTAGTTCATTGGTATGAACTACAGCACTTAGAAATGTTGTAATATCCTTTACTAAAAAAGTGACAGCATTCCAAAAATGCTGTAAATTGAATTCCAAATTTCAATACAATTTCATAAACAATTAATTTTTATTTAAACAAATTTTAACTTATAAAAATCATATTTTCACACTTTTTAAAATGATCATTTAAATACCTTTTAATTTATGATTTTAAAAAGTGAAATTTCATAAATAATTATCAAATTTTAATAATTCACTTATAAAAATTAATGTTAAATTTTATAACAATTCATTTACTTTACATTTAAATTTAATTTACCATTTCATAAATTAAATTTAAATTCCATTTATTTTTCTTAACTTTTATTTTTAAAACCCATTTCGCATTTTCCAAGTTAAGTTATATTTCAAATTTCAAATTTAAACATTTATTTATTTAACTATTTTTAATTTATAGAAAATAAATAAAACTTAATAAAATCATTTTTTAATTTAAATTTAAATCAAATTATCATATTTTCTTACTTAACATAAACTTCATTTATAAACAAAATCATAAATTCCAAAATTGATTGATATTTCAAACCCTACTTTACCATTTATTTATTTCACTTATTTAACTTATAGAAAATCACTAATATTTAAAAAAAAATTAATTAAATTTAAATCAAAATATCATAATATTTACATTTTTTAAATATTTTAAAATTTTAGAAAAATATATATAACCACGGGTCTTTATATAAAATTTTCCAACATAAGTCAAATTATACGGATAATATTTCATTTCAATCCGTAATTTATAAAGGAAAATCCGGGTTCTATTATTTCAAACCCGCAATCCGAAGTAAAAAAAAATAGACAAATAAAATTAAAATCGTTCGGGCCTATCATTTCAGCCCATAACGATTTTTTCCTATTCTAAAGTCTGCTCGGGTATGTATCATTTCAATCCATGGTGATTCTAATATACAGGAAACTTGCAGTGTGATAAACTGATATAAATAAACAGAATAGCATTATATAACAGTAACATATTATATGATAGGTGTATAAACAGGGTGAACGTCATATGAATCATAGCATAGGCAAATATAACATGATAATATAGTCTACAGATTCATAGGGTGTCAATTTACTACTTATATATGTACGGAATGTCTGGCGAGAAATACTCACCTCTACAAGCTGGAGATAACCGATTCAGACACACAAACAAGCACTCGGAAAGCACGAAGGCACGATTACAAATTCAAGTGAGAGGAGAGTCAGAATAGTTGTCTTGTACATAAGAAACAAAACAACATATTTCACATAAATATACAACACAATTTAACATTAAACAAGACTAGAAATAATGCACAACCAAGAACAAATTCACTTGCACATGCTTTCACACATCCTATGCTCAGCCTAGGTATAAAAATGCACGGCCTAAGCTATGAATTTGGGTCAGGTATGGTTCATGGGGTCGGCCAAAATGAGGAAATGAAGGAGTGGAAGTTGTAATGCATGAACATCACAAGCCAAGGCATAAAGATGAATTTTGTCACCACTACAAGGTTCGACCATGGCGTGTATTGGCTCGGCCAGGCCTGGTGGAAACTAGGGGATGGTGTGGCAGTGACTTTGGTCAAGTAGGGGCTGGTGGAAGTGATTCAGGAGGTGGCCAAGGGGTGTGGTGAAGTGGTGGAGGCATTGGTGATCGGCTATGCATGTTTAAGGTGATGTTTTGCTAATTTTGTGGAGCTTCTCATCAAGGATGGCGACGACCATGTAGGTCAGAGGAGACGGAGGTGATGATAGCTGAGAATGATGGTGGTAGAGGTGGTGGTGATGGTGGAGGCTACAGGCCGAACATCCAAAGTGAAAGCAAGTGCAAGATGAATGCATAGAACAAGGAAAAAATGAAAAAAAGCGAAAAAACATTACCAATTTTTTTTGCTCAGAAGTTGATGGTCAAAAGTTTAGGGTTGAGAAACTTAATTTTTCATGAAAAATGAAGATGATGGGCTGAAGAAAGGGTATGGTCAGCCAAATTGAATGCAAGTGTTGATATGCAAATGAAAAGGTAAAAAGAAGGTGAAAAGTCAAAGGCATGTGAAAGGTTATAAAACTCTTCATATTTCTAATTTTATTTATTCATTTTTAAACATATGAAAAATGTAAGTAAATAGAATAAAAAATAAAATAATGTATGAATAAAAATAAATAAATAAATTTTAGATAAATATAAATTAATTAAGAAAATAGCTTAAAAATAGAAACTAGGTTTTAAAAATTGAAAATAAAATACAGTAAGCTTTGGAAAATTATAACATTACTTTAAAATGTTTTAAAAATAAAATATATACCTAACATGTCATATTACACATATTAGAACATGATATGAAAAATAAAAATATTATTTATATAATTTAAAATATACAATTTTTATTATATAAATTAATTTACATACAATATTGTAAAAAGCATGACTTTCACAATACAAATCGGATTTCAACGAAACGAAAAGCAGTATTCTTGAAATTAAATGTATTTTCGTAATGAAAGACAAAATTTCAAAAATAAAAATATTTAAATTTAAAATTTAAAAGTCAAAATTTGACCAGATTGACTAAAAATCCACTTTTCTGGAAAATATTATATTTATTCAGGTTTGAAACTATAATTCACACAAAAATAAAAATATACTTTTAAAATAACAATATTTATCCATTTTAATAAATATAATAAAGTTTTTAAATCAAGAGTTTCAAATAAAATAATCAAAGTAAGCAATTAAAATAAATCAAAAAATTCACCATATTCGATAACAAATTAAGTATAACAACACAGCGGAAAAGAATGAATAATATCATTGATACACCATATTCGATACAATAATGATACCATTGAATATCAATAACAGAGATACAAGATACAACAACGGAAAGAAAACACCAGCAGTGAAACAATATCACCAATTTATCTTCCAAAGAATAGAAAGAAGATAGAATCCAAAACTGCATTCCAATTCAATGCTCCAAAGATCGCCAAGATGTCATAAGCTCGAACCACCATCACGTTGTACTAAGAAAACTCAGTAACTGTTGAAGTGAAAAAATGCTATTGCCAAATCCAAACGCTAGATGCTATCGAATCTACACCTACTATTTGCTTATCTGAAAAACCCAACTCTAGACTGCCCGTGTGGAAAATTATGGGCACCCAGAGTTTAGGAAGGGAACAATAAACTCCAGGTCAGTCATGGGACTGGTGTGAGCATACGAAAACAATTTATCTTTATCAAAAACAAAACAAAAGAATTTAAAATAAATTTGCAATGCTTTTTTTAAAATGAAACTACCATAAGGCCTCCCGGCACACACACAATGCAATCACACAGTTGTGGGAGATTTCTCCTTATGATAGTCAAACATGCTTGATACGCGAAAATCCTTTTGATATTATTATTAGTGCATAGTGGAAAACATTTGCAAGTATAATATTAATCTTAGCCAACATACTTACCATTATAGTATGCCTACTATAGCTGTCATGTTAAATGGCAGGTTCTACAACTAAAACCGTACAGGATGCGTATTGATGATTGGATTTCGAACAATGGTCAGGCTAAGGAACTTCCTGGATCACATGGGTACGCCTCTGGAGGGCCGCCCCAAGAACTTAACCAGCTCTCAGCCAACACAAGGCCGGGTCACCTCTGTAACTAGGTAACTACTGACATGAGTATGCCATCCCCCAGTCGTAACCGACCTTTATCCGAGGGCCCTCAACACCAACAACCACAAAGCAATAAGTTTGCTGCAACCACATAAGTTAAGTATTCGGGCTCCATACCATGATATTACTTCTATCCAGAAGGAAATGGACATACCCTCAGGGGGCGCTACCCCCAAAGAACCTTACTACATCCTTCCTGTTTCGACCATTCTTGTTTGTGAGGTCCTAATGAGGTCTCGTCCACAAAGCTACACTTTACACAAAATCCATGCTTCGATCAACACATGGTCAGCAACACTTTGTATATCACATTACCAAATTGGGAATGTATCACTAGTAACCATCAACTACATAACCTCTTAGCTCGTACGTCTCAAAGAAGGCTGTTAAGCTAAGAGAATAAATTCTCTACCACCAAACATAAATGTATTTGATAGAAACCAGCTTTACATCTCAAAGTGTAATGTCAGACATACATCCATACAAGTTTGTTCCAAGTTCGAACAAAACCGAAGGCACTTCAAAAGAAGCCATTGCAATCCGGATAATCCATAATCACGTCCGGACTCCCCATCACAAAGGGTAATCAAACCTCTATACTGGGGACCAGTCGGTGCAGAGACATTCGATAGGTGATCCTTTCGCTTTCGAAAATATCCGGTCTTCACCATCAGTCTTCAACTGCAATCCATAACATCGTATCATTATTCAGAATGGGTTTTATGACACAAAGTCCTCCCCCGGCTAAACTGAATAATGAGTGCAAGTTTTAAAAAGCATATGTATATAGTGGATTTTTAGTTAAATCACAACTTAAAGCCCAAAACATTTCTTCAAATGGGTTAAACAAATTACCATTTTCAAATCTTTAAAACAAAAGGATTCACTTCACAAAGTTCACCAATCTTTCACAAAGATTATTTCATAGCTTTCAAAACAATACTACTTCATATCTTTTATACAAAATAAACACCTTTAAGATCCTTCTCAATTTCAAAACAAAGTTCAACAATCTTTCACAAAGATTCATTCATAGCGTTAAAAACAATTCTATTTCAAATCATTTATACAAAAGATACACCTTTAAGATCCTTTTCAATTTCAAAACAAAGTTCAACAATCTTTCACAAAGATTCATTCATAGCTTTCAAAACAATTCTATTTCAAATCTTTTATACAAAAGATACACCTTTAAGATCCTGTTCAATTTTAAAACAAAATTCAACAATCTTTCACAAAGATTCATTCATAGCTTTCAAAACAATTCTATTTCAAATCTTTTATACAAAAGATACACCTTTAAGATCATTTTCAATTTCAATTTCAAAATAAAGTCAACAATCTTTCACAAAGATTCATTCATACCTTTCAAAACAATTCTATTTCAAACTTTAAATCTTTTCTACGTAAATTGGAAATCCTTTCTTTATATGAAAGCTATTATTATTTGAAAAACAATCCTTTTCGTTTCGAAAAAATCCAATCAAATATGCACAAGTTATATCTTTTTAAAATATAAACTTGGGTTAAATTTAAATTCCCAAAGTAATACTTTATAAAATACTTTAAAGATGATTTTAAAATCCATATATATTATATAACTTGTATAAATCTTTCAAACCAAATTTCCAAAACAGTTACAAATAATATTTTTCAAATTAAACTTTAATTTCAAAACTTCCCGTTCAAAAGCTTTCCATATCAATTTCCATTTCCAAAACCATTTGGATTCAATGTTCAACTTTTAAACAAAATAATATTTAGATTTCTAAATATCTATGACTTAACTGATTTCCTTGTGAAATGCATATTTGTGTATGTATAGTGTAGTCTGGGGGTTTTACACAATAGTGCCACATCATCAACCATTACAGTTTCAAGCACAGCAATATCGATAAGCGGTATAATCCTATAACGCTTATCTTCATTCACAGATTCACCGATAAATAAATTTATCACAGTCAAATAAATTACATTCATCACAACTCAAATCAAAACAGAGCATCACACATCAAGCATATCAAACAATTCAACATTCAATAGAATCCAAACATCCATAAGTAAGATCAATTAATTATCTGATAACTTAAATCAGATTAATTACTTATGAATAAACTACTAATCCTGGTTAAATAATATCAATTAATTACAAACCATTTTGATTAATTGTCCTTTAATCATTTATTAATTAACCTTTAATAATAAATTAATTAACCTTGATTATTAATTAATCAACCTTAATTAATAAATTATTCAACCTTTACTCATTAAATAATTAACGCCTAATTATTTAATTATTCTTTAATTAATTATCTTTAATTAATTAATTAACTCTTAATTAATTACCATTTACTTAATTATTTTTAATTAATTACAATAAGTGATTATCCCTAATCACTTATATTAAAAAAATCACAAATTAATTTTATCACTTGATTAATTAACTTTAATCATTAATTAATTACTCTTGATTAAGTAATTATCTTTAAATAATTATCTTTAAGTAATTAATTACCCTTAATTACTTTCATTAATAATTATCTTTTAATTAATTAATTATCCTTAATCAAATCTCATAGATCAATTATCCTTAATTACTTATCATAAATCAATTAACTCTTAACAAATTAATTAGTCTTTTTTTATAATCTTTAAAATAAAATCATTATTAACTTCAAACCTTTAAGTTAAATTAATGTTTTATATAACAAAAACATTCCATCTTTAATTAATTATAATATTAAACTTATTTAAAATAAACTTTTAAAATAAACGTTATATAGATTAAACACTCAAAAACTTAATTAAATTGAAATAATTTTTATTTAAAAACTTTTAACAAATCTATAACTTAGTTATTTTAAAATAATTTTATTTAAAACCTTTTAACCAATTTAAACTTGGATAATCATTTATTAATTACAAAAGATCTGGTTTTTAACAAAATGGTTTTAAATATAATTTGATTTTTTTTTAAAAATTAAAACTGTTTTTTACAAATCTTAGACCCGAGCTCTACTCGTGGTAAACACGAGCCTTACTTCGAGTCTCTCACCTTCATCGGTTGCTTCGAGTCAAACACGCAAACCATTCAAGAAAATCCCAAGCCAAACTCTTCTTCTCTACCAACTTCACAACTAACCTGACACATTACTCGCGCGTGCACGTGCATGATCACCAGAACGGCCACCGATCATCACCGTGGCCCCCGACACATCCCCTATGACCTTCCCGATCACTATGACCACCCAGAACCCATCAGTTGCCATAGTTCAAAAATCGAAACATCAGGCCTCAACCTGGAACCCAACCACCATCAGAAAAGGCCTTGCTACGACGCCTCCGACCACTGGCCACCATCCCTTAGTGACCGGAGATGCCCCAACGACCCAGGAACCCTTCTATGCTGGTCTGATCACCTGAATCGTTTCGATGTTAACGAGATCAACCCATCTTCCTCATCGAACAAAACTAGGTTGAAAAGCCTAAATCATCGCAGATTGACCACCTCAGCCACCTAAAAATCTGTTGATTATTTTTCCAGTGATCAGCATCCATCAAACTACCCTCGATGTTGAGCACAACCCATAGTTCGTCGATGACCACCAGCATTTGAAGAAAATGACAATCCCATTCAACTCTCTTTTTCTCTTTATTTAACAGCCTAAAAATCTTGATTTTAATTTTAAAAATCCTAGTTTTTGATGGAAAAGCAGATTATATACCTGAAACAAACAATTACTATGATCGAGATTTTGATATGTTTTCAAAATAACTGTTCTTCTTCCTTTTTATTTAAACTAGCTTCAAATTGAATTCTGAAACATTTTTAAAATGGATATTTTGATATAACCAATAAATTTTGTTTTTATATTGAAGTCTAAAGAGATTTAAGGAAGAAGATCTTGAATTTTTTCTTTCAAGCTTGGAAACCTGAACAACAAGAACAGAAAATAAATACAAACATGCACATCATCATTCCCAAATATATACAGATATGCAAGCATAATCACAACATTAATCAAGCACATTAGATATCATACTTCTCAGATCATTCAAATATATCAGGTTGAGTTTTCTCACCTGGATTGGTTTTAAAGCAGAGAAAAAGTTTTTGAGCCTAGAAATGATGTTGAACTGGAAATTGATTTCGGTCTGAGAACTTGATTGTTTGATCTGCTTTGATGCTGATCAGCTCTTGATCCTTATCTTTGCGTTTGATCTCAGGTTGATCTGTAGTTTGATTTTGATTTGATCTTCATTTCCATATTTTTAAATCTTTCCAGGTTTGAAGACTTTAAATTGCTGAGATGATCATGTTTTTTCAAATTTATTTGATCTGTTGCTTTTTGAATTTGAGATGCTTCAAATTTGTATTAGTTTGTTTTGAATTTACTTTCAGGTTTTGGTTTTAAACTTTTGCTTTGATTACTTTCTTTTGAGTTTGATCGTAAATTTGTTTTTTGATCTTGAAATGATTAGATTTTTCTTAAGTTTTGTTTCGGATTTTTTGAAAAATGAAGACAATAGAAGATGGGAGGATAGGAATATAGATATATATATACATAGCCTTGAATTATCTTATTATTTTTAAAATGAAAATAAATAAATTGACACTTGTCTTCATGCAAGCTAATTTGATTGCAAATGTTTTAAATGCATTTTAAATGGTCTACACTTGTAAATTCCTATGTTTATAGTACTTACACATGTATAAGGGCAAGCATAAATTTTTTATATTTATATTTTCCTTTTTATTATATTGATTTCAAAAGAGATGTATATATGCACATATATGTTTCTATTTTTTTAAAATTAACGCATTTTCTTTTTAATTATTTATAACTTCAACGAATTTGATTTTAAAATCTAATGGTGCATTAATAAACACACACACATATATTAATCATTTTAAAATATTTTTTTTAAATCCAATATATTTATAATATATTTATTTATGAAATTCAAACCCACAATTCTATAAAAATCTATTTTCATATGTATAACAAATACATATTTTATTTATTCCTGGAAAATTTTCAAATTAATTCACCAATTAATTCACAAATTATTTCAAAAATTAAAATTAATTACCAATTTAAATTTGACTTAAAACCGGGATCGTTGCAGATTCCCCCTTAAGAAAATTTCGTCCCCGAAATTTGCTAGACAGGGAGACAACCAACAAATAGATGGAGAATGTTTTACCAGATCAAACTGAATATCTATTCTGCATTTAGCTTATCAAATTAAAATATCAACAATAATACGAGGACGAATCTCATATGATATTTTACAAAACACACGGGTCACCCAGATCTACGAAATATGCAGGGGCACTGGTTAGTCCGAAGGGACAACTAACAGTTTGTAGATATATTGGGACCCCAAAGAATAGACAGTGGATACAATTTAATTCAGTTTCATATTTTGTTAACCAATTTATTTCAAATAAAATTTCAAATTTATTAGAGTCAAAACGAAAAGCTGATAGAGAACCGATGAAGGGAATATGAATTAGGAACTTATCTACACGATTCGTAGGGCCACCATTACATCAAAGCTTCTCCCTCGAGCTGCCACGAAGCCATCAAAGAATTGATGATCAAAGAGATCGATAGATAAAAGATCGTTTCCTTGTTGTTGCAGGGTATCGACCAATTGTAGTGGTACTTCCCTGTCCCCTATCTCATCCTCTTATTGCACTCATACTTACTATCGATGGATAGTAAGAGAATTTACTGAGGCATTCAGACAGATATCTTAGGGATATACTCATTCTATGGTATTTGTAGCCCTATCTCTAATGAGTTACATAATGTGTTATACTCCTGAGCTAAAGTTCAACCTTCAGCTCCGATACCAATTGGGACGATCCGAATTTCGACGCTCGAAAATCAACATCCATACTTCATCTGTATTCGAATGCCACAGATTCAAACGATGAAATCCGAATTGCCGGAGCTTATAACAGATAAGTATAACAACACAGCGAAAAAGAATGAATAATATCATTGATACACATATTCGATACAACAATGATACCATTGAATATCTATAACAGAGATACAAGATACAACAGCGAAAAGAAAACACCAGCGGTAGAACAATATCACCAACTTGATCTTCCAAAGAATAGGAAGAAGATAGAATCCAAAACTGCATTCCAATTCAATTCTCCAAAGATCTCTAAGATGTCATAAGCTCGAACCACCATCACGTTGTATTAAGCAAACTCAGTAACTGTTGAAGTGAAACAAATGCTATCGCCAAATCAAAAGGCTGGATGCTATCGAATCTACACCTACTATTCGATTATTTGAAAAATCCAACTCTAGACTGCCCGTATGGAAAATTGTGGGCACCCGGAGTTTAGGAAGGGAACAATAAACTCCATGTCATTCATGGGACTTGTGTGAGCAAACGAAAACAGTTTATCTCTATCAAAAACAAAACAAAAGAATTTAAAAGAAATCCGCAATGTTTTTATTGAAAATGAAACTACCATAAAGCCTCCCGACACAATGCAATCGCATGCTTGGGGGAGATTTCTCCTTATGATAGTCAAACATGCTTGATACGAAAAAATCCTTTTGATATTATTATTAGTGCATAGTGGAAAACATTTGCAAGTATAATATTAATCTTAGCCAACATACTTACCATTATAGTATGCCTACTATAGCTGTCATGTTAAATGGCAGGTTCTACAACTAAAACC
Source organism: Allium cepa (assembly GCA_030765085.1). Classification (NCBI taxonomy): domain Eukaryota; kingdom Viridiplantae; phylum Streptophyta; class Magnoliopsida; order Asparagales; family Amaryllidaceae; genus Allium; species Allium cepa. Next base: position 195,882,093 of record CM060943.1, read on the forward strand.
GTACAGGATGCGTATTGATGATTGGATTTCGAACAATGGTCAGGCTAAGTAACTTCCTGGATCACATGGGTACGCCTCTATAGGGACGCCCCAAAAAAATTAACCAGCTCTCTGCCAAAACAAGGCCGGGTTACCTCTGTAACTAGGTAACTACAGACACGAGTATGCTATCCCCCGGTCATAACCGACCTTTATTCGAGGGCCCTCAACACCAACAACCACAAACCAATAAGTTTGCAGTAACCACATAAGTTAAGTATCTGGGATCCATACCATGATATCACTTCTATCCAGAAGAAAATGGACATACCCTCAAGGGGCGCTACCCCCAAAAAATCTTGCTGCATCCTTCCTGTTTCGACCATTCCAGTTTGTGAGGTCCTGATGAGGTCTCGTCCACAAAGCTACGCTTTACACAAAAGCCATGCTTCGATCAACACATGATCAACAGCATTTCGTATGCCACATTACCAAATTGGGAATGTATCACTAGTAACCATCAACTACATAACCTCTGAGCTCGTACGTCTCAAAGAAGGGTGTTAAGCTAGGAGAATAAATTCTCCACCACCAAACAGAAATGTATTTGATAGAAACCAGCATTACATCTCAAAGTGTAACGTCAAACATACATCCGTACAAGTCTGTTCCATGTTCGAACAGAACCGAAGGCACTTTAAAAGAAGCCCTTGCAATCTTGATAATCCCTAATACGTCCGGACTCCCTATCACAAAGGGTGTCAAATCTCTATGCTGAGGACCAGTCGGTGTAGAGACATTCGACCGGTAATCCTTTCGCTTTCAAAAATATATGGTCTTCACCATCGGTCTTCAAATGCAATCCATAACATCGTATCATTATTCAGAATAGGTTTTATGACACAAAGTCCTCCCCCGGCTAAACCGAATAATAAGTGTAAGTTTTAAAAAGCATATGGATATAGTGGGATCTTAGTTAAGTCACAACTTGAAGCCCAAAACCTTTCTTTAAATGGGTCAAACAAATTACCATTTTCAAATCTTTAAAACAAAATGATTCACTTCACAAAGTTCACCAATCTTTCACAAAGATTAATTCATAGCTTTCAACACAATTCTATTTCAAATCTTTTATACAAAAGATATCCCTTTAAGATCCTTTTCAATTTCAAAATAAAGTTCAACAATCTTTCACAAAGATTCATTCATAGCTTTCAAAACAATTTTATTTCAAATTTTTTATACAAAGATACACCTTTAAGATCCTTTTCAATTTCAAAACAAAGTTCAACAATCTTTCACAAAGATTCATTCATAGCTTTCAAAACAATTCTGTTTCAAATATTTTACACAAAACATACACCTTTAAGATCCTTTTCAGTTTCTAAACAAAGTTCAACAATATTTCACAAAGATTCATTCATAGCTTTCAAACAATTCTATTTCAAATCTTTTATACAAAAGATACACCTTTAAGATCCTTTTCAATTTCAAAACAAAGTTCAACAATCTTTCACAAAGATTCATTCATAGCTTTAGAAAAATTCTATTTCAAACTTGAATTCTTTTCAACATAAATAGGAAATCCTTTCTTTGTATGAAAGCTATTATTATTTGAAAAACAATCCTTTTCGTTTTGGAAAAATCCGATCAAATATGCACAAGTTATATCTTTTTAAAGTATAAACTTGGGTTATATTTAAATTCCCAAAATAATACTTTTTAAAATACTTTAAAGATGATTTTAAAATCCATATATATATATATATATATATATATATATATATATATAAATCGTTCAAACCAAATTTCCAAAACAATTTCAAATAATATTTTTCAAACTAAACTTTAATTTCAAAACTTCCCGTTCAAAAGCTTTCCGTATCCAATTCCATTTACAAAACCGTTTGGATTCAAACTTCAACTTTTAAACAAAATAATATTTAGATTTCTAAATATCTGTGACTTAACCAATTTCCTCGTGAAATCCATATTTGTGTGTGTATAGTGTAGTCCACGGGTTTTACACAATAGTGCCACATCATCAATCGTTACAGATTCAAGCACAGTAATATCAATAAGTGGTATAATCTTATAACGCTTATCTTCATTCACAGATTCATCGATAAATAAATTTATCACAGATAAATAAATTACATTCATCACAAATAAATAAATTACATTCATCACAGCTCAAATCAAAACAGAGCGTCACACATCAGGGATATCAAACAATTCAACATTCAATCGAATCCAAACATCCATAAGTAAGATCAATTAATTGTCCGATTAATTTAAATCTATTAATTATTTATGAATAAACTACTAATCCTGGTTAATTAATATTAATCAATTACAAACCATTTTGATTAATTTTCTTTTAATTATTTACTAATTAACCTTTAATAATAAATTAATTAACCTTTAATTATTAATTAATCAACCTTAACTAATTAATTATTCAACCTTTACTCATTGAATAATTAACCCCTAATTATTTAATTATTCTTTAATTAATTAATTAACCCTTAATTAATTACCATTTAATTAATTATTCTTAATTAATTACAATAAGTGATTATCCCTAATCACTTATATTAATAAATCATAAATTAGTTTTAATCACTTGATTAATTAACTTTAATCATTAATTGATTACTCTTGATTAAGTAATTATCTTTAAGTAATTAATTACCCTTAATTACTTTCATTAATTGATTATCTTTTAACTAATTAATTATCCTTAATCAAATCTCATATATCAATTATCCTTAATTACTTATCATAAATCAATTAATACTTAACAAATTAATTACTCTTTTTTTATAATCTTTGAAATAAATTCATTATCAACTTAAAACCTTTAAGTTAAATTAATGTTTTATATAACAAAAACATTCCGTCTTTAATTAATTACAATATTAAGTTTATTTAAAATAAACTTTTGAAATAAAGGTTACATAGATTAAACACTTAAAAACTTAACTGAAGTGAAATAATTTTTATTTAAAAACTTTTAACAAATCTAAAACTTAGTTATTTTAAAATAATTTTATTTAAAACCTTTTAACCAATTTAAACTTGGATAGTCATTTATTAATTACAAAAGATCTAGTTTTTAACAAAATGTTAAATAAAACTTGATTTTTATTTTAAAAATTAAAACTGTTTTGTGCAATTCTTAGACCCGAGCTCTACCCGAGGTAAACACGAGCCTTACTACGAGTCTCTCACCTTCATCAGTTGCTTCGAGTCAAACACGCGAACCATTCAAGAAAATCCCGAGCCAAACTCTTCTTCTCTACCAACTTCACAACTAACCTGACACAATTACTCGCGCGTGCACGCGCGCGATCACAGAACGGTCACCGATCATCACTGTGGCCCCCGACACATCCTCTATGACCTCCCCGATCACTATGACCACCCAGAACCTATCAGTTTCCATAGTTCAAAAATCGATACATCGGGCCTCAACCTGGAACCCATCCACCATCATAAAAGGCCTCGCTACGATGCCTTCGACCACTGGCCACCATCCCTTAGTAACCAGAGATGCCCCGACGACCCATGAACCCTTCTACACTGGTCCGATCACCTGAATCGCTTCGATGTTAACGACATCAACCCATCTTCCTCATCGAACAAAACTAGGTTGATAACCCTAAATCGTCGCAGATTGACCACCTCAACCACCTAAAAATCTGTTGATTATCTTTCCAATGATCAGCATAATCAGCATCCATCAAACTACCCTCGATGTTGAGCATGACCCATAGTTCGTCGATGATCACTAGCATTTGAAGAAAATGACAATCCCGTTCAACTCTCTTTTTCTTTTTATTTAAAAGCCTAAAAATCTTGATTTTAATTTTAAAAATCCTAGTTTTCAATGGCAAAACAGATTGTACACCTGAAACAAACAATTACTATGATTGACATTTTGATATGCATTCAAAATAACTGTTCTTCTTCCTTTTTTTTAAACTAGCTTCAGATTGAATTCTAAAACATTTTTAAAATGGATATTTTGATATAACGACCAAATTTTGTTTATATATTGAAGTCTAAAGAGATTCAGGGAAGAAGATCTTGAATTTTTTCTTTCAAGCTTGGAAACCTGAACAACAAGAACAGATCCTAAATATAAACATACACATCATCATTCCCAAATATACACAGACATGCAAGCATAATCATATCATCAATCAGGCACATTTGAGATCATACTTCTCAGATCATTCAGATATATCAGGTTGAGTTTTCTCACCTGGATTGGTTTTAAAGCAGAGAACAAGTTTTTGAGCCTGGAAATGATGTTGAAATGGAAATTGATTTGGTTCTGAGACCTTGATTGTTTGATGTGCTTTGATGCTGATCAGCTCTTGATCGTTATCTTTGCATTTGATTTCAGGTTGATCTGTAGTTTGATTTTGATTTGATCTTCATTTCTAGGTTTTTAAATCTTTCCAGGTTTGAAGACTTTAAATTGCTGAGATGATCTTGTTTTTTCAAATTTGTTTGATCTGTTGCTGTTTGAATTTGAGATGCTTTAGATTTGTAATAGTTTGTTTTGAATTTACTTTCAGGTTTTGGTTTTAAACTTTTGCTTTGATTACTTTCTTTTGAGTTTGATCATAAATTTGTTTTTTGATCTTGAAATGATTAGATTTTTCTTAAGTTTTTTTTCAGATTTTTTGAAAAATAAAGATAAAGGAAGATGGGAGATTAGGAATACAGATATATATATATACATAGCCTTGAATTCTCTTATTATTTTTAAAATGAAAATAAATAAGTTGACACTTGTCTTTATGCAAGCTAATTTGATTGCAAATGTTATAAATGCATTTTAAATGGTTTACACTTGTAAATTCCTATATTCATAATACTTACACAAGTATAAGGGCATGCATAAATGTTTTATGTTTATATTTTCCTTTTTATTATATTGATTTCAAAAGAGATGTCTGTATATATATATATATATATCTGTGTGTGTGTGTGTTTCTTTATTTTTTTTTAAATTAATGCATTTTCTTTTAAATTATTTATAACTTCAAAGAATTTGATTTTAAAATCTAATGATGCATTAATAAACACACACACACACATATATATATTAATCATTTTAAAATATAATGTTTTTCAAATCTAATATATTTATTTATGAAATTCAAACCCACAATTCTATAAAAATCTATTTTTATATGTATAACAAATACACATTTTATTTATTCCTGGAAAATTTTCAAATTAATTCACCAATTAGTTCACAAATTATTTCAAAAATTAAAATTAATTACCAGTTTAAATTTGACTCAAAACCGGGATCATTACAATATCAAAGTATTTAAACTATTTAAAACTATTATACTATTTTCTAAAAATTCAAACTGGACAAGGTTGGAATTTTATATTTAAATGTTGATTTAAATGCGAATGTGGTTAAACGAGGTTATAACCTACGTTGGAATTTGAAATGATATTTTCTAATGAAATGACATATTTTAAGTAAATATGATGGTTTGAAATGAAGGATATTTTGAATTGAATATGATATTTTGATATCAAATATGAATTGGTTTTGAAATGTAAAAGAACCAATTGGTGTGAAAAATGACGCTTGGTTGTTAAAGAGAACGGGGTCTCTTATTGACATAATCTCTATCAATATTGGAACCACTTTAATAATTGTATATGTGGTTGATGATCCAGAATGAAGTGGTTGGATTTGGCAACGTTTGCTAGATTTGAAGAAAGAGAACGATGATGGATAGCCTTGACTTTCGAGTCATGGTTAAAATGGCTAAAATAGGAGCTATACCGGGCCAAGTGGGGTCGCTCCCCAATCGAGAATGCTTCTTCGATACCATATCTTTTACTTTGTGATTGATTGGTGGCCACCTTTGATTACGGGAGTGTTGGTCGAGGTAGGCGGTAGTAGCTGCTACGCGTTACCACAAGTCCAGAAGTGCAAAATGGAAGAATCCTGCTCTGGGTATTGCCTCGTATGTCTTGTCATATTTATCCTGATCGATCCCACTACGACTTTGGTTTGTGTTGCACCTATGGAGTGAAAGGGACAACGGATTAAGGATCCTAAGGCTAATTTAACACTAGTGGGGGGTGAATAGTGTTTAATGGATTCTAAGACTTATATGAAATAACTTAAAAGTATGACACAAACAAATGCAAAACTTAATCACAGAACAATTACAGAATCAAACACAGATGCGAAAAGTATATAAAAAAAAGTAAAGGGAAAGAACACACCGGATTTTATACTGGTTCGGAGTTACCCTACATCTAGTCATGTACCAAGGCAAACCACCTCAGACAAATTTTTAATATACCAATGTCGAGATTACATTCCTCGATTTCTAAAGGCCTTGAGGTACCCTACTGTCTCATGAGTCCGGCGAAAACTCTCTTGATTTATGGGCCATAAGATTACCCAATTGATTTCCAGGCACAACCACACCTTATAGAGAGACTCGATAAACTTTTGATTACAAATTGATCCTATAACTCTGAATAGCACTTTGATCTTCGAGAGAGGGCAGAGAATCAGACAAGAATGAGATTATAATTTGATTCACTTGAGAATTTGGTAGAATTTTGGCATGATCTTAAAAATATGAAAATTTTAGAATATTGATTTGTGGAGAAGAAGAAGTGAAGAAAATATGAAATTAGTTGGTTAAAAAATTCGTTTGTGAAGGCTATTTATAAAGCACCAACGGTCATAACCATTTGTGAAGAGATTTAAATGAATAGACACTTCTTTTGAAAATTGAAACTTTTGAATTCAACGGCCACCATGTCGACATGGGGTATCCCATGATGTCGACATCCCTATGTTAAAAACAATACAAAAAAAATTTGTGAATGGTATAGAAAGCAAAACAAGATAAAATGATTCTGAAGTAAAAACAAGAGTTTATTTAAAAACAAAAACATAGAATATTTTAAGGCTAAAACATCTTTTTGAAAATCATTTTAAAAGATAATTTTTAAGGCTAAAAAATTTTGAAAAACAGTTTTGAAAATTATTTTGAAAAACCATTTTGAAGTAGTTTGTAAGCTTCTTCCTGCAGAATATCTCATCACATCAGGACTCGAGAACTTGTACAAAACCAGGATGTTCGTGGGTTTGTAAGCCACTTGTCGTAGGTTTGTAAGCTACTTGTCATGGGTGTGTAAGCCACTAAGAAGGTAGAAATGGGTTCCATCCCAAATGAAATTCGGAATGAATATTTCCATGTTATAAGGAAGTTTTAACAAAAAAATAGACACATATCTTGAAATCTTGATCTTGATACTCATGAGTCTTCAAACTTGATTTTTTTTATTCTTGATCTTTATACTGTACAGTCTTCAATAATCAGTACCTGCCTTATGTATATCCTACATAATAATATTCATATATATCTAGACAATAGTGTTAGTAAATAAGTTATAATAAAATAAGTTACAAAGGTTGTTGTTATCAAAACCACTTTCTGCAGTTCCTAACAATCTCCCTCTTTTTGATTATGATAACCTTATAAAACATACTTACCACTTCGATCGTACCATAACTCCCCCTTACTCTAAAAACTCCCCCTTACTCCAGGCCTATTATTTTATATAACTTTCTCCCCCTTTGTCATCAACAAAAAACTTCTTAAAAATTCTTAAACTTGTTATAAGATAATCAACCATAATAAAATAGGGTAAACCATATATAAGTGTAATGAGTGCTAAGTGTGATCATAAGTGTAATCCAAAAAGTAAATCAATCACCAACCAATCATATTTAAACATATATACAAACCATACCAAATAAGTTAAGACGGTCAAGTTTAAAACACACCAAACAAATAACATACAAAATGACTATACATTCCTTGGTACTTCCACCCATCCATCTTCTCCAAAGATAGGGTATGCTTTGATGGCAACCCATTCTTCTTTATCTTTGTCGAGAATGACTGGTGGATTTCCTTCGAGATCGTCCTTGTTAAGGGCTGAGATCATCCAACGAAGGGTATCGAAATGTCTCTCTTGCTCCTTGATCATCTGTATTTGACTCAATTCTAAGTGACGCTGATTACGAGCATGAATGTAAGAATATTGTTGAAGGAAGTGAGAGTTTCTTTAAGATTATCACTTAGATTCTTAATCAAAGAAGCCATAGTTCAAGAAATAGGAAGAACTATGAAAGAGAGTGATTAGAGATGAAGTTTTACAATTTATTCTGGAAGAAACAAATATAAATAGGGGTAGAACGTCGTTTGAAATGAACAGACACAAGTTAGTTACATGAAAATGAAATTTGAGAATGTAACTATTTTCTACCCATTGGATGTCGACATGGGAGGATGGTGTATGTCGACGTGCCTCTACTTAAAATAACATTTTGCTTTGTTTTGAATATTATGAACAAATCTATTAAAGTAAAATTTGCATAATATAAAAACAAGCAATTACAGAGACAAGTGAAGTTGAATAACAGGAAATGAAAGGTTCCATTAATAATTCTAGTCAACATTACATAAGATAATATAATATTAACTAAAATAAAGGAAATATAAAGATAGAACTTAAGATAACATGAACTAAAACTAGTTAGACGAAGACGAAGAATATGATAGTCCAAGCTTTCTACTAATTTTCCCGAAGAACTTGTCGATTTTAGTGGAAATCTTATCCATTTTCTTACTCATAGATCTTTTAAATGTCTTTTGATTTTCCACTATAATTCTTTGATTATTGAGAATGGTTTTATTGGATAGATTAGCCGGATTAGTAGGATATTCAATACTTTCTAAGGAGGTTTCTTGATCTTCCTCTTCCTCCTCTTAAATTTCCATTCCTTCCTCTTCCTCTTCCTCTTCCTCTTCTTCTTCTTCTTCCTCCATTTCTTCCAATTCTTCATGATTAAGCCTTTCTTCTTTTTTCGTAAGTGTTTCATATGGTTGAAACACTAATGGAATTTGCATAAGGAAAATGTTTCCATGGTCGAACACTTTTCTAGTTATAAATTCTTCCCTTTTGAAATCAACTCCAAAGTAATTAAAAATCCGGGTGAGATAAATTCCATGATATAATGTGTTTTCATCCTTAGTAAAATTCTTGGGCCTTAGCTCATCCACAATAACTTGATCCCAATTAATAGCATAATTTCCAAAAATTGCAAAAAGAGCTTCGCAAACTTTTAAAGTCGGGTTGTTGTAGTATCCTAATCTTTGTATAAGAGTGTGGTGAATAAGAAGATTAACGATTCTTGCTTTTGGACAAAAATTATGATTTTTGAATTCAAAATTTTCATCCCTTTCAAAGATGTGATGAAATGTCTCTCAATCATTTTCATTGATTTGAAATTCCGAGAGATACATTTCGGTATACTTACATCCCAAAATATTTACCAAAATTTCACAATCCAAAACAATTAGTGTTCCTTTAACACTACTCCAAAATTGTCCTTCTTCCCCATCATAAAAACCATGATTCAAATTCGAATAAAACATCTTAACAAGATTTGAATAACATATAAAATCATTTTTTTTGTTATCAACTAAACTGAATAGAACATTGTTGAAAAATATTTTCAATTTCATAAGAAGGAAAATCTTAAAAAATAGCAAATTTTCCCGTATGAATTTTACCAAAGTTACATAGTTGATGTAAGATTTGATATCTTCTGGGTCATTAAAAAGAAAGTTTTTAACAGATTTTGGAAGCCTAATGGTGTTAGGATGCGTGAAGAGGCCATTGAAGAAGTTTGAGAGGAGTTGAAGATAATGAAGATAAGTTTGAAATTTGAAATCATAGTGAATAGTGATGATAAAGAGAGTGAGATAAATAGAGATTCTATAGACATGTTCTCTGGTCAAGAAACATCTTTTTAGAGCATTGAAGTTGGTGAAAGGATGGAGGGAAATTCAAAAGTTTGAATTCAAATTTTGTAATCAAATTCTAAAGGGCATGTCGACATGGGGTATTCGGGTATGTCGATATGTGCCTATTGAATCAAAGGACAAGTTTCTGTTCCTAATTCCTAATAAATATATCTATATATTATATCCTATATTCTAATTATATAATTCCTATGATAACATAAATATAAATACTTAAATAATAATTTAATATTTAAAATAGTATTAAAATAATATTATTTTTGAATTTAAAATTCAAATTTTAAGGGATAAATTCGAATTTAAAAATTCAAGGAATTTTAAAACAATCAAGCAAACAAACAAGCATCCATTCAAACAAGAAAAATCAAAAATAATGTAAATGCGTACCTATTTTTAGATCCATACTCATGTCGTCATCTGATTCATGAATTGCAGTGAAACATAGATTTGAATTATCCGTCTTCTTTTCATCGTCACTGGATGATGAGTCTGAGTCATCAAGAGTTGTTGTGAATGCTTTCTTTCTTTTCCTTGACGAGTCATTGTTTGGAGGGAATAACTGTTTATCTAGGTACGGACAATCTTTTCTATAACGCCCGACCTTACTGCAATTGTAGCATCTATCATTGTTGACGTTTTCCGTATTATTTCTGGAATTCCTTTGATCATTTCTTTTGTAATTATTCATTTTTCTATATTTTAGGAATTTTCGGAAATTTCTTGTCATAAAGGAAATCTCATCATCACTGTCTGGTTTCGAATCTTCAGTTGTTGCATTGAATGCTAATGACTTCTTTTCTATAGCCTTGTTTTCTCTTCTTCCTTGCAGTTGAACTTCATAAGAGATAAGATTCCCAATCAATTCTTCTATTTTCATGAAACTGGTATCATTTGCTTCTTCGATTGCAAGTGTCTTTTGATCCCATTCTGGAGTGAGTGAATTTAGAATTTTTCTGACTTGGTCTTCTTCGAAAAGCTTTTTCCCAGTGCAATTAGTGAATGAACAATATCTTGAAATCGACAATACATGTCGGAAATGGACTCATTTGCATGCATTTTAAATAATTGACAATGATTAGTTAATACGAAAATTTTAGTCTATTTAAATTTTCTTGTTCCATCATGAGTAACTTGCAAAGTTTTCCAGATTTCAAATGCAGACCTACCAACAGACACTCTATTAAACTCATTACTATCTTGTGAACAAAATAATATATTCATGGCCTTTGAGTTATTTTGTGCAACATCCTTTTGCTCAGCAGTCCACTGGGAAAAATTGGTAGTTGGTTCAATATACTCAGTTTGTGTGATATTCCAAGTGTCTAATCCTACATATTGTAAATAAATTTTCATTCTACAAGCCCAATATGCATAATTACTGCCATTGAAAAATGGTGGCATGACAGTAGACTGGCCTTGTATAAATGAACTAGTTTTAGTGATAATAGAACTAGTGCCAGAGTTGACACTACCAGTGTTGGTAGCCATTAAAACAATTTTCAAGTTTCGGATTATGAAAACTATGAAAACCAATGCTCTGATACCAATTGAAAGGGACAACGGATTAAGGATCTCAAGGCTAATTTAACACTAGAGGGGGGTGAATATTGTTTAATGGATTCTAAGACTTATATGAACTAACTTAAAATTATGACACAAACAAATGCAAAACTTAATCACAGAACAATTACAGAATCAAATACGGACGCACAAAGTAAATAAAAAACAGTAAAGGGAAAGAAAAAAACGGATTTTATACTAGTTCGGAGTTACCCTACATCCAGTCCTGTACAAAGGCAAACCACCTCATATAGATGTTTATTATACCAATGTCGAGATTACATTCCTCAATTTCTAAAGGTCTTAAGGTACCCTCCTGTCTCATGAGTCTGGGGCAAACTCTCTTGATTTACAGTCCACAAGATTACCCAATTGATTTCCAGGCACAACCTCACCTTATAGAGAGACTCATTAAACTTTTGATTACAAATTGATCATATAACTCTGAATAGCACTTTGATCTTCGAGAGAGGGCAGAGAATCAAACAAGAATGAGATTCTAATTTGATTCACTTGAGAATTCGGTAGAATTTCGGCACGATCTTAAAAATATGAAAATGTTAGAATATGGATTTGTGGAAAAGAAGAAGTGAAGAAAATATGAAATTAGTTGGTTAAAAAATTCATTTGTGAAGGCTATTTATAAAGCACCAACGGTCATAACCATTCGTGAAGAGATTTAAACGAATAGACACTTCTTTTGAAAATTGAAACTTTTGAATTCAACGGCCACCATGTCGACATGGGATATCCCATGATGTCTATATTTAAAAACAATGTAAAATTTGTTTTGTAAATGGTATAGAAAGGAAAACAAGATAAAATGATTCAGGAGTAAAAACAAAAGTTTATTTTAAAACAAAAACAAAGAATATTTCAAGGCTAAATCATCTTTTTGAAAGTCATTTGAAAAGATAATTTTTAAGGCTAAAACATTTTAAAAAATAGTTTTGAAATTAATTTTGAAAAACCATTTTGAAGTAGTTTTGCAAGCTTTTTCCTGCAGAATATCTCATCACATCAGGACTCGAGAACTTATACAAAACTAGGATATTTGTGGGTTTGTAAGCCACTTGTCGTGGGTTTGTAAGCTACTTGTCGTCGGTTTGTAAGTCACTAAGAAGGTAGAAATGGGTTCCATCCCGAATGAAATTCGAAATAAATATTTCCATGCTATTATGAAGTTTTAATAAAAAAACTAGACACATATCTTAAAATCTTGATCTTGATGCTCATGAGTCTTCAAACTTGATTTCTTCATTCTGAATCTTTATACTGTACAGTCTTTAATAATCAGTACCTGCCTTATGTATATCCAGCATAATAATATTCATATATATCTAGGCAATAGTGTTAGTATATAAGTTATAATAAAATAAGTTACAATGTTTGTTGTCATTAAAACCACTATCTCCAGTTCCTAACATGGAGTGCTCCCTGATAGCCTGCCGGTTTATGGTGGAGTTTACGGTACTTTATAGACTACGATGTTTTTATAAAAATGTGATAAGGTGGATATTGGTAACGCCTTGATGCTATTTTAATACTTTACAATACTAATAGACACTACATATATATAGTGTATTTTACTACATATAGATAGTTTAACAAATCCTCGGGAGATGGAAAATCTCGTAACATCTCCTAAGTTATTGCACACACGTTATACACCAGATAGGAGATGTGAAATCCCATAAACAACTCCAATGCTAGTACATTCATATTTATTTGTTGTTGATTTAACATACATAAGAACTTTTAGTTTTGACTCGAGTGTTTTGTCTTTTCATTACGCTCGGGTCAGACTGAGCTTTTCAGTGTTTGAAGAAATTATTTCTGGAGGACGAAGATGGGGTTTTGTAGTATATTATTAGTATTTTTCCACTACATCAATTTGGTATGTTGTTGATTGTACTTTGATTTTATTGTAAATTTATGTAATCAAATGTATATCGTAAAATAGCTTCATGAACTGTTTATTTGATTATCATATTTTTTCATTCCGCAACGAGATTTTGTATTTTGTTTTCCTTCTTTTCTCTTATTTTTCTTATTTAACTCCATTAATAATCTCCCATTTGAATGGTTTGAGTTAGATAGTGTGGTTTATTATCGATTTAAACCGTCCAAAAAGGTGGGTCGTCACAGTTGGTATCAGAGCTTTGGTTTGTAGATACCTTAGCCTATTTGGTGTTTAACTCATTAGAGATAAGATTAATAATACCCTAGAATGAGTCTAAGTGTATATATATATATATATGAGAGAGCATATTTGTTAGTGTTACAAAAATGTTTTGTATTGAGTTAATTTGTCCTATTGAGTATTTATGAATTTTGTTCGGTAAATAGGACGCTATGGCATCGATAGGGATTTCTGAACACTTGAACATGGTAAATCGACACAATATTGTTTAAAAATAGGTAAATGAAATAATTTTACTAGTATTATTTTTCATACGTAAAAGAATACTTTTTATAAATGGATATAGTTGTATATGATATGTTTGTTTGTTAGGAAGTGAAATTTTGTAAATATTGTTGCAAAATAGGATTTACGAATAAAATGAATTTGAATTTGAAATTTGAGAACTTAAGTTTTGGAGTTTTGAAATTTATTGTCAAAGATTTTGGAATGTCATTTAGTATTATTTGGAAGTATTTTCGGATAGAAATATTTTCAATGGGACTTGAAAGAAATGTTTTTAAGAATTTTAAAAATGAAGTAAGTTCTGTATTCCCCTCTTCTGTCGTTGGAAAGTAATTTCAGTGATGACTGCGCAGCATCATCGACGTATATTTTCGTGTTTCAAAGTGGGAAGACCACTGTAGTAACTTTGCTACACATTTGTTTTGATAAACAAATTTTAATTTTATTTTCTTAAGTATGATTTGATATATATATAAAAAAGATATGGATATATATATATATATATAATTCCAAAATGATTAAAAATGAACCTGGTATTTAGTTCTTAAGTTCCTATTAAATTAATGATTTCAGTTGTAGAAATAAAGTGAAATTTTAGTTCTAAAATGAGAAATAAGAAATTAAAAGCTAAGTGTCTGATGAAACTGTAAACAAATAAAAGATTTGTCACTTGTAAATTAAAAGATAATGAATATTAAGAAGGTGTAAATTACTGAACATGTAACGATCCGAAATTTTCGAGCCCGAAAATTCCAGATAGTTATGAAAAAGAAGAAAGAGATAAAAGAAGAAGAACAGAAACACCAAGCATCTCACATTCGCAGCGGATAAAATATAATAATGAATAATAACAGTTTATAAAAGAATACTATATCTGTCGATTATATTTAATAAAAATCAGAGTTTCACATATATACAATCACTGAACATATACAATTATCATGACTCAGATTAACAATAATATAAATACAGCGGAAATACCCTATACGCTAATGCCATCCAGCTCGCCTCCTGAGCTCCAGAACGTACCGACCTGAAAAATCTGTAATACTCGGTCTGACCCGAGTATTACATCAAAGTAACACCCAGGTCAGGCTGGAAACCAGCGTGAGTAAACCCATCTAACATGGCATACAAAAGCATACAATATAAACCCGGGGTAACTTGTATAAATTTACAGCTTCACAAGTTGTTATAGACAATACTTATTTCACACTTCAATTTCTAAGTACCAAAACTTAGGTTAAATGGTCCAGTTCGCTAAATCATTTCATTCCAGCCTATTGATTTTACATATCAATCAATAAAGAATTGAAGTGGTTTCGGGTATTACTGAGACCCGACTCCGGTCTCTTCGAATTCAGTTCACCTCAGCACATGTTATTCAAGTGAAATGTAATTCAACTTTAAATAAAAGATGTCACTCTTTTACCCAACGATTCATCATTGATAGATAACCACATTATCGTTGCCCACCCAAACACATCATATCACAAACCATTTCATATTAGAGGTATCAATCAATTCAGGACATTTAATCATCATTTAATCATATATAAGCAAGATAAATCAACCACACCATCTCGAATAAATTTAATTAACCATAATTGAATTATATCAATTACCGTTAAGTCCTGCTTATTAATTAATTACAACCCAATTAATTTGCCACCCCATAATCATTCATCTTAGTTAGTCCTCCTTGATTAATTATTAAGATTATCATCCATATCTAATTACTTCCATTAAGTAATTATACTTAACCACATTCCATGAATGATTATCCTTAATTCTAATTAATTAAACTTAATTAATGGTATAATAAACTTAAGTTAACGTCCTTGATTAACAATTTTTTTTATTTACTTTCCTACAGTAATTAAATTTAAATTAACTATTATTAATTACAAATTAATTATTCTCGATTAATTAATCTTAAACCTTAATTGGTTAACTTAAATTCTTAATTGTTAAATTAATTAATTATCCATTTTAATTACCTGAATAATTTAATAATTCTCAAATCTTACTTAATTCTAAGATGAAACTTATTCTTACTTATGTTTGAATTATCATTAACTAAGTATTAAAAACAATTATGAATTATCCACAAATCTGCGATCTCCTTATGATATCATAATGTCACAAATTTATTAACACTTAATTAAGAATACCAATCTTTAATTGCAAAATGATAAACCTTATATTACTTAGTTGATTTCAACTATAAGCTAATCAACATTCTTACAATATGAAAATTATTTATCATACGTTTAAATCTTCCATAATAACTTTAAACCCAATTATTTGTTAACTTAAAAGTTTTAAATGTTAATTACAATTAAACCCTTATTTATAAATTATCATTTTAGTTAAGAATAATAATAACTGGTTCCCAAATGTTTAACTATAAACTTAATTTATTAGGCTAAGCTTTAATAACACATACTCGAGAAAAATATCGGGTGAATTCGAGTTCAATTCCGAGTGATTTGTCTATTTTGTCCCAAGTACTCTTCCTTCCTTTTTTTTTAGTTTTAAGTTTTAACTTTACACACCAGGAAGCAACACACGAGTCTCTTGATCTAAGCCGAAACAACATCTTCATTATTTGTTTACTTCGGCCCATATTTCTTTTCGGTCCATTTCCTTTCTTTTACTCCTCCCAGAGCTTCTTTCTCCTTCCCCCTTTTGTTCTTACTTCCTACTCGTGCACATGTCGATCGTGCACTTGCACACGACGCCGACCGACCTGCCCACGCTGCTGACTACTCCTACAGTTCACCCATGACCCCCTCGTCCTCCTGTCCCCTTGAAGCCTTGCTAAAACCCCTAGTACAAAATCGAACTGCTCAACCCAGGAAGGTCGAAACTACGGTCGTCCAAAACATCTCGTTCCACCACCACGAATCTCCATCACTTCCCATACTTCGACAGGAAGCTCGCCACCATCCTCACTATCACTTCCCTTAACCATGTGCAACTCGATGCACCCAAGAAACCACAGTGGCCAATTTCCCGAACTCAACAAAACTAGGGTTTAAAACCCGATTGGCCTATTGTCGATGCTACGGTGATCGTGCAACTCTTCCACCATTTTTCCTAGCTTCATTTATTGTTACACCAGCTTCATCCGAAACCACAACATCCAGAAACATCCAGAACATCATCGATCACAAGAACATGGTGAAAACCCATTTTTCGTCCCACTACGGTCTGCTCCTGACTTACCAAGTTAAAAATCACCATTTTGATCCATAAATCATATTATCCAGAAACGATTCAAGTTACATACTTGAATCAACAAATTAAATGGTTTGATTCCTAACATAAAAAAAATAAACTACTGTATCAACACAAGTCTGGAAGATTTTAGAAACTATTTTACTTGAATACAAATTTAAAACTTGAATTTACTTTTGAACAATCATATGGTGTTTGAATCTCAAACCCTAACAATGATCAGGGGAAAAGATTTGAAATATTGACACGATTTGAACATGTACTCTGGAAACAGAGAAGAACAAATATATTACATACACAGATCAATGCAAGCATATATCCAGTCACTCATACTTATATGCTCAGATCCTAAAAAAAATCACCTATTCAGATTTATGTTTACTTAAGCTTTTAAAATATAAGTTTACTCACTTGAATCACTTTAAACAGAGAATGATTCTGGTTGAAACTACAGTTTGAAACCCTGTAAATATGTTTTGCCTTGATATTTAATGAGGTCAGAGTTTGTAAAAGATGATGTTTATTTTCTTTCTTTTAAAATTCATGATTCAAGGTAAGTTTTAAGCTTATATGCCTGAATTAAGAATTAAAGAAGTTTGAGTTATTTTTTACCAAATCTCAAGCTTGTACTAATCTTTTTGTTTTACAGAGTAGCTTGAAATTTATTTTAACTTAAATACACTTTTAAAACTAATTTAAAATCAAACAAAAAGGTGTCCTTTTAAAATCCTAAGTTCTAACAATAAATGGATCAAAAAGTAATGATATTTAAAATAAAAGTTGGCTTGAAATTTAGGACAGAGGTAGTTACAGGTAAAACATACATACATCATTCATCTAAAATGCACAGAAGCTCACCAATACAAAACATACTTGTTTTCAGACAATAATCCAAGCAACAGATTGAATATTTATTTTGTTTTTTTTTTAAAAAGTGTTGCTCGCTGTTTTATTCAATCAACTATGAAACAGAGAAGAAAATGAGCACAGTGGGTTTCCTTCTTGAGTTATAGGGTGTTAAACATTTTCATACTCTCTATAAAAGTATTGAATACCCTAATCACATGATTACATACCAGGGTATTCGAATTTATCCAAGTTTACATACATATATCACTTCATTCATGGTTCAAGATAGTGAGGAGGTGGGTTTTACTCACCTTTGTTTTGCACAGAGATGGTTTTGAAGCACTGCTTACTTGCTTTGTTGATCTTCTCTGTTGGTTTATTTTAATCTCCTGTTTGTTTAGTTGAAATGTTACTTCAGTTTTATGGTGATGTCTACTTTTCTTTTTCTTTTTTTTTTCTGGTTTTCTATTAAGTTTTGAACGAACAAGTTAAAATAAGATGGTGTATAAATATATAGGAATGACTTTAAACAGTGGCATGAGCTTCCAGTACAAGCTTCAGCTTATTATGTTCAAACAAGATTTTGTTTTTAATTACTGTAAATTGAAGTGATATTGCAAAGTTTCGGCTGAACATATATTTGCACTGAGATATTTCTTTGTAGATTTGAAATGACATATGTGTGCTAGCATTTAATGAACATGTCTTCATATATGTTTACAAAATTATGGTTTGCTGATATTTACATTTGTGTACCAAGATCATTTGAATTTAAACATTTGTCTTCTTGCTTGAAAAATGTACATATGTTTGTGACAGGTTTATTTTACACTTTACTTACAAATTTTAGAGTTATGTTATATGCATACCAAACCCACTTAATTCTTGTTTTCATTTTAATTCTATTTGTATGTTAACTATCAATATTTAAATCATACTCATAAGCTTACTTATCTATATTTATATTTTACATTGATAGAGTTTGATGTTATTTCAAACATTATCATCCATATATTTTATACCAAATGTTAATAGGGGAAAGCATTTTAATTCAATTGTATAAGATATATTTTTATTGTAAATATTATTAAGAGATTTATTTTCGGTTTACAAATCAAATTTTCTTTTCAAAATACAAATATGTATAAATAAATGGCAATTATTTCCAGAAGACTTATTCATTTTAAAATGATCAGTATACATTTTATTTCAATTAGATTAAATATCTATTAAAATAATACTACTAAAATACCGGGTCGTCACAGAACATTTTGTTAATCAAAATAAATAAGATAAATTTGTATAACATTCAATTACATTCTAAAAACATATATAAAACTTACCGGAAATGTTTAAAAGTTGTAATTTAATTATGAATATGTAATAGAATATTATACAAGTAAAAGCTTAAGTAACAAAATGCTTCAAAATAAACATACGTTTATAAGTGAAAAAAATTAAGATGTCTAAGAAATATTATAATCATAAGTTAATGTTTTGCAATGCTCAATAATTAAATGGAATAGTAAAAAGGAGAATACCATTTGAGTAAATAATTATAAACTCAAGGAAATGAATAAAATGATTCATAAATAAGTTATTACTAAATGATACTGTATATGAAGGAATGAATGTGGATTAAAGTTTGATGAACTTAAATAATGCTTCATTAATGAATATTAATATCAAATGGAAATATAAGTTATACAATAATAAATGTGAATTAAACTACAATGAAATATATGTAATACTTTGAGAAGTTATTCATTGATGGTTTTAAATAATTGAAAGAGAAATAATTTATGATAGTAAATGAATGTAAATTAATAAAAGATAATTTTGTATGAATGAATGAATGAAAATAAATGAAAGGTAATAATGTGAAAAGAAACCAATGGAATAAAACATGCAAATTGTGCATAAATCATCTTACTCGCATAACAGTTCTGATTCAAATTTGAATACATGATTTGTGGAATTCACACCAGTCCAAACTAGGATTTTTTACTCGATTCTTGATGGAGAACATTATATATGAATTTTTGATATGATTTTTGAAGTTTTCTATCATAGTTTATAGCTATGCAAGGAAAATGGAGAATTCTAATCAAGAAATCGGATCAAAGTCCGCACTAGAGGGTTCGGGTTAACAATAATAGTTCGAAAGTGAAATATGTGTATTCAAGAAAGCGGTTAGAATTAATATTGTGAACAAATGATTTATGCACATTGTACAAGCTTAATAATATTTAAATCCTATGTTGTTGGCTTATGGGATATTTAGGGAATGATACTTCAAATTGTTTGAGGTTGTATAAATAATCTATTAAGTAATTATCTAAGGCTGTTGAGCGTAAGATACACATGGTAGTTTATTTATCACCCTTATACGATGAAAAGTTTCTAATTGAACAAACCATGAGTTTGGTTGCTATGGATGTTTGATAGTTTCCTTTGTTGCATATATAATGGTTGTATTTCTTTTTGTTTGCATATGATTATTATATATTGTATGTTGCTTTTACTATTAATTGAAACAGCTAATATATAATCTTCTACATAATTTTAACTTTTTTGGATTACATAAATGAAATACAGGTTTTTGGAAGCAATAGCACTTGCTTTTTATTTCATAAATAAAGTTTGTTTCCCCGAAAAGTAGGTACGTTTTCGGATTACGGTTTTGAAATGATATTTTATTGTTTTTCCCACGGTTTGGGATGTTTTATTTAAAATATGATATATATATATATATATTGTAATTATTGATATTATTACGGACCTATCCGCGCAAAGAAGGCTCTGCCGAAATTTTCCGTAAATTTAGGATTTAGAATATTTTGAAGAAGTTGAGTTATTTTCAATTTTTATATAAACTTAAATATGTAAGTTAAATTGTTTGCAAATTGAATATTTTAAAGAAAATTATATCAAACCTCTTGATTCGTTCTTGTTTCTTTTCGAGAACGAAAAGTTTTGAGTGTGGAAGATTGTAACTACCCGTATTTTTTATTATTGAAAATATTAAATTAAATAAGATTTTTGTAATTTAGTACGGTGATAAATTAAATTTTTATGATTTATAAATGGAAAAAATCATTAGAATATGATTTAATAATGTTTATTGAACGTAACTGACAACCGTTTTAATGTAAGTTCAATCAACTGCAATGATTAAGGTAAATAATGAATAAAATCGTTGTATATTTAATGGTGGAATATTATGCTTAAATTAGTAAGTTGTAACAATTAGTTTATTCTCATCTTATTATCTAATCTATTGAAATTAATTTGGAAATCAATGTGAAATCAATGTAATTAAATATTCCAGCTAATATGAGTTAAAATGATAACCGTAGAATATGAATGTAATAAAATGTAAACTAACGTCTAACTAATTCATAAGGTATTAGTTGACTAAATATAAGAATTTAAATCAAAATAAAAGAAATTATTGGAATTTAAATTATAATAAACTAGGATTATTACTACTGTAATTTGATATGAAATTATTGTAATATTTAAATATTGGTTTTAGCACGGAAAACTGTATTGTAAAAGATTATTAATTTCTATGTAATCAGAAATGATGAAAATTGTTAACTTTTAATTTAGAATTTAAAATTGATTAAATCAATTTAATAATAATTTATTTAATTAACGTGCAAAATTAGTGTTTTTGGTCATAGTTTCGAATTTCGATGAAACTAGTTTCATCGGAT
This sequence comes from Allium cepa, assembly GCA_030765085.1. Taxonomy (NCBI): domain Eukaryota; kingdom Viridiplantae; phylum Streptophyta; class Magnoliopsida; order Asparagales; family Amaryllidaceae; genus Allium; species Allium cepa. Next base: position 195,903,779 of record CM060943.1, read on the forward strand.
CCGTAATAATGAATTATTATAGGATTTCAAGTATCGTAGTGATCAGCCTTATCGTTTGATCATGCGTTTCGCACTTATCGTTTGATCATGCGGGCTCGAAACGCATAGAAATCAATTAAAAGAATTTAAATGAATATAATTTGATTTTTAGAGCTAACTTCTGTATACAATGGGATAAGGGTTTAAAATTAGTTCTATTGAGTTTAAAAATATTGAAAACCTATACTTTGATATATTGGATGGCCTATTTTCGTTTCGGAAAAGAAACGGGATTTTCGGGCCATTGTTATCGCTTTGACCCGTTCTATCTGTTCCATCCATTCTTATCCATCTTTATTTGTATACATAGAATTTTTTTCTCTAACCCTAGCAGTCTATTCTAATTTCTGTACGTACTTGTTATTCTCATCAGCTCCCTCCCCAATGTTAGACATCTCTAAACCCTAATTCCCACTTCCAAATCAAATTGAAAATCCAAACTGCTCAAACCCTATCAAATTATATATCATCGTGAAGCTCTCGACAAATGTAATCTACATATGTTATTCGTTTTTCGAATGGAGGTTTTGTTTGGATAGAATTTGGTGAAGAAGTTTCGGCCGTCCATATTAGGGTTTTGTTTTCAACGGTGGATCTTCATCGATACGACGATCGGTAGGTTCAGGCTTGTAGAGGAGGAGGAGCAGTCATGATCCATGGTGGCCGAAAGTTATGATGTGGCCGAGGTTTTCCAGAATTCGAGCATTAAGGCACGGCGGCGGCGGGCCATTTGATATGACCGGAGTTGGCCGCCACAACCATTAGGGGAAGCCGGTGGAGGACTTTGCATCGGCGAGCTCGGATCTGGGTAGAAGTGCTCATAGGCATGGCATTTGGTCAATGATCAGAGGTGGTTGTGATGGGTTAGGTTACGTTTGGTTGTTAAAGATACCGAGGCCTCTTATTGACATACTCTCTATTAATATTGAAACCACTTTAACAACTATATATGTGGTGGATGATCCATAATGAAGTGGTTGGATTCGGTGAACGTTTCATAGATTTGGATAAAAATAACGATGATGGATAGCCTTGACTTTCAAGTCATAAATAAAATGACTAAAATGGGAGATATACCGGACCAAGTGAGGTCGCTCCCCTGATCGAACACACTTCTTTGATATCGTATCTTTATTTTGTGATTGATTGGTGGCCACTTTTGACTATGGGAGTGTTGTTTGAGGTGGGCAGTAGTAGCTGCTGCGCATTACCACCAATCCAGGAGTGCAAAATGGTAGAATCCTACTCTGGGCATTGTCTTGTCTACCTTGTCATATTTATCCTGATCGAGCCCATTACGACTTTGGTTTGTGTTGTACCTATGTAGTGCTCCTTGGTAGCATACCAGTTTATGGTGGAGTTTACAGTACTGTAGAGACTACGATGCTTATATAAAAATGTGTTAAGGAGGATAATGGTAACGCCTTAACGCTACTTTAATACTACATTACTGATAGACACTGCATATATATATATATATAGCGTATTTTACTACATATAAATAATTTAATGGATCCTTAAGAGATGGAAAACCTGGTAACATCTCTTAAGTTATTGCACGAGTGTTATACACTAGATAGGAGATGTGAAATACCGTAAACATCTCTGAAGCTATTACACTCATATTTATTTGCTGTTGATTTAATGTATATAAGAACTTTTATTTCTGACTCGAATGTTTTGTCTTTTCATTACACTCGGGTCAGCGTGAGCTTTTCAGTGTTTGAAGAAATTATTTTCGGAGGACGAAGACAGAGTTTAGTATTATATTAGTAATATTTTTCCACTGCATCATTTTGATATGTTGTTGATTTTACTCTGATTTTATTGTAAATTTGTGTAATCAAATGTATATTGTAAAACAACTTCATGAACTGCTTATTTGATATTATATTTTGTCATTCCACTGCGAGATTTTGTATTTTATTTTCCTACTTTTCTCTTATTTTCTTATTTAACCCCGTTAAATAATCTACCATTTTGAATGGATTGAGTTAGACATGTGTGGTTTATTGTTGATTTAAACCATCCAAAAAGGCGGGTCATTACATCACTCGCCTTTCATGGCAGGAGCTCCCATACTTCCATCCATTCCTCGTCCTCTAACTCCATCCTCTCTACCATAACCTTGTCTCCTCCCCGACCTACCCTTGATCCTCCTCCTCTATTTGTTCCTTTCTCTTCTGATCTTCCTCACTCCTCCTCTTCTCCTTCCTCTCTTCCAAATACTTCCTCCTTTGTTCCTGATTCTAATGGCATATCAACAGAAATTGACTTCTCTTTTCAAGAACAAGCTATGTAACACGAGGAAGTGCATCCCTATTGATATGAAGTCTATCTTATCTAGTGACAATCTAGTTCCACCTGGTGATGTAGTTGAAGCAGGTACTAAAGTGTGGAGTAATTTTTTAGTTGGATTCTTTCCAGATAAACCATTGTTGTACACTGTAGTTTTTCAAGTCTTTAAAAAATAATATGGAAACTTAAAGTTCAATTAAAGTTAAGTCTGAAGGATTTCTTTACCTGTTCTTACTTTCATGTAAGGAGGATAAAAGTAGTATTCTTCAAGGAGATCAAATCCTAATAAGGAATCAATTATTCATTGTAAAGCTTTGGGATCCTACAGTTGGGAATGTTTATAGTAGCATCTCTTCAGTTACTATCTAGGTTTAGGTATATAATATTCCTATTTTTGCTTTGTCTCACTTAGGCATAAATTGGCTAGCAAGTAGGCTTGGGAGACTATTATGTATGGGCAAGTCAACAAAGAGGCATGAGATATTAGACTATGCTAAATGTGTGATATAGGTTAATCCTGAAAAAGAACTTGATGATAGCTTTAATATGCAATTAGTCGGTAGGTGTAACCAAAAACTTGAGGTAGTTATCTTTGGAAACCCGATGTTTGTTCTAAATGTAAGATATTAGGCATTGAATTCAAAATTGTAACAAGATTGATAAATAAAGAGATCAGCTAGAGGTGAAGGAAAATGCTGATCAGAATCTAGCTTCCATGACTAATAAATTTGAGATTTTAGATGCTTTAATTGAAGCTGAAAGAATGGTGGATGGAGATCATGTATCAGCTGAAACAGAAAATTGTGGCGTGCACAATAATATGAATACTCTGTTATTTAATAAAGATGCATGCATGGAGACTGGTACTTCTAATACCAATGTATCTAAAATTAACACTTATGTTCCTCTTCATCAAGGAAATGTTACTTTGCAGCAAATGGATGTTACCAACCCTAGTAAAACAGTAGAATTAAGTTCCTATAATGTTTTTAATGCTTCTACTACTACAAAGACTGTGCACCTCAACCAGAATATTAATAATCCCAACCTTGCTGCTATTAATGCATAGAATCTGCATGTGCATGAGGAGATCTACAGCCAGAATATTAATGTTTCAAGCATTCAAGTCATGATTGCAAGCATGCATGCTATCACATCAAAAATTTCAACAATTTCTCCATCCTTTGAAAACCTCATCCAATCCTTACAGGATAAATCTCCATCGTCTAATAAACTATCAAATTTAGCTTATGATCACATCCAACCTCCCTCTACCCGGAAGGACCCTCCCTCTGTCACTTCAGTCTCATATTCATCCTATAATATTCCTTCGCAAGCAACTGTCCCTCTCTCCATTTCCATTTCAAATAGTTCTTCAATCAACTGTGTAACGACCTGCTATTTTCAACCATTCGCATCCGCAGATGTCGGACTTGAATTGCTCAAAATATCAGATTGTTAATTAAAATTTGGCAAAATATTTATAAGAAAGAGAAGGGCGAGAGCACAGCTCCAACTTAATTTAACAATTTAAATTCCAGTACTTTCTTTAATATTAAAACAGGCTTCAGGCATTTCTTACATGTTAACACTTACATTAAACTTTCTTTATCATCTTAAAAATATCAATGTCAAATTTTAACCCATATAATCACTAGTATAAACTTACATTTTAAAACAACAAATCTTAGATCTTATAAAACTGTATTTGTATAATAATTCATCTCTGGAAAGACACACAAACTAACTTAAAATATATTATACTATATATTCTCCCTAAAATTTTATAACTCTACAACTATATTTTAAACAACAGAAGGAAATTTAAACCCATGCAAACTCTACCTATATATCAAACTTATGTTTTATAACTTACTGTATATTAATATGTTTATAAATGTATACTGTCCCACAATATATATATATTATAAAATTAACACCTTTTATAAACAATACAATATAAAATTAACACCTTTCTTTTTTTTATATATAAAAATCTTACATACTGTAACATATATGCAGACTGCTAAACATCTTATATTATATATAAACCGTATGAAATAACCCAATGTATATTCAAAAGTCAGACTATACAAATTTCAATAAATACTCATATAAAACTAACCATAGAACAAATGCAAATGTTTATAACTTTAAATTTAATGTATACTTGCGCTGCACTATATAAACATACTTATAATGTAAAATATATACTTGAAGCATGTTATGCTTAAAATAAAGGAAAAGCAAAAGCAATATAAACAATAATAAAACAAAAGAAAAGGATGAAAAAGAAGAAGAAAAAGAAAAGAAATAAGAAGAAAAAAAATTTAGTGCAGCCATTTACCTACAGAAGAAGCTTCACACGCAAGAGAGGAGATGAAGGTCTATTGATATGGAGTAGGGTATGTACGAGTGATTTGTATTTATAAGAGAAGCCTCACGTTGATAAAGTGGAAAGAAATTTTGTTTAAAGTGGCAAGAAATAAAGATAGTAATGGCTAGAGGAAATTTAAGAATTTATTCCTATAAATTAAGGAGAAGTAAAAAAAAAGAAAGAGGAAATAAATTAAAACAAATATATAAAGATTAAATGCTGGTGAACAGAGGAAATAAAATGAAACAAATATGTATATAAACATTGAATGCTGGTGAAAAGAGAAAATAAATTAAAACAAATATGTATAAAGATTGAATGCACATGTATAGAGAAAATGAATTAAAACAAATATGTATAAAGATTGAGTGTTGGTGAAAAGAGGAAATAAATTAAAACAAATAAGAAGAGAATGGATTGATTTAAAGGAAAGGCAATGAATGGTTTAGAAATAAATAAATGTAAAACGTATACGTTTTAATTTCAAAAAGGAAAGAAATAAATACGGGGATGGCAACAGTCAAAATGCACGTTTAGGCAAATAATAGAATATAAAAGTAAGAAACTCAAAAGGATAGGCACAGAGACGTGAAATCAGGGAGACAAGGGCAGCAAGTGATCTTTCAAATTTATAACGTTGGCAATAAATATAAAATAAATGAAAATTAATAGATGGATGCTTGATTGACGCAGTGATTAAAGTAAAGTTGCGTGTCAGTCATGATGAAATTTGAAACAGAAAAAATGTAAATGAATTAAAGGGGTAAGCTAGATTTTCCGCTTAGATTTAGAGAAGACACATCAAATGCTGAAAAAGGGAATTATGAAACGGCTAGATTCTAGCAAATAATAAATATGGTAAGAAAAGTAAATAGGCAGGTTATAAATCAGATTAGAAAGAAAAGTGGAGAGGTTAATTGATAAAAGAATTAAGATAATGAAAATGCATAATAATATTGTTGGCATCTAATGTCATTTAACGCAAAAACGCATATAGGAGCATGCATTTTCTTCTGACTTGCAACATCATTCATCATTTTGGCATTCGTGGCATTCAACAAATTAAGGTGGTGGTCAAAGTCATGAAATGGTAGCAAATTAACCATGAATAGGATCCAATAATTCTTAGTGCAATGCACAAAATCGGAAAATATCAGCATGTGCCTTCTACGCACATGTTAAGATTGCATAATTTCACTAATGACCTTTATGATTTTGCATTTTTGCGCGATAAATATAGATAGTTTGAGTTTTTAACAATTAACACTGTGTATTAGTGATTATCTCTTGTTTGAGCGGTTGTTAGCATATGCCTACTGAATACATATTAACATAATCCCATAAAAATTTATGTGTACTTAAAATGTTCTTCTGATAAAGTTTTTTTTTTCAAGATTATTATTGACATTTAGAATATCATTTGACTTATCCGAATGTTGATGATTTTCAAATCCTATTAAGATTAAGGTCGCTAATTGATTATTGTTGAAAGCTAAGGATATTAAGAAAATACTATTATGAAATCCATATCTTGAACACGGAATTTGTTATTAAAATCGTATCATTAGAGTTACATGCATGATTATAAACAATAACATTCATAATTTACAACTACGATGTTGCAGACCCTTTTATTAAAATTTAGATTACATATCATTAGCAAGTCAGCATGAATTTAATAGAATTTCACAAAACAAATAAACTTTCATAAAATTGATTGAAAATTTACCATTTGCTATATTTAATTATACGTAAACCAAATATTAATATTAATTTAAAAATATTATTATTAAAATTTCTCAAAATCCAAATTAAATACGTTATAAAACCAATTAAAAACTATTAAAATCTACGGGTCGTTACATTCTCCCCCACTCAAAACTTTTCGTCCCCGAAAAGGAAGGAGGTAGGAGAAAAGAAACAACCGGAAGGAAAGATAGATTGAAAGCCAAGATAAACAATAAATTTTAAAACTATATAACGACCTGCTATTTTCAACCATTCGCATCCGCAGATGTCGGACTTGAATTGCTCAAAATATCAGATTGTTAATTAAAATTTGGCAAAACCCAACATATACAGTAAATAAATCAAACACAAAATCACAGATACAGAGTAGTACAAAAATACGCAGCGGAATAAATAGATAGTAGTTCATGAAGCTACTACAAAAAAATCAGAGTTAGAGATAAAGTACAATAGAATATCTCAGATACAGTGAAGCCTCCAGTACGTGCGGAAGACTTCTCTGGACCAATCAACTGGATGACTGAAAGGATAGATAGCTGGATCTTGAAGCAAACTCCAACTTCGAAGGTGAGTCTCAAATGCTGTATCACTCAGTCTGACCCGAGCGTAAAGCAAAACACAAAACACTCGAGTCAGGATTAACATTCTTATCTAAAATAAATCCAACTCAAGTGAAATATCAACTGAAATACAATTAACTTAAAGGATGTTTGGGATAACCATCCTCTAAGGGTCCATAGAACTATCTACAAGGTAGAAATATACACTATAACACCGTAGTCCTTTCAACTTAATTTATACTTCAAAACCAAATATCATTTTCACTTCAAATATCTCTATATTTCCCAAAATAGTATTTATATATATATATATATATATTAAATAATTTATAGAGTAAAGTATTTTCAATTTCCTCAACTTAACAAATTGTTTCAACATCAACCCGACCTTCCTATTCAAATTAAATCCAATCTTAATTTATCAATTTAAATTCAATTTAGTTTCTAAATAACGAATTCAACTATATTTATTTCAAATACAGATCCGAATCTCAAAATAAACCATTTAAATTCCAATATAGTTCAAGGCTTTAATATTTAAAAGTTCAATATAACAGTTTCATATAGATCTTGATTTAACCTGATTATTATTTAGTCTTGAAATACTCCCTTATTAGATTCAATATCATTTAAGTAACCTTAATTACATTTTACTCAATATTTTCTTTAATATATTTAAACGTGAAATATTCATTAAATCACTTACATTAAAAATCCAGTTACAAAATCATACCCTTAAATTTCCCATTCAAAATTTCAAATTGATTTAATTAAATAAATCCTTATTTAAATACCATTTTTAATAAACTCAAATTTATCTCCCAATCTTAATATATCCCAATTATTGCAAAAATCTATATGAACTATAATTTACCTAAATAATTAACATAATTTATGTATTAAATCAATCTTAATTGAATTAAATATTATTAAATCTATATATATATATATATATATATATATCATTACCCTTTTATATATAATAATTTAAGAATTAATATTTATTAAGACCATATATTTCTTTCCAAAACAATGAATTTATTTCAAAATATTTTTATATATATAGACCAGCGGTGTCTGTATATATTTCCTATCATATGGTCAAGTGCTACGGATATTTATCATTTCAAACCGTACACTAAATATATACGGGTGGATATCATTTCAACCCGTAATCCCAAATTCAATTAAATGAAAATCGCTTGGGTCATCATTTCAACTCATAACGAAATTCTCCTATTCTAAAGTCCGTTCGGGTATGTATCATTTCAACCCATAGTGAATTCTAAACTACAGGGAAGTTGCAGAGTGATAACATATAATAATAATATAACAGGCATATATCATCAATAACAGTATAATATAAACAACAGGATATGGTGTCATATCCCACAGGTGAACAGTTACAAATAATAGCATATAAACAATTTAAATAACTAATAATATCATATTTCAATTGTCATTTCAATTGAAATCAAATTTAATAAATATAAGAATGTTAAATTGTGAGTGATTGCTCACCTTTCGAGACTAGATAGATTGGACAAAGAATTGAGCTACGCTGGATCACGATCTAGACATCGAACAAATCCAAACAAAATTTTCAAAGCGAAGCAAGATTGGCACGAATACGATGGACAATTGATAAATAGAGATCGATGAAAATAGATCAGAAACTGCTTTATGTAGACTGAAATGAAATACAAATATTATTCTATTATATTACTCTCTTAACCAATATTAGTTTTGAAACGCATTAAAATTACATATACATACAAACGTTTTCAAACAAATGAAAATAATAGAAAACTTCAAAACTATGTTTAAAACCAATATTAACATAATTTTTTTTATAATCATATTTAAATCAACATTTAAGTGAACATTCCACATTATTATTGTTAAGACCAATATCAACTTTCCTTGATTTGCTGAAACACTACACACCTAATGCATGATATAAATTTACCTTTTGCAAAATATTTATTTGAAAACTTCATTTGAAATTAAATTTTCTTTAATATTTAATACTTCTCAAACTCCTTTGCAAACAATTATTTACATTATTACTTCTATTTACAAAGACTATTGAAAATATTAAATCCAAAATTTATGAAAATTTTAATTTATCTCAAGATACCTTTCAAATATTATCAATAAATTAATAATCATTTTCTTTAAAGATGTTTTATTTAATTTATAACTTCAAAAATATTTATAACACTAAAATTTTATATAAAACAATGCAGTATACAAATAAGCAATATTTAAAAGATTTTTTCAAAAAGGAAAGGAAGGGAGATTCCGAAAACGGAATATAGGTGAAAAATAAACCTGAGCAGATGAGGTAGATTCAAAAGAATAGAATCGGGCACGAATAATTTATTTCAAACCATAAGAATTTAAATTTCAAATATTAATACAAAATTTCTTTGTTGAAAATACTTTTATAATAAAATACCTTTATAAATAAAATACTTTTATATCGAAACCAATTTTTCTTTCGAAAATACTTTTATAACTCGATGTTTTAACAAGTTTATCCTCGTTCTTGCAGACTCTGGCCATGCGTTGATCAGGTGCAAAGCTAGAGTTCTTCAAGTACTTAGTAGACCTGTTTCAACACCCAGTGAAAATATTTGAAAAACCTTTTAAAAACAGATATGGAAAGTACAATCCAAACAAATCAACCAAACCAAAACCTTTGTCCGATCATGGTTCGCAGATACACAATGGTTACGCCTGGGTCCCCCAGGAAACAATCCATATCCGTAAGCTTTCTCAGCCCTACGAGTTACGCCATGATGACTACTAGAGTGCAGGATACACAATGGTTACGCCTGGATCCCCCAGGAAACAATCCGTACCCCTAGGCAAGACTCAGCCAGGCAATTTCGCTATGCATTCACGAGAGAAAAAAAAAACCATGGGTTACGCCACGGTGGGAACACTCGAGTATTACATCCGGAAAACCAAAAATCAGAGAGAATAATATCGATAGAATGAATCCACGATGTGGCCACAAAGCGGATATCAAGTAGAAGGCATTTTCCATATCTTTATTTCGAAAATATATATCATATAGTACCTTTCCAAATACTTTCAAATATCGTACTTATATAAAGTCCATATATATAGGATTCCTTTCTAAATCGAATACTTTCCAAATCAATAATATATCAAAACATACTTATATAGACTTTGATTATATAAAATTCTCTTTCCAAATTGAGTACCTTTCAAATCAATAGATTTCAAATCAACTTTATACTTATACAAATCCATTTTATATAAGTTCGACCACTCCTAAATCAAGTGCTTAATAATATAAGGTTCTCAATTTCAAATCATTTCAATATCATATATGATTTCACCAAATTTTCTTCCAGATTAAATATCTAAATTTCAAAGTTCCCAAAATAATAGGTTTATAAAATTATCCCAGTTTCCAAATTAAAATAATTCAAGTCAAACAAATTCATTTCCAAAATCACAATATAAGTACTGGTTTTTAATTTCAATTTAATTTCAAAACCAAAAATTTTCTCATAATCAATTATACTCAAAATGGTTTCCAAATTTATAATCATCACTTTAAAACTTTTAAACTATCTATTTCTATTAGAAATATCCAATTTACCTTTCTGAAAACCATTATTTGAAATTAATTTTTTTTTTATATATAGAGTTATTACTAGTCAAATTGAAAACTCAAGGACTGAACACCGGTCTCACTTTAAATTGTTTCAAATATATACATATATCTTTCGAAAATATCAAATTATACTTCGGAATTTGAAATCAAAAACGGTTTTACAAAATCACTCGCATAACGAAGCTATTAAAGTGGCCTCTCCCCCACTCTGAAACTCGAAAATCAATGTCGATGATGCGTGCACTCATCACCGAAATTATTCTCCAGCGACATAAGTGAGTTCTGGACTTCTATTTTCTTGAAAACTTCTTTGAAATTTCTTCAAAATTATTGGAATTCATTTGAACCCATTTGAAACATTTATTATTCGGAAAAATACTTTTAAATCGTATTATTTTTATATATTTTCCCAAAATCTTAAAACCAATTTCAAAATATCGGAATTCAATTCTCGAATTTCAAATTTAACCCTTCAGTTATAAATCCTTTTTATATAAATCACTTTCTTATAAATTTTCAAAATTTACAATCCTTTCAAAACTTTTATATATATAATAACATTTCTTATTAGTTTTATATATAGGTATATAATCCTTATCGAAAACATTTTCACTTTTATATATAGAATAAAATCATAGTTATCAAAATAATAATTTCGTATAAAACAATTTTAAAATACAACAAACCCAATTTTCAAAGGATGATTCAAGAATGGATTTCAAAACAAAGATAGAGATTTAATTTAGAGGAACTCTAATCAATAGAATCCTGATTCGAAGATAGGCGCAAACAAGGTTGAGAAAATCAAATTACAAAATAGAAGATGGATATACTTCTATAAATCTCGGGCGACCTTAACCGGGTCAACCGTGACTTCAGGAATATAATTGATGCGGAATTCTAAAGCAAATCGACATTCGATTGCCAGAGATAGAATTCGGCATACCAAGATATAGCAGCATCGTAAACCGAGGATACAGAAATCTCTGATGAATCAATGCCAATTGTAAAGGAGTTTTCACCCCCTTTACAATTCATTCCGTGGAGTTATGGGATACTCCAGAATCAAACGAATATAAATAGGGAGAGACAAGAATGAATTTCGGAACCGAGGGACATTCCAAAATTCAAAGGAAATCAAGTCAAAAAGAAGGGATTCAACTCGAACGAAAGTGATTCTGTAAATGAATTTACCATATATGCTAGGTTTTGCCTAGAGCCAAAGCTCTGATACCAACTGCAACGACCTGCTATTTTCAACCATTCGCATCCGCAAATGTCGGACTTGAATTGCTCAAAATATCAGATTGTTAATTAAAATTTGACAAAATATTCATAAGAAAGAGAAGGGCGAGAGCACAGCTCCAACTTAATTTAACAATTTAAATTCCAGTACTTTCTTTAATATTAAAACAGGCTTCAGGCTTTTCTTACATGTTAACACTTACATTAAACTTTCTTTATCATCTTAAAAATATCAATATCAAATTTTAACCCATATAATCACTAGTATAAACTTACATTTTAAAACAACAAATCTTAGATCTTATAAAACTGTATTTGTATAATAATTCATCTCTGGACAGACACACAAACTAACTTAAAATATATTATACTATATATTCTCCCCAAAATTTTATAATTCTACAACTATATTTTAAACAACAGAAGGAAATTTAAACCCATGCAAACTCTACCTATATATCAAACTTATGTTTTATAACTTACTGTATATTAATATGTTTATAAATGTATACTGTCCCACAATATATATATTATAAAATTAACACCTTTTTATAAACAATACAATATAAAATTAACACCTTTCTTTTTTTTATATAAAAATCTTACATAGTATAACATATATGCAGACTGCTAAACATCTTATATTATATATAAACCGTATGAAATAACCCAATGTATATTCAAAAGTCAGACTATACAAATTTCAATAAATACTCATATAAAACTAACCATAGAACAAATGCAAATGTTTATAACTTTAAATTTAATGTATACTTGCGCTGCACTATATAAACATACTTATAATGTAAAATATATACTTGAAGCATGTTATGCTTAAAATAAAGGAAAAGCAAAAGCAATATAAACAATAATAAAACAAAAGAAAAGGATGAAAAAGAAGAAGAAAAAGAAAAGAAATAAGAAGAAGAAAAAAAATTTAGTGCAGCCATTTACCTACAGAAGAAGCTTCACACGCAAGAGAGGAGATGAAGGTCTATTGATATGGAGTAGGGTATGTACGAGTGATTTGTATTTATAAGAGAAGCCTCACGTTGATAAAGTGGAAAGAAATTTTGTTTAAAGTGGAAAGAAATAAAGATAGTAATGGCTAGAGGAAATTTAAGAATTTATTCCTATAAATTAAGGAGAAGTAAAAAAAGAAAGAGGAAATAAATTAAAAAAAATATATAAAGATTAAATGCTGGTGAACAGAGGAAATAAAATGAAACAAATATGTATATAAACATTGAATGCTGGTGAAAAGAGAAAATAAATTAAAACAAATATGTATAAAGATTGAATGCACATGTATAGAGAACATGAATTAAAACAAATATATATAAAGATTGAGTGTTGGTGAAAAGAGGAAATAAATTAAAACAAATAAGAAGAGAATGGATCGATTTAAAGGAAAGGCAATGAATGGTTTAGAAATAAATAAATGTAAAACGTATACGTTTTAATTTCAAAAAGGAAAGAAATAAATACGGGGATGGCAACAGTCAAAATGCACGTTTAGACAAATAATAGAATATAAAAGTAAGAAACTCAAAAGGATAGGCACAGAGACGTGAAATCAGGGAGACAAGGGAAGCAAGTGATCTTTCAAATTTATAACGTTGGCAATAAATATAAAATAAATGAAAATTAATAGATGGATGCTTGATTGACGCAGTGATTAAAGTAAAGTTGCGTGTCAGTCACGATGAAATTTGAAACAGAAAAAAATGTAAATGAATTAAAGGGGTAAGCTAGATTTTCCGCTTAGATTTAGAGAAGACACATTAAATGTTGAAAAAGGGAATTATGAAACGGCTAGATTCTAGCAAATAATAAATATGGTAAGAAAAGTAAATAGGCAGGTTATAAATCAGATTGGAAAGAAAAGTGGAGAGGTTAATTGATAAAAGAATTAAGATAATGAAAATGCATAATAATATTGTTGGCATCTAATGTCATTTAACGCAAAAACGCATATAGGAGCATGCATTTTCTTTTGACTTGCAACATCATTCATCATTTTGGCATTCGTGGCATTCAACAAATTAAGGTGGTGGTCAAAGTCATGAAATGGTAGCAAATTAACGATGAATAGGATCCAATAATTCTTAGTGCAATGCACAAAATCGGAAAATATCAGCATGTGCCTTCTACGCACATGTTAAGATTGCATAATTTCACTAATGACCTTTATGATTTTGCATTTTTGCGTGATAAATATAGATAGTTTGAGTTTTTAACAATTAACACTGTGTATTAGTGATTATCTCTTGTTTGAGCGGTTGTTAGCATATGCCTACTGAATACATATTAACATAATCCCATAAAAATTTATGTGTACTTAAAATGTTCTTCTGATAAAGTTTTTTTTTTTCAAGATTATTATTGACATTTAGAATATCATTTGACTTATCCGAATGTTGATGATTTTCAAATCCTATTAAGATTAAGGTCGCTAATTGATTATTGTTGAAAGCTAAGGATATTAAGAAAATACTATTATGAAATCCATATCTTGAACACGGAATTTGTTATTAAAATCGTATCATTAGAGTTACATGTATGATTATAAACAATAACATTCATAATTTACAACTACGATGTTGCAGATCCTTTTATTAAAATTTAGATTACATATCATTAGCAAGTCAGCATGAATTTAATAGAATTTCACAAAACAAATAAACTTTCATAAAATTGATTGAAAATTTACCATTTGCTATATTTAATTATACGTAAACCAAATATTAAAACTTAATTTAAAAATATTATTATTAAAATTTCTCAAAATCCAAATTAAATACGTTATAAAACCAATTAAAAACTATTAAAATCTACGGGTCGTTACAAACTGTAACAAAAAGAAATATCCCAAAAGAGGCAAATCTCTAGATGATGATTTAAATGTAGGTGCTAACACCCTAATATCATCCACAATCCCTAAAAGCAAGTAATCCAAAACTCCTGTGATTAGGAGTAGTAGAAATAATCAGCTCACTAACCAAGAATTTACTCGATGATACACAATTTTGGTGCATGGAACATTAAGGGTGCTAAAGTGATGTCGGACTTGATCCATGTAAAGAGCTCATTCAATCTCACAACCTCGGACTGCTTGCTATTCTAAAAACAAAACTTAACCCTCCTTTGACTATTTGAGCAGCCAATTATATTAATCCTTTATGGTTTCTTTCCTATAATCTGGCTGAGGTACCATATGGTAAGATCATGGTGATCCATGACCCCCAAGTCTACACCCTAACTCCAATTTTAGCCACAAGGCAATTAATACACTATCGTATTCTACACTACCCATCTTCGACCTACTACGACATTTCTTTATCTATATTGACAACTCTCTCACTTCCAAGCAATCTCTCCTTGATCTGCTCCCGACGAAGCGGATTATAACGGATGACGACGAAATGAAAATTTCGTGTCAAACTAATCGAAGAACGATTAGATGAAGCAATATAAACGATGGATTGAAAGATACCGAATGCCCAAATTCGTTGATCTCCAAAAGATACCGAATTCTAGCTATCTCCAACACGTTGATCGCGCACGATACCGTGTTAAAAGATCTACGATTCTTCGACGTTGATCTCGCGCACGAGATTCCATGAATCGGCTTCAAATCCGTTGATTCGAGTGCACTCGAATACCGCAAATGGAGAAAGGAGACAACGCTCAACTTCCAATTTCAAAGTGGCACAAAGCACACAAACACAAAGTTTTATTCAAAACTCAACCAACCCAAAATGATACAACTCACCCGCTATTTATAGAGTTACAACTCACACATCCCAGTTTTCAATGACCTAACAGGTGCCGCGACATACGACCTAGCATAGTTCGGTAACGCGACCTACGACTCATCACCCTATACACGAGTTACATCATACAGTACTGCGACTCAATACTACGCAACCTAACATGTACATCATTACAACAAATGACTCACGACATAACATATTTACAACACAACACGAGTTACAACCATAACGACCTAAAGACTCAGCGACTCAAGAAATCCATGCGGCCCAAGCTTCAGCGACATAAGAATTCTGCATCAGGTGAGCGACTCAAGATCTGGACGACATAACCCGAAAGCGACCTAAGGAACCCCTCCAGGAGCGACTTAAGGAGACTCACGACTTAAAGGATAGCATAGCTTCAGTAATCTTGCGGCATACTATTCACCGACCTAACATAGGTCGTAACTCGTTTCCGCGACCTAACATAGGTCGTAACTCGTCAAAATCAAAATTCGAAAGGTCGGAGCGACCTAATGAAATGCGCACCAGCTTCCTTAACTCGCTAGGTCGGTCCACACAGCTTGTATACGACTTAGGAATTGGCGTACTAGGTCGCTGGAACGGTCTAAACTTTAAGTTGTTAGGTCGCGAACGACTTAAAATACTCGAGCGACCTAGAGCAGCTGAAACATCTGAACGACCTAAGGTACACGATCTCGAATTCACACGATTGATACATCGCGCTACATCATCCTCCCCCGGTTGACAAGAATTCGTCCTCGAATTTGCATCTTCCTCTTCCTCGACTAGCTTATCTCCATGATGTGGAATCAAATGCTTAACATTGAAAACATCAGAAGTATGGACATGATCCAGCATTCTCAACTGATAAGCATTGTCATTGATCTTCTTCAAGATTTCCACTAGACCAATTTTTCAAGCTCTCAACTTGTTGTAAGTTCCCACTGGGAAACGTTCTTTCATCAAAACGGCATAAACCAAATCACCTTCTTTGAAGTTCACACTCCTTCGCTTCTTATCTGCCATTTGTTTATACTTCTCATTTGATGCAAGCAATCGTTCATTAACAACTTTGTGACATTCCTATAACTCATTTACGAAATCACAAGCTCGTTTAACAACTCCCTTCTGATATGGCACTGTCGTCAAATCCAAGGTCCCTTCGGAATTGTTGAATAGACAACCTGAAATGGATTGAAACTAGTACTTCGATTGACAGCGTGATTATGTGCAAATTCCGCTTGACATAACTTCATATCCCAGCCCTTCAAATTTTCTTTCACAAGACATCTCAATAAGTTTCCCAACGATCTATTCAACACTTCCGTTTGCCCATCTGTTTGTGGATGATAGGCGCTACTGAACTTCAGCTTCGTTCCAACCAACTTTCACAAACTCAACCAAAAATGGCTTAGACATCTAGTATCCCGATCAGAAACAATAGATTCAGGTAGCCCATGTAGTCGATACACCTCTTTAAAGAATAATTGAGCAACACGGACGACATCAGCTGTCTTCTTACAAGCTATGAAATATGCCATTTTTGAAAATCGATCCACCACAACATATATAGAATCATTCCCTCTCTGAGTTCTTGGCAAACCCAGCACAAAGTCCATGCTAATATCAACCCATGGTCAGGTAGGCACAGGCAATGGCATATACAATCCTGCATTCATAGTTGTCCCTTTTGAAACTTGACATATGTGACATCTCTCCATAAATCTCTCAACTTCTTTTCTCATGGAAGGCCAAAAATAAGATTGAGAAATCAACTACAACGTACGATCTCTACCTACATGGCCTTCTTCATATAACTCCTTTACAATCTTCATTCGCAAGCTACAATCTGGAATACATAATCGATTTCCTTTGAAAAGAAAACCATCCACTAACACAAACTCATCCTTCTTCCCTTTATTGACTTCGTCTACAAACTTCGCAAAGTAAGTATATCAAACCCCATCACTTCAACCTTCATCATAGTCAATAAATGATTTCTTCTACTCAATGCATCTGCCACACGATTTGCAACTCCCGATTTGTGTTTCACAACAAATGTAAACTGTTGTAAGTATGCAATCCACGAGGCATGCCCAGCTGCTATCTTGTCCTGCCCTTGCAAGTGCTTTAACGCCTCATGATCAGTATAAAGAACAAACTCCTTCTGAAACAAATAATGTCTCCAGTGTTTCACAGCTTGCACAATAGCATAAAATTCCACGTCATACGTATTATATCTCATCTTTGCCCCAGAAAGCTTCTCATTGAAATAAGCAATAGGATGTCCCTACTGACTCAACACTCCTCCGATTCCAACCTTAGATGCATCAGTATGTAGCTCAAACAACAACTGAAAGTCTGGTAATACTAGAATTGGCGCTGACGTCAAAAGTTCCTTGATCCGCTAAAAAGCAACTCCTGCTTCCTCTGACCATGAAAATTTCTTCCCCTTCATACAATCAGTAACTGGTGCCATCACGCTACTGAAATGTGGAATGAATCTTCGGTAGAATGATGCCAAACCATGAAAACTTCTAACTTCTGTTATCGTCCTGGGTTGTGGCCAATTTTTGATTTCTTCAACTTTACTTTCATCCACTTGAATACCCTCCTTTGACAGAACATATCCCAGAAACAAAACATTATGCGTCATGAACACGCACTTCTTCGCTGCTGCATAGAATTGCTCCTGTCGTAGAATAAACAGCACTTCTCGCAAATGCTGGATATGCTCTTCCATACTCCCACTATAGATCAAAATATCGTCAAAGTAAACTACTACGAACTTCCCAATAAATGGTCTGAAAATCTGGTTCATCACTCTCATAAAAGTACTATGAGCATTTGACAAGCCAAATGGCATAACCATCCATTCGTATAGACCTTCCCTAGTTTTAAAAGCAGTCTTCCACTCATCACCTGGTCTAATACGAATCTGATGGTATCCACTCTTCAAGTCAATCTTTGAGAACATAATAGCCCCACTCAACTGATCAATCAAATCATCGAACCTCGGCATAGGAAACCTGTATCTCATAGTGATCTTGTTTAGAGCCCGACTGTCCGTACACATCCTCCACGAACCATCCTTCTTCGGTACCAATAAGGCTGGCACTACACAAGGAATCAAGCTCTCCTGAACACGCCCTTTTTCTAACAACTCCTCCACCTGCCTTCTCGGTTCCTCATGCTCCTTAGGACTCATCCTGTAATGTGGTCTATGTGGTAACACTGCTCCTGGAACAAGATCAATCTGATGATGAATATCTCTCAACGGTGGTAATTCTTTTGGCAACTCTTCAGGAAACACGTCTTCAAATTCCTCCAACACTAGTTTGACTTCCTCTGGAACTTCAACCTCCTTACTACTTTCACGTCCGATCAACAAAAACACTTCAGGCTCATCCTCCACTTCCTTGACAAATTCCTTCAAAGTTAACAAAGTCTTTAGTTCTTCAATCTCCTCCAACTTGCTTTCTTCTTGTTGTCGTTTCTTAGGAACAAAGTGATTTTAGTGCCCTCAAACATGAAACTATAGTTGTTAGTACAACCACATGTTGCACAGCTCTATCATACTGCCACGGTCTTTCCAACAATAGATGACATACATCCATATCCACAACATCACACCAAATTCCATCTTATATTTCTTCCCAATCGAAAAATTTACACAAGCTCTTTGATTAACCTTCACTTCACCACCTTTCCTCAACCATGCTAATTTATACGGTCTAGGATGCTTCTCCGTCTTTAGCTTTAATTTCTTCACAACTTCTGTAGAGATGATATTGTCACAACTTCTCGCATCAATAACAAACTTGCACACCCTTCCCAAGATAGTACACGTTGACTGAAAGATGTTACTCCTCAACCAACTTGAATCATCCTCTTGCTTTGGTGTCAAACAAGATCTCCTCATCATCAAATTACGTCCCTCTTATCCCGAAAATAATTCTTTCTCCTCGGCTTGTGGCGAATTGGAACATTCTACTTTTGTATCCTCATCCTCAACCTCAGCAACCATCGCTTGCTTCTTTGGCTTCGGACATTCATTGCTCTTGTGACCAAACTCCTGACAATTAAAGCACTTGAAATTGTTGTTGACCTTGGTCTTAGCAACTTCATTGACAACCGGTTTAGTAACAGCCTTGGAAACATTCGTATTGCTACTAGCCCCTTTCACTTGATTGTTGGAATTTGTAAACACACCACCTCCTCTTCTGCCTTGCTTCTCCCAAGCTAACGCCTTCTGATGTGCTTCTGCAACAGATCTAGGATCAAACATATTCACCATATCTTCAATCTGCATTCTCAACCCTCCAATAAATCTAGCAGTCAACTGTTCCTCTGTCTCCATGATATCATTCCTGGCATTCAGTTGATAAAATTCATCCGCATAATCATTCACAGACTTTGTTCCCTGTCTCAAGTTCTGCAACCGCTGATACATAAGAGACTGATAATTATAAGGCAAGAACGTAGCCTTCATCAACTTCTTCATCTTCTCCCATGATTCAATCTTTGACTTCCCCATTCTCTCCCGTGTAAGTTTAGTTTGCTGCCACCATGCCATAGCTCTCCCTCTCAAACGAGTAGCAACTAACTTAACTCTGCGATGCTCAGGAACTTCCTTAAAGTCAAAAATTTCTTCAACATTAGATAACCAATCAAGAAATTCTTCAGCTACCATTCCACCCTTGAATTCTAGAATTTCTGTTTTCATCCCTGACTCCCATTTACGATCATCTTCAACATCTGGATATTGATTTCGCACTTAGTCTCGATCTCGATAATGAACACTACATCTATCACCATCTTCATCAAAATCAAATGTACGTCTATATCGCTCTCGACCATCAACATCTCTATAATCCTGCATTTCTCTTCGACTATGTCTTTCAGCATCATGATATGGCTCATCTCCAAACTCACGTGGAGTTCTTCTCTCTTCATTTCTATACTCATGATGATCTCGTCTCAATGAAACTGAAGTTTCCCTTCTATCTCGGTAAGATTGCGACGACACCCTCCTTGCTTCCGTAACCGATGGTGAAACTCTGTTTCCTCCATGGTTTGAGACTGGTGACCTTCTCCTTTCACCTTGATTCATATCGATCATCAGTTACTCTAACTTCCCAATACCTTCATCAAACTTTACATTAATGTGTTGTTCCATTTTCTTAGCTTCTTCTCTTCTATACAACGCTTCAACATTTTGATGACGATTAGCTCTTCTCGGCGGCATGATTAATCTTTCACAACTTAACTCGGCTCGGCTTTAAACTCTTCAAAGTGATGCACGGCTTCACTTATCTCGGATCTACACTTCAATTAGCTCGGCCTGAATAAATCAAACTCTTCTCCTTGGCTCCAAAGACTCGTCTTAGCTATGATTGGCTAAACAAGCTCTGATACCAAAACTGACGTAGCGGATTATAACGGATGACGACGAAATGAAGATTTCGTGTCAAACTAATCGAAGAACGATTAGATGAAGCAATATAAACGATGGATTGAAAGATGCCGAATGCCTAAATTCGTTGATCTCCAAAAGATACCGAATTCTAGCTATCTCCAACACGTTGATCGCGCACGATACCGTGTTAAAAGATCTACGATTCTTCGACGTTGATCTCGCGCACGAGATTCCGTGAATCGGCTTCAAATCCGTTGATTCGAGCGCACTCGAATACCGCAAATGGAGAAAAGGAGACAATGCTCAACTTCTAATTTCAAAGTGGCACAAAGCACACAAACACAGAGTTTTATTCAAAAATCAACCAACCCAAAATGAAACAACTCACCCGCTATTTATAGAGTTACAACTCACACATCCCAGTTTTCAACGACCTAACAGGTGCCGCGACCTATGACCTAGCATAGTTCGGTAACGCGACCTACGACTCATCACCCTATACACGAGTTACATCATACAGTACTGCGACTCAATACTACGCGACCTAACATGTACATCATTACAACAAATGACTCACGACATAACATATTTACAACACAACATGAGTTACAACCATAACGACCTAAAGACTCAGCGACTCAAGAAATCCATGTGGCCCAAGCTTCAGCGACATAAGAATTCTGCATCAGGTGAGCGACTCAAGATCTGGACGACATAACCCGAAAGCGACCTAAGAAACCCCTCCAGGAGCGATTTAAGGAGACTCGCGACTTAAAGGATAGCATAGCTTCAGTAATCTTGCGGCATACTATTCAACGACCTAACATAGGTCGTAACTCGTTTCCGCGACCTAACATAGGTCGTAACTCGTCAAAATCGAAATTCGAAAGGTCGGAGCGACCTAATGAAATGCGCACCAGCTTCCTTAACTCGCTAGGTCGGTCCACACAGCTTGTATACGACTTAGAATTTGCGTACTAGGTCGCTGGAACGGTCTACACTTTAAGTTGTTAGGTCGCGAACGACTTAAAATACTCGAGCGACCTAGAGCAGCTGAAACATCTGAACGACCTAAGGTACACGATCTCGAATTCACACGATTGATACAGCGCGCTACATCAGCTCCTCTCTCTTAGACAGAATTCCCATCCTTGGATTACTATTAGAGATTTCAACTGCTCCTTGAGAGTTTCTGACAGACATGGTGGTAATGCTTTATCCTTGGCTGAAATTAAACCCGTTAATAATGATATTGACTCCTCCTCATTGATTGAAATATAGGTTGTTGGTGCTTAATTTTCTTTGAATAATCGTAAAAGGTATAGCACTAGAGCTTTCTCCAAAATAGACTTTGCCTTTTGCGATCAATCAACTATGAATTTATGGCCTGATATTCTCAACTTCCTATTCCTTCCCCATCCGATCACTCCCCTCAGAATATATCTGTTGGAGATGTTACCATGAAAGAAAATCAAGTTTTAAATTCTTTAATGCTTGGATAACTAATTCTGAATTCCTTGATATTATGAAACTGGCTTGGTCTAAAAGATTTTATGGCAATGCTATATTTATTTTGCAGAGAAAATTGCAAGCTACTAAAAAAGCTCTGAAGTCAAGGTCTATGAGAAAGTTTGGAAGAGGAAGTACATTATCACCATCTTTAAGAAAAAAACTAGATAAAGTGCAGAACTCAGTGCTCAACCATATAGATGGCCCGGCCTATTCTGTGCTTAAAACTGCAGTATCAACTCAATAAAGTGAAGCTTTGCACCGAAAGCCAGCATGCTCAAACAAAAGTTAAGACTGAGATGGTACACTGAAGGGGATAGAAAAACTGTTTTTTTTCATTCTTCACTGAAGTCTAAGCATGCTAGGGAGAGCATCAATGCTTGTTTGACCAGTATGGTGAGTTGCATACTGATCCATCCAAAATTGAAGAGTTGTTTCTTTCTTATTTCGGGTAGAATAACTGGGTATTTCTACTAACTTTCCCCTTGATTTAGAAGCTCTTGACAATATATATCTGCCAAGTATTAATTCCCAGGATTGTAATTTTCTTTGCACTGAAGTATCTAACTCTAAGATCAAATAAGTTTCTTTTCTATTAGTAATAAATCATGTAGGAGGGCTGATGGTTTTTAATGTGGTTTTTTAACTTCATGTTGGGATATTGTAGAGCAGGACATATATAAAGTCGTTCAGAACTTCTTCGGTAAATGTAAAATGTTAGGCTCCATCAATGTAGCTAATAATTCCCTGATCCTAAAAGCTAAATAAGCTGATTATGTTCATTTATTTAGGCCTATACCTTGATGTAACACCATACACAAATGCCTCTCCAAGATCATAGCCTCTAGACTGAAATGTGTCTTTTCTGATCTAATTTCACCTAATCAAGCAACCTTCTTACTTGAAAGAAGTAAGATAACGTCTTGCTGATACATGAATTGTTAAAAGGTTACACTAATACTCATATCTCTCCTAAGTCTATGTTGAAGTTTGATATTAGAAAGGCCTTATACTGGGACTCTATAGTCAAAATTATGGCAATGATGAATTTTCCTATACACGTAATTGCATGGATATATGCTTGTATTTCAACTGCAAGGTTTTCCTTAATTGTTGGCAGCGCTACCATAGGACACTTCAAGAGTAGACTAGGCATTCAACATGGTGACTCCATGTCTGCATACCATTTCATCATTGTTATGGAAGTTTTAAATCAAATATTCAATAAATTAGTATTGAATGGTCCATACAAATTACATCCAAAGTACAAGGAACCTTAGACAACATACCTAGTGTTTACCGATGACTTAGTTGTTTTCACTAAACTTGATATGTCTTCTATCCACACAATTTTGGAAAGGCTAGACGTATTTTTAAGATTACTGGTCTTAAAGTTAATCTCTTTAAATTTGATATCCTTGTAGTTGTGGTTAGTCAACTGCATTATCATGCTATTCTTTAAGCTACTTCCCTCCAACCCGGACATGATACCTTGAGTTATTTAGATATTCCTTTATCAACTTCCAACATTTCCAAAATGCAATGCCTGCCTCTTTATGACAAGATTCTTACCATAATAGACAACTAGGTTAATAGGCAACTAAGTCAGGCTGGAAGATTATCTCTTATTAAATATGTCATTTTTTTATGATAGTTTATTGCTCAAGGACTTTTATTTTTCTTATAAAGTTTGATTAGAATGATTAGAAGTGCCATCTTAAAATTCTTTTGGAATGGTAGTATACACACAAATAAAAAAGTACCACGTTCTTTCAATTAACTAGAGTATCCTAATAATAAGGGAGTGCATGGTATCAAAAATATGTTGATATGGAACAAAGATGCATTTGAAAAACATCTTGATGATTTATTGATCAGGATGAATATCATATGAGTAAAAATGGTCAGTTAAGCACATATTAGGCAGCATAAACTTTTGACATGGATAATTTGCTTAAGCTTAGAGAAATCATGCTCCCTGAAATTAGATATAAAGTGGCCAATGGTGGTGCAGTCCGTTTTTGGGATGATCCTTGGTTGAAACTAGGCTTTATTCTAAGTAAGCGCCTAAATTATCAATAGATAGAGTAGTATTGAATTAATAGACAAGTAAAGGCATATGAGTATATCCATGATGGTGACATGCAACTACCATATTCCAGTAATCAGATCATCATAATGCTATGGTCTAATTTTCAAGGTATTCATCGCCCTGCAGTTGACAGGGATGGCGTTAAATGGACGGGCAAAGCTTCTAGTTTCAACATTGGTGTTGTGTGCAAATCCTTAGCAAATCATGGTTCTGTCTATAATTTCAGTTGGAATAAAAGAGTATGGTTGGAGCACAATAATGAGAAGGAAAATTTATGTTGCGGAAGGTAATGAGAAATGCATTACACACTAAAGCCAAGCTTTGTGATAGAGGCATGAACATTGAGGTTGAGGATATTTTGCATATGTTTTTCAACTGCTTTTGTTTTTACTCTCTGGCATTCTCAACTGCTCTTTTATTTTTACTCTCTGGCATTCTCTGACGTTAAAAATAGATAGAATCAATGTTGCAAGGGACAGTGCAATTGAATGGTCTTTGATATATAGAACAACTAGATGGAGAGGTATGAAGAAATATGAACTGCTATTTGTTTTGAAGAAATTTTTGAAAGTGATGTAAAGTGAGAGAAAAGTTATTCTCTTTCAAGGACATAGGAAATCTTCTCTTCAGCTTCAGCAATATATGATGCATGAAATAAGGAATGGGAAAGCTCGGTCTAGCTTTGATTTAGACCCTATGATTGTGGCTTCTTTTCACGGATCCTGTCCTTTTTGTTTCCTTTATTTTTTTATGTTTTCTTCCTTACAGTATTGTTATGCCGTGTTGCCTTTTCTTTTTATTTTGTTTCCTTTCCAAAGCATGTTTTGGCTCGGTTTTATTTTGTTTTGTAATTCCCAAGCATATCAATAAAACTAGTAGGGGCGCACTTAACTTCGCTGGGTTTGCCTATATATATATATATATATATATATATATATATATAGATATATATATATATATATATATATATATATATATATATATATATATAAAGCTTTTGGAAATTTAAAAATCATATATATACGTATGTGTGTGTATATTAGTATATTTGTAAAAAAATTGAATATATATAACCTAATCTAAACATTATATCTAATTATGTATAATATATACATACATATATGCAGACATACAAAAAATATCATAAAATATATGTATATAATATTTAATAAAATAAGTACATACTTAGAATTATTCATGAAAATTAAAAAAAAGAAAATTTTGTACTGATCTTTGTACGGAAACCAATATAAAAAAAGAACCTATAAAATAGTATTAAAACCGGAAGTAAAATATTTAATTTCTTCATAGCCGAATACGCACGCGCGGGCGCGCGCGCACACACACACACGTATATATATATATATATTAGTTTAGATCAAAACATATTATATATAGTATTCATAAATATTATTCTGATATAATATATATATATATATATATATATATATATATATATATATTACTTGTAATTGTTTTAAAATGAATAAAAATTGATTTCAAAATATATTTAATATGTATATATTATTTAAATTTTAAAATACTAATTTAACTTTGGTATTATACAGATCTTGGTCTTAAATTTTGAATTTTAAATCTGATTTTCAAATCATAGTTAGTTACATTAAAATTTATAATCATATTATATTGTAATGTGTGTGTGTATGTATTTATATAAACATTTACATTTTATAAATACTATTATATATATACATATATTTTAGATATCACACATGTATATAGAGGGGCTAATATGTCCGTTGCGGTGTAAATCATTGCACTTGTATACGAGCATGTTAAACCATGTACAACATTTATGTTGCACGTGTGCCACTACAAGAAAATTACTTTATTGCAACTAGTTATTTACAACTGACACTATATGACAATTGCAATAAATGATCTTTAAGACCTGGCATTTCGTAATAGTTGTAATAAATGATTTTTAATGATTGGCGTTTCCCAACAGTTGCAATAAATGTATTTTTAACAACCACGTTTTTCTACCGGTTGCAATAAACATATTTTTAACACCCACGCTTTCTTACCAGTTGAAATAAACATATTTTTAAAATTATGCTTCCTTTCAATTGGAATAAATGTATTTTAACAAATGTACGTTCCTACCAATCGCAATAAATATATTTTTAGCAACTGTTTATTTTAGCCACTTGTAATAGAGATTTACAACAGCTAGTTAATCTTAACCATTGTAAATTTTTTTTTTATAACAACTTACTTAATAATTTGTAAATATTAATTTGTAATTAATAATTATAAATGACAGCTTATGTATGCCATTATTTATAATTTAATATAATTGATGATTATTGATAAATAATTTATAATTACTGATCATTATCAATAATTAATAATTATTTTTTATATTTAATAATTTATTATAGTTAATTATTAATAATCAGTAAATTACAGTTAATATTTAATAATTACAGTTAATAAATAATGATCAAGAAAAAATAATTGCTATTAAATAATTAATTAGTACTATTAAATAATTAATAATTAAATTTTAATAACTAATAATTAATAATTAATGTTTAATGTTTAATATTTAATTAATAAGTAATATTTAATAATTAATTTTTAACGATTGTTAATTAATAGTGACTATTAAATACATAATTAAGAAGTAATCATTTTCATCTTTTTTCTCATTTTTCCTTTTCATGTCTTCTTGTCCATCCCTCTACTGACTTTTCGCCTCTTTATCACCCATGTCCGCCGCACAGGCGTCTTCGATGCCTACCCCTTCTCCGTCCTTTCCACCATCGTCCTCCCTTTCGGTCCCTCCTTCGTCTTCCCCCATTCCATTGGTCTACGAACCCTTGCTCCCTCTTCCTTCCTCCTTTGCTTCCAAGCCTAATTCATGTCCTCCTCCTTTCTTCCCCGTTTCTATTGCGGCTCTCCCTTGCTTTTCCATGGTCTTCCCTTTTCAAGTCCAAGCCCCGCAACGCTGGTATCTACTCCCCTGTTCCCGTTGCATTGAACTTTATTGGTAAAGCTTTGGTCCCCCTAATGAGGTCATTGAAGTTGGGAAGCAAGTGTGGAATGACAACATAGTCGGTTTTTTCCTTGATCAACCTTTGTCCTTCACGGCAGTTGTAAAGCACCTAAAGAGACTTTGGAAATTAAAATAATCCGTTAAGGTGAAATTTGATAGCACCATTTTTATGTTTCTGTTGTTTGGTGGTGAAGATAAAGCCAGAACCTTAAGAAAAGACCCGATAATTATGAGAAATAAAAAATTTAGAATCCAAGATGGTCCCCTAGCCTTGGCAGCTTCTGTAGTAAAGTGAAGGCTGTTCCAGTGTGGGTTCAATTTTCCAATATACCTATCCATGCATGGTCTTATCTTGGCATAAACCTGTTAGCTTCTAGAACTGGCAGGCTTCTGTGCCTTGATGAAGCTATAGAGCGTCCTGATAGAATTATCTATGCAAAATGTATGGTGGAAGTTATCCCCAATCAAGAATTAATAGATAGGTTTCCTGTCAAGATACTAGATGGAAGTGAACAATTCATTCATGTTACCTACCTAAGGAAGCCGTAAATTTGCTTATTCTGTAAGGTATTTGGTCATAAAACTTGTGATTGTGAAGCTAGGACCAAAACTGAGAAATTAAAGCATAATACTATAAAAGACCAGGTCATGAATAATGAGGCAGATGGTTCTAGTAAATCTGGATTGAATGAGAAAAGGAATAATAATAGGCAGCAATGGCATAGGGTGAAAAGGAGGAAAACATTAGCGAGGAAGACTGGATTGGGTAAAGAAAGAAAGATGCAACTGTCATGGGAAAATATAGTCAAATTGATGAAACATTGCCTCTCAATAAGGAAACAAATGATTATGCCCTCGAAGATGGTGAAATGAATGGAGATGGTAACTCAGAGGAAGGTGAAATGAAGGGAGATGGTATTACCGAGGAAGTATTAATGCAACTTGG
Source organism: Allium cepa (assembly GCA_030765085.1). NCBI lineage: Eukaryota > Viridiplantae > Streptophyta > Magnoliopsida > Asparagales > Amaryllidaceae > Allium > Allium cepa. Next base: position 195,932,469 of record CM060943.1, read on the forward strand.
GGGTCAACTTCGGGAACAAGTGTTTTTTTGTTAATATGGAAACAGTTTATGATATTTTAAAGAGTAATTACTTTGATGCTTTAACAGTTGTTGAAGTTATTGATAACATGGAAAAGGAAAATTCAGTGTCTGATGGTATGCAACAAGTTTCTATTGATCTTATAACTCAAAACAGTGCTAATGAAACTGTTGTGCACAAAATCCTTCATGAACAAAAACGGCACAATCTATACATGCACCCACCATCTCTGGTTCATCCATTGCTCTCATTTTCCCTGATCAGCTGTTGTCATCCCCACAACCTATTCTTAACCCACTAGACCAACCTGATTTACATCCTTCTTCTCTTACTGGTCAGACTGCCATGTCCCACTCTTCACATTATGATCATATCCCTCCTCCTCTTGGTTATCCCAATCATGTTGTTGCCAATGACCAAGCAAACTTCCATTTTACAGACAATACCATCAGTCAAATTTCTAATCACATCCCCCAAAACATATCAACTAATCAACCCAATCCTTCATTCCTATATCCACTAAATTTTCCAAAAATAAATACCAGAGGAAAAGGTCAAACAAAAATCTAAATGTTCCCCCCATTAAACCAACCACTAGCATTCTTTCTGAAAATGATACTTCCATGTCCCCAGCTATCAGAAGCAAGCAAGGCACTAAACAACTTCTTCCTGATTTATCTCAATGACACGCCATATTAGGGTATGGAACATTAGGGCTGCCCACCAAGATATTAAACTCAAACAAATTCAAAATCTCATCTGCTCTCATAATCTTTAACTTGTTGCCAACCTTGAATCCAAATTAAACCTCCAACTTACTTTTAGAGCTACAAATATCATTAATCCTACCTGGTTACTTCATTACAACTTGTCTGGATCACCTTATTGTAAGTTTTTTATTCTCTCTGACCCCTCTGCCTTCTCCTTTTCTCCAATTCTTTCCAATAGACAATTCATACACAGCCATCTTCTCCACAAACCTAGCTCAAATTCATTTTATTTAACTGTCATTTGTGCTGATAACCTCCTATCCTCTAGGAAAGTTCTCCTCAATTACCTTCAACACTTTACTCAGAAAACTCACCCTTGGATTGTTTTAGGAGATTTTAAGTTTTTGTTATTCCCTGATGATAGGATTGGTGGTAATCCTGTATCAATGAAAGAGATTTTATCTTTAAATGAAGTCATTAACCAATCAAAACTCTTACCAATCTCCATCAGTGGTGTCAGGTACTCTAGGAATAACAAGAGTAGATCTGGTAGGAGGATCTTTAGCAAGATTAATCATTCCATTTGTAACCTTTCAAATTTCTCCACTTGGCCATCCATTTCTTGCTTTCTTCCTCCCCCATTATTATCCGACCATTCCCCTAAATTAATTTTCTTAAACCATGATGCCATGAAAAGGAAAACCTCATTTAAATTTTTTAATGCATGCACCCTTGATCCAAAAAATTTAAATCTTGTTAGATAAGCTTGGGTAACTAATCATTTTTGGATCCCTTATGTATATTTTGCAGCAGAAGTTAAAGACCTTTAAGAAGATCCTTAGTAACTAGGCAGCTCTGAAGTTTGGTAGAGGTGTTATGCTATCTTCTCAACTTGAAGCTAAACTTGCTCAAGCCCAAATCAATTCTATGGACAACCCATATGACTCTAAATTTGCAAACGAGGAGAATGAGATTCTTGTGCAATATCAAAAGGCTCTTTTCTTGAAGGAAGATATGAAGAAGAAAAAATTGAGGCAGAATTGGAGTAGGTGTGGTGACAGAAACACTAAATTCTTTCATGATAGCCTGAGAATCAAGCAAGCAAGGATACCTTCATGGTAATCAAGTCTCTACTCCTCATCTAATTGAAATGGCCTTCCTTGATTACTTCTTTGGTATACTTGGTAATGATGTACTTTTGAGCCTGACTTAAGTATCATTGATGACCTTCATCTTCCTAGCCTTACCTATGACCAAATCTCTCTGTTGTCCTCTTTAATAATTGACAGTGAAATTAAGGATTGCATTTTTTGCGTGAACAAAAAATCGTATCGTGGTCCTGATTGGTATAATGCTCGTTTCTACACGTCTTATTGGGAGATTATTGGCCCTATTTTTTGTAAGGCTATTAAAAACTTTTTCTTCCAAAAATAGAATGGTTTCGGGCATCAATGCAACCAATCTTGCGCTCATTCCAAAATCTGATCACCCAACTCATGTTACTAGTAATAGGCCTATTGCTTGCTACAATATTCCTTATAAATGTATAGCTAAAATGTAACGACCCATAATTTTCTATAATTAAAAATATTTTATATTTAATATTGGAAGAAATTAAATTTTGTGATTTATTAATGAGAAAATAACTAGAATGAGATGTAATAATGTTAATTTATAGCAGATAACTATTTTTAATGCAATCTCAATAAATTGGAATGATTTTAAAGTTCAAATTGGGCATAAATTGTAAATGAGTACATAAATCAAATGTTGTATTTAAATGGTAAAATTGCACGTAGTTAATTGGAATTGGTTAGTATAGAATAATAAATCAATCTGTGAATTTATTTGTTTTGTTTGTAAACAATAAACTTGGAAATGGGTTTGAATTGGTAAGTTGTAACAATGGCTTAATTATCAATTCACTAATTAATTCGTTGAAATTAAATTAGAAATCAATTGCAATTGATCCATTTAAATATTGCAGTAATGTGAATTAAAAAGATAACTGTAGAATATTGATGTAATAAATGGTAAACAAATGTTAACTATGTCCATAAAGTAAATGATTGATTGAATAAAAAGATTGAAACCAAATTTAATCAATTTATTGGAATTTAAATTATAATAAACGGATTTATTACAATTGAAATTAAACATTGTAATTAGTGCAATAATTAGTATTGAATTTGACATGGGAAATTGGTTTTAAAAGGATTGTTAACTTTTGTGTAATTAGAAATGATGAAATTTGTAATTATAAAATCTGAATTGAAAAGTTATTAAATTAATTTAATAATAATTTATTTATTTAATGTGAAAATAGCCATTTTGGGAACTGTTTTGGATTTCGATGAAACCAGTTTTATCGGATCCGTAACAGTGAATTATTGTAAGGTTTCAAGCTTTGTGGCGATCGGACTTGCCATTTGATCGTGCGGGCTCGAAACGCATAGAAATCAATTTGAAATAGGGTGATTTTAAAAGCTACTTCTTCATACGATGTAATTAGGACTTGAATCTTATTTCATTGAGTTTAAAGTTATTGGAAACATCTATTTCGATATATTGGACGACTCCTTTTCGTTTTGGGAACGAAACGGGCTTTACGAGTCGTTATTATCGTTTCAATCCAAATCGATATGGTCCATCTTTCTATTTCAGCCTTGCCTATATATAGGCTGTTATAAATCCTAATTGTTTCTTATTTCTTATTTTTGTACATCTATTACTTCTACCAGTTCCTCTTTCTCAAACAACAGAATATGAAACCCTAAACCCAATTCAATTTCAATTCAAATCAATTAAAAATATTCAAACTCCTCAAAGCATGGCAAATTATATATCATTGGAAATCTCTCGATGAGTGCAATCTTCTACAATGATTTTTTTTCGATTCAGACCATAGTTTGGCCAAAAATGGGTGGTTAATTCTCGGGTATTCATCGGGTTTTGATCAACTTCAGTGGATCGTCGATTCGAAAGTACTACGGCGTAGAGATGGACGAGGGGAGTGCATCGGTGATGGACGAGGGGAGTGCATCGGTGATGGTCGTTTGTTAGTTCAACGGCTAGATTGCCTTGAACATATGCACCAAAGTTTAAAGACTTAGGCGGCGACCGTCTTCATTTCATGATCGGTGATGAGGTTCTTGGCATCGCTGGTGGTCGAGGTGATAGGGGAAGGTCGCGGCATTCTCTTGTGGCGTGGACGACTGTCTCAGGCGGTGTGGCGCTTCATTGAGGGAGGCGAACGTGAGTGAGGTGGCGGCCACATTAGGGCATCGCGTATGAGATGGTTCAAGCTAGGGTTCCAACAGTTAAGCATGGTGACGTGTAACTTAATTAATATTTTATTTACTTTAATTTTAATCGTGTACTGTTCGAATGTGTATAACTTCCACATGCGAAGTCGGATTCATGCGTGGTTTGCTCCGCTGCGATCATACAGAAATTTCGAACGTTATGGAGCTAGTATGGACGAATTCTGAGACCGTTCAATTTTGGGCCTTATTTTGGATTTCAAATCGATTTGAAATCAAAGGTGAGTGTTTCGATCCACCCACAGCTACTAGATTATCTTATGCTAGTTAAATTGAATTTACAATGAAATTATAAATTGACTGGTTGATGTTTGGTATATTTAAATTGTCATTCTAGTTAAAATATGACTTTTATTGAATTTATTCACCATTAATTTAATATTATATTTTAAATTGCCAGTTAATACCCATTATTGATAACTAGTCACTAGTTATTGTTTATTGTTTAGTTTCAATGGTGATTGTGATGGATGTGATTGTTAATATTGGATGACTAGATGATATATTCTTATATTGTTATTACACAGCAAGTTTCCTATGGGTTGAAATGATACATACCCGAATGATCTGATAGGTTAGGGAGAAATCGTTATGAGTTGAAATGATAGACTTATGCGATTTCATGGACTTGAAGTTAAATTTGGGAATGCTTGTCGAAATGATATATACCCGTAAATTTAATTTTTTGTGGATTGAAATGATATATATATATACACATATATTTGTATCACTTGACCATAGGGTAGAAAATTATACACGGACACCGAATTGGTTAAATTAAATGATATTTAAATTCTAAAATTTTGAATTCAGTTAAATGATATTTTGAGATAAATTGGATTTGTATAAACTGGAATATTATCGAAAATCCAAGCTTTAAATGTTCAAATTGGAATTAGTCTTAATAAATTGTTTAAAGGATTTAAATTTATATTTCAAAGTTGAATTGTCAAATATAAATGAATTTTATCGAAACTGAGTTATTGAAATGTCGAATTTAACTTTGAAATCTATTTAATTTGAAGTGGTTTAAGTTGATAATTCTAATATGGATTTGAAATCGATATTGATTAAATGGTTTTAAATGAGAATCTGAATTGAAAGACAATTTTAGTTAGTCGAATTGAAAGCAAGACATGGTCCAGATGTATTGAAATAAAGAAATGGCTTATTTTGATATTAATTTTGAATTAATTATTTTAATATAAACTGTTTAAAAATAATTATTTTATATCCTGATTATTGAGTTTTTCAACTATTAAACTATTTAAAAGTATTTTAACTTATTTTAAACCCATTAGACTATTTTAATATAATTTAAATTATTTTATTCTATTCTAATCTATTTAAATTATATTAAACTATTTTATTCTCTTTTAAAATATATTAAACTATTTTAATCTATTTTAAACAATTAAAACTATTTTCAAAACTATTTAAAGCATTTTAATCTATTTAATCCATTTTATATTATTTAAACTATTTTCAAGTATTTTAATCTATTTTAAAACCATTTAAACTATTTTAAAGTATTTTAATCTATTTTAAACCATTTAAACTATTTTAAAGTATTTTAATCTGTTTTAATCTGTTTTAAAACCATTTAAACTATTTTAAAGTATTTAAAAATATTTTAACCATTTTAAACTATTTATGACTATTTAATCTATAATTTCTACACTCTAACTATGCAAGGTTGAACAGTTTATTTAAATCCTTTATTTTTAAAGCGAATATGGTTAAATGATGATGTAACCTAAGTTGGGATTTGAAATGACAGTTGCTAAGGAAATGACATATGTGAGTAAGGATGATGATTTTGAATGAGGATTTAATTAACCTATCTTATCGATATAATTTCAAAATTGGATATGATTTAGAAAGTAATATGGTTTGAATTAAATATGATATTTTAATATCAATTATGAACCGGTTTTGGTGTAAAAGAACCATCCGATGTGAAATAAGAGTTTGGTTGTTAAAGAGACCGGGATCTGATATTGTCATACTCTCTGCCAATACCGACAACCACTTTAACAACTATATATGTGGTGGAGATACCATAATGAAGTAGGATGGTTCGACAAACGATTCTGAATGAGGTATTTACGTAGCCTTGACTCCCGTGATTCATCTTGATGTGGCTAAAACAAGAGTCATGCCGGGCCAAGTGAAGTCTTTCCTCCTATCGGGCACATTTCTTCGATATCATATTATGACTTTGTGATTGATTTGGTGGCCACCCCTCGATTTTGATTATGGGAGTGTATTCTGAGGTGGGGGGTAGTAGCTGCTATGCATTACCACCAGTCCGGATTCACAAAATGGTAGTATTCTATCTGAGCATTGCCTCGCGTACCTTGTCACATGCCTTTTCGCGCCTTCTATGAGTTTGGTTTGCATCGTACCTATAGAGTGCTCCCTGATAGCCCACCAGTTTACGATGGAGTTTACAGTACTGTACAGACTATGGCATTATACAAAATGTGTTAGAGGGATATGGGTAACGCCTTAACGTATTTTAATACTTTACTTTACTGTAGATATTATTATAAAATCATATTGTACAATGTATGTAGATAGTTTAATGGATCCTTATGAGATGGAAATCCCAAATATCTCTTAAGTTATTACACTCACTTTGACACTAGATAGTAGATGTCAAACCTGTAAACATCTTTGAAGCCGCTACACTTATTTTTATTTACTTTTGATTTAACTTACATAAGATCTTTTAGTTCTGACTCGAGTGTTTTGTCTTTTAATTACGCTCGGGTCAGTCTCAGCTTTTCAGTGTATCGAAGACTACTTTTTGAAGGATGAAGACGGAGATCTGTGTACTATATTCTTTCTTTTATTTATTTCGTTGCATCATGTTGTTCCACTACATTATTTATTTATTACTGCTGCATGTACTCTGATTCTGTATTGTAAAAGTGTAATCAAATGTATTTGTAAAACAGCTTCATGAGCTGTTTATTTGATTGTTATATTTTGTCATTCCGCTGTGAGATTCTGTGTTTATTTCATTCTTTCTTTGCTTTTTCTTATTTACCCCATAAAAATCCTCCCTTTTTAATGGTTTGATTCTGACGTGTGTGGTTTATCCTCGATTTAAACTATCCAAAAAAGGTGGGTCATTACAAAAATCATAGCTGCAAGACTTAAGACTATCTTACCATCCCTTATTTCTGAAAACCAAGATGCCTTCCTCCTAGACAGAAGCATTCTTGATAATGTATTGCCAACCCACGAACTAATAGAAGATTACAATAGGAAGTATATTTCTCCATGCGCTATGTTAAAGCTTGACTTCAGGAAAGCTTATTAGACTTTGCAATGGACTACGATCACTAGGGTCCTTGCTAGAATGGGGTTCCCTGACCATTTTACAGCATGGATCTACACTCGCCTTTCCACTGTTCATTTCTCTTTATGTTATAATAACACTTCTGCTAGTTATTTCAAAAGTAGGCAAGGTATCAGATAGGGAGATCCATTGCCATCTTTTCTCTTCATTATTGTCATGGAAGTCTTTACTGCCATGATAAATAAGAAAGTAGCCAATAAGCACATAAGTCTTCACCCCAAATGTAAAGATCCATTGATCACCTGTTTGATGTTCGCTGATGATCGCATAATATTCACCAAGCCAATGCCTGATCCATTTTAGCGGTTTTAAAGACATTTCACTCCTTCTATGGTCTTTCAATCAACACCTCAAAGTCTAGCATTTTGATTGCTAGAGTCCCCCTTGAGACTGCTTCATCAATAAGACTACTGTCTGACCTTTCTTTTCCTCTATATTCCTCTTCTTACCTTGGGATTCCTCTTGCCACATCTACCATAACCACAACCCAATGCCTTGGTTTATATACTAAGATCTCTAGTTCAATGAATTGTTGGTCCAACAGAATGTTATCCCGAGCGAGCATGCTTACCCTCATCAGGTCTGTTTTACACTCTTATACGTCATACTGGTGCAGGACCTTTATTTTTCCTAAGAAGCTTATTTTGATGTTAACGAGAGCTATGTGCAATTTCCTGTGGCATGCTTGTATTTATTCCAACAAAATTAAACCCATCAGCTATCAGTAAGTTGAAATGAAAAAGAAATGTGGTGGCCTGGGTATTTTGAACCTTCACCTCTGGAATAAGGCAGCATTTAGTTCTCACTTTGTTAACTTGCTCAGTAGGAAGAACTATGGATGGGTAACATGGTCTGTCAATCACAATCTCAAGAACAAGTCTTTCTGGATGATGGATATTCCTCATCATTGCAGTTGGATTTGGAGGACAAACCTCAAGCTCAGAAGTGTTTTTCTACCACAACTGACAATGCTGGCCTCTCCTTATGGGCATATGAGTTTCTGGAATGATGCTTGGGCCAAGTAGGGCTTGATCATTGCTAAAACCATGTCATTTAATCATAGAACCCAAATTGGGATTCCATCTGATGCTCTTGCCAGTGAATTCATAATCAATGGAAGCATTTCCTCCCATATTCCAGTAACCAATCTATCGGGAACCTATGGCTCAAAATTGAGCAGCAACACTACCTTTTTTTCAAGCTGACAAGGTGGTGTGGTCGCCTGATATCAAAGCTCACTCAGTTTCTGTAGTGTATAACTGTCTGATGATGCATGATAACTCAATCTAGTTTTCTTGGTATAAAAGAGTGTGGAATAATATTGTCAATGAGAAGGATAACCTGCTGCTTTGGAAGGTGATGAGGAATGCTCTGAACACTTTGTTGAGATCGATATGCAAATAGTTAGTTTATGTGTCTTCTATCAGGAGGAAGCATAAACAAACACCCACTTATATTTCAATTATAAAGTGATATTTCCCTTATGGCATCATCTCATGCTTCTGCTTGGTCGAACTAATACTTCCAGAGTTAGCAATATTGAGTGGTGTAATATTTATAAAGCAAATCGGTGGAGGGATGGTGAAAGTATGTTATTCTTAAGAAATTAATTTACGTCACATGAAAGCACAGAAAGAAAAAGGTTTTTAATGGTCAAGACATTTCTCATATTGGCATTTGGAATAATGTAAGGCATGAAATTGTCTCTGGGATAAGGAATGCTACTTTTGATTTTGGAGATGACATTACTGCAGCTTGGGTTTAGTTCCCTTGTTTCCTTTTGTTTTTTCTTTCCTTTCCTTGTTTGCCTCTTTTTATTTTATTTTTTACATCTTCCTTCTTTTGTGATCCGTAGCATGTTACGGTTCATATTCACTTTTATTGTTTTGCAATAAACTGGTAGGGGCCCAATTAACCTCTCTTAGTTTTGCTAAAAAAAGTAATAATTACTGTTATATACATAATAATTAATAATTAATAAGTAATGTTCAATTATAATATAAGTAGTAATAAGTAATAACTAATAAATATGAAGTAATACTTTAATAATTAATTAATATAAAGTAATACTTCAATAATTAGTAATTAATAATTAATAATTAACTTTTGATAATCAATACTAAATAAGTAGTAATTAATAATTATTGTTCATAATCAATAATATATATATAATAGTTAACATTTAACAATTAATATTTAATTATAGTCAGAAAGTAATAAATAATGATTAATAAATAAGAAGTAATATTTTAATAATTACTACTAAAAAATAAATAATTGATATTTAATAAGTAATAATTGAAACTAATAATTAATAATTAATATATTTAATAATTAATAGTTTATAGCTATTTTTAATAATTATTAATATAGTATAATTAATTATTAAAAAATAAATAAATAATAGTTTATAATAGTAATGCATAGATAATAATATATATCTAATTTTTAATAATTTCTTATAACAATAGTAATATATTCTACATAAGCTACAGCTAATTTTTTTTTCTATTTTTACATATTTACAACCACGTTTTCTTACCAATTGCAATAAAGGTATTTTTAGCAACTTTTTTTTCTACTAGTTGCAATGAAATATTTTTAATAACTACGTTTTCCTCCTAGTTACAATAAACATATTTTTAACAACTCTTTATTTTAGCCGGTTCTAATACAAATCTATTACAATTGGCATTGCTAGTTGTGGAATGATTATTTTTTTGTAGTGTTTTTATATAGATCATTATTTATAATTTATTATAATTAACGATTATTAGTAAATAATTTATAACTGCTAAATATTATTTATAGTCAAAATTAATTTTTATAATTAATAAATTTTTATAGTTAATTATTTATAATTAGTAAATTAAAGTTAATATTCATTTTACGTATAATAAAAAATAAATATAATTAACAATTAATTATTAATAAGAAATAATTATTGATAAATACTCAATAATCAAAAATTAACTTTTAGTAATTAATAATTTATGCCAAATATCTAATATTTAATTAATTTAACATATTAACAATTAATAATTTTTTATAGCTTAATAATTAATAATTAATTTACTATTATATAACTCCTATTAATTAATTAATAATAATTATTAAATAATTCCTATTAAATATTAATAATTAATGATTAAGGTTAATATTTAATAACTAATAAGTAATAAGAAATTAATATTTTATAATTAAGAAGTATTATCTATGATTTAGTATTTGATATTTAATAATTACAATTTATAATTATATTTATTATTAAATTTTTCTGAAATAAACATAAAAATTAAGCTAATATTTAATAATATAATGATAACAGTTAATATTTAATTTTTTATAGTTAATAATTATACATACCAATTAATAATTACTATTAAATAATTAATATTTAAGACTAGTAATTAATAATTAATATTTAAGAAGTAATATTTATTATTTAGTATTTAGTATGTAAATTGTAACTGATAATAATATTTAATATTTCAGAAATAAATTGTAATTTTGAAAATGGTTTAAAATTATTAATAAAATTTTTAAATTTTTGTGAAATTCAAAAATAGAAACTGAAATTGTCTTTATAAAATATTCTAAATGCAGAAAATTTGAAAATGTTAAAATAATTTCAAATTTTGAAAAATACATTTCAAAATTTGAAAAATATAAACATTTGCAAATCTCAATACTTATTTTGATTTGATTTTTCTCGATGGCTATGATAAGCCAAGTGTCACATGCATTTAAAGATTTTTTTCTCTTATAACTATTTCTTTGAATTGTTTTGTTTTAGCTCCAAACTATGAAAATTTGGCTCCAAAACCAAAATTTTACGTTTTAACTTCAATTTTTAGTGCGTGCCCAATCCATATTTTTTTATCTTTCCCTCTTTTATTATCCCAAATCAAATCTCAACATCTAACGGATTGTGAACTTCAACAGCTTTCTCCATTACTACTGCGTTACAACTCCTTGCGCCTCAAAACTCCTATTTGCTGGTTCGTGCTTCCCGCCTGCTACCTCAAATTGGAATCACCTAATAGTAAATGCATCTATGACCGCTTAGATTTTCTAAAATTTTTATATGCTTCTCTGTATTGGATCTTGGAAAGGCTAAAGTGCTCTTCTATTTCGATTTCAAGTCTAGGTTGGGATGCCAACTTTGTGTGTTAGAGATCTTTTTGTTGGAATTCCTAGTGTAAATGAAACACACTTGTCCCACATCGCTAAATTTGCAAAGCCATTCCAAGATATATATGGCTTTGCAATGAAAGTGTTGGGGCCTAGGGGCACCCAAATGTATGCTTCGTTGTGAGGAGGGAGATCGTGCATCTCCATCACACACGAGCGCGCGCGCCGCCGTCGTCCGTCCGACCGAACCGGGCCGGGCCGGGCCGGGTTTGGGTTTGGGTCTAATATGATACTCGTATTTTTACTGCAATTGGACCGGGCTTTTTAACAGTTGCAGGCTATACGAACGGACGCGGATTGCTAAGGAGGTGCGACTTCTGAAGCGAGCGGGTTGAATAGACGCGAACATTAGCGGGTGCGGCCGTTAGAAGCAAACAGGCGCGAGCCGATTGAAGCGGACGTGGGCGAACAGATGCGACCCGATTGTAGAGGTGCAGGCGGTACAAGCGGGTGTGAAACAGTACCGTTGGACGCAAGCAGATACGACCAGTAGCAGGCGGGTGCGACCCGTTAACAAACAGCAGCGACCAAAAGGCAAACGGGTGCGACCCGTCAAGCGGACGCGACTGTTTGAAGGGATGCGGACGAAATTATAAATAGAAGAGAATACTGATCACATTCTAATCCAATTCCAATCTAATTTCTTCTGCTTCTTTTCTCTACTGCTCTATATTCCATACTTATCACAGAGTTGACATACTCATTACAATCTCGTGCAGATTACGTCTGTTGTATCTTGGGAGAGTTTTGAAATAAAATTCTTAAGGAAATTGTTACGACAAGTCTCAGACTGAATTTCCTTTATATACTGGTTAGATTCACTGCAATCTTTCCCGTTTATAAGTTGTACTATTTCTTACAATAGTATAACGTTGTTGTTGTAATTTATTTACAACGTAACTTATTGTTACATTTATCTAATACAGAATTCCAACGTAGTGGAATTCTAATTAATAAACTTGTGCGACGAGTTTATTGTAGCATGCTATCTGTTTTAGTACACTAGACATATAACATCTTAAGAATTTTACTGTTTTACACTAAAACAGAGATGTTAACAGTTGACAACATGAAAATGAATAAGTCCAACTTTTCAGCGGTTATTTCTGAATGCAATTTGATTCAGAACCCTAACCAATGGTGGGTTGACACAGGAGCTACTCGTCATGTTTGCTCTGAAAAATCCATGTTTTCAACATACCAGAAATTCGATCAGAAAGAAAGACTCTACATGGGTAATTCTGCAGTTTCCATGATCGAAGGCAGTGACACAGTTATCCTCAAGTTCACTTCTAGAAAAACTATCAAATTGAATGACGTGCTTCACGTTCCAGACATACGCAAGAATCTCATCTCTGGTGCAGTCCTATCAAAGAAGGGATTCAAGATGGTGTTTGAGTCAGACAAGATGCATCTGTCCAAAGCTGGAATGTATATAGGAAGGGGATATTTATGTGATGGCCTATTTAAGGCAAACATAGCCGTTATCGGCAATAAATCTATGTATTCTTATTGTGCTATTAATAAAATTGAAGTCTCTTACTTGCTTGAGCACGAAATTTTACTATGGCACGATAGATTAGGACACGTAAACTTCCGAAAAATGAAGAAATTATCAAACTTGGGATTGATTCCAAATCTCCAAGTAGATAAGAACTACAAATGTGAGACATGTGTAGAAGCAAAAATGGTCAAACAACCATTTAAATTTGTTGACAGAAGCACCGAACCATTAGGTTTGGTACATACAGATTATGTGATTTTAAATCACTACCTACAAGAGGTGGGAAAAAGTATTTTATTACTTTTATTGACGATTATACGCGATATTGCTATGTATATGTTTTAAATAGTAAGGATGAAGCAATAATCGCGTTTATAAAAATACAAGCCTGAGGTAGAAAATCAGTTAAATAAAAAGATCAAGATATTGAGATCTGATCGAGGTGGAGAATATGAATCACCATTTGAACAGTTCTGTGCCGAAAATGGTATAATTCATCAAACAACAGCTCCATATTCAACACAACAAAATGGTATAGCCGAGAGGAAGAACAGAACGTTAAAAGACATGATTACTGCCATGCTTTTAACTTCTGGTCTACCGACGAACTTGTGGGGGGAAGCCTTAAATATGTCTAGTCACATATTAAACAAAGTTCCTCACAATAAAACGGGAACAATTCCATATGAGATATGGAAAGGACACAAACCAAGCTTTAAATACCTCAAAGTGTGGGGGTGCTTGGCAAAAGTTCCAGTTCCGCCTCCCAAGAGAGTCAAACTTGGACCAAAAACAGTAGATTGTTATTATCTTGGGCCAGCCCAAAATAGTAGTGCCTACAGATTTTTGGTATTCAAGTCTGATATAAATGATATTCATGTAAATACAATCATGGAATCAAGAGATGCCTCGTTCTTTGAAGATGTGTTCTCACATAAAAGAAACGATGGAAATCCTGTCCCAAAAAGGACAAGAGATAATAGAGATGAGACATGTGAAGATGAAACTCATCAGGACAACGAGGAGGTTGAACCAAGAAGAAGCGTAAGGGCAAGAACTTCCAAAACATTTGGTTCGGATTTTTAACTTATATGTTAGAACACGAACCTCAAACGTACAAGGAAGCAATGTCATCTTCTGAATCTTCATGTTGGAAAGAAGCAATCCAAAGTGATATTGATTCAATTCTAAGTAATAAAACTTGGGAAATAGTTGATATTCCACCTGGAATAAAACCAATTGGCTGAAAATGGATTTTCAAGAAGAAATTGAAATCAGACGGCTTTATAGATAAATATAAAGCCAGATTGGTAGCCAAAGGATATCGTCAAAAGAAGGAGTAGACTTCTTTGATACCTATTCACCGGTTACACGAATAACCTCTATAAGAATGTTAATAGCAATTGCTTCCATATATAATCTGGAAATTCATCATATGGATGTCAAAACAGCATTCTTAAATGGAGATCTCGATGAGGAGATTTACATGGAGCAACCTGAGGGTTTTATTTCCAAAGGAAATGAAAACAAAGTATGTCGATCAGTGAAATCACTACACGGACTAAAACAAGCTCCAAAACAATAGCATGAAAAATTTGATAGTGTCATGATGAAAAATGGTTTTCGTATAAATGAATGTGATAAATGTGTTTATTACAAACAGGTTGGACAATCATATGTGATGATTTGTCTATATGTAGATGATATGCTAATCTTTGGTCCTAATACTAAAGTAATAGAGACTATAAAGAAGATGTTAATCAACAATTTCGATATGAAAGACTTAGGAGTTGCGGACGTTATTTTGGGAATCAAAATAATAAAAACACCTAATGGAATTGAACTATCTCAGTCACACTATGTAGACAAAGTGATCGAAAAATTCCAAGAGTATGGAATTAATGGAGTGAGGACACCTTTTAATCCATCAGAAGTACTGGATAAAAACACTGATGAGAGTGTAATGCAACTGGAATACTCTCGTGTAATAGGATGCTTAATGTATCTGATGAATTGCACCAGACCAGATATTGCTTACGCGGTAAGTCGACTAAGCAGGTATACAAGTAATCCAGGGAAGGAACACTGGAAAGCACTAATGAGAGTGTTGGGATATTTAAAGAATACCACTAATTTTTCCTTACATTATGGAAAATATCCTGTCGTCTTAGAAGGATATAGTGATGCAAACTGGATTGCAGATTCAGAGGAATCAAAATCCACAAGTGGTTATGTCTTTACCCTTGCAGGAGCAGCAGTGTCATGGAAATCTACTAAACAAACATGCATAGCTCGGTCCACCATGGAATCTGAGGTTATCGCATTAGATAAAGCAGGCGAAGAGGCAAAATGGCTTCGTCAATTCTTAGAAGATATTCCATTTTGGCAAAAACCTGTGACGGCCATATGTATTCACTACGATAATCAAGCAGCGCTAAGTAGAGCGAAAAACCTTGTGTATAATGGCAAATCAAGACACATACGTCGTCGCCATAACACAGTGAGGCAGTTACTCTCTAATGGAACTATTTCCATAGATTATGTGAGAACAAATGATAACCTAGCGGATCCATTTACTAAAGGTTTATCAAGAGAGAAAATTGACTGCGCATCGAGGGGAATGGGTTTAAAAGCATAAACCAACAAGAGTTACCTTATACGGAAACCTATCCTAGCGACTGGAGATCCCACGGACTAGGATCAATAGGCAAACCAGTTATGAGTAACTCAAGAAGTAATGCATTTGTCTGGACTTGGTCCTACTCCATTCCTATGGTGCAAAATATAATGCATGCCTACAGAAGTTTTAAAGGTTAAAACTATGTTTTTTAATGATGACCATATCTTGGAAATAACAAGTGGGGTATATGTAGGATACTCTTAATGGTTGCGATCACCTATGTTAGTGTGAGCTGGGTCGGCTCTATGAGAATATTAAAAGGCTTTTTATTCTCTAAAAACACTCGCAGAACTAAAAATATTGTTCAGGACCAAAATGAACACAACCAAGAGATTGGATGAGAAGGGAATCAATGCTTCGTAAAGCTTATTGTCTGGATATACAATAAAGGCCGACGGTTCAAGATGAAATAATTCACCGATTAGCCAAGTAGATCCGATAAGTTTTAACTAGGGAAAGTTCAAAGTGAAATATCTACTTATCCACGATAAAACATTATTCCATATGTACTCTGTGATATTTCGCTTTGTGTGGGGGATTGTTGGAATTCCTAGTGTAAATGAAATACACTTGTCCCACATCGTCAAATTTGCAAAGCCATTCCAAGATATATATGGCTTTGCAATGAAGGTGTTGGGGCCTAGGGGCACCCAAATGTATGCTTCGTTGTGAGGAGGGAGATCATGCATCTCCATCACACGTGCGCGCGCGCCGCCACCGTCCGTCCGACCGAACCGGGCCGGGTTGGGCCGGGTTTGGGTTTGGGTCTAATATGATACTCGTATTTTTACTGCAACTGGACCGGGCTTTTTAACAGTTGCAGGCTATACGAACGGACGCGGATTGCTGAGTAGGTGCGACTTCTGAAGCGGGCGGGTTGAATAGACGCGAACATTAGCGGGTGCGACCCGTTAGAAGCAAACAGGCGCGAGCCGATTGAAGCGGACGTGGGCGAACAGATGCGACCCGATTGTAGAGGTGCAGGCGGTACAAGCGGGTGCGAAACAGTACCGTTGTACGCAAGCAGATACGACCAGTAGCAGGCGTGTGCGACCCGTTAACAAACAGCAGCGACCAAAAGGCAAACGGACGCGACACGTCAAGCGGACGCGACTGTTTGAAGGGATGCGGACGAAATTATAAATAGGAGAGAATACTGATCACATTCTAATCCAATTCCAATCTAATTTCTTTTGCTTCTTTACTCTACTGCTCTATATTCCATACATATCACAGAGTTGACATACTCATTACAATCTCGTGCAGATTACGTCTGTTGTATCTTGGAAGAGTTTTGAAATAAAATTCTTAAGGAAATTGTTACGACAAGCCTCGGGCTGAATTTCCTTTATATACTGGTTAGATTCACTGCAATCTTTCCCGTTTATAAGTTGTATTATTTCTTACAATGGTATAACGTTGTTGTTGAAATTTATTTACAACGTAACTTATTGTTACATTTATCTAATACAGAATTCCAGCGTAGTGGAATTCTAATTAATAAACTTGTGCGACGAGTTTATTGTAGCGTGCTATCTGTTTTAGTACACTAGACATATAACACTTTTTTGGCTGGCACTTTGTTAATTGTAGTTGCTACGCGTCCACCATATTCAGTTTTAAAGTTCGTTTCTTCTAATGTTGAGTTTTAGTTGAGAGTCTATGCTTCTCCTTACGCTTTCAGTGCCCTTGCGTTTACACTAAGGGATGTCATCGTCCGGTAGCTACTGTGTGTTTTGGTGTTGGCTAACTATCCCGTTTCCTAATCTGAAGCTTCGTCTACAGCTCTGGTATGTTTGACGCTGTCAGTTTTCTACGTGGCCATGATTTTTACTTTTGCCTATTTTTTTTGTGGTTACTTTTTGGTGCAATGCCTGATGGAATTTAGTTATTTGAAAAATTGTTCCATGAGCTGCAATTGTTGCTTGCAGCTTCCTTTGTTGTGGAAATCATAAGAATATCAGATTGTTTGTTAAACTTGGTTTTTATCTACAATGGATTTATCGAACTTTGTCTGGCTGGAATCAATTCTAAATATGGAACCATGCTCTTGCAATGGTTTTGTTTGGACTGGTCACCTCCTTTATTGGTTGTGTGGTGATTGTGCGGATGGTTGTGCCTGTCATTTTATCATCTTTGGTCTGTTTTTGGAGTTTTCGATCTAGATTATTGTCTGGCCAATTTTTTCTGTGGCTACATTGTTCAGTTTCTCGACGATTGCTTACAACAGAGGCATCTGACTTTGTAACTGCTTGTGCTATGTACTGTACTATTGACATTTTGGTAGGTATCTTGCTTCATCCTCTTTCCAACCAAGAATAACTTTCGGAATTCTGGAATTGTTTTGGATGTCAAAGCTTTGTCACGGAATTACGCTATATTTTGAATCTTCTCCAATGGTATGTCGGAATGCTACACTTTCAACTTTGTTTTGCCTGAAAAATCTACAAATTCCACCTTTGTGCGCGTCCCAAATGCCAAATAACGTGTCCAGCTCTAGTGAATTTGATAAGCAACATACCAAATAGTATGGTTAGCATTTTTCAGGCATACAAAATGCATTTTGGAACAACTGGAGAAAAAAAGAAAATGAGCAACAGAATAGCATGAAGAAAGAGGTATGTTTCCTGTTCTCTTGATACTCTCTTTAGTTTTATATTTTCAGTATGCAATATGAATTTAATATAGGACATTTCTTCAATAGTTGGGCATGGTTGAGTTTATAGGACATATTAAACTCAATGTTATAAGTTCATTAAGTAAACTGCCTAAAAATAATACATTTATTCTTTGTTTGTTTTGCATGATATACAGAAAGTCTGATGGATACCAAAAAACTAGATGCTACAGTACACTGTGTGGAGTGTTTGTAGTAAATCCTGCATCCGACATCAAACCAGAAAGCATCATTAAATCTGTATCTCAGCATGGCAGCAATCAATTGATTTCAATTTGTAGCATTGATGAGAAATGTTGTATAGCTGTAACCGTATTTGTCAAAGTATCTTTTATGCTTGATTTTAAAGGTACTGTAATACTATTTGAATTTCCGAGAATATTTAGCAGAATAATTGAAATAATGTTGTTTTTTTCTTTCTTCTGAAACGGTAGTTTATATACAACAAATCACTATGACAACATATCACGTATCAATAAACGTTCAAATCATGCTACGTAAGTTTCGAACTTATGACCTCTCGTACCATAGTTAAATCATCTAACCACTGAGACCATATTGCTTGTCAATTGGAATAGTGTTATGTTTGAATTGGTGGATACTATGTACTTGAATCGACAGATTTTATATATTTGAATTTATGAAATTGTGATTTTATAAAAATTGAAATTGTAAAATATTTATAATAGATTTGATTGCAACTGACAAAAACAGTTGTAAAGACTCTATTGCAACAGACAAAACTGTTATAAAAGACTTTATTGCAATTGATAAAAAAAAATTGCAAAATGAACCAACTCTATTGCAACTGCACATTTTAAGACCAATGACTGCCAGTTGTAATAGGTTTATTACAACGGGCATTGCCAGTTGCGAAAAGAGTATTTTGTTGTAGTGCATGTACACATACATGTGTATATGATACACATATTGTACTATATATTATAAATATAATACTAATATAAAACTTTATTATAAATTAAATAAAATACTGATTTTATTTAAAGTAAATTTAGATAAGTTTTAAATTATTTAGACTTCATAGGCCCAATAATATCTGAAATGGAATAACTTTTTTGAAATTTATTCATTCATCCCGCTGCGTGCTGACTCAGTTCTAATAGTTCAACCCGATAACATTTATTAATTAACTGATTTACGCTGTCAAATGATTTTGACTTTAAGATGATTACCAATTACGATAATACTAACCTTCTACAACGAATGTAACAAATTATCTCTTGGGTAATTTTTCATTCCAAGTAGTTCAACGTACTATGGTTGTAACATGGTCATGATCCCATGCGAGTAACCATAATCAAAGTATAGTCTAGTTACTCAAGATTGACGGTACACATAAGACTATAAATCGCTATACATCGTTACCATAGGATCTATGATTGTTCTATTAACCTTTAGAAGTCTATCGTCGATTAGTTTTATGATTATTCTCAACAACTACTTGGCGTCCTCAATAGTTATGAGTAATTCACCGTCCATCATATGGTGAGCGTTATATGCGCTGGTCTAAGTAGACGTATCGATATCTCTTTCTCGATCATCTTGGTTAGGAACAGTTAAGAAGTGTGTGTATAGATTCAATACCCATTGTTACATGCACATTCGTAACTACAATGGATAAAATACTTTTTCTTAGAATTTTTTACTTGTATATTTTTAATATATTAATTCATTATTTATATCCCTATTACATGTGAAAGAAGATAAAATTAAAAACAAACTTTATTTCAAGCAATACTATTTAAAGAGTTAAATTTATATAACGATTTACGTAATTGCCCTTAGAATACACCTTTAACTCTATCAAAGCTTTGGTTATTCATTATAAATCAAATCTCTTTTATTAAGTTGAATTAGTTTAGTTAGAATCACGATTAATTTTGTGAAAAGAATTTTTTATTTTATAGTAAGATAGAAATAGTATCACAGGTGTGAGAATTCATAAAACTTCTTGTTCATGTACAATCCATAGTATATTTAATCAACCTTCCATTCTACGTAAGTCTTTTGGCCTTTCCCCATTACTTAGGTGTGTTTGTAAACTTTCACTGGCCAGTTCACTTTTTCGATGCGTCAGAAATATTGAATGGGGCAAAGTCCCATTTGACCTGTCGTTGGAATGTAAGAAAATTGAAAGTCAACAATAATGATCTAGTTTTTCCTCAAATGAATATTTCTCATTCCTCATAAAAAATCATAACTCCTTCAAAAAATTTCCATTCCAATCTCATTTCTCTTCAAAAATTTCCCAAAAACAAGGAAAAAGTCAAAAAAATTCTCTCATTAGCACTTCACACTTTCTACGATGCACCGCAGATGCATATGTCGTTGGAAAAACAAGAAAAGAGTGCATACAAAATTGTAATAATACTCAATAGTGTATTGAATGTGCGTTTGGAAAAAGAAGAAGTGACCGTTGAGCATGTTTGGTACATCTATGAAGCATTAATAAAATAGTGGATGGTGTGGCGAAGTTTGGACAAAGATGGGGCGGGATCTTTTAAAGAAAGTTGTATTACTATTATGTCTATGGTACTTTTTTTTAATCTTAATTTACCAATTCCTTTATGTTTATGCTTTTTAATTTCTCAATTTTCATACAAATTATACTTCAATATCAAAAATAATAAAAGTAATTTAAAATAACTATAAATATAATACATACAAACTAACGATTTGAAGACCGGATTGACTACAGAGTTAATCGCGGTCAACTGTGAACCGATGATGGTGACGGTTGGGAGTGGATTTCAACTCGAATCTACATCAAGCCGCTACTAAATCGACAAGAATCTTAATATTTTGAGTAGAAGCTGAGAAATAAATGAGGATATTGAGTTAATTTAGTGTTTGGCTATAAGAATTGATTTTTTGGATTGTATGGAACGTGAAAGGAAGAGAAGAAGAATATAACATCACTACTAGAACTGCAATATATTTCGACAACCATTACCGATGGTCGTCGATGGCAGAATACCGACGGTTTCCAACAGCATATATTTTCTAGACTTTGTTACGATTAAACTAATTAGTCGTCGCTAGCCATTGGAAAATTGCCGTTTGCGGCCATTGATAGCTGTCGGAAAGTCGCATATATCTTCATCTCCAAGCCGAAACCTGAACCGTTTCACTCCTCCCCAAATCAAAACCCTCCACAATTTCCTCCTCTAACTCCAAGCGACGAATTTCCGCCGATATCAACTCCAACTTCATCAAATCGGAATCTCATCTCCTCCAAACCTCTAATCTCCTCTATTTTAGGTATTATCCCTAAACCCTAATTTAATGAATTTCTTAATTTAGGGTTAATTTGATAGTTAATTGTTTGTATTATATCATTGATTGTGTGGTATAGTTTATTGAATGTTAGTTTGTTAGTTTGATTTGTTAGTTAGTATAGTTTAATTTGTTAATTTGTGCGATAAGAAATTAGTGTGTATTAGAAATTAGTGTGTATTAGTTGAATAATTTAGTGCTTTTGCGCGTTACTTTGGTTATTTAGTGTGGACGAGCATAATTTAGTTTATGCGTTTTCTAAAACGTCGAAAACGTTAATTAATTTTATATATGTACGGTTAGTTAATTAAAGTTTTAAACTGTGCGTATGTGATAAACCATCGTATACGGTAGTTTAACCTAAGTTAAATGTTAATCAATTTAATGTAAACGACGAAAGCCAATTTTTTTTTAAAATATAAAATATGTAATATATTTTATTCGTAAAACCCTTAGAGTTTTTTTTGACCCCTTCTGATAAGTATTATATATGATCGTTATGTGAGCATTCGTTTTTTGACAGAACGGATATCTATATTCATCACATACAATATTTGTTGAATTTATCTCTTTATTGGACAAGTTGCACACACAGTAACGTAATTACATCTCGTAAATCATTTCCTTTTAAATAGTTCATAAAATTTTGCCAGCGCTTACTTTATGTTGCCTGTGTACATGCAATCGTGTATGACTAAGGGAACAAAAGGGAAGTGCTGCCAAAATTTTGTTGAATCATTTAAAATGAAATGATTTACGAGATGTAATTACGTTACTATGTTTGTAATGGAAAGTAAGATGACCCTGCAACAAAGTGTCAATGATCAATTGATATAAAACATTAAACTGTAAAAATGTATTGAAAAATAAATTGTGAATGTGGTTTTCATTTATATCGTATTTTTTATTTACAGCAGGAGAGAAGATGAATTATTTTACTTATCGAAGCTGGATGTATCAATAACGAAAAGGCTCAATAAATGAACATTTTAATAATGATGTACACGTATTTATTAATTTCACTTTAAGTAATAATGGAAACGACGAAGAAATCCGTTGTCCATGTAGTAGATGTAAATTGTTGAAGCATTTGATACCAGAAATAGTTAGAGTTCATTCTAGTACAGTTTTGTGCCGAACTATTTGGTCTGGGATCGGCACGGAGAACTTGTAGCACCTACTCCTGTACAGTTGAAGGAGGTAGCGAGTAATGAAATTGTTACGACAAATCTCGTAGAACATATGGTTGAAGATGCAGCACGTTCGATGTTCTCTACTGCACAATTTGTTAATGATGATGTTAATATCGAAGAAGAACCAATTATTGGAGCAATTTTTTTATGATTTATTGGATACCTGAAGAAACCACTTTAGGAGAGCTATACAGCGGCACCCAATTATCAGTAACTACAGAATACATAGCGATGAAATCTAAATACAACCTCATAGAAGCTGGATTAACAGCTGTTGTACAAGCTGCGAAGCAGCATATGCCTCGCGACAATTTAATGTGCGAAAATCATTATGAAGTGAAAAAATTTATATCGGCTTTGGTTTACCATATCAAAAAATAGATACATATTTAAACGGTTGCATGTTGTTTTAGAAAGAAGATATTAATCTTAGAAATTGTAAAATATGTAATCCGGAAATGTATAAACCAAGAAAGAAGAAAGGAAAGAAAGGCCTGTATAAACGTATGCATTATTTACCTATTACTCCTAGGTTTCAAAGGTTATATGCATCTTATATAACCGTGCATCATATGAGATGGCACAGTGTTAGAACGTAGGAAGAAGGTACATTAGCACACCCAGCTGATGGGGAAGCATGGAAGCATTTTGATCAGAAATATCCCAATTTTGCAGCGAAGAGCTTTAATGTTGGACTTAGTTTATATACAGATGTATTTTCACTATTTTTCCAATTGGGTTCTAAATATTCATTTTGGCCTATAATCGTTACACCTTATAACTTACCTCTGTGGATGTGTATGAAAACTCCATATATGTTTCTCACAATTGTTGTCTCCGGCCCTGATGATCCGACACAAGGAGTTGATGTTTATTTACAGCCGTTGATTGAAGAGTTGAAAACATTGTGGTACGAAGGAGTTGAAACATACAACATCTCAAAAAAAAGAATTTTCGTATGTTTGCTTCAATTTTGTGGACTATTAGCGATCTTCCTAAATATGCAATGCTTTTAGGTTGGAGTACGTCCGGTCGCCTAGCTTGTCCTTATTGCATGAAGGAAACACGAGCATTTTCTTTACCGCATGGAAGAAAAATTTCGTGGTTTGATTGTCATCGGTGTTTTCTCCATATTAATCAATGTGCACCCTAAGTATAATCTTATAGAAATAAAGCATACCTCGTGTTATTATAAGTATGATTATTTTACAAGCTCTTCAAGTTTATTACGGTTCGTACCCATCTCTATGAAGAGATAAAACAAATTGGTCGGATGTTTTTAAAACAAAGCAAGATTTATATTTGATGGACAGAATATTCCAGACGAACAAGCTTACCAAGCAGATATCGAGAAAAATACTGGAATAATAATAACCGACGATCAAATCGATTTCAGACCTCTAAACGATGAATCAAATGCATTAATAGAAGCATTTGAGACTACAGAGAAACAAAACATAGAGTACGAAATAGAGTCTGAATCAGAAAACGATGAGGACTGATTAATAATCTACAAATTAGAAGAAGGTAGTTTCTGTGTTTATTTATGTTGCATTATCTCATTAAAAACGACGTTTTCTGCTAATGATAGTTTAGTCATAATCTGTTTCACATAATCGTTTTATGTTTCTGCCATAATGTATGTTTCATTTAATTAAATTATATATTTCTCAAATATGATATGTCTACAACAGGTATTGTATATACATGCCGTTTTTCCATAAATGCAGCTCGTCCCATACAGAATCCCCCTCTTCTTCTCAGAGAGCGACGGGTGTGCCTCCACCTGATGATGTCCCCGGTCCATCAAAGGAGTCGGCTCTTCCTACGGTCTGGTTGCAAGTCAAAGCCGATGAATCGTAAGTATTAAAATTATTTCAATATTAACAATTTTTTCCACACGATCTATTATATATTAGCCTTGTTTTATTAAATGCTTGTTTCTTTTTGACACAGTGGTTTTGAGCTCGAGCCATCGGCCACGGTGCTCTCCATATCCAGACAGGCATTTAAATGCAGGATGACTACCTTCTGGCCTATATGGAGCAAGAACTAGATAACGTTCGTGAGAACTTTTGGCAGGATTTTCTAGTAAGCGTAAATTTATATTTCACACTTTCTCTTTGATCATAGATCACTTTATATACTGTAGCCTATTTATAAAAATGTATAACTTTTATTAAATGTGCAGGGTTCAGTCAACCTACAAGAGATTGATGCATCTCTGGTGTAGTGGCATTAGATAGCAAAATTGTCAAAATTATAGGGATATAGTGTCCACTATGAGAAGAGCGGGGAAAAAACCAACTGGATGGGTGCTAGCATCTAGGAGGGTCTAGTCGCATGATGGGTCAATGAGGGGTTCCAGATAAGTTTACCACATATTAATTTCTTTAAATTGTTGCGTGTATTTAATACATAATTTAGAACTGTAATGTTATTTCCAATTGAAATTTGGGATGTCTTTGCTCATACTCATGCCCTGAAATAGACCAACGATTCAGGCTCAGTCATATACACATGGGAGCATGATGATAAAGCGATTGTTGCCTGTGTACGTATAGTATAATTAAGTTAAAAGTCATCAGTTAATTAATTAAGTACACATTTATAGATATATTAATTAGTGTTATTTATACCAGTGACCATTTCAAAATTTTATCAATTAGTATAGCGATTAGTCAACTAAATTGTATTCTGTATTTTGTATTACAGCAAAAGTTTCAAGAAGCACGGGCACTACTTTTATGATGTTGAAGGCAGTATAACAATTTATCTATATTCGTAGGCTAGGATATCGCAAACGGCGTATAAGAGTGCTCAAGACAAAGAAGAAATTACAGAGCTACAAGCCAAGATCGTCAAACTGTGGAGGAATGATCGCAGTCGTGCTGTGCAGATGAAGCAGCTGAACCAGCGCTTGGCGTATTATATGGAGCAGCATGGGAGGTTTCCTTCATCGGGTGGTTCTACAGAGGATGATGATCAATGATGTTAGGTATGTTCTATTATGTTTTTCTGTCTATATATATACACGCTTCGAGTGGGTGAGTATGTGTTTGATACATTTTGATGGATTTTATATTATTTTATGTGGATTTGGATGTTGAATTTGTGGATTTGGATGTGGATTTTGTGGATTATTGTAACGACCCGAAATTTTCGATCCCGAAAATTCCAGATAGTTATGAAAAAGAAGAAAGAGATAGAAGAAGAAGAACAGACACAATATCTCACATTCGCAGCGGATAAAATATAATAATAAATAATATCAGTTTACAAAAGAATACTATATCTGTCGATTACATTTAATATACATCAGAGTTTCGCATTATATACAGTCACTGAATATTTACAATTATCATGTCTCAGATTGACAATAATATAAATACAGTGGAAATACTTTATACGATATTGCCCTCCAGCGCGCCTTCTGAGCTCCAGAACGTCCTAACCTGGAAATCTGTAATACTCGGTCTGACCCGAGAATTACACCAAAGTAACACCCGGGTCAGGCTGGAAACCAGCGTGAGTAAATCAACTAATATGGAATACCAAAGAAATCAACTTATATAAACCTGGGTGACATATATCAATTTAACAAATTCGCAATTTGCTATTAACAACACTTATTCCACACATCAATTTTCTAAGTACCAGACTTAGATAAAATAATTCAATTCACTCAAAATCATTTCATTCCATCCTATTGATTTCACAAATCAATTTATTAAAAATTCAAAGTGGTTTTCGGGTATTTCCCAATACCCGACCCCGGTCTCTTCAACTCTCATTTGTCCTCCTAACCCCAGTTATTCACATGAAATATACAACATTTCATATCAAAGAATCAACTCATTCAAAGCATTCAATACTATTCAATCATCCATAAGCAAAGCTTAATCACTTCCAAATTAATTAAAATTTATCCTGATTGAAACGATTTTGGAAATATAAAAGAACCATTTGGTGTGTAATAAGCGATTGGTTGTCAAAGAGACCGGGATCAGATGTTGTCATACTCTTTGCCAATACCAAAAACCACATTTACAAATATGTACGAGGTGGAGATTACAGAATGAAGTAGGATGGTGGCGACGATCCTATATGTGGTATATACGTGGACCCGACTCCTACGAGTTGGCTTAAGGTGGCTAAAACAGGAGAAATTGATGGGCCAATGAGGTATCTCCCCTGATCGAACACATTTCATCGATCCTATATTCTGACATTTGATTTATTCGGTGGCCATCCTTTGATTTTTACTCGGGAGTGTGTTTCGAGGTGGGTAGTCATTGCGGCTATGCGTTACCACCAGTCCGGAAGTGTAATTGGTATATCTACCCTGGCATTGCCTACTTGTGCCGTGTCACCTACCCTAATGCGACTTCTACGAGTTTGTTTTATGTCATACCTATGTGGTATCCTCTAGCGGTCCCAGATTATGGGGAGTCACGGTACTGTATATACTATTGGCATTATAAAAATATGTTACGGAGGATATGGGTAATAACTTAACGCTATTTTAATAGTTTATTTTACTATAGACATTATTATAATAGTGTATATTACTACATAGTTGATAGTTTAACGGATCCTTAGGAGGTGTGAATCCCGAGCATCTCTTAAGTTACTGCACTCACCTTAAACACTGGATAGGAGATGTCAAATCCCGTAAACATCTCTGACGCTGTTCCACTCATATTTATTTCCATTGATTTAACTTACATAAGATCTTTTAGTTCTGACTCATGTGTTTTGTCTTTTCAATTCGCTCGGGTCAGCCTGAGCATTTAAGGATTTGAAGACTTTATTTCTGGAGGACAAAGACGAAGATTGTATTATTATTATTTATCATATTATTCCACTACATTCATACTGTTCCGCTGCATTATTATTTATTATTCTCCGGTATGTGTAATTCTGATTCTATATTGTTAGTATAATCAAAGTAAACGGCTTCATGAACTGTTATTTGATTACTATAATTTGTCATTCCGCTGTGAGATTCTGTTTTGTTTTCTTTCTTTCCTCTTCTTTTCTTATTCACCCCAAGAACAATTCGCCCTTTTGTATGGTTTGAATCTGGTGTGTTTGGTTTATCATCAATTTAATATGAACAAAAAGGCGGGATGTTACAGTTGGTATTAGAGCTTTCGTTTAGCGATAAACCTTAGCTTTGTGGGGTTTGACTCTTTATTAATAGGGTAGTAATACCCTATGATGAGTTGCTGAGTGTATATATATTAGAGGGCGTATTTGTTAGAGTAATAAAAAGTTTTTATATTGTGTTCTGTTCCGCTTTGTATTTTATAAATTTTGGTTGGTGCATAGGACGCTATGACATTAATGGGGATTTCTAAACACTTAATAGGATAGACCGACACAATGTTTGTTTCGAATATTGGTGAATGAAATAATTTTTCCTATTATATATTTTTGTATATAAAATATTGATTTATAAATGATATATTTAGTTATAATATATTGGTTGTTAGGTAGTGAAATTCATAAATATTGGTTGGGAATAAGATTTAAAATAAAGTAAATGAAATTTGGAAATTTAGAACTTAAAGTTCCAAGGTTTGAAAATTTCTTTCGAATGATTTTGGAACATAATAATAATATTGTTTAGAAGTATTTTCTGATATTAATATTTCAATATGATTTGAAAGAATTGTTTTAAAGAAATTTTGGAAAGAAATAAGCTTTGTACTCCCCTCTCTGTCATTGGGAAATAATGACGGTGATGAGTGCACGCATTATCGACATTCATTTTATAGTTTCAAAGTGGGAAGGCTGCTATAGTAGTTTTACTGCAGATTTATTTTGTTAAACAAATACAAATTTTAATTTTTTTTACATATAATTGGATATATAAGTTGTAAGTATATACATTTGTCTATTATTTTAAAATGATTTGAAATTAAACCCGGTATTTAGTTCTTAAGTTTCCGTTGATTAATTGTTTCAATTATTGTAGTAAAATGAAATGTAACTAATTAATAATTGGAACCTCCAAATAAAATAAGAGATTAAATGCTAGGTTATGAATGAAATTACAAGAAATTTGAAATGTGTAACCTATAAAACAAAAGACATGATTATTGAACATTATATTAATTAAAAGAAATGGGATAAACTTGTATGATTTTCAATTGCATTCACTACAAGAAATTTGTTTTTTAGTGGCGCTCAAAAAAAGCTACAAAAAGTTTTGGGGGCGTTTTGATAAACGTCGCTAGAAAACATGCGACTAAAAACCATGATTTTTTGTTACATTTATTTTAACACCACTATAAATGAATTTTTGGCAGCGTTTTTTAAACATTACTAAAGATCTTTTTTACAGCGTTTAAGAAACACCACTGAAAAGGTGCCGTTTACTATCTTATTTTTTTGTTGCACTTATTATTATTTTTTGCAGCGTTTTTTGAACGTCACGGAGATTATTTGAGTTACTATAATTGCTGATTCTGTAGCGCTTTTAAATGCTACAAAAAATATTTTTTGTGACGTTTTTTCTCCGCCACCGTACGTTTCGATTTTATTGCCTGCTGTTCCACGACTACATCTGATTTCGCCTCCAATTCAAGTACTTCAAAACTGATACAATAACGTAATATATAAACACATACACATTCAAAAATAACACATTCAACGAACCACAATAACAGAAACAAAAGTAATTACATAATCACCACTATATCATAACATTAGTTTCAAGACAAAAGGTTAACCGTACTTTACACAACCAAACTACCATAAACAGTTTCATAATAGTACATGCAACTAAAGTAGTGCTGCTACCATACACACTAGTTTCATAATAGTTTCATAACAGTTTTAATCAACCTAACTACATACATGTGTTGCTACCATACCAAAAACTAGTGCAGCTGCTTGAATTCTTCATAAACGTTTATCTACCTGTAAACAATAATAATCATGTTACTAAATATTTGTGAGGTGAATGTATCAAAGATCAAAAATGGACAAATATAGAAGTCCTTAGACTATAATACTTCAAACAAATATGCCTCTGCGTATTAACCACTGATGTGAGCATATTGTAATCATCCAACAACTTTTACATCATATTTATGAAGTCAGTACACTAGACTTGCCATACGACAACCATCCTCTTCAACCATGCAATCCATTCAAAACAACAAGTTCACATGATAACATCCTCATTTCCTTTCTCCATTCCCTCTGCATGTACATTACTTGTTCACACCAACTTCTAACACAACACAGTCAACTTCTCCACCAAAAATTCCTCACAATCATATTTGATACAAACTTCCGACTATACCCACAACTCGTCCCACAACACAACCAAAAAAAAATTTCGAACCTGCCAAACAACTCGTCCATCTTCCCTGTTCTTCATCACTGGTACAATCGAACCACCGTGCTTCTGAAACCTAACCGCAACTCCTCTGATCACTCAATAGACATAATGCAACCTAACCTTTCGTGCATTGCATATCTCTATAGTTCAGTACAAATTCTTTTCGACCACACTTCAATCATCTCCACACTTCGACCACTCAGCAATCTCCCCTTCAATCTTCCAGGCACTCTTCTTTAACACTTGCTTCATATACCACCCTACATCCAAACAAAACACTGCCAACATATCAACACCAAACCCTTGAATACAAACTCTAACTCCACAACATATCCAAATCCGACAATAGCCAAACTGCCCACCATCTCAACTTCACCATAACTCCACCACAAAACTGCTAACATCCTCAACAGTTCCCCGATTTCTGGATCATCACTGCCAACACTTCCTCCTCCTTATAACCTCACCCAAACCTGATAACAACCATCATCACAACTTCCTCAAACTGCCACTCCAACACCAAGTCAAAATCATTCCTTTCTCAATCACAAACAATACAACCCTCCCTATCCCTTAAACAGCCTACCACCAATATCACCCTTACTTCTAAAAACTTCACCTTCACTTGAACTGTTCCACCTTCAAACTGCTTTAGTTCAAACAACCTCGGTCATTATAGTTCTGTCTAATATAAGCATCACTTCCCTACTTCAACACAGTTTCCATCAAATGCCTTGCAACAACCCCTCCCCATTCATACTATAGAAAAAATCCACAATATGCCAAGTTAAAATTAAAGACAAGTTGACAGCCCTGCCACTGTTTGACCTAAACCGTACCCCTCCTCACTGAATTTTAGCCTAACTCCATCAACAACCTCAGCCAAACTGACAACATTCAATCACTTTCTAGCTCTACACCAATATTTATTGAGTAATATAATAATTTTTATAGTCGATTATCTAGGAATATTGTCAGGGTATTAAAATCAAAGTTTGAAAACATTTATGATGAATAAGTTATATACCTTTCAGTTTTTTATGTACAATGGTAAAATTATCGTACTTTCGGACAATTATATATAGATAAAATAATAAAAACTTACAATAGCATTTCCAGCTTTCGCGGTCATCGGTTCACCATTTTTTTATGTGAGATTTAATCCAAACATCAGCTCTAGTTATGGACGATGGACTTGGACTTTCTTTTTTCTAAATTTAGGATAACATTAAATAAAAAACCGGATAGGTATAAAATAATATTAAATAAAGTTATACTTAATTAACTAACCATGTCTTCGATCAATCTAGCCATTCCCTTACGACCAGTTGTGTGTGGAAGTTGTTTATCCCTAAGGGCCGAATATTTCTCACTTCGTTTCTGTAAAATAGAAAGATATATTGTTGATATATTGTTATAGGATAATGGTAGCTTCGTTGTTTGAGAAAGTGAAGAGTGACAGAGAGAAGTTGATATACTGTTATAGGATAATGGCAGCTTGGTTGAGGAAGTGAAGAGTGACAGAGAGAAGTTGTTTGAGAAGTGTTTGATAAAGGCAATGTAAAGAAGAAACATGGATATATTTTTTTGTAAATAGAGAACAAAAACTTGAAAACAGTTGCTTGTAGTAGAGGAAAATTCAATGTATCAGAAACTAAAAGACAAATGAAATAAAACAGTGAACATAATATCAAGTGAAAACAGTGAGCACAAGAAACAGATATGTAAAAATGAAAACTAAAATCTAAGATGCAATGCAATGTTTTTTGTTTTATTTTTGTTTTTGGGTATATGCAATGCAAGCTTGTTGAAGTATGAAATGCAACAGCAATATAAAACAGAAAACGAAACGCAAAAGCCAGGAAATGAAATGTAATAGCAAACTAGTTGAAAATTCCAATGCAAGATGAAAACAAATCCAACAATTTTTTTAATGCAAGATAACACAATACAAAACCAAACACACAGCACTAAACTGAACTAAATTCAAGTGAACAAGAAATGTGTACAGAATGAACAAAGTTAAAATGGAAAGTGTTGAGTTGACATGCACACAAGAACAAAGAACAAAAATGCACAATGAACATAAATGCAAAACAAACGAAACGCAAAATGTTTTCTTGTTTTGAGACTAAAACAAAACCATATGTGTTATTGGATAATAAAATTGTTCTTTTGAAAATGATAGTCAACTCTACTGTGCAAATAACCATATGTGTTATTGGATCCCAATCATTAACTTTTAAAGTGTTCTGGCAAATAAAATAGTGAATAGTGTTAGCTTAAACTCCGGACTTGTTTTCGCATTCACAAACCTTCTCCATTCGTTCATGCTTTTGATGTTGGTAGGTTTCAGTTTTAGTCTTTCCTCTTCATTCTCCGCTTTATTTAATTTTCGAACCAATTTACTTTTTGACGATCTCCAAATTACTCCCATTTGTTGAAATACAGCTTTTCTTTGCCAATCCTCTTCCGGTTTAAATCTAATCTGCAACAATACATGAAAACATGATATTAAAATCAAACAGCAGCTATATGTATGCATCAAACAATTTTTTTCAGCATTAACTATAATACGTGATGTAACAATGTAGCAATGTAGCAACTTGCAAACAGATGTATAAACAACATAAACAATTTTTAACTCATATCTGAATCGATTGCCACAAAACAACTTTTAACTCATCGCTTAGATTCCTCCAATCATCAAGTGTGTATGGAACCAGCTCCTGCACAAGCGGTCCAAGAAAAGAGGATAAACATAGCGACCCTTTTCCTATTGGTATACCTATATCATTGAACTCAACTTCAATTCGATCCTGACTGCTTAACGGGAGTCTTTTTGCTTTTGCTGGACCTCTACCGCCTCTTTTCCGAGATGTAATTCTGGACTCAGCTTCACTTGCTCTTCCAATTTCTCCCTTAGCATCATCAGTTTGTTCAGGAAGGATTTCATTTTCTGAGTGAAGTCCTTCTTCATTTGGGTCGGAGGGGGTAATAGATGGCTCTTGTTCTTTGTCTTCATTGCAAACAATGGCTTGCTTCTTAGCGTTGACTGTTGGTTCTTCACTGTCGGTGCAAGCACCAGCTGGAATCTTAACCTTTTTCTTTGGATTATACTTCCACTTTGACTTATACTTCTGAGATTCCCCATCAACCTTTCTCTGGTTGCGAGTACGTACAAAGCTTGAGTGCATCTTTTTTCTGCAAATGAAACAAAAATCAGTAACTTATTTTGAGAATACTTCATATAAAGGACAGTTAACAGTATCTATTATGTAACCTTGAATATAGTAGTTATTAATACATGTATATAAACTCTGTAATGTAGACTCTGTAAATAATCACATTAATACTTAATAATGGAATAATCAAAACATATAATTTCTGTAAATGTATATTAATATGTTTTCTATGCTTGCATTTACAAATGAAGGCACCTAACATCTAATAAAAAAAGCACAACACACTCAACAAAATTTTCAACCTCTCACAAACACAAAACATAGCAATGCTAACTCACACACAACTCACACAAGCACGCAGTACACAACATATTTACAAACCCAGCTCACCCTATAGACGGTCAGACAACCCTCACAAACACAGTACACACAAACGCATATGTAGACTAACTACCCACTTACCTTATCAGTCACCATCCTCTGGTTATCACTCACTGTCTTCTGTATTTCGATTCTTTAATATTATTTATCTGTTAATATGGAGCAAATACTTGGTACTTTAAGCAATACCATGCTCAAGTATTTGTTTTTTATAGTAGATAAATGTTGTGTAAAAAAAGATAGTATTAATATGCACCTTATGTAAATGAAAATATTCCAAAGTTGAAAAATTTTATTACATAAACAGTTTTACAGTGCCTTGTGATCTGAGTCTGGGAGAGGACATGCCCAAATCATAATTTGACATCATATAACTCATAAAGCAATATGAATACACTGTTGAGTTACATACTAAATCTACCAAAAAACAACAAAATATGCCCAACTTCCAATTATGGACCACATATGTCAAGGAAAGAATATCAAACAAACATTAGCTTGAATCGCTATTAGACTAGAAAAAATATGCTAATGATTATGTAAAGAAAAAGAAAAAGGGGAGGAAATGTTTACTTAAACTAAGAGAAACATGCAATACTTATAACCGAAAAATATCACCGAATGCTAGAAAATAAATGTGTCCACTTCATAATTTAATTTGTTCTTATATCAGCAAAAAGATAACTATAGATTATTTCCAAGCTAAAGTACAAATCCTTTAGACACATCTTCCCAAGCTATCTAACCCTATTGACATTGATGAAACCATTTGGCACATCTTCCTAAGCTAAAGTAGAAATCCTTTGGAAGTTAAGATAAACATAAAATTACTTCTTTCCTTTTGAGAAAACAAAATATTTTTCATCAAAATTAAGTATGGTGTAATTAAGATGTTATTACAAGGAAAAAAGGTATCTTTTGACAATTATGCAATAGGGAACAAACTTGGCATAGGAATGGAATTAAATTCAACATAAACATAATATTAAATTTGATTTGACATATCAAATCTAAATAGAGTCAGACAAAAAAGAAATATATTACAAAATTTAAATAGAAAAAAAATGAATTATATGTAGAAATGATGCATGCTAGAGTAGAAATGAAGATCCTCAATCAGAAGCTGACCATACATCTTCAAATGACATATATGTAAGGATTAATGCTAGGTTTTGATTCTTGAGTAGTAGACAGAACAAAGGTGGTAAATGTCAAAGCTGTCATGAAACAAGGAAAAGAAACTACTTGATTTTAATACATTTTTCAAATGATAGTACAACAAATTTTATAATCTACTCAAATAGAACATATAATCTACTCAAGTATACCTTTGCAATCCTCTCTAACATAACTAGCATCTTCATCATCCAATTCGGTTATTTTGTTACCTTCCATGACTTGGATATCTTCCTCGATGCAATCGTGATCCTCTAAATCATTAAAACTTCTTTATGGTGCTTTCATTACAACATACCAATTAGAAACATCATTCTCTCTTGAATAAAATACTTGTCTTGCTTGAGATGCAAGTATATATGGATCTCGTGAAAACGATGCTTGTTGTAAATTAACAAGAGTGAACCCATCATCATCAACTTTTACTCCATTTCCTTTATACGCCTAACGACGCTTAAAAACTGGAATATAAAACGTATGATAATCTAATAAAATTATATCTGTCAATATTCCATAGTAAGTGACCACATCAACCACTTGGGACATATCTTTTGCACTTGCTCTACACATATTAGTCGCTCAAAAGTCACCCTATAATTATGAGTTTCTCTCCCTACATCTTGTATATGACAACATTGCTCATTGATGATATATCCGTTGTAAGACATGGCATCATCCTTCGGACCAAAAGCAATCCATCTTAACATGTCATCATGATCCTTAGAGGTAAAAGGTATCTACAAAAATTTTATTTAGCATGTATATTTTATAGTAATATTAATAGTAAAGAGAGAATATATTTGAAATCTAACTAACCTTTCTTTTAATCCAATCGGCAAAATTTTTTGTATGTGTTTCCCAAAGTAAGGTCGCATTTTTTGTCATGCGTGGGTCTGACTTTTCTAATTCCCCAAATGCAAACTAGTATTGAATAATTGATTATAAGTTATATATAGCATTACAAACACATCAAAATAATTAAAACAATATAACATACACTTACTCTATAAATGGTTCCACCACAGCCATATTCATTAACATGGCTAAATGAGCACTTTTTTTGTCATTAACTGACAGTTTAACTGTCTTGGATATTGAAATCGGACGTCCCTCGAGTATTACACTACTTTCATAATCTTCATTTCGAGCTTCTTTCTCCTCTATATGTCCTGATTTTTTCAAAAATTCATCGAAAAACATCATGGATTCTTTTGCAAGATAGGATTCTGCAATACATACATCTGGTCGTGCATAGTTTCTGACATAGACTTTAAGTGTCTTCACGTATCTTTCGAATGGGTACATCCAACGAAAATGAACCGGTCCACACATTAGTGCTTCTTTTCCAAGATGAATGGTAAAATGTACCATTATATCAAAAAAGATGGTGGGAAATATATTTCAAGCTCACATAAAGCTTCAATAATCTTAACATTGATTTGTTCTACCTTCTCTCTATCAAGAACGCGTTGACATAATTTGTTGAAAAAAGTACATAAGCGAATTATTGTTTTTCTTGCCTTCTTTGCCATTAATCCTCTCAATAATACTGGCAATAACTGTTGCATTAATACATAGTAATCATGTGACTTCAACCCTCTAATTTTGCAATCCTGCAAAGAAATCCGATTTTTCAAATTTGAACAGTAGCCATCTGGTCCTTTGAAATCGTACAATCTTTTGCAAAATATTTTTCTCTCGGATTTTGACAACATGTATGGAGCCGGTGGAAGATATGTTTTATTCCCACGAGGTTGTGCATGAAGCTCACTTCGAATTCCCCAATCCTCTAAATCCTTTCTACAGTTGGTTCCATCTTTTGATTTATTACCATGCAACATCGTGCCCAATAGGCTTTCACCAATGTTTTTCTCCACATGCATCACATCTATATTGTCACGTAATGAAAGCTCCTGCGAAAACCAAAACTATAACGCATTATTGAGTTTTTCTTCTATTAAAATAATGAAAAATAAATAAACTAACCACTAACCTTCCAATAAGGCAAATCAAAGAAAATTGATCTTTTTTTCCACCTCGATAGCTCCATTTTTGTAGAATAGTTAGTATTATCATCTTCATCTTCTGCATCATAAACACACTTTCTCTTCTTACTTTTCTCTTCATTTTCTTTTCCAAAATCATTTAGATAATCCTTCAACAATGCATGAATGTTTCTTCCAGTTAGTATTCTAGGAGCACTACCTTTCTCTATGGTGTTATCAAACAATGCCTTTTGTTTCCTCCGTGAATCTGAAGCAGGTAGAAATCTTCTATGACCCATGTAGACGCTCTTTCGACTATGATTCAACCAACGAGAATGGGTATTGACACCACATAATGGGCAAGCTTTTCCCCCCTTCACTCGACATCCAGCAAGATTTCCATAAGCTGGAAAATCGTTAATCGTCCACAGCAAAATTGCATTCAGTTTAAACAAAGTTTTATTAAATGCATCATAAGCATCAACTCCATTACACCACAAATGATTCAAGTCTTCCACCAAAGGCGCCAAATATACATCAATATCATTCCCGGGTTGCTTTGGGCCTGGAATAAGTAAAGTTAACATAATATTTTCTTTCTTCATACACAACATAGGCGAGAGATTGTATGTCACAAGCATCACCGGCCAGCAACTATATTTCGAACTCAACATGGAAAATGGATTGAATCCATCTGTAGCAAGACCAAGCCTAAGATTGTGGGGATCAGATGAAAAAGATTTATACTTTTCATCCCACCATTTTCCATGTTGTAGAATCCACGGGATGACGCATTTTTCCATCGTTGCTTGTATTATTAAAATACCATCTTAAATCTTCTGCCATCTTTCGAGATCTATACATTCTTCCAAATCTCGGAATTATTGGAAAGTATCTCAATACTTTATCTGGAATGCCTTGTATAACCTCTTCAGTATCTTGATTTTTCTTCCATCTTGAAGAACCACATTTTGGACAACTTTTTAAATTTTTGTATTCTTTTCTGTAAAGGCAACAGTCATTCTCACAAACATGTATCTTTTCAAAACCCATGTCGACTGCTCTAAGAAATTTCTTTACTTCATATAAGTTTTTGGGAAGAACGTTATCCTTCCGCAGAAATAAATGCTGCACAGTTAAAAGCTTATCAAACCCACTGTCAGACAAGCCAGTCTCACATTTAAGATTATACAACACGGTGATAGCGATAATTTTGTGTGATTTATGCAACCAGGATATAATGGAGTTTCTAAATCTTCCAAGTTCTTGAGTAACTCATCCTCTTTTCTTTGAGAATTAACATTATCTTTATCATCATCAAAAAAATCTTGATTCAAAAAATCTTCATCTTCATAGTGAATCATCTTGAATAGATCATATACATCAAATGTATTTGTTTTCTTCTCTACATTTATCTCTTCACCATGGTTAAACCATACACCACCCATGTATTTAGGATCCACTCCTTTTATAATTAAATGTTCAACGATGATTTATTCATCATGACGACTAAGATTCCGACAATCCTTGCAAGGGCATAAAATTTTTTCTACACTTCTTG
Source organism: Allium cepa (assembly GCA_030765085.1). Lineage (NCBI taxonomy): Eukaryota > Viridiplantae > Streptophyta > Magnoliopsida > Asparagales > Amaryllidaceae > Allium > Allium cepa. The sequence goes on from CM060943.1 coordinate 195,971,081, forward strand.
CATTCCTCTTTGCAGCATTCACAAAATTCAATGCTCCTTGTTGGTACTCTATACTAGTTCTATGAAAAAAGTAAAACAAATAAAAAAATTGAGCTTTAATACTAGATTATATGTCATAATTCTCAAAATACATATTAAGTTAATCATGGTTTTATCACCTGCTTTAAAAAACCCAGTCCTTTTCCATTTTCGACAAATGAAGGAAAATAAGTTTCCAATCTTTGACGTATAAATTGGTTATCTGTTGTAATCAAAAAAATAACTAGACGTTGAAGTTATTACCCAAAAAACATCCAAGCATCTTATAAATAATGCACTATCTGGAACATTGGTAACGCGCCCATAGTAAGGATAATAAACTATAATAAACCACATAAAATGAATAATAACAGAGATAGCATGTGCTGCAGTGAATGAAATAACAGAGATAGTTTTAGTTTTTAGGATACTGCACACATGAATCAAACCCCGTTCAAAAGGTTACATAGATTTGTTTTTCTTCGTTTGGTGACTGATATTATGATGCATTTGCTGAAAATATAACGCATATAGATATGTATCAGTGAGATAATTCCATGTGACCATGTAAACGCATCTGCCGAAAAATTATTTATAGAAAAATAACACATACATTTTTCTTATTTAAACTCATTCTTATCTATCATTTGTATATTTTATACATATAAATATACATGCTTCATTTCAACATTAAGTGACATGCTTCTAAAATTATAATCAAGTATAGAGATTATATCTGAGTTTTACTTACAGTTTCTTTCGCAATGGCACAAGTAAAGCATGGGAATATGATTAATCCTCATAATGGTGATGAAGATGAATATCAAGAAAACAATGGTTATGATGGATATTTGAGCTCTTTATCAGAAGAAGAAGAAGATGATGATGATGATAGCTGCAATTCAATTGGCGAAAATTCATCTAAAGATGAAGATTTTATAAACGATTTGAATTCATCTTCATATTCTTTGAATTCTTCCTTATCATCATCGAATTCATCACTTTATGATATGTCATCTCTCATTTCACATCTTCCTTTGAAGTAAGTTTTTGTTCCATTGTGTTCTAATTTTGCTTCTTTTCATATATAGAACGTTTTTTTGTCCATATTTCTTTTTCTTAATTTCTTTCTTTCCTTCTTTTATTTTTTTATTTTTTATGTCAAAAACATTAATCATACGTAAATAATTTATGGTATCATAACATTCATAACACGTATACATAAGTTTTCATATACAAGTTGTCTAACAAATCATTTGAATTTCAGGGGAGGTTTATCAAAACACTACGAAGGAAAATCACAGTCGTTTACATCACTATCGAGCATGAAGAGTTCGGAGGATCTAATCAAAACCGAAAACCCATCAAATAAGAAGATCAAAGCATTGAAAAATAATAGTTGGAGTATGATGAATTCATCCAGAATTATAAAGAAGAAAAGCTCTAAAGGATCAGTAAGCTCTTCGTTAAAAAACTTGAAGAGGAATGGTAGTTTTTTCAGAGGCAAACCATGTAAATGCAAATAAAAAAATAACATAAATTGGATACAATTAAAGCAAGAACATCGCACTAACATAATAGGAAATGATTAGAATATAAGTAAAATTTATATAAAAAAAATAGCTCGAACATAATCATATAAAATCAATTATTCGAGTTTGGATTTATTCCAATTAGGGTTAAATCGACTATTCCAATTAGGGTTTACGCAGAAATTCATATAGAGTATCCATACATAATCATATAAAATCCAGTAGACTCATAAACTTGGTTTATAAAATTTCATACCTAATCCACGAGGAGAGATCTACGAAGGGCTACCGCGACGATGTGGAGAGGAGTAGAATGAAGGACGTCTACCGCAACAATGATAACGAAGCAAGGTGGATTTTGTTGGAGGGTGAGGTAGATTTTGCTGGAGCGAAAAGGAAAGCGTGAGGAGAAAAGTTTCTAAATAATGAAGAGGAAGGGAAACGTGCCAGTAAATAAAAAAAATTCGTGAAATATTTTTTACTTTACGCGGGTGCAAAGTGGGAACGTGAAATCTTTTTAGCCGCATTTATACTTTTTAGGGAAATACTTTTTGGTTGCATTTAGAAAGAAATGCCACCAATTTTTGTAACTACAAATGGTTTTTCTTGTAGTGATTCTTAAAAGTATATATATAACTTACCAAATAATAAAAGTTGCAATGTTTAATAAGAAAATGTAATAGGATATTATACACGTAAATCTTGAAGTAATGAAAGTATTCAATGAAATCCTTTTATAAATAAGAATTTGATGTTATAAGTAGTTGTAAACTTAAGTTATAATTGAAATAGTTACTATAATAAAATGTGATAGAAAGGAATTATTATAAGTAAGTAATTACAAATTTAAGTAAATGAATTGATATGCTAAGCAATTGAATTGAACATGAATACTATAAACAAATGAATGTAAATAAATGAAATTAAGTAATAGTGAATGAACGAATGGATATAATGCAATAAAAGAAATTGACATTATTTGAACAAATGAAAATGAGATTTTGTAAGATATGAATAAGGGTAAATGAAAATAAATGCTGATTGAATAAATGGGAATAATTTTTTTTATAAGAAATAAATGCAAAATTAATGATAATCACCGAGTGAAGAAAAGAAAAAAAATGAATGAACAACAAATCTTATGAAAAGAAATTAAAAGGAATAAACTCAAATATTTGGAATGTGTTGGTTGTTTGGTTGGTAGTTGTTTGGGAAAGGATACTTCAAGTTGCTTAGGATGTATGAATAATTTAATGAGTTTAGCTAAGACTGTTGAGTAAACGGTATACTTAGTAGTTATTTGTCATTCTATGTGATTAAAGTGTCTTAACCCGAACAAACTATTTGTTTTGGTTAACATGGATGGATGTTTAACTTGTATTTGATTTCATATGATGACTGTATGATGGTTGCAAATGATTGTTGTTTATATTGATTTGTTCGTTAGGGATTGAAACAACTCTAAATATTTCATTTTGTATAACTATTAACTCTTTTTGGGATTATATAAGTGAAATACAGGTTATGGAAGCAATTGCTACTGCTTTTGGTTTCACAAAATAAGCGTTAATTGCCCGACAAATAGGTATGTTCTGGGATTACGGTTTTATAACATTATTATATTGTTTTTCCCGTTGTTGAGTTATATTATTTTGAGATATTGTGATACATACATATATATATATATATATTGTTGTATTTGATATTATATTTTCTCCCAAACCCCTCCATACAAAGGAGACTCTGCCGAAATTTTTTGTAAATTTTAGACTTTGAGAAATTTTGAAAGATGTTTTCCAACCTTTATTAATTTGAGTATAAAAAGATTTAATGGTTACAAATTGGTATATTTTATTTAATTAATTAATTTTGTAAATTTATTGGTTTATAAAGTTAATATTTTTGAATAAGATGTATTGTTTACTTAATTCTTTCTTTTCCCTTCTTTTTCCTTTTAGGGGACGAAAAGTTTTGAGTGGGGAGAGTGTAATAACCCGTAAATTTTCGATAACTAAATTTGTTATTTAATAAGATTTTGGTAATTAAACTTGGAAGAAATAAAAATTTGTAATTTGTTAATGAAATAATAATTTGAATTAAAGTTAATAATGTTAATATAAGTCGACTATTAACAGTTTGAATGGAATTCCAATAAATGGAATAATGGAAATGTCATACTTGGTTATAAAATTGAATATCAGAAACAAATGTAAATAGTTAATTAACTAATGAAATAATGCATTGTTAATAATAATTGAATGAAATCATCGTTATAATAAGAAATTATAACATTTGTTTTGTAAGTAATGAACTTGTAAATATAATGAAATGTAAATATGACAATTGGTTGCATAAAAAGAATGGGTATCAAGATCTATTAATCTATTAGAATTCAAATTATGATAATTGGATTAATTGCAATTAAATAAAATTTAATATTTAATTATTACGTTAACAGAGATTAAGATGAAATTTGAGAATATTAATTTAATAGATCATGAACCAATGTTAATTTCATCCATTTGATAATAATTTATTGAATAACATGATTTAAAATCAAATGAATGGATTTATTGGAATTTCAATTGATAGTTAATGAATTTACTGAAATTGAAATTAGATACTGTAATTGGTGAATTAATTAACTTTAAATTGATATAGAAATTTGTTATAAAGGATTTTAAACTACTAAAGTAATCCAAGATGATAAAATTATGAATTACAGAATTTGAATGTAAAAGTGATTTAATCAATTAAATATTAATTTAATTTAATAATGTGAAATATAGCCATTTTGGCCACTGACTCGGATTTTGACTAAACTAGTTTCATCGGATCCATAATAGTGAATTATTATAGGATTTCAAGTTTCGTAACGATCGGACTTGTCGTTTGATCGTACGGGCTCGAAACACCTAGAAATCAATTTAATTGAAATCAGTTGAAATCAATTTGAAATAAATTGATTTTAGCCTAACATATTCATACAATAGAATTAGGATTTGAAACCTATTCCATTGAGTTTAGATTATTTGAAAACATCTATTTTGATATATGGTTTGAGCCATTTTCGTTTCGGAGGCAGAACGGACTTTTCGGGTCATTTATCGTTCAACCGTCCAAACCAATCGCATATGTTCCTCTATTTTCAATTCTACCTATATGTATCCGGTTATGAAACCTAGCAGCCTTTTTATTTCTCATTTCTATACGTACAAAAATTTATGCTGCTCCTCTACTAATGGCAGACAAACCCTGAATTTCACAATCCAATTTTTATTCAAAATTCAACTTCAAAATTTAAACTCCTCAATATATATCGACTTATATATCGAGTTGAAGCTCTCGACGAGCGCATTTCAGATCTGTAATTCGTTTTCCAATTTGAACCTCTGTCTGCCTAGAAATTGATGAACTATTCTCGGCCGTTTATCACACGACGATCAACTTCGATGGATCGCCAAATCGATGGTACAGTTATGTAGAGAGGACCGAGGGGAGTCGATCTGAGGTGTTCATTTGGTCGTTGGGTGGTCAGATTGGCATGGAAAATCGAACTAGGGTTCGAAATTCCGATGGCTGCTGCCCTTTTTTGTGAGGAGAACGGCAAATCGAAGGGGGGGCTCGTGGCTGTGGGGCCTGGGGCGAAGTCGGCAGACTCTTCGGCGGCAGAGGCACGCTGTTCGGGGCAGTCAACGGTGATGTTGATTAGGGGGCATTGGGTTTTGTTGCTCGATGGTGGTCCGAAAGAAGCGTAGTTCTGTGTGCTGATGACGTGGCCGAACGTGCTGTGAGTGATTTGTTTTTTTATTATTTCTTTTTATCTTATTTTAAATTCAGTTTCAAATGTTCTAATCGAAATAACTTTCACATATGAGGTCCGTTTCACACGCGGTTTTCTCCGCTAGAATCATATTGAAATTTTGGACATTTTGACGCTAGTTTGGACAAATTCTGAGACTGTTCAAATTTTAAGTTTAGATTGGATTAAATTCAATTTAAATTCAAAGGCAAGTGTTTTAACCCTCTCACAACTTCTAAAATTTCTTATGTTTGTTAAATTTAATTTATGATGTGATTAGGAATTTATTTATCGTTGTTTGGTATATTTTTAACCTTCATCTCAGTTAAATTGAATTTATTGTTATTTAATTTATTATTGCATATATACTGCCAATTAAATACCTGTTATTTATTATCAGTTCTATATTGATTTTTATTGATTGTTTTGGATGATGATTGTGATGAATGTTGATTATTGATATTGGTTGAATAGTTGTTTAGTTTATATCGTTATAAACTGCAAGTTCGTTATGGATTATTATTAATTCGAGATTGCGGTTTGAACTGATATACAGCCGTAAAATATTAAATTGCGGATTGAAATGATAAATATCCGTATCACTTGACCTTAGGGTAGAGAATTATATACGGACGCCGGATTGGTTAAATTAAATGATTTTAAAATCCTTAAATCTTTGAATTTAATCAATTAATATTTAGGAATAAAATTTGATTCGTATAAATTGAAGTATTATAGAAAAATCAAGTTTTGTGTTGAAATGCGAATTTGTTTAAAAAGGAATTTATTTAAGAAATTAAATCAGAATTTTTAAAGTTAAACTTTTTACGTATAAAAGAAATTCTATCGAAATTGAGTTATTAAATTGTTCGAAAATAACATTGAAATACTTTGAAATTGGAGTAATAAGTATTGATTTTTGAACATGGATTGAAATGATATGATATTCGATAGTTTATTGAAACCTGGTTTGTCGATTTAGAAATTTGAAATGGTCCAAATATGTTGAAATGGAATGAACAGTTTAATTTGATGTTAATTTCAAAATTCATATATTATTATAAAATGTTTTTAAAGATATATTATTTAAAATTTTCTAATTACTAAAATTTTCAAATCTATTAAACTATTTAACCAATATTGACTATATATTATTTTAATTTATTTTAAACCAATTTAATTTATTTTAAAACTAATTAAACCCTTTTAATTTATATTAAATCTAATTAATCTATTTTAAGCTATTTATCTATTTTAATTATATGTAATCTAAATTAAATCTATTTAACTATCTTAAACCAATTTAAAAATATTTTACCTAAATTTAAAATATTCTAGAGCATTTTAACTATTTGGTACCATTTAAATTAATTTCTAAATTTCCAAACTAAGTACGTGGAAGAGATTATATTCATTTCAATTTGGTTTTAAAAGAAAATAAGGTTAAAAGATGTTATAACCTAATTTGGGATTTTGAATGTATAATAAATTGAAATGATGATTTTGAAGCAATGACTTAACCTGTTTTTTTAATATGATTTGAATTCCTAAATAAACCATTTAAATTTCCATGTATTTCAAAGCTTTAATTTCCCACCATTTCAAAACTTATTCTTTGATAATTTCATATACATCAATTCCAACTACTATTGTTTAGATTTGAAACGTTACTAAATAAATCAAATATCGTTGTAGTAGAACTTTTAGAGTTCAAATAACTGGATACTCTTCCAATTAAATTAACTTGATAATATTCAATTTAATAAATTTGATAATCATTTAAATCCTCTAACTAAAAATCAAGTTATAAAATCGTACCTCTTAAATCTAAATTTATTTACATTCCAAATCCAATTTATTCAAGAACAATTCTTAAATAATTCAATTCAACCCAATTTCATATTTATCTTCCAACTTTAATTTTTTTTTGAGTCCTTATAAATTCTATATATATTATACCTTAAATAGGTACTTACCAATATAATATAAACCATCAAACTCCATTATTAAACTCATTTTTATTAAACAATTTTATACATAGCTTAAATTCGAGAATTTAACTATATATATATATATATATAATAATATTTCTATAACATCAAAATTTGTATTTAATAAACCGTATATTCCTTTCCAAAACCATAGAAAATCACTTCAAAATGTTTCTCTATATATATATATATATAGACCGCGGTGCCTGTATATAATTTTCTATCGTATGGTCAAGTGATATAGATATTTATCATTTCAATCCGCAATTTAAAAATAAAAATAACGGTTATATATCATTTCAAACCACAATCTTGAATGAGATGAAAATGCATAATAACTTGCAGTTAACAATATAAAATACAACATTCATTCATCCAATATCAACCATCAACAATTTATCTCCATCGTCATAAAATTCAACAATAGCATCAATATAGAATGAAAAATAAACAATAGGTATTAAATAGCAGTTTAATTCAATAATAAATTAAATAACTGTTTAACTGGCAGTTTATATGCAATGAATAATTAATTAACAAATTTAACTGGCAGTTTAAATGCAATGAATAAATCAAATAGCAATTTAATTTAAATAAATGAAACTAACTGAGATGATGATTAAAATATACCAAACAACCATAAATAAATTTTAAATCACATCATATATCAATTTAACAAACATAAGAAATTTTAGAAGTTGTGAGTGCGTTAAAACACTCACCTTTTGAATTTAAATCGAATTTAAATCCGATTTAAACCCAAAAATTTGACAGTCTCCAAATTCATCCATACCAGCGCCAAAATCTCCGGAATTTTAATACGAACCCGTAGAAACGAACCGTGCATGAAACGGGCCTCGTATGAGAAAGTTACACGTATTAAATCGCTTGAAAAAAAAATTAAATTAAATTATATTAACCAAAACAAAACCCTACCTAACAGAAGGTCACGTCACCTAGAAATCACGCACGTCCATCACATTACACAGTACGCGAATCCATCTTCTCCCTGATCGAATGAAGGTAGCCACTACTTCCAGGAACCGTAATCCCAATTTCACCACAGCCTCCTCCCACATACGACCCGATCAAGACCTCCAGTGACGTCGCCTCGGCCAGCCGCTCCACCAGGACCCCATCGCGACCCACTCGAACGCTCCCTAGCAGCTCACGCCGCCACTCTCCTTTTCGTCCAATCATGGCTAATTTCATACCCCATACGACGAGCGATTGCATCCCTATGGCCTGCTCGAAACACTCGACCATACAGCACTTCCCGATCGGCCTATCGACTCAAATCCACCGTTGGTCGAAACCCTAGCCTATGAACGGCTGAGGTTCAACTTGTATTTCTAAACAAACGACAATCCAAAATGAAAAACGAATTTCACCAGAAGATTACGCACTTTGAGAGCTTCAACATATATATTTTTTTGAATTTTTTTGAGGAGTTTGAATTTTCATTTGATATTTGAATTTGTAATTGGATCTAGGGTTTGCATCCATTGAGGAAGAGGAGGAGCTGATGAAATTTTACGCAGAGACAAATAAGAATAGGCGTAGGCTAGGGTTTAGCAGGGTATTTATAGATAAAGTCGGAATAGACAAATGGATCCGAATTATAAACGTGCTAAACGATAATTGGCCCAAAAAGCCCGCTCTGACTCCGGAACGAAATTGGGTCAACCTATATATCAAAATAGATGTTTTTAAATATTTTAAACGCAATGGAAAAGGTTTCAGGTCCAAATTCCATCGTATGGAGAAGTTATGCTAAAATCAATATTTTCAAATTGATTTCAATTGATTTCAGTTGATTTCAATTTCGTTGATTTCAAGGCGTTTCAACCCCATACGATCAACGACAAGTCCGATCGATACGAAACTTGAAATCCTATAATAATTCATCGATATGGATCCGATGAAACTAGTTTCGTCGAAATCCGAGTCAGTGGTCAAAATGGCTATTTTTCCATTAATTAAATAAATTAAAATTAATTAATTAAATCAACTTTTCAATTTCAATTCGAAAATTTGCCAAATTTCATCACTTATGATTTCTCAATCATTTACAATGATTAACCAAATTTAAATGTCAACTTAGAGGTGAATAGTTTATAAATTTCAATATTAACCTCAATTTCATTAAATTATAAATTTAATTTCCAAAATTTCTATTAATTTACTTTTCATTCTACTATTCAATTCATTAATAACAATGGATGAAATAAATATTGGAATCAAAAATCCATTACATTAACATTCTCACTTTTCATCTAAATTCTCATTTATGTAATATTTTAATATTATACCCCACTTATTTGCAATTAATCCACTTATTAAATTCCATATTTCAAATAAATTAATAAATCTTGGTTTTCACTCCTTAAATCAACCAATCCTCATATTATAAATAAAATTAACCTTTATTACATCTTATAGAACTAACCATCTGAAATGACAATTTAAATCTGCCCTAACTGCACAAATTAAGACAATTAATTGCAATTTATTTCACATTAAGCTTCATCAATTATCAATTGAAACTAAATAAAACCATTTATTTATTTAAAATCTTCCTATTCAATAAATTGACAATTTATGGGTATAATTAACATTGATTCCCGATTATTACTTAAATACATCACAAAACGTTAAATTTAGATTCATTACAATTGATTACCAAAAATTTATTTAATGAAATCAATTATGCCCTTCACAATTTTTATACATTCTTAATTGTCAATTACCATTCTAATAAATCCATTCATTTGATTTCCTTCCAATTAATTAAAATTGATTTCTATAAATTGAGTTGATTTCATTGCCAAATATATACATAAATTACTGTTAAATGTCCTCAATGAATTTTATTTACTTGGTTTCAAACATTTTATTATGTCAACTACTGCCTTATAAAATAACTTACGTTTCTATTAAATTTGCATTCACACTTCCGTTACTACGCTTATTTCCATTAAAGTAGTATTTATTATCAACAGAAACATTATAATTTACTTATCTAAACATTGATTGTACAAACTTTCAATTTATTACATATTACTTCCTTAGTTAATATAACTTTAGAATTTATTCCCCGACTCCCTAATTTAAATCAATTATAACCTTACAAGTTGTTTCAATTAATAGGTATTGCACAAATTTAGTTATCCAATCAATTTCATTTACGATACAATTATCATGGGTTATACTATAGTGCATAAATATTCTTTTTATATCTTGATTTCAAATGATGTAATATTAAATTCCATTTACTACACTAGATCTAATTAATTAAGATTTAATATCAATAAATCGTTTTAAAATTTTATTCAACAAATTTCTGTAATTTCATACAAAATACTGAATTCGTTCAATCACTCCTAATTATCATTTCACTAGTTAAATCAATATTCCCATTTGTTTTCTTATATTAAACTTATAACCAAGGATGACAATTTACATTATTTCAACTAATTCAATTTCATTTTTGATTGTTAATTTTTTTATTACAACTTGTGACGCCCCACCTCTATACCCACGCTAGCCAAGAACATTACGGTGAATGATGTCGACTAGCACGGAGAATAAGGCTGTTGAGGAGCGACCATCCGTGTAATTTCTTTGCGCGAGCACCGATATGTCAGATAATATAACATGCATTCTATTTCAAGAGGAAATCCGACATACCGACACAAACTCAAAGCTACTACACGGTGGCTATATAAATCCTTCGGAAACAAATATAGAAATAAACATAACACAAATCAGTCACAGACAATTCATATCACAAAGGCGGAAATAGATATGAATATTACACTAGGAAGTGTACATCAGAGTAGTGGTCTAAAAAGATCCACAATATCACAAAAGAATAGTTACATGAGCTACACAAAAGAATAAGTATACATTATGGAGTCTATATCTCAAATGTATACAACAAAAACTACTAATCTAAGTAGTTAACCAAAAGCAAGAGAAATAAACCCCAAGAGAGAAGTCAAGCAGAAGCACCTGTAACATCTCGGTCTGACCCGAGTATTATTTAATAAGAAAATAATAAACGGATCAGTCTAACTATAAATATCAGATGAAACGATATAGAATAAGAGATATGACTAAACACATAATAATCACAGTGCCAAGCTGTGATATATATATATATATATATATATATACAATTAGTTGATAATCATCAAGAGATTAATCAATGTCACCAAATCTACACAAGAATCAAAGAAACATCATACTCCTTATTTCGTTCACCGTACCATAAATATTGACGATAATATCAATGTCAATCACAAAAGTCAATGACACACAAATTCCAGAAGACTACACAAGAAATCCAGAAATCACCAAAGTCAATGACACACAAATTCACCAATGCACAAATATTGATAGAACTTATCAATGGAAATCACGAAAATTGGTGAAACACGAATTCTAGGAATCTACACAAGAAATCCAGAAATCACAAAGGGGGGGAGGCCTATCACAAACGGGAGCATAAAGCCCACCAACACGTGTATCACAAACGAAACGCTAATTCCATGGTCGCTAACCATCACAAATTAAGCCGAAGCTCCACAAACGGCCCGAAGACCATGGGTTGCTACCCCATCACAAATTGAGTCGAAACTCCACAAAACGGGGTTTAGTCTCCCTCGCAGACAAAGAGACATCGCACATTGCTAGTCTAAATCACAAAGATGATCGTCATGATCAACGAGAAGTGTCGATTACACTAAGCTAGTAAATATATGAGTTTAGCTTCATGTCCCATAACCACTTGCTTAACTTAAATATTTACGAACAAACTGTAAATCTCCACTACAAAATTGTCACAAGAGGTTCAATCGAACAAGTCCAAGAATTAACCGACAAAGTAAACGCAAGCGTTTCATACCACTTGTTTTACTAAGCCGTTTAATTAGATTTCTCATACGAGTGAGGTAAAGGTTTGTATATACTAATAGATTGGAAAACGGTTTTATAAACGAATTTGGTATTAAAATAGTATTGAAATCGTTTGAGGAAAGAGTTTTGATATTTACTACTAGTATAGAAAACCTTTATATTTTTAAAGTGACAAATCACGAAGAAGATTGTAAGAACAATCAATCGCAAAAATTAACATACGAAGATGTGAATAAAATCCAACAAAATCGATAAAGGATCCATCGAAATGGATATTCAAAAATCCCTAAAAAGAGTCATCAAAGTCATAATAGATGATAACAACAAATAGGATTATCACGAATCGATTTAAATTAGAATTTCAATCCAAAAAGGCAAATTGGACTCAAACAGCAGGTTCAGTCGACTGAACAGAGATTTTCAGTCGACTGACCCTGTACATGGAAATTTTCCAGGTTCAGGAAACTTTCTGTTTCCAGTTTCGGTCGACTGTGCAGAGTTTTTCAGTCGACTGAAACATGCTTGGAAACTCTCGGGTTTCAGGTTCAGTCGACTGAACAGAGTTTTTCAGTCGACTGACCCTGTACCTGGGCTGTTTTTCAACCTTATTCAAATGAAGAGCAAACTCTTCCAAAATGCAACCGACGAACATTGACTCTAAGGGTTTATGCCAATCGGCAACCCGGCCCTATATGCTCCTCGGTGCATCACCAAAAACATGATCAAACATCCATAAAAGGATTTCACACAAATTCGACTTAAAAACCCAAAAATTGGAATATTCACAAAACCAATCCAAATCAAGAGCAAATGCACATGAATAAGTGTTGGGAATTCATACCCAACAACCAAAGATAATTATAGTCATAGATGTGAGATAAAAATCTCACCTTTTCTCAAAATCAAACAAGAAGAAGCTTGAAAGCAAATGGAGAATCAACCTCACTTCAACACAACCCAAATGAGCTTGAATCTAAGCTCAAAAACAAGAACATTCCCGAAATTAGGTTTAGGAATTTCTGAAATTGGTAAGAGAATAAGTTGGAGAAGAAGAAGAGAAGCTTACCAATGGGTTCTTCTTGAGTTTGGAGCAAGGAATTTGATTTGCAAGGAAAACTAGGGTTTTGGAGTTTTAATTTCCAATCTCTCCCACCATTAATACTCTAAAAACTGAAATGAGAAGAGAATGAGGGTGAGTGGGGAAGCTTGGCTCAGATTTGAGCATTAGTTAACATAGGGCTGAGCCTAAAAACCAAACCCAAAGTAAAAAAATAGCAGAAATCAACTTTCTCCAAACATATCGAAGCTTATACTAAAAAAGGTCGCAAATGGCATTTTAAACTCAATGGGAGTGGTCCCGAGCCCTAATTCGACCGTATGCAAAATGTAGCTTTTCGGACTAAAATCCGACTAACGATAAAATATTTAAATAAAATATTTAAATATAAAATCGACAAATATGCGGGTTGTTACAGACTCCCCTCCTTAAAGAAATTGCGTCCTCGCAATATTACAAGAAGAAGATATATAGTAACAACCATAAAAGCATATTCAACACAAAAGAAGTTTGAAATAAGAAGTTCACCTCAAAGAGCACGAGAAAGTAAGTCCGGATGTGTACGCTCGATGTACTCTCTAGATTCCCAAGAACAATCCTTAGGATTTGAAGACCATTGAACTTTAACAAGTGGAACATCTTTATTTCGAAGTCGTTTGACTTCCGAAGCAATGATACGAATAGGATGTTGCTCATAAGTTAAATTAGGCGAAACTTCAATTTCTTCCACAACACCGGGTTCAATAATAGAATCGGAATCTCGAAGACATTTCCGAATTTGAGAAACGTGAAACACGTCATGCATAGCAGAAAACTGAGCCGGTAACAAAAGGCGATAAGCCATGGAACCAATACGTTCGGTGATAGAAAATGGCCCAATATATCGAGGCGCAAGTTTTCCCGATCGACTGAAACGTACAACACCTTTCATTGGTGAAACACGAATAAACACAAGATCTCTCTCAGAAAATTCTAACTTCCTTCTCCGGTTATCGGCATAGGATTTTTGTCTACTTTGGGCTTCTTTCATCCTATGACGAATAAGATCAATCTTTTCTGTAGAATCCCGAATAAAATCTGGACCTAAAACCAGCTTCTCACCGGCCTCAAGCCAACAAGAAGGAGATCGGCATGGCCTTCCATAGAGTGCCTCAAAAGGTGCCATACCAATACTAGATTGGAAGCTATTATTATAGGAAAATTCAACAAGTGAAATATGATCTTCCCAACTTCCACCAAAATCAAGAACACAAGCACGAAGAAGATCTTCAAGAGTTTGATTCACACGCTCGGTTTATCTATCGGACTGGGGATGATAAGCGGTGCTAAAATTAAGCTTCATTCCCAAAGCTTTTTGAAGACTCTTCCAAAATCCACTAGTAAACAATGGATCACGATCACTAACAATAGAAGTAGGAACACCATGCAATTTAACAATTTCTTTGATAAATATTTTGGCCAAAAGAAGAACGGTTCGGTTAGACCGAACGGGAATAAAATGGGCGGATTTAGTAAGTCTATCAACAATTACCCATAAGCTATCATAACCCGATCGAGAACGGGGAAGGCCATCTATAAAATCCATGGAAATTTGATCCCACTTACAAACTGGAATTTCTAAAGGTTGCAATAACCCTCCGGGCCTTTGATGTTCGGCCTTAACGAGTTGGCAAGTCATGCAACGTTTAATGAAGTTCGCGATGTCAAGTTTCATTCCCTCCCAATAATAAAGTCGCTTCACATCCGCGTACATTTTACTACTACCGGGATGAATGGTAAATTTAGAACGATGTGAATCTTCTAAAATATCTTTACGAAGATCACCAATATTTGGCACAACAAGTCTACCAAATTTCCGAATGCCGCCACGAGAATCGATATCAAAGTCTTTCAAACCTTCAATATCGATTTTATCCCTAATATTTTGGCCAAGAAGAGCCAAGTCGGGATCTAGCCCTTGAGCTTCAAGAATGCGGTCTAAAAGAGATGGATGAGCCTCAAGGCTACATAAAACAAATGATGAGCATAAATCGGAAATACGGTCTCGAATTTCGCAAGTGGATAAAATCTCGAGATCGTTCCATTCGGATATCGTCATAGAAACAACAGCTTGTTGTTTACGGCTAAGAGCATCGGCGACAAGATTGCCCTTACCGGGAGTATAAAGAATATCAAGATCATATGGTGCAAGAAATTCGAGCCAACGCTGTTGACGCAAATTAAGTTCCTTTTGAGAGAATAAATATTTCAAAGACTTATGATCTGTGTAAAGAACAAATTTCTCTCCTAAGAGATAATGACGCCAAATCCGAAGAGCAAAAACAATAGCCGCGAGCTCTAAATCATGAGTGGCATATCTAGTCTCAGCAGGCTTTAATTGCCTAGAAGCATAAGCAATAACGCGTTCCTTTTGCATAAGAACGGCACCCAAACCAATGCGACTAGCATCGGTATAAACAACGAAATCTTGATTCCCATCGGGAATAACAAGAATAGGAGCATCAGAAAGAAGTTCCTTTAATTTCTGAAAAGAAGCTTCACATTTGTCCGACCAAATGTATTTAACACCTTTCTTCGTCAAGCTAGTGAGAGGCACGGAAATCTTAGAAAAGTCTTTAATAAAACGACGGTAATAGCCCGCCAATCCAAGAAAACTACGAATCTCTGTCACACTCTCCGGTCTCTTCCAATCTTGAGTCGCTTCAATCTTTGAAGGATCCACGGAAATTCCGGATTCAGAAATAATGTGACCTAGAAACTTCACACGAGATTGCCAAAAGTGGAACTTAGAGAATTTTGCCTTTAATTGATTACTCCTAAGAGTTTCCAACACAATCCGAAGATGTTTTTCATGCTCCTCCTCGGTTTTAGAATACACAAGAATATCATCAATAAAGATGAGAACAAATCGATCAAGAAAATCTTTGAAGACTCGATTCATAAGGTCAACGAAATAAGCAGGGGCATTCGTTAACCCAAATGGCATCACAAGCCATTCATAAGATCCATAACGAGTACAGAACGAGGTCAATGGAATGCTATCCTCTGCAATACGAAGCTGATGAAAACCAGTAGCCAAATCCAATTGTGAAAAGACTCTAGCACCACTAAGTTGATCGAATAGATCATCAATCCGAGGTAAAGGATATTTATTTTTGATAGTAAGATCATTAAGCTTGCGATAGTCAACGCAAAGCCTAAGTGTACCATCGGATTTCTTCACAAAAATAGCTGAAGCTCCCCAAGGCGAGGAACTAGAGAGAATAAATTGCTTCGTTTCCAATTCAGATAATTGTTTACGCATCTCCTCGTTTTCTTTATTGGACATACGATACGGAGGACGAGTGATAGGTTGAGCTTCCGGAATAAGATTAATTCTGAACTCAATTGCTCGCTTAGGTGGTAATCCTAAAACGGGCTCGAATATGTCGGAAAATTCACAAACGACGTGAATAAGAGAAATAATATCACCCTCATCATCATCATCGTCATCACGAGGATTTAAAGAATATAAAGATGCAACCAAAGCAGAATCTGAATCCTTAAGAACAACAGAAACCTGATTAACAGATTGAGGATGTCGAAGATGAATAGTCCGCTCAGGACATAGGATATGAGCTTCATAATGGTTAAGCCAATCCATTCCCAAAATCATTCCAAAGCCTAAATAACACATGACATGCAAATCGGCTCGGAAAGATAAATCACACAAAATAATCTCGACATCTTTACACAATAAACTGATTGTTGCGGATCCACCAACCGGATTCGCAATTCTCAAAGAAGTCATTAAACACAAAACATCCAAAAAAAAGTATCAACAAGTTCTTTTGATATAAAAGAATGGGACGCACCCGTATCAAAAAGAACTCGAATAGGATGATCATGAAACAAAATAATTCCATCTAGAATGGAATGAGAAATACCTTGGCCACGAGATGTGTTGCCAGGGGCTTGAGCAACATTTAACTTTCCCTCCTTCCTGCCCTGAAGCTTGGGGCACGAAGATATAACATGACCGGGAACTTTGCAGTAGCGACAAGAAAGAGACTTTGGGCACTTGTTCGTATAATGGTCCTTCGAACCACAATTATAGCATTCCCCACGACCAAAGGAAGAAGTCTTTGCCACGGAGGTTGCTTGCTTCCCTTTCTTATTGGGATAAGGGCCTTTGA
This sequence comes from Allium cepa, assembly GCA_030765085.1. Taxonomy (NCBI): domain Eukaryota; kingdom Viridiplantae; phylum Streptophyta; class Magnoliopsida; order Asparagales; family Amaryllidaceae; genus Allium; species Allium cepa. The sequence goes on from CM060943.1 coordinate 195,988,576, forward strand.
ATTTTCTTGGCCTCTTCTTGTTGTTGAAGTTTGGTTTGGAACCTACCACTTCAACATCATTCTCTCTATCCGCCTCTTCAAGATGAAGAGCGATATCAACGAGTTGGTCGAAGGAAACTTCTAACTTTAGAAGTAATGGCTTCTTGAGACTTTTGTTTAAGCCATAAACAAATCTCTGATTCTTCTTCAGAGGGGTGTTGATGTATTCAACCCCATATTTGGAAAGCGACTCGAAGGAGGCGACGTAATCAGTCACGGAGGACTCACCTTGAACAAGGTCTATAAATCGTCGAGCAAATGTCACTTTTTCAGCTTCCGGTACGAATTTCAACTCGAAGCGTTCTCGGAATTTCTCCCAAGTGAGATCCGCTTCATTAGTTTCAGAAATAAAAAGCTCGTACCAGTCCAATGCTCTTTCTCGGAGCATATTAGAGGCCACCTGAACTCGGTGAAGGTCAATAAGATTCATGCGCGAAAAGATGCGATCGCATGTTCTTAGCCAAGCCTGTACTTCAATAACAGTTTCGGAACCTTTGAATGGCTCCCCACCCAAATTAGTGTAATCGCTACACAAGCGTGCAAATCCCGACTTTGGGTGAGTAGGTTCCGGGTTAGCTCCAGCTGCTTGAGCATTTGTTACCAAATCAAGAAGCTGTTGAGCAGTCATAAAAACTCCATCCTGGGGCGGAGTGCTAGATGGCACGGCTCTGGGACGGCCTGGTCTAGACATTTCTCTTCCTTTAGAAAGAAAGAAGAAGAAGAAAAGGTTATTCACCAAACTGAATATCAAGCAATCTTGATAAACAAAACAAGGAATCATAAGGAAAATAGGATGAATCGGTACGAAGACCCGAATAAAATCCTAAAGCACGACTCCTAAGATGAACTTAGAACGATGATCCTTGTTATAATATTCCATATTATTCCGAAGTTTGGCTCTGATACCAAGCTGTGACGCCCCACCTCTATACCCACGCTAGCCAAGAACATTACGGTGAATGCTGTCGACTAGCACGGAGAATAAGGCTGTTGAGGAGCGACCATCCGTGTAATTTCTTTGCGCGAGCACCGATATGTCAGATAATATAACATGCATTCTATTTCAAGAGGAAATCCGACATACCGACACAAACTCAAAGCTACTACACGGTGGCTATATAAATCCTTCGGAAACAAATATAGAAATAAACATAACACAAATCAGTCACAGACAATTCATATCACAAAGGCGGAAATAGATATGAATATTACACCAGGAAGTGTACATCAGAGTAGTGGTCTAAAAAGATCCACAATATCACAAAAGAATAGTTACATGAGCTACACAAAAGAATAAGTATACATTATGGAGTCTATATCTCAAATGTATACAACAAAAACTACTAATCTAAGTAGTTAACCAAAAGCAAGAGAAATAAATCCCAAGGGAGAAGTCAAGCAGAAGCACCTGTAACATCTCGGTCTGACCCGAGTATTATTTAATAAGAAAATAATAAACGGATCAGTCTAACTATAAATATCAGATGAAACGATATAGAATAAGAGATATGACTAAACACATAATAATCACAGTGCCAAGCTGTGATATATATATATATATATATATATATACTTAGTTGATAATCATCAAGAGATTAATCAATGTCACCAAATCTACACAAGAATCAAAGAAACGTCATACTCCTTATTTCGTTCACCGTACCATAAATATTGACGATAATATCAATGTCAATCACAAAAGTCAATGACACACAAATTCCAGAAGACTACACAAGAAATCCAGAAATCACCAAAGTCAATGACACACAAATTCACCAATGCTCAAATATTGATAGAACTTATCAATGGAAATCACGAAAATTGGTGAAACACGAATTCTAGGAATCTACACAAGAAATCCAGAAATCACAAAGGGGGGGAGGCCTATCACAAACGGTAGCATAAAGCCCACCAACACGTGTATCACAAATAGAACGCTAATTCCATGGTCGCTAACCATCACAAATTAAGCCGAAGCTCCACAAACGGCCCGAAGACCATGGGTTGCTACCCCATCACAAATTGAGTCGAAACTCCACAAAACGGGGTTTAGTCTCCCTCGCAGACAAAGAGACATCGCACATTGCTAGTCTAAATCACAAAGATGATCGTCATGATCAACGAGAAGTGTTGATTACACTAAGCTAGTAAATATATGAGTTTAGCTTCATGTCCCATAACCACTTGCTTAACTTAAATATTTACGAACAAACTGTAAATCTCCACTAGAAAATTGTCACAAGAGGTTCAATCGAACAAGTCCAAGAATTAACCGACAAAGTAAACGCAAGCGTTTCATACCACTTGTTTTACTAAGCCGTTTAATTAGATTTCTCATACGAGTGAGGTAAAGGTTTGTATATACTAATAGATTGGAAAATGGTTTTATAAACGAATTTGGTATTAAAATAGTATTGAAATCGTTTGAGGAAAGAGTTTTGATATTTACTACTAGTATAGAAAACCTTTATATTTTTAAAGTGACAAATCACGAAGAAGATTGTAAGAACAATCAATCGCAAAAATTCACATACGAAAACGTGAATAAAATCCAACGAAATCGATAAAGGATCCATCGAAATGGATATTCAAAAATCCCTAAAAAGAGTCATCAAAGTCATAATAGATGATAACAACAAATAGGATTATCACGAATCGATTTAAATTAGAATTTCAATCCAAAAAGGCAAATTGGACTCAAACAGCAGGTTCAGTCGACTGAACAGATATTTTCAGTCGACTAACCCTGTACATGGAAATTTTCCAGGTTCAGGAAACGTTCTGTTTCCAGTTTCAGCCGACTGTGCAGAGTTTTTCAGTCGACTGAAACATGCCTGGAAACTCTCGGGTTTCAGGTTCAGTCGACTGAACAGAGTTTTTCAGTCGACTGACCCTGTACCTGGGCTGTTTTTCAACCTTATTCAAATGAAGAGCAAACTCTTCCAAAATGCAACCGGACGAACATTGACTCTAAGGGTTTATGCCAATCGGCAACCCGGCCCTATATGCTCCTCGGTGCATCACCAAAAACATGATCAAACATCCATAAAAGGATTTCACACAAATTCGACTTAAAAATCCAAAAATTGGAATATTCACAAAACCAATCCAAATCAAGAGCAAATGCACATGAATAAGTGTTGGGAATTCATACCCAACAACCAAAGATAATTATAGTCATAGATGTGAGATAAAGATCTCACCTTTTCTCAAAATCAAACAAGAAGAAGCTTGAAAGCAAATGGAGAATCAACCTCTCTTCAACACAACCCAAATGAGCTTGAATCTAAGCTCAAAAACAAGAACATTCCCGAAATTAGGTTTAGGAATTTCTGAAATTGGTAAGAGAATAAGTTGGAGAAGAAGAAGAGAAGCTTACCAATGGGTTCTTCTTGAGTTTGGAGCAAGGAATTTGATTTGCAAGGAAAACTAGGGTTTTGGAGTTTTAATTTCCAATCTCTCCTACCATTAATACTCTAAAAACTGAAATGAGAAGAGAATGAGGGTGAGTGGGGAAGAGTGGCTCAGATTTGAGCATTAGTTAACATAGGGCTGAGCCCAAAAACCAAACCCAAAGTAAAAAAATAGCAGAAATCAACTTTCTCCAAACATATCGAAGCTTATACTCAAAAAGGTCGCAAACGGCATTTTAAACTCAATGGGAGTGGTCCCGAGCCCTAATTCGACCGTATGCAAAATGTAGCTTTTCGGACTAAAATCCGACTAACGATAAAATATTTAAATAAAATATTTGAATATAAAATCGACAAATATGCGGGTTGTTACACAACTGCTACACTTAAATTCCTAACATTCGCTTCATTATAAATTATAAGATTTTTATTTCTTTCTAAATTTAATTAAAAATCTTATTAATTTAATTCATTTTAATCATCGAATTTAACGGGTCATTACACTCTTCCCCACTCAAAACTTTTCGTCCCCGAAAAGTAAAAGAAGGGAAAAGAAGAATTAAGAAATCAATATATCTTATTCAAAACATTAATTTTATAACCAATTAAATTTACAAAATTTGTTACTTTAAATAAAATATACAAATTTACGATCATTATATCTTTTTATACTTAAATCAATAAAGTTTGGAAAATATTTTCAAAAATATTCTAAGTCTAAAATTTATGGAAAATTTCGGTAGAGTCTCCTTTGTACGGGAAGGCTCGGGAGAAAATATAATAACAATATATAACATATAATTTCCAAAATAATATATCCCAACACAGGAAAAAATAATATAATACCGCTATAAACCGTAATCCGAAAACGTACCTATTTGTCGGGCAATTAACACTTAATTATGAAACCAAAAGTAGTAGCAATTGCTTCCATAACCTGTATTTCACTTATATAATCTGAAAAGAGTTAACAATTATATAAAATGAAATATTTAAGGTTGTTTTCAACCTCCAACAACAATCAATACATACAACAATCACTTCCAACCAGGTATACAACCATCACATAGAAATCAACACAAATCAATCATTCATTCATATCAAACAAAACAAATAGTTGTTCGGGTTCGAACTTTATATTGTATAGAATGAAAAATAAACTACTGAGCGCACCATTTACTCAACAGTTTTTGATGAAGCTAAATAGATTATTCATACATCCAAACAATTTTACAGTATCCTTACCCAAACAAGCATAAACCAAGACAAACAACACTTCCAAACAAGAAATCAAATTAAATTTCCAACTTCATAGCATTTATTGTTTGATTTCCTTTTTATTCATATAATGATTTATCTTTTTTTCTTTCTTTTTCTTCATTTATTTTCAGTATTCATCTTTCTATTTATTTTATTAATAAAGAGCTTCAATCTTTTACTTAAGCTTATTATCTTTCATATACACTACTTAATTTTATTCATTTACTTTCATTTATTACTAAATTCCATTTATAATACTTACCTTTCTTATTTTTATTAGTAGTCTTTTCAATTACACTTAAGATTATAATATTACAATATCAAATTCTTATTTATTAAGAAATTTCATTAATTACTTTCATTACCTCAGGTTTATTACTTGTATAATATCTATTACATTTTCTTATTAACATTTCAACTTTAATATTTGGTACGTTATAAATATGCTTTTAAGAATGTAATTGAAAATCATACAAGTTTATCTTATTTCCTTTAAAATTTATTCAATGTTCAATAATTATATCCTTTGTATTATAGGTTACACATTTCAGATTTCTTTTAATTTCATTCATAACTTATCATTAAATTTCTTATTTTAATTGAAGGTTCTAATTTTAAATTAGATACATTCAATTTCACTACAATAACTGAAACTATTAATCAATTGAAACTTAAGAATTAAATACCGGGTTTTATTCAAATCATTTTAAAATAACAAACAAATATACACTTACAAATTTATATATATATATCAAAGTATATTTAAACAAATTAAAATTTATATATGTTTATCAAAACAACTCTGCAGTAAAACACTACAGTGGCCTTCCCACTTCGAAACTCGAAAATGAATGTCGATGATGCGTGCACTCATCACCGAAATTATTCCAGCGACAGAGAGGGGAGTACATAACTTTATATTTCTTATTGAAATATCTATATCAGAAAATACTTCCAATAATATTATTATTATATTTCAAAACTATTCAAAAGAATTTTCAAAACCCTGGAACTTAAGTTCTAAATTTCCAATTTTTTTATTTATTTAATTTTCAACTTTTTTTCAACTATTATTTATATTTTCATTACCTAACAACCAATATATAGCAACCAAATATATATCTTATTATTTATTTTATATATAGAAAATATAATAGGCAAAATTATTTCATTCACCTACATTAAAACCAAATATTATGCCGGTCTGTCCTATTAAGTGTTTAGAAATCCCTATTGGTGTCAAGCGTCCCATGCACCAACCAGAATTTATAAATACAAAATGGAACAGATTAACACAATATAAAACCTTTTATAACACTAACAAATACGCTCTCTCATATATACACTCAGCGACTCCCATAGGGTATTACTACCCTATGAATAAAGAGTCAAACCCCACAAAGCTAAGGTTTATCGCTAAACCAAAGCTCTGATACCAGATGTAACATCCTGCCTTTTTGCACGGTTCAAGTCGACACATGTGCCAATTCAAACCATGTGGAAGGGCGGATTGTTATGGGGTAAATAAGAAAAAGCAGGGAAAGAAAGGAAAAAAACAAAATAGAATCTTACAGCGGAACGGTAAAACATAATAATCAAATATACAGTTCATGAAGATGTTTTACAAAACATTTGATTATATTTATATAGTACATATCAGAGTTACACATACCATACAATAATAATTATGCAGCGGAATAAAATGGTGTAGTGGAATAATGTACTAGATATAGTAATACAAATCTTCGTCTTCGTCCTCCAGAGCTAAAATCTTCGAAACCTGAAATGCTCAGGCTGACCCGAGCGAATTGAAAAGACAAAACACTTGAGTCAGAACTAAAATATCTTATGTGAGTTAAATTAACAGAAATAAATATGAGTGCAGTAACTCAAGAGATGCTCGAGATTTACATCTCCTAAGGATCCGTTAAACTATTTACTATGTAGTATATTTCGCTATTATAATAGTGTCTAATTGTAAAATAAACTTACTTTTAAATAGCGTTAAGGCTTTACATTTTCCACCTTAACACGTAAAATGCCAATAGTCTATACAGTACCGTAATACCTCCTGATCGGGAGGCTACCAGAGGATACTCCATAGGTACGACACAAATAGAAACTCGTACAAGGCGCGATAGGGTAGGTGACACGACACAACTAGGCAATGGCAGGGTAGATATACCAATTACGCTTCCGGGTCGGTGGTAAGCGTAGCCGCCGCTACCGCCTACCTCGAGCCACACCCACAAATCAAAGAAATCAAAAGTGGCCACCGAATAAAACCAAAGTTAGAGTAGAATATCGAAGGGATGTGCCCGATCAAAGGTGCTACCTCAATTAACCTGTTGATCGCTCCTGTTTTAGCAACCTTATGTCAACTCACGGGAGTTGGGTCCACGTATTTACCTCAAAGGAACCGCCGCCACCATCCTACTTCATTCTGGAATCTCCACCGCGTACACGGTTGTTGAAGTGGTTTTCGGGGTTGGCAGAGAGTATGAAAACTTCCGATCCAGGTCTCTTCAACAACCAAACGTTATTATAACACCACGGTCTTTTCAAAATAGTTTATACTTTAAAACCAGAAATAATATCCATTTCAAAACCATATAAATACGATATCATTTCTATTTTAAAACCCAAATCAATATGATATCCTTTTTATTTCAAATATATCTTTTTCAAAAATCATAGTACTTTCAAAATATATATACCTTAAACCCATAGCTTCGAAACATTCTCAATACATAAATGGTTTAAATATAAATTACTTTATAAAGTAAATTAGCCTTTTAATTTCTCAAATCAATTCCAAATACAGATTTGAATTCCCAAATAAACCATTTAAATTTCCATGTATTTCAAAGCTTAAATTTCCCACCATTTCAAAACTTATTCTTTGATAATTTCATATACATCAATTCCAACTACTATTTTTTAGACTTGAAACGTTACTAAATAAATCAAATATCGTTTTAGTAAAACTTTTAGAGTTCAAATAATTGGATGCTCTTTCAATTAAATTAACTTGATAATATTCAATTTAATAAATTTGATAATCATTTAAATCCTCTAAATAAAAATCAAGTTATAAAATCATACTCTTAAATCTAAATTTATTTGCATTCCAAATCCAATTTATTCAAGAACAATTCTTAAATAATTCAATTCAACCCAATTTCATATTTATCTTCCAACTTTAATTTTTTTGAGTCATTATAAATTATATATATATAATACCTTAAATAGGTACTTACCCATATAATACAAACCATCAAACTCCATTATTAAACTCATTTTTATTAAACAATTTTATGCATAGCTTAAATTCGAGAATTTAACTATGTATATAAAATAATATTTATATAACATCAAAATTTGTATTTAATAATCCGTATATTCCTTTCCAAAACCATAGAAAATCACTTCAAAATGTTTCTCTCTATATATATAGACCGCGGTGCCTGTATATAATTTTCTATCCTATGGTCAAGTGATACAGATATTTATCATTTCAATCCGCAATTTAAAAATAAAAATAACGGTTATATATCATTTCAAACCACAATCCCGAATGAGATGAAAATGCATAATAACTTGCAGTTTATAACAATATAAAATACAGCATCCATTCATCCAATATCAACCATCAACATCAACCATTTATCGCCATCGCCATCAAGTTCAACAATAGCATCAATATAGAACGGAAAATAAACAACATGTATTAAATAGCAGTTTAATTCAATAATAAATTAAATAACTGTTTAACTAACAGTTTATATGCAATGAATAATTAATTAACAAATTTAACTGGCAGTTTAAATGCAATGAATAAATTAAATAGCAATTTAATTTAAATAAATGAAACCAACTGAGATGATGATTAAAATATACCAAACAACCATAAATAAATTTTAAATCACATCATATATCAATTTAACAAACATAAGAAATTTTAGAAGTTGTGAGTGCGTTAAAACACTCACCTTTTGAATTTAAATCGAATTTAAATCCGATTTAAACCCAAAAATTTGACAGTCTCCAAATTCATCCATACCAGCGCCAAAATCTCCGGAATTTCAATACGAACCCGTAGAAACGAACCGTGCATGAAACGGGCCTCGTATGAGAAAGTTACACGTATTAAATCGCTTGAAAACAAAATTAAATTAAATTATATTAACCAAAACAAAACCCTACCTAACAGAAGGTCACGTCACCTAGAAATCACGCACGTCCATCACGTTACACAGTACTCGAATCCATCTTCTCCCTAATCGAATGAAGGTAGCCACTACTTCCAGGAACCGTAATCCCAATTTCACCACAGCCTCCTCCCACATACGACCCGATCAAGACCTCCAGTGACGTCGCCTCGGCCAGCCGCTCCACCAGGACCCCATCGCGACCCACTCGAACGCCCCCTAGCAGCTCGTGCCGCCGCTCCCCTTTTCGTCCAATTACGGCTAATTTCGTACACCATACGACGAGCGATTGCATCCCTATGGCCTTCTCGACACACTCGACCATACAACACTTCCCGATCGGCATATCGACTCAAATCCACCGTTGGATCGAAACCCTAGCCTATGAACGGCTAAGGTTCAACTTGTATTTCTAAACAAACGACAATCTAAAATGAAAAACGAATTTCACCAGAAGATTACGCACTTCGAGAGCATCAACATATATTTTTTTCGAATTTTTCTGAGGAGTTTGTATTTTCATTTGATTTTTGAATTTGCAATTGGATCTAGGGTTTGCATCCATTAGGGAAGAGGAGGAGCTGATGAAATTTACGCGTAGACAAATGAGAATAGGCATAGGCTAGGGTTTCACAGGGTATTTATAGATAAAGTTGGAATAGACAGATGGATCCGAATTATAAACGCGCTAAACAATAATTGGCCCAAAAAGCCCGTTCTGACTCCGGAACGAAATTGGGTGAACCCATATACCAAAATAGATGTTTATAAATATTTTAAACGCAATGGAAAAGGTTTCAGGTCCAAATTCCATCATATGAAGAAGTTATGCTAAAATCAATATTTTCAAATTGATTTCAATTGATTTCGATTTCGTTGATTTCAAGGCGTTTTAAGCCCATACGATCAACGACAAGTCCGATCGATACGAAACTTGAAATCCTACAATAATTCACCGATACAGATCCGATGAAACTGGTTTCATCGAAATCTGAGTCAGTGGTCAAAATGGCTATTTTTCCATTAATTAAATAAATTAAAATTAATTAATTAAATCAACTTTTCAATTTCAATTCAAAATTTGCCAAATTTCATCACTTATGATTTCTCAATCATTTACAATGATTAACCAAATTTAAAAGTCAACTTGGAGGTGAATAATTTATAAATTTCAATATTAACCTCAATTTCATTAAATTATAAATTTAATTTCCAAAATTTCTATTAATTTACTTTTCATTCTACTATTCAATTCATTAATAACAAATGGATGAAATAAATATTGGAATCAAAAATCCATTACATTAACATTCTCACTTTTCATCTAAATTCTCATTTATGTAATATTTTAATATTATACTCCACTTATTTGCAATTAATCCACTTATTAAATTCCATATTTCAAATAAATTAATAAATCTTGGTTTTCACTCCTTAAATCAACCAATCCTCATATTATAAATAAAATTAACCTTTATTACATCTTATAGAACTAACCATCTGAAATGACAATTTAAATCTGCCCTAACTGCACAAATTAAGACAATTAGTTGCAATTTATTTCACATTAAGCTTCATAAATTATCAGTTGAAACTAAATAAAACCGTTTATTTATTTAAAATCTTGCTATTCAATAAATTGACAATTTATGGGTATAATTAACATTGATTCCCGATTATTACTTAAATACATCACAAAACGTTAAATTTAGATTCACTACAATTGATTACCAAAAATTTATTCAATGAAATCAATTATTCCCTTTACAATTTTTATACATTCATTAATTGTCAATTACCATTCAAATAAATCCATTCATTTGATTTCCTTCTAATTAATTAAAATTGATTTCTATAAATTGAGTTGATTTCATTGCCAAATATATACATAAATTACTGTTAAATGTCCTCAATGAATTTTATTTACTTGGTTTCAAACTTTTTATTACATCAATTACTTCCTTTAAAATAAACTTACGTTTCCGTTACTATACTTATTTCCTTTAAAATAAACTTACGTTTCCGTTACTATACTTTGACAACTGTGTATGCGGTGGAGATTCAAGAATGAAGTAGGATGGCGGCGACGATCCTATATGAGGTATATATGTGGACCCGACTCACACGAGTTGGCTTAAGGTGGCTAAAACAGAAGCAATTGACGGGACAATGAGGTAGCTCCTCTGATCGAACACATTCCATCGATCCTATGTTCTGACATTTGATGTATTCGGTGGCAATCCTTCGATTTTTACTCGGGATTGTGTTTCGAGGTGGGCGGTAGTTGCGGCTATGCGTTACCACCAGTCCGAAAGTGTAATTGGTATATCTACCCTGGCATTGCCTAGTTGTGCCGTGTCACCTACCCTAGCGCGACTTCTACGAGTTTGTTTTATGTCGTACCTATGTGATATCCTCTAGCAGTCACAGTTTACAAGGAGTCACAGTACTGTATAGACTATTGGCATTATAAAAAAGTGTTAAGGAGGATATGGGTAACGCCTTAACGCTATTTTAATAGTTTATATTACTATAGACATTATTATAATAGCGTATATTACTACATAGTAGATAGTTTAACGGATCCTTAGGAGGTGCAAATCCCGAGCATCTCTTAAGTTACCGCACACACCTTAAACACTGGATAGGAGATGTCAAATTCCGTAAACATATCTGACGTCGTTCCACTCATACTTATTTCCGTTGATTTAACTTACATAAGATCTTTTAGTTCTGACTCGAGTATTTTGTCTTTTCAATTCGCTCGAGTCAGCCTGAGCATTTCAGGATTTGAAGACTTTATTTCTGAAGGACGAAGACGAAGATTGTATTACTATTATTTATTATATTATTCCACTACATTCATACTATTTCGCTGCATTGTTATTTATTATTCTCTGGTATGTGTAATTCTGATTCTATATTGTATTAGTATAATCAAATGTTTTGTAAACAGCTTCATGAACTGTAATTTGATTATTATATTTTGTCATTCCGCTGCGAGATTCTATTTTGTTTTCTTTCTTTCTCCTTCTTTTCTTATTTACCCTAATAATAATTCGCCATTTTGTATGATTTGAGTCTGATGTGTGTGGTTTATCATCGATTTAAGGCGTACAAAAAGGCGGGATGTTACATCTCTCTATAGTATTAACAAATTTTAATGTTCTTTAAAAATAGGATCGAACAATTAAACTTGCTCGATATTAACAAATCTTAATATCCTCTTAAAATAGGATTTAACAATTAATTTTCTTTACACATTCAAAACCTTCTTCTACACTTAAAAATAAGATCTAGCAAATAAACATTTTTTCTTTAATTAACTACAAATTCATTGTTTATTAATTAATAATACAAATAAAATTCAAACCAACAAAAAAAAAAGATTTTGAAACTTAAAAGAAAAGTTTAAGTTAACTACACATTATTTCAACGTAAAAACATGTCTAAACATTTGTAAAATCTATATTTTTTTGAACGTATTAATCGTATATAATCTTTAGAAAAATAATTTATACACCAAACTGCCATTATCACGAAGGGCGTAAGTATGTATGTACTTAATAATTGTGTTATGTCTTCGGCAGTTTAGTCATTGCTCAGTGCAGCCACTGACTAGAGTTCACTTCGTGTTGCATTTACTTTGGGGTATTTTTTCCGAACTCGGCTAAGCAACAATTTGCTCGGGCCGGCCCTGCTTGTTCCTGATTTCTTCCACTGTAAAATCATCATATTTGTGCTCCTTCCATTGTGCTTGTTCCTGATCCTTCGCAACAATGCCCCTTTCAAAATCGGTTAATGGAAATCTAGACGATTATCCTCTAATGAATTCTTCTATCAGTTCAAAAATAATTCATTTTCCTTTCCCTCTAATTTGAGCGATGGTTGGAAGGATGCACTGTCTGCTTCGGTAATTGTATGAACTCCATAACTTTGTTACAGTTCAACATATCGGAAAAGCTAAATGATATTGTTGCTTTACCTTTCTTTGAAGATTTGTGGTTGCAAATGTACTCTATTGAACTTGATTGTTAAGAATACTAATGCTACTCGAGACCTAAATTTTCAGTTCTGCTATTCCTTGATTTTGGAATCTTTTTGTTGAAGTTTTTGTATATTCTTTAATTATCCACGTACCCAATGTTGTTATCACTATATTAAATGGAGAAACATTTTCATATTTAACATTATTGACATCAATACTACCATGGTCTGAAAAGGGTAGGTTGTAGCTTAAATGCTTGGCCTTGGGTTTTTTGTGTTTGTGAGTGGAAGATTGTCAACAATTTGTAAAACACTGATAGTCCAGTGAATCCAGTCCATACATACTCAAGTTAGTTAAATTTACTAAAGATAATACTAGTGGTTATCTGAGATTATCTTATGTTATGAAGATTATAACTGTAAATCTGATCGATATGGCTGATAAAAGATTTTACAAGTGATTAGAAGCTACCGGTTGCACTCCTTTCCTGTATTTGCATATTTTTATACTCTGTAAATCATTGTTAACCGATATATCTTATAATATGCCATATATGAAAGTAATTCCTGGGCAACCTTTTTGTTTTTTTTGTTATTTTTTTTCTACTGTTTTTTTTTTTGGGCCCCATGTTTTGTTAGGTATGGAAATCTATTCAGAATCATAACTAGTCTGATTGTTGAACAATAACAAAACAGAGGTGTGCATGGAGTACGCTATCACAAACCACCTGAAAATCCACTATCCAATGACTGAATTTTTAATGAGAATATTAGAGGCGAACAACAAACTTTGTCCAACACAATGTTTTCATTTTGTTTTTGTGACCAGTTGAAGCAGTTGCTTTTCCATACCTTACGTTGTAATTGTTAGATCAATGGACTACTTCCTTTGTATAAACAACTACATTAGATCTATCAAAAAATTCTTAGTCTAACATATAAAATAGAGTTAGATTATATCAAACAATTTGTATACTTAATATCAACATCAAATCTCTGTATAAGCAGTGATCCATGTTGTAAAACATGGTCATACAGTACAATGAGTAATATATAAGTCATTTGCACAGTGTCTAACAAGCTAAATGACAATTGAGTATTATAAATTAGTAAAAGCAGGCAAGCATTTCATAGCTTAAATATATATGCACATGTTTGGAATCATAATATTTCTTCATTAAAAGGAAACCAAAAAAAAAAAGAGCAGAAAAAGATAAAATTACAAGCAAACTTCATGTCCGAATAACAGTAATAACATATTCCCCTTCTCCAAAGAAAACAACCTCATAACTCCCATCAGCATAAAACTAGAAAAAACAAACCAAAACCCGATAAAAGAAACTTCTATCATCAGTCCTAGCTGTTGAATCATACTTCTTTGCTGATGGTTCAGTATAACCTTAGAGAATAAAGATCATTACTTCTTTGCTTCTTTTCCTGCAATGCAATACAAATTTAAAATCTTGTCAGTAACCATACTTCATTTCCCTAAGCATGATCATTTTTTTGTGTGTACTATTTTTTTTAGCATATTATGTATATGCAAGCAATGTTTCTTCTCATTATACATATGTTAATATGGTATTGATTTTCCAGGGTGGAAGCTTAAGAGTTCGGTAACTAACCGAAGAAATGTCCGGACTTGATTGCATCTTCATTAGCTTCTCCAAGAGCAGCGTCACTCATGTATTTGTCAGCAAGTTGCACCCTCTTAACGTTCTCCTGTTCTTGCACAAGCATGTTTCCGTATTCCAATAGCTTCTCCACTGTTATTTTTGGTTGTTCGAATGTTGGTGGACCTTCATGTGAGTTCACAAGTCTTTTCCCTATCTTTTCAACTCCAATATCATTAACCCACTTCCTTACCTCATCATCGTACACTCTGGCTCTCAAGGCACCGAAAAAATCTACATCAACACCGCATAATCAGTACAAATACATAATCCAATATGGAATTTTTTTCCCCTAATGCATTTAGACCACTTTTTGAAACTTATTAAACCCTCGGACCCAATTGCAAACTAATTTCAACTGCCTTTTATCTATGTGGTAGAACCTGGATCTTTGTACAATGCATTTTTTGAAATTTATGCTGGCTTACTATGATAATGTGGTAGCGCAGATTTTCAAAAAATAATGATAATAATAATAACAACAACAACAACTAATAAAACTGCATTAGAGCACTCCCAAAGCGCATCAGTAAGATTTGACACTTTCTACCTAGTAGGTACAAGGTGGTCTATTTTTGTAATTACTTTTCAGAAGTATATGGATGTATAATAAGTTTTGAAAAGCGATCTAAATTGGTGAAAAAAGCCTCCCAGTAAATCAGAAGACTAGGTACACATACCGATAGACTGTCCAGGGAAGGTGTCGACAAGCTTAACGATATCCTCAGGCTTTACATTATCGGTCCTGAAAATACCAGTACACACACCAATTCTATCTTCTCTAGTAGGAGCCCAGTAGAATTTCTCCATACGCCCATCACGAATCAAAGGTGCATACAGAGTTGAAAAGTCATTTCCTGTGACAATTATAGGTACACGTGCATTTTCTTGTTTGTTGTACATGCCTGGTAGTTGAACGTTTGTGGGTGCATCAGCGATGTTCATGAGGGTGGCATTAACCATTTGGTTGTTCACTGTGTACTGTGTTGTGCCTCCCATTCTTCCTGCTCCTGCATCGAGATCATTGATGAACAAGCAGCACATTTTCCCCTTTGCTATAATGTCTGCTGCTTCACGGTATCTTTGCCTGATCAGTTTTGCTGGTTCTCCTGCATTTCCACTTTCCAGTTCTCCAGCACTCATCATGATAGGGCTGAAAATTTCAGAATTGTCATTATAATTTGTAAGTGATTCTACATTTTTCTAGTAAGAAGATTCTGATAAACTAAACTTAGCTTATAAATGTGTAGAGATATGTGAATTAATTCCACAACACACACTTGGGTAAATTGATATGTATAGTGATAATAATCATGCACATATTGAAAACTGTAATTTATCAAATCTTGATTGAAATTCAAGAGGGTTTGGGTTGTGTAATTTTGAAAATTTATGCTCATAACTTTGACAAATCCCTATATTGAATATTTTATACGTATTGAAAACTGTAATTTATGTATATACCCCTTTTATTTTTATGCAATAGCGAGGATGGAAAAGAGTAAAGAAAAATGGAGGAGATTCTTTTCTAATTACCACAAACCACTCATTTACTTCAAACTAAAATAATTGGAGTATGTATGCTTGTGTGTACATGTTGTCCATGCCTATATACTGGTATGTATACCTATATGATTGCATGTATAGAAGTAAATTTATGAGAACTTACCTGATTCCCAACTTTCTCATCACAAGCTCACATTGGAAAGATTTTCCTTGACCCTTGCCTCCCCAAAGACCTAGAATGAGGGGAACCTGGTATAACAACACAGTAATTAACTAGTTATTACAAAAAAAACTATGGTGAAATATCATGAAAATTTATCCAGTGATATGTATAGTAACCTTGATGTTAGGCAAGCTCATGAAGTTTTTGGCAATGTGAACAACAAGCTTGTCCATGAAAGCAGGTGCGATGTAAAGTCCATCCAACGTATTATCCATGCCGTACCTTCATAATTATTGTCTCAATGTCAAAATACAGCTTTTTCTAACCATTTTGTTTTTTTATAACCTTACGGAAGTTCCATCATATCATGCATAATGCATGAAATATTGATATGTAATGTAGCCTTACTCTCGAAGCCCTTGACTGATGTACTCGTAAGAGCTCAAAACAGCAACGTGGGTCCCATCTCCAGTTGGAGCTTGGAAGAGTGAATCGACCAAACCCTTTCCTCTTGTGATGTCTTGCTGATCATCGGATATGTCTGTTCCCAGCCCAGCCCATCTGTCTGCTTTCGTTTGTTTCGTCTCGTCCAGGTCTGCAGCCATGACTTTGAAGCTTCCAGTTGAGATTCTACCATGGGTTGTGTTGAGGTTAGACTTCTTTAAGCTGCTTCCATAAAATGCAGAGCTTGGAACTGAAGCTCCTGAGCTTGTCCCCTGTTTCAACTGCATGCCAAAGTAAGAGTCTCGAGGTTCAGTTTACCTAGGTGATTGAATCACCTTTTTTCATGGTTACTTTCATTTCATTTTGGGGTTTATATGTTAAGTTCTTAACAAGATCTTCAAATTTTATATGTTAAGCAAAACAAAGATTGATGTGTGTGTACCTTCTATAGTTATGATGCCTATAGTATGGCAAGGTTTAGTTATTTCCAATATAGGAGTTTAACTACTAAGGCTATCTACTAAACTGATACTCAGTTATCAAACATATGTATGCATAAAGGTTGGTTAGAGTTGGGTCGGACCAAATACTTCAACTACCACATGAGTTTGAATCAAAGAAATTTAACCCATAATTGAATGACCTCATATTAGGTTGGGTTGAATTCAGTTTGGAAGTACGGGTTCAGTTGGGTTATAAAACTCTTGTACTCAAGCTGAAAAATGCTTTAGATTTCAAAATAAATCGTCATGATCTCAGTTGAGAAGTTTAAATTTTAATACTATAAATAATTCCAAAATCCATTACATATAATTGATTTACTGCCTCACATATTTCAGTAAAGCATAATTATAAAATAATTTTGGAATTTCATATTTTACTACAGTTCATTACAAACTACTTTGAAATGCTGTTCAAAACGTTTGTAACCAATTATGTGTGCTTTCATTGGATTAACCACAATCATGGTGACATGAAGTATTTCTTTCAACATTGTTATTATTATTAGGACTTACTGGATATTAATATGTCAATATAATATTATTAAGTGGGCTGATTTTTTTTTAAAACAATGGTGCATCGAGTTGAAAAAAATAAATAAGTACTACACTCAATTCGTATATAGTATTTTTATGAACTGTAACTCATATTTGATCCGGTGTAGGCTAGATTAGAAAGAATTGGGTTTGATAAGGTTGTGATCAAAGATCACACTTTCTTGTTATGTCCTGGAGCAGAGATAAATGTCAGCTGGGGGTTAGAGCCCTAACTAAATTTTTCAAAAAGATTTGTTTTTTTATTCATCCAATTTTTCCCTATCTGACATAATTAGTCATCCTTTACCAAAATTTTGGCTATGTAAGTGTATTGTTTATTATGTCTAGCAACTAGATTAACAGTAGCAAAAAATAAATAAACAGATAAAAAGTAAATGCCCATGTATTGGCGACAAAATAAACTATCAATTATATAACTTGAAATGTCATTTGTCTATGTTATATCAGGAGCACGCAATAAAATTGAAACTGTCAAGAAAATAATCGGTCAAGAAGATGAAAAAAAATGTACCAAAATTCGGTTAACAGCTCCTACAGTTGAGACAGCGGTCGCCATTTAAAATATGAGAGATCAGGACTGGAGCAGAAGAAGTGAGGCAGTTGAATGGACAAGATGATATAAAATGAGAGATTGATGCATTGATGAAATCAACAATATATAAGGAGACATCTTTTTCTGTTGCTTGAGAACCTGTGGCTTCCTTGCAAATATGCGAAGACCAACCATTCAAGATGAGGATAGATGACACACATTCACATATTAATCTGCTACTTCAGATTAGATAGACTTAAAACAAAATCGCCCGTTTTTGATAGGTTGAAAACTACAAGAAGATGTTTGTGTGGTATATATTTCAAGGTTCCTCTGCTCCACTAGCGTAATTTATTTCAAGTCTAAATTTTTAAGTCGTGCATAAATAAAATCATAGTTACAATAGCCGATTGAACAGCATATGTACTTTTTTAATATGATTTTCTGTTCTGGTTCAACCGAAGAATGAAATCTTTTTAACTTGAGATGGTTAGAAATTAGAATGATGATGGAACTTGTTAGTTGAAGTGATGACTGTAGGAAGGTGAAGCTGGTGATTGGCCGTATGTCTTATCTTTGGTTATATAAAGAAGGATCGATAACTAAATGTGGATATGATGGGTAGTGATGAGCATTTTTCCTTCAATACGAAAGGGTATGATGTAGAGAAATAAGGATAACGTTGTGGGTCTTGTTAAGTTTTTCACGTAAGTCTTAGTACAACTTTATGAGCAATGAACAAGCTCAATCCTTCTGTTTCTATTTTTGGTGTTTTCTGCAGTTATTGAACAGAAAATTATGATTTAAACTGTGGTTAGTACCGATGAAATCATTCTTTGTACTTGGTTTAGAGTCAAAAATTGGGGTTGAAGATAACTACTGCGGGTAGGTTGGACCATTCCACGAATTTATCTTGATACGCTATTGGACTTGGTCATTTTTATCTGTCTTCCCTCCTATTCTATTGAATTTTGACCTTTCTGCCATTTTTATCAAGGAGAAGGATTTCACACTAGGGATCCTTAAGCAAGAACGGATTCTCCTTTTAGATCCGGTGAAGGTAGTTCTCCAGCAAGGCGAAGAGTGAATTAGGACAAAATAGGAGAAAAGAAATGTTGGCTGAAATATAGTATTTGGAGAAAACGCCTATAATGGACGATTGTTACCGATTCATCATCGATTGGTATAGGTCAATCCCATGGCATTGGTGATCGATGTTGAAACACCCCACACCCGTTAATATACCTAAAAAAGACACCAAAGGATGTGATGCGTTATAGGTATAACTAAAGCTTCACAGAGACTAAGATTCACAAGCAAATAAGTAAAATCAGTAGAAACATTTAAATAATAACTTATCATTCAAAATTAACTTCATCTCAAAATAAATCAATAAATACATAACATGTCTCAAAAACTCAAAATATCTCATGTCTCATAATAATACATCTCAGTCTCATAAAATCAGCGAATAAAAGTAATAATAATAACTGTACTCCCTCTCACAAGTGCAAGTCCATCATAAGCCAAATGAAATGATAAAGAGCAGAAGAATAAATCTAAAATGAGAAATTTCCGGGATTGAATCTCCTAGCAACTTGAATCAACTCAACTCCGATGGCCTATTGAGGGAAAAAAGGGGAAAATAGATGAGTGAGTCAGACTATAAGTCTGGCGAGTGAAAGTAATTACTAGTATTTCTAAGCAAGATAAAGATAATAGACTAAGCAATAGTTCTAGTATTAAAACAAATACTAAAAAGATAAAACTGGGGTAAAATACCATTTTTGATTATATTGACTGTTTGCTTTGATTATTTCGATTGTCTGCACTTGTCTTTAATTGTTGTGATTAGGCTGAAACCCTAATCCTATTTCAGTTGCTAATTTGATTAAGTTGAAATCCTAATTCTACCAATTTATCGGCATATTCTATCTCTGTTGTGTCACTATGAGCTGGTCCAATCATGTTGGTCCCACAGCAAAAGACACCTCTTAACCCTTGGAACGTAGTAGCGAATTGTTTTACCTAATCGATGTCGCACGCTCGGTCGTCGTCGGTACACACTAACTGTCGCTCTCTTGTTGTGACCTCATATTTACTCTAATCAACATAAGCTTGTCCAGCCTCACCTAGCTGTTATGAGACCATCACTGCTAGACCTGAAAGGGAATGCTGCCCAGCCTCACCTAGCTGTTGTGAGACCATCAGTCCTAGTTCTGAAAGGGAATGCTGCCGATATTGGTCCTAACAAACAAATTCTAGTTTGCGCCACTTGCCCAAATCTCCAGATTTGAGTTTTTATCTGTTGGCCACTTATTTACTCTAATCAGCATAAGCGTGTTCCAGCCTTACCTCTCTGTTGTGAGACCATCAGTCCTAGATCTGAAAGGGAATGTTGCCGGTATGGGCCATACTTCTATGTTTGCTTATTAATTTAATTAAGATCTAAGTTTTAAAATAAGTCTCTTCTGTTATCTTTGCTATATTTGCTTATTAACAAGATCTAAGTTTTAAAATAAGTCTCTTCTGTTATTTTTGCTATATTTTCTTATTAACAAGTTCTAAGTTTTAAAATAAGTCTCTTCTGTTATTTCTGCTATATATGCTTATTAACAAAATCTAAGTTTTCAAATAAGTCTCTTCTGCTATTTCTTTTCTTCTAACTATAACATGTGTTATAATTGTTCTTGCATCTTCTATTTTCTCTTTTTAGTTATAACCACTTGTTAAAATTATGCGTGCAAATATCTTAAATTTGCCTATTTCAATCCATCTCTATTTTTATTTCGGTTTTTCTTATTTTACATCCGATTTCTGTAAATTTAGTGCTATTCTATTTTAATCCATATTAGCGAATTCTTCTCTGTTTAATTTATTCACGTAAAAAGGGATTAAATCTCTATAAAAAGAAAATAACATTACAAGCTAAATTCCAACTTAAAACAGATCTAGATAATTGTAAATAACTGTAAATGACTTGAAATAACTGAATAAAATAGCTGAATAAAAATAGACCGAAAAGGAATTCTAAAATTTACCTAAAAATTGTTTGTAAATAAATTTATATGAAAACCGTCTCAAAATTGTAGACAAACTACAACTATTGAGAACCCTATTATTTTAAATTGCTTACAAATCTAAAATAATTACAAAACACTCACTTGTGGTCCTTAGCTCTAGTCCTGGGCTTTCCTAGATCCACTTCTAGGTCGTAGAATATTTGTATCGAAAAGATTTCCTCTCTAGAATTTTTTCCTATATTGGGTTCAGCCTCAGGCAATGAACCCAATTGGGAGAAAAAATGAATGAGAAAAATAGCTAGACCTAGGGTCCTATTTATAATGTAGCTTAGGGATCACAAGCCGTTGGATTTGAAGATTAAATCTGGTGCAACCACGTCATAGGCTCTCTAGGAACCATTGGATGCAACTAAGAACGCTCAAGATTGAACGAAAATGGAATCATGAGGTGTACGTTTCAACTTGGACGAATCTTTGTTCATTTACATAGGCGGGTCGACCTAGCTTTATTGGGGGTCGACCCTAAGGCCGACTTGACCCAAGCTTGGGTCAACATAGGCCATGGTATAATTCTTTTTTCGTTTTAATCTGATTTCGTATTTCTCTCGTATCTTCTCCATACCGACTCGGATTTTGACAAGTTATATATGTAAATTGATCAAAAAATCGTCACGGATGCAACTCCCGTAGCTCGATTCTGATAATTTCACAAACTTATTTTATTATTCGATTAATTTTTTAATTAATTATTACAACTCAAATCTTGGGTTGTTACATTTTCCCCTCCTTAAAGGATTTCATCACCGAAATCTCCAATGACAGAAGAATGAAATAAATATTTTCATCCAAATTCTACAATCGCATATTGAACCATCATCCATTACATCCATCGGAAGTTTTCTAGTGCATTTTATGTCATATGCAATAGTGTAGTGTCAATGTCCCTAACTAATGCAAAAGATTAGACGGTCTACTGATTCAGTCGATCTCCTTTTTATGCAATTATGTCCATGTCATGTATACAAATGAATGCAAATTTTCTAATGATAACTGATAGTTATACATGCGTGCTACAATCATTATCCAAATGCAATAATCATATGCTAATCACTCATTATAGCAACCGTGGAAATAAAAATGCAAGTGCGTACATATTCATATGCATATGAGTTAGTGACCTAGTCAGGCCGATCCCTAAGAGATAATAGTGCCTAGTGCGTGTACATGCATCCATTAGCATCCACTAGCAAACACTAGCATTCATCATACATAATATGTTCTAGTAACATGTTTACATTCAGTCCTACCATCCATAGGTTGAATCCTAAGATCTACCCTCTCAAAGGATACTAAAGGAAAGAATCTATTCAAAACTAAAGATGAAAATAAGATATTCAAGGCTTATTATCGAAAAGATATGGATAAGAGATACGTATTTCTCCTCAGCCTTCCACGTAGCGTCCGCATACTATCTTCCCGCCGCACCTTACCCAGTGGAACTTTCTTATTCCTAAGCTTCTTGATATCGCGTCCAACGATCTTGGTAGGAATGCGACGAACCGATGTTTCTCTCTCGACTTCAACTTCTCAGGTTGACTAGGTTCTACTATTTCTGCTGAATTGTGCAAGCACTTTCTCAAGTGCAAAAAATGAAAAACATCATGAACTCCCACGAGCCTCTTTGGTAGCTTTATCCGATACGCCATCTTTCTACCCTTTCCACAATGGGGAATGGTCCTACGAATCTGAGAGCAAGTTTCCCACTTGATCCAAACCTACTACCTTTCTTAGCGGAGAAACCTTAATAAAAACCAAATCTCCTACCTCGAGCTCAATATCCCTTCTTCGCTTATCTGCATAGGATTTCTATCTATCTTGGTCCATCTTCATTCTTCTTCTAATCAAATCAATTTTTTTCGAAGTCTCTCTAACCATGTCGGGACCAAGTAGCAACTTTTCTATAGACTCCAACCAACACGAACGTGACTTGCAAGATCTTCCATAAAGAGCTCGAAAATGTGCCATTTCAATGCTAGCCTGAAAACTATTATTATATGCGAATTCCACTAAAGAAATGTGCTCCTTCCAAGTTCCTCCAAAATCAAGAATGCACATCCTCAACAAATCCTCAAGAACTCTATTAACTCTCTCCGTTTGTCCATCCGTTTGAGGGTTACAGGCTGTACTCAATCTAAGCTGTGTCCCTAAAGCCTCTAGCAAGCTCCTCCAAAACTCGCTAGTAAATATGGGGTCTCTGTCGCTCACTGTGCTAGAGGGAACTCCATGAAGTCGGACTATCTCACGAACGTATAAGGATGCCAAGTATGGTGCTATCCTCCTACTCTTGACCGGAATGAAGTGGGCACTTTTAGTCAAACGATCTACAATCACCCAAATACTGGTATTCTCCTTCCTAGATCAGGGTAAACCATCTACAAAGTCCATCGAAACACTATCCCACTTCCATTCAGGCACATCTAATGGTTGAAGTAATCCGTCGAGCCTTTGCTGCTCCTCCTTAACCATTTGGCATACAAGACACTTAGCTACAAACTCTGCTACATTCTTCTTCATGCCACTTCAATAAAATACTCTTTTCATGCCCCTATACATCTTATCACCACCAGGATGAATAGTCATTCGAGAACGGTGTGCTTCTGCTAGAACTGCTCTCGTCAAATCACTAGTGCGGGGGACGCAAAGCCTTCCATCTTTCCTTAACCACCCTTTACTATCGATGGAATAGTGTTGGAGATGTCTAGAGACCTCTCCTCTGCTAATCTTATCCAGAATACCCGCAAGCTCTGAATCCTCTCGCCATCTTAAGCTAATCTGATTTATGAGGGTAGGCTTAATCTCAAATGCTGAAAGCTTAACAAAATCTCTGATAAACTTCTTATAGTAACCAACTAAACTTAGGAAGCTTCTAACTTCGGTAACGTTCTTAGGGGCCTTCCAGTCTTGTACTTATACTACCTTAGCAATGTCAACAGCTAGACCCTCTCTTAAGACTACATGCCCCAAGAAACGCACCTCCTTACGCCAACAACAACACCTTGAAAACTTTGCCTTCAACCGATGAACACGAAGTGTACGAAGAACCTCCTCAAGATGAATAACATGCTCTTGGAAAACACTAGAATGTCATCCACGAACACTACCACGAACTTATTTAGGACATCTCGAAAAAAAGTTCATCGGATCTACAAAATTGGCTAGGGCGTTGGTAAGCCCAAACGGCATAACCAACCACTCAAAGAGTCCATTGGGTATCCTATATGCTGTCTTGTCAATACTATCGTCAGCGACCCTAAGCTGATGAAATCCAGTGGCTAAGTCAAGCTGAGAAAATACTGAAGAGCCGATCAACTGATCGAAAAGATTGTCTATCCTAGAAAGTGGGTAATGGTTCTTCTTCATGAGCTTATTCAACTCTCTATGGTCTACGCAAAGTCGAAGGGAACCATCCGCCGTTGTAGCGAAGACGAATGGCACTCCCCACTCAGGTATGCTCCGTCTGATGAAGCCTTTCTCCAATAGCTCACCAATCTGCTTACTTAACTTTTTCCTCTTTCTAGGGGCCATATGTCTCATAGGCAATGCCACTGGCTTAGCATTGTCATTCAGATAGATCCTAAAGTCAATCTCTCTCTTAGGGTGTAGTCTCCTAACCTCCTCAAAAACGTCTGGGAAATCTCTAACAATTGCAACTGAATCTAACTTACTTTGTGATGAATCAAGGGAATAAAGGAAACTCAACGTGACTGACCCCTGTGGGTCGCAAGAAATCTCGAGAGTCCGTCCGCTACATGTCTCTAGTCTAACGACTCTCCTGTCGCAGTCCAATATCGCACCATAAGTGGATAACCAGTCCATCTTTAAAATCATCCTACATCCCGAAAATCCAAGTACATAGCCGTCATAATCAAACTCTACGCCTGGTACAAAAACTTTCAAAACCCTACAAATCATGGATAAGTGTGCCGATCTTCCAACAGGGTTTGAAACAACTATAAGGTCTACAATTAGAGAAATATCTAAGTGCAAACAATCAACCAAGGAACTAGAAATGAAAGAATGCGATGCTCCTGAGTCAAAAAGAGTCCGAATAGGAAAATTTGAAATAGAGATCTTCTGTAGAGACTTTCCTACCTCGATCCGGTCCACTACTAAAAGTGCTACATCCAAAGCCTGTACTTGCACCGTAGGTGCGCCTGCTCTCTGCCCCGTCTTTTGAGGACAAGTTGTACTAAGGTGTCCAGGCTACCCACAATTGTAATACCTCCCCTTCATCGTGTCCTTCTTACAGTCCTTTTTGAAATGCCCAACCAATCCACAACTATGACATTTTTCGCCTTTCTTGATCTGTCCCTTTTGAGGTCCTCCTCCTTTCTTTTTGTCCTTATCCTTCTTGTTCTTATACCACTGCTTCTTAGAGTTTTCTGATTTAGAAACCTCTTTAACCTCTTCTTTCTTAGAAACATCAGATATGAGAGCCTTTTCCACAAGTGACTCATACGTCGCTCTCATAGGTACACGTGTCAATGCCAACTCTTGGAGGGGTGGCTTCAAACCCTTAGCAAACTTGGTGGCCTTCTTATGCGGTGTATTAACAAGCTCCATTGCGAACTACGATAACTCATTAAACTGATTTATATACTCTTTCACCGAAAGATTCCCCTACTTCAGACTAATGAACTTCTCCCTTCAACTGCCAAGATGCAAGCTGAACTCTCTTTCGGTCCTCCAATCCTAACAACTCAAATATCTGCTCTGTATTCCTCAACCAAGCTCGTGCCTCTACTAAATCCTCCGTGCCAGAAAACGTTCCGCCTTGTAGTTTAGCAAAGTCCTTACATAGCTTAGAAAAATTGGCTACTGCAGGTGGATTAATGAGATCTCCACCCGCTGGAGCTGTATTGGGCGCTTGCCCTTGCACATCTGGTGCCGTAGCTTGGTGGTATCTACAAAACCAGGCAGTGGCTTGGACACCCTCTAGAAGATTTGGGGCATCTGCCATTCTATGCAAAGAAAAGAAAATTTGGGCTCGAAAGGATCGAAAGAAAGTTGAACTGGACTTTGAGCGGATTTTTATAAAAACACTTTTATACTTGAAAACCATTTCTATAATAAGAATTTCTTTTTGAAAAATACTTTTAAAGATATGTTACTTTTGAAAAATACTTTTCTTTTAAAACAAGTTTCTAGGAATCCTGTAACTTTAGGTTTTGATACCAAATGAAACACCCCACACCCCTTAATATACCCAAAATGGGCACACCAAAGGATGTGGTGCATTATAGATATAGCTAAAGCTTCACAGAGACTAATATTCACAAGATAAATAAGTAAAAACAGCGAAACATTTAAGTAATAACTTATCATTTAAAATTAAACTTCATCTCAAAATAAATCAATGAATACATAACATGTCTCAAAAAATAAAAATATCTCATGTCTCATGAAAATACATCTCAGTCTCATAAAATCAGAGTATAAAAGTAACAATAATAACAGTAATCCCTCTCACAAATGCAAGTCCATCATAAGCCAAATGAAAAAGATAAAGAGCAGAAGAATACATCTAAAATGAGAAATCTCCGGGAATGAATCTTCAAGCAACCTAAATCAACTCAACTCCGATGGTCTATTAGAGGGAAATGAGGGAAAATAGAGGAGTGGGTTAGACTATAAGTCTAGCGAGTGAAAGTAATTACTGGTATTTCTAAGCAAGATAAAGATAACAGACCAAGCAATAGTTCTAGTATGAAAAGAAATACTAAAAAGACAAAACTAGGGTAAAATACTATTTCTGATTATGTTTGACTATTTGATTTGATTGTTTGCACTTGTCTTTAACTGCTATGATTAGACTGAAACCCTAATCTTATTTCAGTTGCTAATTTGATTAGGTTGAAATCCTAATTCTACCCGTTGATCGACCTATTATACATCCGTTGTGCCACTATGAGCTGGTCCAATCCTGTAGGTCCCACGGCAAAAGACACCTCTAGCACTTGGAACGTAGTAGCGAATAATTTACCCTAATCGATGCAGCATGCTCGGTCATCGTCGGTACACACTAACTGCCGCCCCCTATTGTGACCTCTTATTTACCCGAATCAGCATAAGCGTGCCCAGCCTCACCTAACTGTTTTGAGGCCATCAGTCCTAGACCTGAAAGGGAATGCTATCCAGCCTCATCTAGCTGTTGTGAGACCACTAGTCATAGTCTTGAAAGGGAATGCTGCCGGTACTGGTCCTAACAAACAAATTCTAGTTTGCGTCTCTTGCCCAAATCCCCAGATTTAAATTTTTATCTATTGGCCACTTATTTACCCTAATCAGCATAAGCGTGTCCCAACCTCACCTCTCTGTTGTGAGACCATCAGCCCTAGATCTGAAAGGGAATGATGCCGGTATGGGCCCTACTTCTATGTTTGCTTACTAACTTAATTCAAGATCTAAGTTTTAAAATAAGTTACTTCTGTTATCTCTGCTATATTAGCTTATTAACAAGATCTAAATTTTAAAATAAGTCTCTTCTGTTATTTTTTCTATATTTGCTTATTAACAAGATCTAAGTTTTAAAATAAGTCTCTTTTGTTATTTATGTTATATTTTCTTATTAATAAGTTCTAAGTTTTAAAATAAGTCTCTTCTGTTATTCTTTCTTCCTAACTATAACCTGTGTTATAATTGTTCTTTCATCTTCTATTTTCTCTTTTTAGTTATAACCGCTTGTTATAATTATGCTTGCAAATATCTTAAATTTTCCTAATTTCAGTCAATCTCTATTTTCATTTCAGTTTTTCTTATTTTACATCTGATTTCTGTAAATTTATGGTTATTCCATTTTAACCCATATTAGGGAATTTTTTTTAAATTTATTCGCGTAAAAAGGGATTAAATCTCTATAAGAAGAAACTAACATTTACAGGCTAAATTCCAACTTAAAACAAATGTAAATAACTGTAAATGACTTAAAAATAACTGAATAAAATAGCTAAAAAAACTGAAAAGAAATGCTGAAATTTACTTAAAAACCGTCTATAAATTAATTTATATAAAAATTGTCTCAAAATTGTAGACGAACTACAACTATTGAGAACCCTATTATTTTAAAGTGCTTACAAATCTAAAATAATCGCAAAACACTCACCCGTGTTCCTTAGCTCTAATGCTAGGCCTTCCTGATCCGCTTCTAGGGCGTAGAATATTTGTATCAAAAAGATTTCCTCCCTATAAATTTTTTCTAATTAGGGTTCAGCCTCAGGCAATGAACCCAATTGGGAGAAAATCTAAATGAGAAAAATAGCTAGGCCAGGGTCCTATTTATAGTGTAGCTTAGGGATCTTAGACCGTTGGATTTGAAGATTAAATCTGGTGCAATCACGTCATAGTCTCTCTAGGAACCATCAGATGCAACTAAGAACGCTCAAAATTGAACAAAAATGGAATTATGACGTGTACTCTTCGATCTGGACAAATCTTCGTTCATTTACATAGGCGGGTCAACCTAGCTTTATTGGGAGTCGACCCTAAGGTCGACCTGGCACAAGCTTGGGTCGACCTAGGCCTTAGTATGTATATTTTTTTTTCGTTTTATTCTAATTTCGTATTTCTCTCGTATCTTCTCCATACCGAGTCGGATTTCAACAAGTTATATATGGAAATTGATCAGAAAATTACCACGAACTCAATGGTGCAACTCCCGTAGCTCGGTTATGACAATTTCGCAAACTTATTTTATTATTTGATTAATTTGTTAATTAATTATTACAACTCAAATTTTGGGTTGTTAGAGACATTGTCATGTTGATAGAAGTAGCGATTGCGAAGTGAGGAAATGCTCATAGATGGGAAAGATCTCGAGGATTAGTTGGAGGGACAACATGATAGAAGAGAAAGGCCAAGATAAATGTACTTCCTAGAGATAAGGAGGTCTAGGCGTCGGGTTGCTAACTGTGAGTGCTTGAGCCATGACCATCATGGTCCTTACGGAACTGGGAACGTAGTGATGCAAATGATGACTGCCTACAAGGGTGGAATGAAGAAAATGATGAGATAATAAAATGCTACAAGGAAATTGCTCCAAAGAGAGAATCCAGTGGATGAGTTGAAGAATGCCTTTGGTCGGAATTTATTTTTTATAGAGATTATAGCAACGTAATATCCACGAAGGTTTGTAATGTCATCTATGCCCATGTACAATGGACTGACCGATCATATGCAACTTCTTTGTAAATATGACTGAAGGATGATTTTGTGAAGTGCATATGTTTCCTTTTAGTTCTAAAGGGACCGGTAACTATATGGTTCTACAGGCTTGAGCTGAGACCCATTAGGTTTGCAATACCGAATTTTTTTTTAACACAGGTTAAGAAAGCAAGCTGTCACAAGTTGGTAATTAAAAATGCAATCGCAAGTTGAGGCCAAAGAAAGCTACGTACGTTGATGATCATGTAAGCCATCGCAAGTTGAGGCCAAAGCAAGCTATCATAGGTTAATGATAATGGAAGCCATCACAAGTTGACAAAAAAGTATCCGTCATAAGTTGGCAAAGAAGTTGCTATTTCGTGTTGAAGCATCCGGGCTATCGAAAGTTGACAGGATCAAGACCATCACGGGTTAAAGGCTATAACATATTAAAAGCTATCGCAAGATAAAAGCTATCATAAGTTGATATTATATGGCTGTCTCAAGTTGAAGGTTAAGCTATCATATGCTAATAACATAAAACCGTTGCAAGATGAAGACCATCACATAGTAAAGAGCTGTCGCAAGTTGATAAAGGAAGAAGCCATCGCATGTTGATGATACAGGTTATCGAAAGATGTGTAGGATCATTTTCACCCTAGAGGGAAGGGGGGGGGGGTGAATATGCTGATACTAAAAAATAATGCGGAAATAAAATAATAACAAAAAGCAGCAGAAAATAATGCAGCAGAGATCACACATAGATTTACCCAGCTGTGGCAAAATCCTGCCTACGTGGCACCTCCAAGGTTTCTACTAGAAATTAAATAGTCAGATGCTTATAATCCTAAACTTATGACACCCGCTAATGACTAACCTAACTCTACGCTCAAAACTCTGCCACAACTCAAGCACTGAGTTGCGAATTCTCGAACTACACCACGTAGTTTGTAACCTAGTCACACGACTAGAAAGTTATACAATTTAAAAAAGAAAATTACAACTGAAAAAAACTTAAACAAACCCTATTTTCTAATTTAAGCCCAATAGTAATATTAAAGATCGGCCCACAAATAATTAGAAAAAAACTATCTCCCATTTATTTTATTTCGTTACTTCACTTTAACCGATTCGCTGTGTTCCTCTTTCAAAATTAGGGTTTTGTTGATTTCTTTGAAGCTGTCGCTTGGAGTTTAAATTGATTGTCTTTCGTTCATCACTCGCTTCGCTTCGCTTGCTTCAATTTGCTTATGCCTGCTTCAAGGTCGAGTTCGACTTGGAATAGGATCAGTATAAGATTTTTTCCTCTTTTGATTTTTCTTATGCTCGACTTTATGCTCTGTTTATTTACTTGGGCTCGAACTCGATTCGAGTTCTGTATTGATGCTTGCTCTTTGATTTTGCTTGAACTCGAATACTTTTCGCCTATGATGATTATTGGGTATTTATAGGGATTGAATCCCTAAAGTTACGTTTCATATATTTCTCATTTGAATTCTTGTGAATTTACTTGGCCGTGATTTTTTAATTGAACGGTGGTATTTATTTTTGACTTGTTCATTTCATACTCGGTTGGATACGATTTGAATTTTTGGTTCCGTTCTTTCTCTTATGACTTCGGTTTTTGAATATAGATATAAACTTGACGAATTTTTTTATCCTCTGTTCCATTTGTATGGCCATGCTGCCTTGACTTTTAGAAACAATTCTTTGATTTGTTCGATTTGTGTTCTTTCATCTCTGTTGGCAGTTTTTGTAACAACCCGCATTTTCGTACGCTTTAAATTGACGATAAACCACACACGTCAGACATAAACCATACAGAAGGGCGGATTGTTATGGGGTAAATAAGAAAAAGCAGAGAAAGAAAAAAAATAGAATCTTGCAGCGGAACGATAAAATATAATAATCAAATATACAGTTCATGAAGCTTTTTTACAAAATATTCGATTATACTTATATAATACATATCAGAGTTACAAGTACCAGAGAAAATCAATAACAATGCAGCGAAACTGTGAGAATGTAGTGGAATACTATAATAACTAATAATAGATCTTCGTCTTCGTCCTCCAGAATACGGTCTTCTAAATCCTGAAATGCTCAGGCTGACCCGAGCGAATTGAAAAGACAAAACACTTGAGTCAGAACTAAAAGATCTTATGTAAGTTAAATCAACAGAAATAAATATGGGTGCAGTAACTTAAGAGATGCTCGGGATTCACATCTCCTAAGGATCCGTTAAACTACTTACTATGTAGTAATATTTCTCTATTATAATAATGTCTATTAGTAAAATAAACTTACTTTTAAATAGCGTTAATGCTTTACATTTTCCACCTTAACACGTAATAGTGCCAATAGTCTATAGAGTACCGTAATACCTCCTGATCGGGAGGCTACCAGAGGATACTCCATAGGTACGACACAAATAGAAACTCGTAGTAAAGGCTCGGTATGGTAGGTGACACGGCACAACTAGGCAATGCCAGGGTAGATATACCAATTGCTATCCGGACTGGTGGAAACGCGTAGTAGCTACTACCGCCCACCTCGAACAAACACCCCCAAAATCAAAAAGTAAAGGTGGCCGCTGAATCAATCCAACGTCAGAGTATAGTATCGAAAGGATGTGTCCGATAAAAGGGTCTACCTCCTTAGCCCGAGAATCGCTTCTGTTTTAGCCACCTTATGCCAACTCACAGGAGTCGGGTCCACGTATTTTCCTCAAAGGAAACGCCGCCACCATCCTACTTCATTCTGGAATCTCCACCGCGTACATGGTTGTTAATGTGTTTTTCGGGGTTGACAGAGAGTATGACAACTTCCGATCCCGGTCTCTTTAACAACCAAACGTTATTATAACACCGCGGTCATTTTAAAATAATTATACTTTAAACCAGAAAATAAGTATCCATTTCAAAACCATATAAATACGATATCATTTTTATTTTTAAAATCCAAATCAATATGATATCATTTTTATTTCGAAAATATCCTTTTTCCAAAAATCATAGCACTTCAACTCTATATTTCTTGAAACCCATAGCTTTGAAACATAACTTTAAATACTTAAATGGTTTAAATGTTAAATTACTTTATATAGTAAAATAGCTTCTTTAATTTCACAAATAAATTCCAAATTCCTATTTGAAACCTTCAAATAAATCATTTCAAATTTCCATATATTTCAAAGCTTTAATTATCCCACCATTTCAAAACTTATTCTTTGATAATTTCATATACATCAATTTCGACTACTATTATTTGGATTTGAAATGTTTACTAAATAAATCAAATATCATTTTAGTAAAACCTTTAGACTTCAAATAACTGGATATTCTTCCAATTAAATTTACTTGATAATATTCATTTAAATCAATTTTGATATTCATTTAAATCCTCTAAACAAAAATCAAGTTATAAAATCATACCCTTTAAATCTCAAATTATTTACATTTCAAATCAAATTTTTCAAGGATAATTCTTAAATACGTTAATTCAAATCAAATTCACATATATCTTCCAACCTTAATTTTATTTGAGTCATCATAAACTCTATATATAATAGAATTTAAATAGATACTTACCCATTTTATATAAAAGAAATCAAACTTTACTATTAAACTCATTTTTATTAATCAATTTTATACATAGCTTAAATTCAAGAATTTAATTATATATATATAAAATAATATTTATATAATATCAAATTTTAATATTTATTAAACCGTATATTTCTTTCCAAACCATAAAAAATCATTTCAATAAAATTATATATGTATATATATATAGACCACGGTGTCTGTATATAATTTTCCACCCTAAGGTCAAGTGATACAGATATTTATCATTTCAATCCGCAATTTAAAAATAAAAATGCGGTTATATATCATTTCAAACCGCAATCCCGAATGAAATAAAAATGCATAACAACTTGCAGTTTATGATGATATATAAAACATCCATTCATCCATCATAAAATCATATATCCATCACAATCATCATACAAAACAATCAATCAATATCAATATATAACTGATAATATAAACAGGTAATTAACTGGCAGTTATATTCCATAATAAATTAAATAGCGATTTAATTTAAATAAATGCAATTAACTTATATGATGATTAAAAATATACAAACAGTCATAAATAAATCCTTAATCACAACATAAATTAATTAACAAACATAAGAAATTTTAGAAGTTGTGAGTGTGTTAAAACACTCACCTTTTGAATTTAAATCCAATTTAAATCCAAAAATTAAACAGTCTCAAAATTCGTCCAACTTAGCGCCAAAATGTCCGAAATTCAAATACGATCCTAACAAAAGAAACCGCGCGTAAAACGGATATCGTATGTAAAAGTTATTCGAATAAAAGCATTTGAAATCAAAAATTTGAATTAAATTAACTAAAAGTAAAACAAACCCCATTTCTATGCCACGTCATCACATGAGACGTCCTCCTTCCAGAAATTTGCCGAACCCAATTATTCACGACCGGAGCCCTCGTTGACTAGCCAAAACGCCACCCTCCGACCATCTTTCACCGCGTCGCCACCACCGTTAAGTTCGCCTCCCCCGGCGCCTCACTCCTCGACCACCCACTGGCCGCCTCGTCGCCAATTGTAGCTGAAAACGCCCAGCCGCGGCAACCTTCCAAATGCCCTAATCGAATTAAAATTCCACATCTAACCGTTAACTCGTCGCAAAACCCACATGGATGCGATCCCCTCGGCTCTCTCTACAATACCCAGAAAGGAATTGACGATCCGACACCGTTCATCGACGCGCGATGAACGACCGAGAATGTTTGCTCGATCCTGGCCACATCGAACCTCGAATTGAAAAACGAATTGCAGATCTGAGTTACGCTCTTCGAGAGCTTCGAGTCCATATATAATTTGCTATATTTTGTGGAGTTTGAAATTTGGCTTTGATTTAAATTGCAATTGGAATTAGGTGTTTGTTTGTCATTGAGGAAGAGGAGCACATAAGTTTCTGTGCGTATAGAAATGAGGAATAGAGGCTGCTAGGGTTTATAACAGAGTATTTATAGACAAAATTGAATAGAATAGATGGACCTGATCTATAAACGCGCTGAATGATGAATGGCCCGAAAAGCCCGTTCCGACTCCGGAACGAAATTGGGTCAACCCATATATCAAAATAGATGTTTTAAAATATTTTAAACGCAATGGAAAATGTTTCAAGTCCAAATTCCATCGTATGAAGAAGTTATGATAAAATCAATATTTTCAAATTGATTTCAATTTCATTGATTTCAAGGCGTCTCAAGCCCATACGATCAAACAACAAGTCCGATCGCTACGAAACTTGAAATCCTACAATAATTCACCGTTACGGATCCGAAGAAACTGGTTTCGTTGAAATCCGAGTCAGTGGCCAAAATGGCTATTTTTACATTAATTAAATAAATTAATATTAACTTAATTAAATCACTACTCCAATCCAAATTCTATAATTTAAAATTTATAAAATTTATCACTTTTGATTTCTAAAAAAAATTTAATAACTTAAAACAAATTCTCTGCTAATTCAACATTAATTATTTCGCAAATTACCATATTTAATTTCATTTATTTGCAATAAATCAAATAATAAATTTTAAATTCCAATAAATAAATAAATCTTGATTTTTCGATTCTTTTTAATTCAACCACTTGTTCAATTATGAAAATCATTATCATTATTTCCAAATATTACCTTAATTTAACATTAATGTAACATTTTATTAGATTTATTGCAATTGATTCCAATTCAATCTCCATTTCTTAATATACTCTAATTTCATAACTTCTAAACATGGTATCACTTCTCTCCTTAATGCAACTTTAGTTTATATTTATTAAATTTTGATTTCTCATTTCAATTAATAGACCAAATAAACAGGTAACACAAAATTATTGTCACTGTTCACTTTAATTACACTTATAAGTTTATTGTTTACAGACCAAAGTACAACATTTATATAAATTTCAATTTATCGTAATCTCACTCAATTCTATAAAAAATTTTTATCTTAGAATACATCCTTACCATTCATTTTAGTTATTCAATTTATTATTATCAAATGGATGAAATTTAATCTTGGATTCAAATTCTATTACATTACTATCCTCAAATTACATCTTAAATTCAATTAACGTAAAATTTAAGTATTAAATTTCCTTCAATTGCAAATAAATTCAGTTATTGAATTTAAGTAAATAAATCTTGATTCTCACTCCTGTTATTAATCATTTATTACTTTACAAAATAAACTAACATTTAAACTCATAGAGTAATACCAAGTTTCATTTAAACTAACATTTAAACTCATAGAGTAAACTAACATTTATTATTATGTAAACTGGTAACAATTAATAACGGTCACTATTTGCCCTAAATCGCATTTATAGGTTTATAGTTTACGAACAACGTTGCAGTGACTCATATGATATTGATTTTATCCAATTACCATTTATTACCATTTAAATTAATTCAATGCTTACATATTTCCTTATATTAATTTATTAAAAATATTCCCATTTATGATCAATTATAACCCTGCAATTGTTTCAATCAATATGTATTGCATTGAATTATTATTTATTAGCTTACATTTTGTTTTCATATATTTAATTTGTAGCTAAGTATACATCTACATTATTTCCATTGATTTGAATTTCATTCAGTTTATTAATAATTAACATAGTTAACCTTAATGTAGTATTAGATTAAAATTTTACAATCTTAACAAATTTATAAATTGTCAATTGCCAAATATATACATTAATTACTATTTAATGTTCACAATGAATTTATTTACTTGGTTTCAAACTTTTTATTACATCAATTACTGCCTTATAAATAAACTTCCATTTCTAATCAATTTACATTCACCTTTCCGTTATTATATTAATCATCATTAAAGTAACCTTTATTTATGTTCATTTATTTAG
Source organism: Allium cepa (assembly GCA_030765085.1). Classification (NCBI taxonomy): domain Eukaryota; kingdom Viridiplantae; phylum Streptophyta; class Magnoliopsida; order Asparagales; family Amaryllidaceae; genus Allium; species Allium cepa. The sequence continues at coordinate 196,025,055 of CM060943.1, forward strand.
TTTACATTCCAAATCAATCATTATTAATTATGTACAAATTCCTTTATTTATACAACAATTACATTTATTTACTTATTGTCAATTTAATTCCCAAGTGCAACCATTTACACTATTTCATTTTTATATTAATTTGAATTCCATTCTAGTTAATATTTTTATTAATGATTCACTAATTCAACATTTCCATTTGTTTCTTATATTAAACCTATAACCAAGTATGACAATTTACATTATTTCAAATAATTGCAATTTTATTTTAAATTGTTAATTTTCATTACAATTGCTACATCTAATTTCTAACATTCGCTCCAATTTAAATTATAAGATTTTTATTTCTTTCTAAATTAAATTAAAAATCTTATTAATTTAACTCATTTTAATCATCGAATTTTACGGGTCGTTCAGTTTTGACTTGAGATATTGACATTTTCAACTCTTTTAACTTTCATCGAACTGCTACTTGCTTTGTTACTTTGACCGCAAGCTTTTTGGTCTGTGTTTTTGGCCTTTGTTACTACGACTGCTTATTCCATTGTGTTGTAGTGGTCTTATAGTCTGGTTCACTCTAGAACTATTGTGTCCGCTGCATGTTTTGAACTGATTCGATGTGTGTGTTCATAGTTTCACTTGATCACCGATTCAGTCTTCACTTGGCTGACACACACACACACACACACACACATATATATTCACACATGCATCCATGTACGTTGTGTACTTCATTTTGGTTGCTATTTTGCATTGTTGTCATGTGACCAGTACTATTCCACTGCTTCGTTTGTGAACTCCTGGTCTGGTTTGGTTATGAAGTCTTGATACATTTGAGTCTTTATTTTGTATGTGTGCACTGTGTATATGCATGTGTGAGCACACATGTATTTTTTTATGTTGTAGCTTGATTCTTGTTTTGAGTTTGAATGGTCTCCATGCATTTGGTTGTCATCTTTGTTCTTGTGCATTTGTGTTTTGGTTGATGCTGTGTTGAGTGTACCATACTTGCTGTCACACACATTGCCACAACTTGTACATGTCTTTTGTACGCTTTTTTGATTTCCACTGCTTTGAGTGTCATTGTATCCATATTGTTCTGGTGCCTTGACGTACTATCTCAGTTTCATATGATCTGAACTGGTATCCACTTTGGGTTTCTCTGTGTTGCCTTCACACCGAACTTTTATTCTGTTGATCATCTCCATATGCTTGCATTGCTATATATGTTGTCCTCTTTGTACATAAGTGTGCAGCCCTAAACTCTGTATATGAGGTTGCCTGGACTGTTTGGTTGCATTGAGTTGTGACCTTGAGTCTGGTCTATAGTTCATTTTGAGGCCGACATGTGTATGTATATATGCATACATGTGTATCGTCATGCATGTTTACTGTTGCATTGTAACTTGCATTCTTTGGCTTCTGTTTCATGTGTACATGTGTTTATTTGCACCTGTGTTGAATTCAGCCTCGGCTCGGGTTTGACCTTGTGCTCACCTATTCCTGTAGTTTTAAGACGCAAGTGTATATCGGTGTGCATGACCTTGTGGCATGTATAGTGATACACTGTGCATGTCAAAAGTTGTTCGTGTATGATGAATTCAAAATAAATGATGACGAACAACCCAAATAACGAAGGGTCGACACTTCGCTGGAGGAATAGTGTTACTGCTTGAGTTTCGGTGGAGGAATTGACTTAGGAAGATTTTAGAAAGAGATTTGAACAGAGGTTTTTATCTAAAGTTTCTAAGTAAACATTGATGAGAAAGTTTTTGGATTAAGTGCAGGGAGATATGTTGGTAATCGAGTATGCTACTAAGTTTGATGAGTTTTTCCGATATGGGTATGCTACTATAGACACCATCATTAGAAGAAATGAGAGGTTCATTCGAGGATCGAGACCTAAAATTGCTAGGGCAATCCTGCCACATCTCCATGATCCTTGTAATGTAATTGTGGATATGGCAATCCTCCATGAGAAGATGCTTGCTATTTGTGCTAGAGAGAAGCCAGTTGAAATCCGGGGTTCTCAAGAAAGTAGAGAAACTTCTTTAAGAATAAGGAGCCCAGAAGGGAGATGCTGCCAAGAAGGCAAAGATTTATTTAGTTTTTTTTTAAATATGACAAGAACGATCATTATGCTCATGAGTGCCGATCAAGCAAGGGGAAGAAGGATATAGAAAAGAAGAACGTGAAGTGCTTTAATTATGATCAAGTTGGACATTATAAGAATCAGTGTCAAGAACCAGTCAGGGCGGACAAGGGAAAGGTTTTTGCTGTTGGACCTTCATCTACTAAGCCAACTGCAGCTATAAAAAGGAAGACTATGATGGAAGGTATGCTTTTGATTCAGAGTATACCACTTAGGATACTATTTGATGCTGGTGCATCACATTCATTTATATCTCAGAATTTGGGTGATAAGTTATGCTTAGAGCCCGCATACCTTGTTACTTTCTTAAAGGTTGTAAATCCAATAGGAGGGTATGCAACTTTAGGGATAAGATGTGACTAGTTATAACTTGATTTGTTAGGTTATAAGTTTGCAATCATTCTGTATGTTTTCGATTTCATAGATTTTAAAATCATTTCGGTTATATATTGTTTGAGTAAGTATGAGGCTAGGATATTTCGCCATGATAGGTAGATATCACTAAGATACCGTAGTAGTCATAACCGAAGTATATTCTTAGTGGAGAATTCTGACCGGAGTAGTTGTGCTTTGTTAAGTGCTATGGAAGTGGGATAAGAGTTAAGTCAGGTTCGAGTATCAAGAGAGTTTGCAAATGTCTTTGAGCCAGTTACACGACTACCACTGAAACGAGCCGTGGAGTTTCAGATAGGTCCTACGCCAGGAGCCGAACCTGTAAGTAGACTACCTAGTATGATGACACCGTCCAAGAAGAAGGCATTGAAGGTGCGGCTAGTGGATCTGGATGGAAGGAATTTTATTAGACCAAGTAGCTCGCCTTGGGGAGCGACCGCAAGTTACATAAAGAAACCAGATGGGTCGTTGAGGATGTGTATTGGCTCTCGTAAGTTGAATGAGAGGACGATTAAACATAAGTATCCTTTTCCAAGAATAAATGATCTATTTGATCAGTTATGTGGAGCCAGAATATTTTTCCAGTTGGATTTAGCAATAGGTTTCCATCAGTTAAGGGTGGCAGAGGATATTGTTCCTTTGACAACATTTCAGACTAGTTATGGTCCGTACGAGCGGTTAGTAATGCCATTCAGGTTAACGAATGCACCTTCTTTCTTCGTGGATTTGATAAACCAATTTTCCGAGAGTATTTGGATAGGTTCGTGTTGATGTTTATAGATGACATTTTAGTATACTCTAAGGATGAAAGAGAGCATGAGGATCATCTTAGAGTAGTGCTTGAGACGTTGAGGTAGCATCAACTGAAGGCGAATTTTTCTAAGTGTCATTTTTGAAAGAAAGAGGTTAAGTTTCTTGGTCACATGGTTTCAGAGAAAAGCTTGTCCGTTGACCCAGATAAGATCAAAGTTGTTATAACTGGAAGAGACCAGAAATGGTGACTGCGATTAAAGTTTTCTTGGACTTACTAGCTATTACCGGAGATTCATCAAGGATTTCTCACGAATAATAGCACCTTTGAATAAGTTAACTAAGAAGGATGTGAAGTTTGTCTGGTCCGACAAATGTAAGGAAGCATTCCTTAAGTTAAAGCATTTGTTGACAAATGCACCTGTGTTAGTAGTTCTATGCGGAAACCAAGGGTTAGTGGTGTATATCGATGCATGTGGGACTGGATTAGGATCTGCATTGATGCAGAAGGGTAAAGTGATTGCCTACACTTCACAACATCTTAGACCGCATGAAGTAAGATACCCTACTCATGATTTGGAGTTGGCTACGGTGATCTTTGCATTGAAGATTTAGAGGCATTGTCTCTTAAAGGAGAGATTTGAGTTATACACAGATCATAAGTCTTTAAGTTACTTATTCTCTCAAAAGGAGTTGAATATGAGACAGCAGAGGTGGTTGTAGTTTTTGGCTGCTTATGATTTAGGTATAGAGTATACACATGGGAAAGAAAATAAGGTAGTGTATCTTAGCAGAAGACATCAGAATGTGGTGTTATCTATGTTGACAAAATGGAAAGATTTAGGAGTTTTGACTACTTGTAGTGTGCAATTAAGATCAATTGCTAATTCTAATCAGAGCTCCACCATGTTGTCTTGTTTAGAAGTTTGACAAGTGTTGATTGAAAGGATTGCTTCTAAGAAGAAAGAGGGTCCAGTATTAGCCGAGAGGATTAAAAGGGTTGAGGTTAGAACTGAGATCGATGATCTGAAGGATTTTAGTCTTGACCAAAGGGGATGGTTGAGAATGAAGGGACGGTTGTGTGTTCCAAATGTTGAGGACTTAAGGAAAGAAGTTCTTAGAGAATTTCATTAGTCCAAGTTTACGATTCATCCTGGAGGGACCAAGATGTATCAAGATATGAAGAGGAGCTTTCATTGAGAAGATATGAAGATGGATGTTGGCTTGTGGGTTAGGCAATGTGCAAACTGTCAACAAGTGAAAGCCGAACATCAGAAGCCGAGTGGGTTGCTTCAATCTTAAGAGATTCTAGTATGGAAATGGGAGTCGATGTCCATGGATTTTATTGATGGGTTGCCAAGGAAAAATAGGGGAAATGAAAGTATATAGGTCAGAGTGGACAATTAACCAAGAATACCCATTTCATTCCAGTTAATTTAACCAGGACGTCACCTATTTTAACTAAGTTTTTCACAAAGAAGATAGTTAGACTACATGGATTTCCTAGCAGTATAGACAGTGACGGAGATGCTTTGTTCATTGGTGAATTCTAGAAGAGTGTACAGGATGTGTTAGGCACCAAGCTTAGTATGAGTACAGTATATCACCCTCAGACGAATGGGTAAACATGGAGGGTCAATAAGGTACTCGAGGATTTATTGAGAGATTTTGTATTGGACTTTGGTGGATCTTGGGAAGATCACCTACACTTGGTTGAGTTTTCCTATAATAATAGTTGTCAGACTAATATAGGAATGCCGCCTTTTGAAGCTTTGTATGAAAGGCTACGCAATTAACTAGCATGTGGGTTGGAAACGGAGATAGATTAGTCTTAAGTTCATATCTGCTTAGAGAGGCGACATAAAGATTGAGTAGATCCAAAAAAGGATGAAGGAAGCTCAGTCCAAATAGAAGTGTTATGAAGATAAGAGGCATAAAGACCTAGAATTCTCGGTTGGAGATAAGGTTTTCATTAAAGTATCATTGATGAAGGGTATGGTACGATTCAGAAAGTCAGGAAAGCTGTCATCGAGATATGTTGGTCCATTTCAAATTATAGAGAGTATTAGAAAGCTCGCATACAGAATAGTTTCCGAGCAGTATGGCAGATGTACATAATGTATTTCGTGTAACTCATCTTTGAAAGTATGTGCATGATCTAGAGACAACTATTCCTCCAACAGGGTTGAAAGATTCCATAGTGAGCCTACTTTGACTTTTGTTAGACAACCATTTTGAGATGTAGCGAGAGATGATAAAAGATTAAGGAACAAGGCAGTCAAGTTGGTGAAAGTTCAATGGAGCGACAACGAGAAGGACTGTACTTGGATGATAGAAGATATGATTAGAGATGCTTATCCTGATATGCTTTGGGGGTATATCTATATTAGCTTTGTATAGACGTTTGCTAATCAGGTAGGCTAGTATGGTTGTTAGGGATTCTTATAGGTGATTGCTATGTTTAGTATTTAGTCCTTACTGAATTTCGAGGAAGAAATTCTTTAAGGAGGGGAGCTTGTAACACCCCTAATTTTTAATTACATTATTCGGGAGATTTATTTTGATAAATTAAAAAGAATATGTAAACATTAAAGTGATAAAGGGATTGAGATTTGAATAAATACTTAGAGGCCAAGCTTAATTAAATAAATGGGCTACCAATAGTTATACATGTTAATTAATTAACATAAGGGTATTAGGGTAATTGCCGCACCATATATCCTTTACCCTTATATTCTTGTACCTTAACCATTCATGTTATTTTGATAAAATATGTATGAAAAGAGGGGAGCTGGCCATTACTAGGAGAAAAGCTTAGGATTCAAGCTAGGGGATAAATCTCAATCAAATCTCAAAATCCTTTGTTTAACGGCAAACTTTCCATCGGATTAGAAAATTGCCACTAAAATTTTACTTAAAAATAAACGCAAGCGTACGACGTATAATTTTAGCACGTAGTCAGTACATGTCGATCCGCAGGGAATTGAAAATGATTTTAAAATTTCTACTCAATCAAATTAAAATAAGAATTTGAAGTTGTGTTAAGCAAAAATTTCTGAAAACTAATAAAACTAAAAGTGGATAAAAAAAATGAGAGTAGAAGACAATTTAGTGTTAATTTCCTTCTTATGATCACATAAATCAACAAAATGAAATTATGATCTCGCTTTTAGTTATTAGTGAATTTAGTCAATGTGTTTATCATAAGTATGGAATATTTGTGCTATTAATTAGTCTAACATACACCATCTAACTTTGACACACCCACAAAGCCAGTTATCAACCCTCACGAAAATGTTAATGATCTAGAAAATAAAGTCTACTCTAAGCATGATCTATTCACTATTGATTAGTAATATATACCATCAAATTTTGATTTTAAAATTCACTTCATTACCATAATAATATGCAGATGAAGAGGTAATTTGTCTTTATGTTTATTTAAGCATAGCCTATTTGGTGTTACCAAACATTGGCTATCAAATTCGAAGTTAAAATAACAAAATATTTACCACATCAAAACTTCCATTATGTACAAAAAGAGATCACATGAAATCACATTGAATTTACATAATTAAGAAAGCTTCATTACCCCTAAATTGAAGGGGTTTAGCTTATCATATTTTTTTATCATGTCAACAAATGTAAATTGCAACATAAAACGAAAATAAGAGGAAAAAGAGAGCTAACTAATTTTGCATGAAATAAACCTACTCTACTTGTAAGAAATAAAACTATACTAATTACATAAAATAAAGAACAAGAATTAAAAGTGGATGAAATTAAATTGCATAAAAAGAAAATTACGTGAAAGAAGGATAAGAAGCCATTAAAAAGAAAAGAGAGTTTTTATTGATTTTTAAGCCTAAAACTAAACTAACTAAAAAGGATGCTAAGAGCTCATTACATGAAACATAAGGGGTATTTATACATGTTTCGAAACTCTAATCATATTTTTGAAGACTACCCGAATTTCCCTTGATGAATTGTGGCCTCCAAGTTATCATTAGAATTAATTATTCCTCCATTAAGTCTGCATGTAACTTTAATGACCATTAACATTCACAGTAGCTCTTAATTGTACATCATTGTAAGTGGGTAGGTGGTGTCCTTCATGATTTCATGAATTGATTTATTTTCATCTTCATTTTCCTTATAACTCTTGTGCATGCATATTTCAATGAAGCTCTCACCCATTTAAATGCAAATTCCTGCAAAATAACATTAAAATATCCATGTAAATTTTCTAAAACTAAATCATATACAAAAAGGACCATTTGCCCCTATATGAAGATGAATAAATGATAATTTGGTAGCAATTTAAATTTTAGTTTAAACATGTAAAAATATCCTATGTTCTCATTTATTTATTTAAATTAGATAAAATATGGAAGTAAAAATATGCACATTTACGTGCACATCAAATACCCCCACACTTATCGTTCTATTCATCCTCGAATAAAGAAAAAAAAGATAAATCCATTTTCGTAGGAAACACGGATTGTAGTGAGCATATGCAACAAGCTATTAAACCTCTAGGTGTTTCTCATAAGACGAGTGTTGTCTCGTGAGGGTTTTCAACGGATACTACCCACAAAATCCAAATGCAATATGAAAATTCTAATTGCAAGATTTATTTACAAAGATAAGGATGCAAGTTTTCGAACATATTTACAAATGAAGAATTTACTTTCAAATTGACATGAATAAGTTAAAAATAAATTTTTGTCATAATCAAGAAATTTATGTCATTTACTCATCAAAATTTCCAACAAAAATTAAGTTATCATCACAGTTAGACTCTAGTTTGACTAGTTATTTCGGTTGATAACATAGTGCAACTATGAAATAAATCCTTAGTTGATTATCAAAGTTTTTCAAAGTAATATTTTCATTTCTTTTTAATAAAAAATTGAATTAAATAAGTAAAAGTAGTGCTCGGATTTTAATTGCTTACTCTCTCTTTTTTTAAAATTTTATTGATATTAACAATATTTACACAAGCCTAACTCAGATAAACTAAGGCCAGATATACCACACCTACATTGTCTTGTGGGCATATGTGATAGGAATACAGAGAATGAAAAATGAACACACAAGTGTGTATCCCTATTGACTATATGCATTATTAATAAAACTAATTTATATGCATACACCTAACATAGATAAACTGAGGCCAGATATACCGATCATGCAATGCCTTTCATGCTTACGTGAGAAGGGTACAAAGCATGGCGAGTGTACACATTTGTGTGTGAATACATGACTCTAGGTGTTTCTTAATTTTATAAAAACCATTTTTTATGTTATATAGATATACATACATACATATTATGTATATTTACTTTTTTTTTTAAGAGATAGTTTGCAAATCATCTTAGCACCATTTAACTTAGAAGATCAAAAATGTTATAGCCTTTACTTTAAATCAACCACTTTTATTACATAAAGATTTACAATTAGGATATACTTCATAATTAACATCCATGAACCTTCCTATTTACTAGTTAAACTGTCGTTACTTGTAATCAAACTTTATTTTTATTTTCGTTGAGATAAATAAATTTTCAAAAATTTCAATTTAATAATCAAAAACATATATTTATCCTATAGTGTTTCTTCAAAAATAAATTAGAATGATAAAAAGGAAATTAGCTTTGGGATTTTATTTGTTTTTGTTTAGCTTTTTTCTGTGTTTTTTGTATGTTTTTTTAGTTTTGCAAAAAATAAACCATAAAAAATCGAAAAGAAGATGAGACTCCCCCTCCACACTTAATTTTGACTGTGTCCCACAGTCAACCCAAGTGAAAGGAGAAAAATAAAATAAAAATAAAAATATGACCTATATTTACATGAATATGAAACGATGATTATTTACACAATATCCGAAAGTATATTATCAAAGAGTAAATGAAATGGTTTTCCAAAGACCGGTTCATTTGTCTCATCAAGTATGAGGGACATAGCTTAAGCTCAGAAAACCAAACTATAAAAGATTTCAAAGTTGAATATTGATTTGGAAAAATGAATATCATTTTATTAAAAATCAAACGAGTTGTTTTATTTTCGATGATTTTTGGGGTGATAGAATAATTTGTTGAAATTCAAATATGCTTTCGTCAATTTGAAAGTCAAGCTTATTATTGAAAATTTCTTCAGAATTATCGATTTTAAAACCAAAATGTTGATTTAAATCTATCCCTTTAGATTTCAACAACTCATCTTCAAAAAGCCCAAAGAAATTATGTTCATTAAATCCGTCTTTCTTTGTTGAATTGTATACAATTTCAATGCGTATATTAATTTCAAAATCCAAAGTTGTACTCAATTTTTTAAAATCGGAAAAAGAAAGATTGAAATTTAAATTTGGTTTCACGCTCTCAAACGAATTGAAATCCAACTCAATTACTATATTTTTAACAACTTAATTAAGATTGTCATTTTCAGTTTTAAAAGTTGCCATTTGAAAATCGTCAATTTTGGTAATAGGTGGATTATCACTTGACTCGTCACACGTTGGGATTTGATTTTGTTTTTCACGCTGTTTCATGTGGATTTCAAACAACAAATCCGTGTGATCTTGTGAATTTCTTCCATTTGCTCAACAAAATCCAATTTATAATTATTAATTTGATAATTTTCAATTTGAAATTATTGAGTACAAAAATTGTCCATTGCACCTTGGTTGAAACTATTCTCATTACCAAAATTATTTAAAAAGTTGTTTACATTTCCATTTTGACTTTGAAATTCACTTTGGAGTTTAAAGTTGTGTTGGCATGAGTTATAATCGAAATTATTTGAATTTTGAAGTGAATTCAAATATTGATTATTTTGAAATTCTTGACTTGAGTTATTGCATAGATATGAATTATACGAACTTTATCATTTGATTTTCTGTGTAGAGATAATGACGAAATCGTTTCAATACTATTTTGAAGAGTTGAGGATTGGTCATCACTTTAAGAAGTTTGTTTTGCAAAATCCAAATTGTTTACACGATAGTTGTTATTAAAATATCCACAAGAATTTTATGTGAAATTATATGGATTATATTGATTTTTCACAACTATTAAAAAACTCTAGCGAGTAAGAAAATTCAAATATTTTCAAGAATGTTTTTTTATAAAGGAAAAATATTCACTAAAAAGAATTCATTTTTAAAAAGGGAAATTTAATTTTTGTTTTTTTTGGATTTACAAACGTTTTCTTTTGTATGTATTTTTTTTGTTTTTGAAAAGATTTTATATTTATTTTTGGAATTTTGTTTTTCTAAACAAAACTAGCTTCAATTTTTTTTTTGATTTTGATTGAAAAACTTTATAAGAAAGGATTTAAAAGCTAAGTTAAGGAAAATGTACAATTTTTTTAGTTTTGGATTTTGATGATTTTTTTAAAATATGCATGAACTAATGCAACTAAATGAATGCAAAGGACTTGATTACAAATTTCTTTCCTCAATAGTTCCTAATCGTAAATTATATAATCACACTTTGTCTTAATTCAACAAAATATTTCTTTGCCAGGTAACAAGTAGGAGTTATCGGTGCATCACGAATCACCATATTAATGTAGCAGAAGGTTTAAATACCTTCAAAGAAACAATCGGTATAATACTTACGAACCGTCGTAATATTTATAATTGATTATTGCTCCGTCGTAGCCAAGACACCAAGAAAATAAATTGTTCAAAGAAGAAAACTTATCAAGATACAATTAAGCCTTAGGTGAGCTCGCAAGTCCCTTAAGTCTGAAATCTAACCATTATTATTTGTCAATTTCTAGGATGAAATGCAATTTATGGGCCAAGGAAGGGGCGATGAAATCTGCCCCCTTATGTGGATTGGGGTGTCTACCCCAGAAAATAAAAATTATATGAGATGAATGCAAAGCAGAAAATATACATGGTTTAAACAATGTAACTACGAACGGATTTTTGTTTTTGAAAATTTTAAAATGCAAGCAAACAACAATGCAAAGCAAATAACAACATTAGATAAGGATACGATACCAGAGTGTGCATAATTATTAGCAATTTAATTTAAAGCAGCAATTTTTTTATCAAGTGAGCAAAGCAATATTTTAGCAAGCAAGCCTTCTCTTTATCTGCTTTGAAAACCTGAAAAGAAATAAAAAACGAAATATATACAATTTTTTTTCAATTTTTTAAGATAAAACAACTACAAAGGCAATATATGTATGTATATATGTATATAATAATTTCTTTTGAAGAGAGTTAATATAAAAAGTAACAAAAATATTGAACAAAAAAAAATTATTTAAAGAAGGATAAAACAATTTTTTTTTAATGGAAGAATTGAACAAAACAAATTATTGTTTTTTTCTTTCTTATAAAACTCAAACAAATGAAATCAACATTCACTTAAACAACTTGTGTTTTTTTTTGTTTTTTCAAAAATAAACGAACTTAACAAACAAACTTAGAAAAATGAACTTTACTTTAAAAAAAACTTAAAAATCCGTAATCCCAACTTTACAAAAAACTTAATAAAATAAATGAACTTTACTTAAAAATAAATGGCCCATTTGATTTTTGAGACCCAAACCCAACTAACATAACCTCTTCACTCAGTCCCCCATTCGAACTTCCTTACCAGCTCAAATACACAATCCGCAAATTCTCAGAATTGCCAGAAAAAATCGAATCTCAAACCCAATTCAGGTCGTCGCAACCCAAAATTCATGAATCTCCTTCTAATTCACGAATCGAACTTCTTGGTTTGTTCAAATGTCAGATAAATTGCTTCGGTGATGGTGGATGTGGGTGTAGTAGCGAGGAGGTAGGAGTTGTTCTTGGTGTTGCTGTTGCGGTTATGTAGCACTGGTAGTTAGCAAGTTACTGTGAGTTGTGTGGATGTGCAACTGGTGTAATGACCCAGAATTTCTGCCATTTGAAATTCGTATATTATTTGATTTTATATATGAAAAGGTTAATAAGCTGAATAGATTTTATTTCAAATATCTAGATTTAATTGGATAATTAAATTGTTAATTTAATATTTGAAATTGCTGAAATAATTGAAAATTGGATTTAATGTGAATAAAAATGATTTATAAAGGTGAATGAAATCATATTTTAATTAGAATGATGTTAGAGAACTTTTAAAATCGAATTTAGAGTTAATTTGTAGAAATTGAATATTTTAATATTTAATTGACAAGTGAAAATGGTCATTTTTCAAACAGTCTTGGATTTCGACGAAACCAATTTCATTGGATCCGTAATGTTAAATTATTGTAAGATTTTAAATTTCGTGTCAATCAGATATACGGTATGTCTAGGGAAAGCTAAAACGCGTAGAAATCGGTTTATGTGAAATTTTAAATTTAAATATTCGATTCGAAAACCTATCTTTCAAATATGATCGAATTGGCTTTCGATATATATTTCATTGTGTTCGGAATATGGGTAAAGCATTATAAACGCCAGGTGGCATGCTTCTTTTCGAGTTCGAAAATTTTCGGGATGAATAGTGTCGCGTAATTTTCTATAAAAGGCCAACATTTTATTCATTTTTCACCAAACCCTAACAAGCTAGGGCTAGCCGCTGCCATAGAATGCATGGCCAGAAAACACCCATCTTTCTCCACCGATTTCATCCAATCCATCAACAATTACGAAAAATTAACAATTGCAAAAACGTAGAGAACGATGAGTACTTCGATTTCAACGGTGATGATTTGATATAGCAAAGCGGATCATTGGCTAATCGCATGCAAAGGCACACCGTTCGTGCTCGATTTTCATGGCTTAGGGGTAGCCGAGCTTGGTCGTTCGCTGTTCCTTGGTGGAGCGTGCTTCGGCACTTCGTGTGGCACTCCCCGATCGCGTTCTCGTGGTCGAATGAAGGCATGATAATTCAATGACCATCAGCGGCAATGGTTTAAAAACGTGAAGATGATGAACGAAGAAGAAAAAGAATAGCGGCCAGATTTCTTCAAAATGAAACGTACAGCTGTGGTGAAAAAGGTTTTAAAAAATAATAATATTTAAATTGATTTATATAAATATCGTATAAACTTTAAAACATCATATCTTCTTCATACTAGGTCCGTTTCGCATGAAACAAATTGCGTTAGATCCGTATTGACGAGCACTACATTATGGAGTTGGACTGGGATTTATTTGAGCTAGTAAAAATTTTGTTTGAAATTAAACGCTTGTTTAATTTTAATCGGAATAAATCGCTAATGCGACGACTACAAGCAATGTGAGTATAACTCACTCTTTCTGACTCACTGATATTTTATATAAGTGAGAAATAATTATTTATGATGATTGATGATTGTTTGGATGATATATGATATATTGATTGGTGTTTGGATATATACCTTCCTAGTGGAGCAGATGACCCTATCGTTCTCGTGTATGAGCGGATGACCCTTTGTACACGCGTATGCCTCGAAGCAGACATTTTACACATATTCTAATGTATATATTTGTTGTAGGTGACAGGTTGGAGGGATCCAACTGGATTCCTCACCACTATTGATTTATTTATGGATATTGTGATATATGCTGTAATAATATTATATATGATATTTTGGATGCCGTGATTGATGTATTTAGTGTGTTGCAACATTGGGCCTATTTTTGGAATTTTAAAATGTTAAAGTGATGATTTTCAAATTTAAAAGGACTTTAAAGTGATTTTGGAAATAAACGTTTTATTGATTTTTTAAATTGTAAAGGAATTGAATTTATTTTGAATATATAAATATTATAATTTTTATGTTATAAAAATTATGATTTCTGGGAAATATAGTAAATTATGATTTTTGAAATATGAAATGAACTATTTTGTTAACTTGTTTAAATGGAGATTTCTGAAGTTATAATAAATGGTATGTAAGTATAAGATTTATAAAATTGATATTTTATAAATCAAAGTGTTAGAATTATAAACGAGTTTTATAAATGTTAAAATGAAGTTATAAATGGATTTTATAAGTGAATAAGATTTATAATTGTGAAGTTATAAAAATAATGCATTTGTGATGTAACGAACGTGATTTTTCGTTGACGAAAACCGACATCAATACGTCCACTGTATCAACTGCCGAGCAATCGAAAGCCGAAAAACCGTACCGTTAGGGTTTTAGAAAAAGAAAAAGTAGAAGAAGATCGAAAAAGATAGAACAGAACAGAAGAAATAACAGAACAACATCAGAATCTCACAATTCGCAGCGGAATAACATATAATAAATAAATGAATAATCTTTAAACAAAGAACTATATCAGTTATTACATTACATTTCATTTCATTACATCATCAGAGTGTACAACAACAAACAACATCAACAGCGGAAAAGAAATACTATATACTAGTAATACGCCATGCTATCCATCTTGCCTCCAGCAACTCCTGAATATCCTGAATAAACCTTTACTCTTGACTGCCCGTGTGGAAATTGGTGGGCACCCACAGTTTAGGAAGGAAAACAATAAACTCCGAGTTAGTCATGTGACTGGTGTGAGAACTCAAAACAGTTTATCTTTAAAACAAAATAGAGGAATATTTTTAAAGGCAATTCGCAATGCTTTTTAAAAATGAGACTACCACAAGGCCTCCCGCACACACACACAATGCAAACGCAGAATCAGAGGAGATTTCTCCTTATGATAGTCAAAGATGCTTGATACGCATTAAAAAGAACATTTGATATTATTACTAGTGCATAGTGTATAAAAAAATTTCGAAAGTAGAATATAAATCTTAGCCAACATAGACATTTCAAACTATGTCTACTATAGCTATCATCCAAACAGTGGGGCGCCACCATAAGTGAATGATAGGTTCTACAACTAAAACCGTACAAGATCGTATTGTTTCTTTGGATTTCCAACAAATGGTCAGACCAAGGAACTTCCTATTTCCACATAAGAACGCCTCTGAAAGGACGTCCTCGAGAACCAAACCGGATCTCTGCCAACACAAGGCCGGGTTACCCCTAACTGGGTAACTACTGACACGAACATGTCATCCTCCGATCGTAACCGATCTATCCAAGGATCCTCGATTTCCAACAACCACAAAATATGCAGCAACAACATAGGTTAAATATCTGGGCTCCATACCATGATACCACCTCTATGCAGAAGGAATGACATACACTAAAGGGCGCTACCCCTAATAACCTTGCTGCATCCTTCCTGTTTTGACCATTTCCGGGGTGTGAGGTCCGACGAATTCTCGTCCACAAAGCCACACTTCATACAAAAGCCGTGCTTTGGGTCAACAAATAATCATGGAAATGATCACCAAGATAAATGTTCAAATAAATGATCCTATCACAAATGATCAACACAATGATCATTTCACAGCAACACTCAACATGCCACACTACTAAATTGGGAGTATATCACTAATAACCTTCAACTATATAACCTCTGAGCTCGTATGTCTCAGAGAAGGGTGTTAAGCTAAGAGAATAAATTCTCTGCCACCAAAAGAAATATATTTGAAAGAAATCAGCTTTATATCTCAATTTGTAATGTCAGACATACAATCCACACAAGTCTGTTACGGGATCGAACAGAACCGAAGGCACTTCCAAAGAAGTCCTTGCAATCCAGATATTCACTAATCACGACCGGACTTCCCGTAACTGAGGGTGATAAAACCTCTATATCGGAGATTAGCAGATGTAGAGTAACTCGACGGTAATCCTTCCGTTTTCGCAAACATCCGGTCTTCAACACCGGTCATCAAATGCAATCCATAACGACGTATCACATATTCGGAATGGGTTATACGACCCCAAGGTCCTTTCCCGGCTAACCCGAATAGTGAGCGCTTATTCAAAAATAAGTGTGTCATTCAAATTCAAACAAATCTCAACAAATACCTATTTAAAGGTAAATATTGATAGTCGGATATTTAACTATCAATAGGCGTGTTCAACATCACCAAATCCAAATAATTTCCCAAATTATTTACTTTCCAAAATATCTTTACTAGACATATATATATTTTCCACACTTCAACCATTTGAAAACAAATTTTCAAATCACTTTTCACCTTTATCACTTTTGAAAACAAATTTCAATCATTTTCCTTACGCGGAATTCCTTTCATTTCAACATGGTTCATTTAAACCAATTAAATAAATCCTTAACGATTTACTTTATATTTACGTTCCAAATCCGTAAATTAATTCCCATAATTTTAAAAATAAATCAACGTTTATTTTTTAAACAATTTCCCCTTTCTTTTATAAATTCATTAGTGAATTTATAATCCAAAATATTTATGATATACGATTTTCAATCAATTTCAAATATTCACTTTCAATTTATCTTTACAAGGATAAATTCTAAAACGTTCATTTCACATTGGAAAAATATTTCCATACTTATTTAATAATAAGTACATCACAAATCTATTTATTTTCAACATTTGAAAATATTTGATATACTTAAATCAAAATTTAGTATATATTTCATTCCTTAAGGAAATCATTCTCTTAACACATTTATTTGGGTCAAAAACGAATGTTGTGTAAAACATCGTTACGACGACCCAAAATCACTAGTATAGGGATTCAAATTTAAAATAGATATATAAATATCAATACTATACAAAACATTTCTTTTCGGAAACCATTTACTATAACAACAGTGTTATAGTCCACCATTTCCTTTTATTTCTCGAAACGTCTATTTCAACAATGAATGTTGAAATCTATGTATTCGATACTTAATGCATTTCAAAACGTCTTTAAAATCATTAACTTCATTTCACAATATTCCTTCCCCAAAACATATCCATTTCATTTAATAATATATTCACTGCCCAAAATCGTGAATATAATTCCTTTCATACATTCCTATATCCAACTTATCAAATTCAATTTATTTCGGATTTATAAACAACGTTTATAAACTCCATTTATATTTTTAGAAACTTCTATTTATAAAAATCCTTTTTATATCTCATTTTAAATGCCAAAATCCGATTTATAAGTTGATTACCTATAAATCTTATATTTTACAAAATCTATCCATTTTATATATTCATACTTCATAAATTTATAAATCTCAATTCACTTATGAAATCCATTTTTTTTATTTGTGAGAGAGTATGATCTATTTATAGAAGTTTGAACGACACTATTCATCCCGGAATTTCCAAACTTCGATTTACGCGCGGTGACCAGCGTTTCTAGGGTTTATCCCGCGTTCCGGACGCAATGGAATAGGTTTCGGAAGTTAATTCGGTCGTCTGTGCGAGATATGACAATAAACGTTCAATTTAAATTAAACCGATTTAAACGATTTTCTAGGCGTTTTAGCTTGCACCGGACAAACGGTAAATCCGATTGACATGAAATTTGAAACCATACAATAATATCACATTACGGATCCGATGAAACTGTTTTCGTCAAAATCCGAGACTTTTTGAAAAATGGCTATTTTAACTCGCCAAATTAATATTAAAACAATTTCGATGTGTTTCGAGCTGCCACGGTCAAACGATAACTTCGATTGCTACGAAAATTGAAATCCGATAATAACTAATTATTACGGATCGAATGGAACTACTTTCGTCCAATTCTGAGACTGTTCGAAAATTGGCTATTTTCACTAGTCGATTAAATATTAAAATATTCAATTTTCACAAATTAACTCCAAATTCAATTTTAAAAGTTCTATAATATCGTTCTAACTCCAACATGATAAAATAAAATTTTACAAATCAATTTTAATCATTTTTAACCCTATTTTCAATTATTTCCATAATTTAACATATTAAATTATCGATTTATTTATCCAATTAAATCCAATTATTCGAAATAAAAATTTATTTGACTTATAAATTTCACTTATTAATATTTAAAATCAATTAAATATTCAAATTTCAATTAATATAAGTTCTGGGTCGTTACATACTTCCCCCCTTAAAAGAATTTCGTCCTCGAAATTAACAAGTAAGAAAAGTTACAGAATCCATTAACTTTCCCAAAATCCATAGTTAAACTTCTTATAATACTTTACTATGTTTCCAAATCATACTTAGTTCTCTTTTCAAAAACAATTACCATTGTTTAACTTTCAGCTCAAAAATCAAAGTTAAAGTTTTCAAAATTTTCCAATTTTTCTCAAATTTTTCTAACGCCTTAAATTTTCGAAAAAATTCGCCATAGTCTCCTTTGCGCGGCTCGATCCGAAAAAAAATGACAGTATATATATCACAAATATACATTTCATCAAGTAATGAGGCATCCCGCAGGGAAAAAAGTGTAAAAGTACGGTATGTAATCCGAGATATGTACCTTATATTTTATTAGCCAGCATATACGGCTAATATAGCGCGAAAGCGAGCTCCAAATGCGAAGCAACGCCATCCGCACCTACTAAACACTCAACAACAACATGAGAATCATGCATATATGAAAATAGTATCAATATACAACATATAACAAATGCAACTAAACAACAAATGCAAACATCAACCAACTATCATCCATAACCAAATCAATATTCATTCATATTCTCATTAATATTCAATGAACTGGTTTTCAATTTAATTCACATTTGATTCATTAACATTGGATTTTATCAACTTTCATTCATATCCAATTTCAATTAGTTTGCATTTACTAATTACATCCAATTCACATTCAATTCTATTCAAATTTATTTACTTCTAATTTGAATTCAATTACATAGCTTCCAATTTCGCTAATTCAATTTCATTAACACTTAATGAATTTATATATAATCAATCAACAATCAACTAACAACCAATGTTTAATCAATACAACCAAATTTATTCACTTTTCATTCAATTTGGTCCAACACATTTAATTCCAATTGGATCATATTAAATTGACTTTCATTCAATTTATTCAATTTCTAATAACATTAGCTTTTAATGAATTAACACTTTCATATTCATTATTTCATATCAGTTGTTTACATTCAATTGATTAATATTTCATCCCTTCATCAATTCAATTGTTAATTCCTTTAACAATTTAAAGTTGAATTTCATTTATATAACTCAAGTTCAAATTCTTAATGACTTCACTTAATTAATTCACTTATTAATTTACTTTGACACCAAAATTCAACTTTATTCAACATTATTTAACTCATGTTTCATTTCAAACATCTTATCAAATCCAAATCAAATCCAAATTTTCCAAACAACTTTCCTTTAAATAATTTGGCAGTAATCCCTCTTTTGGAAACCCGAAAATGAACACCAATGATGTCGCGATCATCATCGGAATTATTTTCTAGCAACCAAAAAGAGTTTAAAGCTTTAATTTCTCCAAAACAATTTTCCCAAAATTCAAATCCTTTCAAAACCATTCCCTGGAATTTTATTTCAGATTATAAATCACATGTAACGACCCAGAATTTATATTAATTAAAATTTGAATATTCAATTAATTTTAAATATTAATAAGTGAAATTTATAAGTCGAATAAATTTTTATTTCGAATAATTGGATTTAATTGGATAATTAAATCGATAATTTAATATGTTAAATTATGGAAATAATTGAAAATAGGGTTAAAAATGATTAAAATTGATTTGTAAAATTTTATTTTATCATGTTGGAATTAGAACGATATTATAGAACTTTTAAAATTGAATTTGGAGTTAATTTGTGAAAATTGAATATTTTAATATTTAATCGACTAGTGAAAATAGCCAATTTTCGAACAGTCTCAGAATTGGATGAAACTAGTTCCATTGGATCCGTAATAATTAGTTATTATTGGATTTCAATTTTCGTAGCAATCGGAGTTATCGTTTGACCGTGGCAGCTCGAAACGCATCGAAATTGTTTTAATATTAATTTGGCGAGTTAAAATAGCCATTTTTCAGAAAGTATTGGATTTCGACGAAACCAGTTTCGTCGGATCCGTAATGTGATATTATTGTATGGTTTCAAATTTCATGTCAATTGGATTTACCGTTTGTCCGGTGCAAGCTAAAACGTGTAGAAAATCGTTTAAATCGGTTCAATTTAAATTGAACGTTTATTGCCATATCTCGCACAGACGACCGAATTAGCTTCCGAAACCTATTCCATTGCGTCCGGAACGCGGGATAAACCCTAGAAACGCTGGTCACCACGTGTAAATCGGAGTTTGGAAATTCCGGGATGAATAGTGTCGTTCAAACTTCTATAAATAGACCATACTCTCTCACAAATAAAAAAAAAAGGATTTCATAAGTGAACTGAGATTTATAAATTTATGAAGTATGAATATATAAAATGGATATATTTTGTAAAATATAAGATTTATAAGTAATCAACTTATAAATCGGATTTTGGCATTTAAAATGAGATATAAAAAGGATTTTTATAAATAGAAGTTTCTAAAAATATAAATGGAGTTTATAAACGTTGTTTATAAATCCGAAATAAATTGAATTTGATAAGTTGGATATAGGAATATATGAAAGGAATTATATTCACGATTTTGGACAGTGAATATATTATTAAATGAAATGGATATGTTTTGGGGAAGGAATATTGTGAAATGAAGTTAATGATTTTAAAGACGTTTTGAAATGCATTAAGTATCGAATACATAGATTTCAACATTCATTGTTGAAATAGACGTTTCGAGAAATAAAAGGAAATGGTGGACTATAACACTGTTGTTATAGTAAATGGTTTCCGAAAAGAAATGTTTTATATAGTATTGGGATTTATATATCTATTTTAAATTTGAATCCCTATACTAGTGATTTTGGGTTGTCGTAATGATGTTTTACACAACATTCGTTTTTGACCCAAATAAATGTGTTAAGAGAATGATTTCCTTAAGGAATGAAATATATACTAAATTTTGATTTAAGTATATCAAATATTTTCAAATGTTGAAAATAAATAGATTTGTGATGTACTTATTATTAAACAAGTATGGAAATATTTTTCCAATGTGAAATGAACGTTTTAGAATTTATCCTTGTAAAGATAAACTGAAAGTGAATATTTGAAATCGATTTAAAATCGTATATCATAAATATTTTGGGATTATAAATTCACTAAGGAATTTATAAAAGAAAGGGGAAATTGTTTAAAAAATAAACGTTGATTTATTTTTAAAATTATGGGAATTAATTTACGGATTTGGAACGTAAATATAAAGTAAATCGTTAAGGATTTATTTAATTGGTTTAAATGAACCATGTTGAAATGAAAGGAATTCCGCGTAAGGAAAATGATTGAAATTTGTTTTCAAAAGTGATAAAGGTGAAAAGTGATTTGAAAATTTGTTTTCAAATGGTTGAAGTGTGGAAAATATATATATGTCTAGTAAAGATATTTTGGAAAGTAAATAATTTGGGAAATTATTTGGATTTGGTGATGTTGAACACGCCTATTGATAGTTAAATATCTGACTATCAATATTTACCTTTAAATAGGTATTTGTTGAGATTTATTTGAATTTGAATGACACACTTATTTTTGAATAAGCGCTCACTATTCGGGTTAGCCGGGAAAGGACCTTGGGGTCGTATAACCCATTCCGAATATGTGATACGTCGTTATGGATTGCATTTGATGACCGGTGTTGAAGACCAGATGTTTGCGAAAACGAAAGGATTACCGTCGAGTTACTCTACATCGGCTGATCTCCGATATAGAGGTTTTATCACCCTTAGTGACGGGAAGTCCGGTCGTGATTAGTGAATATCCAGATTGCAAGGACTTCTTTGGAAGTGCCTTCGGTTCTGTTTGATCCCGGAACAGACTTGTATGGATTGTATGTCTGACATTACAAATTGAGATATAAAGCTGATTTCTTTCAAATATATTTCTGTTGGTGGCGGAGAATTTATTCTCTTAGCTTAACACCCTTCTCTGAGACGTACGAGCTCAGAGGTTATATAGTTGAAGGTTATTAGTGATATACTCCCAATTTGGTAGTGTGGCATGTTGAGTGTTGCTATGAAATGATCATTGTGTTGATCATTTGTGATAGGATCATTTATTTGATCATTTATCTTGGTGATCATTTCTATAATCATTTGTTGACCCAAAGCACGGCTTTTGTATAAAGTGTGGCTTTGTGGACGAGACTTCGTCGGACCTCACACCTCGGAAATGGTCAAAAGAGGAAGGATGCAGCAAGGTTATTAGGGGTAGCTCCCTTTAGTGTATGTCATTCCTTCTGGATAGAGGTGGTATCATGGTATGGAGCCCAGATATTTAACCTATGTTGTTGCTGCATATTTTGTGGTTGTTGGAAATCGAGGATCCTCGGATAGATCGGTTACGATCGGGGGATGACATATTCATGTCAGTAGTTACCCAGTTAGGGGTAACCCGGCCTTGTGTTGGCAGAGATCCGGTTTGGTTCTCGGGGACATCCTTCCAGAGGCGTTCTCATGTGGCAATGGGAAGCTCCTTGGCCTGACCATTTGTTGGAAATCCAAAGAAACAATACGATCTTGTACGGTTTTAGTTGTAGAACCTATCATTCACTTATGGTGGCGCCCCACTGTTTGGATGATAGCTATAGTAGACATAGTTCGAAATGTCTATGTTGGCTAAGATTTATATTCTACTTTCGAAATTGTTTTATACACTATGCACTAGTAATAATATCAAATGTTCTTTTTAATGCGTATCAAGCATCTTTGACTATCATAAGGAGAAATCTCCTCCGATTCTGCGTTTGCATTGTGTGTGTGCGCGGGAGGCCTTATGGTAGTCTCATTTTTAAAAAGCATCGCGGATTGACTTTAAAAATATTCCTCTATTTTGTTTTAAAGATAAACTGTTTTGAGTTCTCACACCAGTCACATGACTGACTCGGAGTTTATTGTTTTCCTTCCTAAACTATGGGTGCCCACCAATTTCCACACGAGCAGTCAAGAGTTAAGGTTTATTCTGGATATTCAGAAGTTGCTGGAGGCAAGATGGATAGCATGGCGTATTACTAGTATATAGTATTTCTTTTCCGCTGTTGATGTTGTTTGTTGTTGTACACTCTGATGATGTAATGAAATGTAATGTAATGTAATAACTGATATAGTTCTTTGTTTAAAGATTATTCATTTATTTATTATATGTTATTCCGCTGCGAATTGTGAGATTCTGATGTTGTTCTGTTATTTCTTCTGTTCTGTTCTATCTTTTTCTATCTTCTTCTACCTTTTCTTTTTCCAAAACCCTAACGGTACGGTTTTTCGGCTTTCGATTGCTCGGCAGTTGATACAGTGGACGTATTGATGTCGGTTTTCGTCAACGAAAAATCGCATTCGTTACATTTGGTATCAGAGCTTATGGTTAAGCGACAACCATGGATCTGTTGGGTATTACTCATTAGAGATAGAGGCAGTAGTACTCTAGAATGAGTTTGAGAGTAATAATAGATACGAGCGCGTATTTGTTAGTGAATATAAATTGTTTTATATTGTGATGATTGGTTTGTTGAGTGGTATATGGATTTTGGTCAACACGAGTAATTAACGTTGTTGATAGGGATCTCTAAACAGTTGAATAGAACAATTCGACACGATATTGTTTTAAATTGGGTAAATGAAATAATTTTACCTTGATTATATTTTTATATATAAAGGAATAATTTTTCAGAATTATTAAAGTGTATATGAATTGATTGTTTGGTTGTTGAATAAGTTAAATAAAAACAACATCTGTAAAAGAATGAATTGTATAAGCAATTGAATTATAAGTATGGAGTTATAATAAAAATGATTTACAATTGTGAAATAATCTTATATATATATAAGAAGTGAAATTATATAAGTAAAAGACTTATAAATGTAACGAATGCGATTTTTCGTTGACGAAAACCGACATCAATACGTCCACTATATCAACTGCCGAGCAATCGAAAGCCGAAAAAACCGTACCGTTAGGGTTTTAGAAAAAGAAAAAGTAGAAGAAGATAGAAAAAGATAGAATAGAACAGAAGAAATAATAGAACAACATCAGAATCTCACAATTCGCAGCGGAATAACATATAATAAATAAATGAATAATCTTTAAACAAAGAACTATATCAGTTATTACATTACGTTACATTTCATTACATCATCAGAGTGCACAACAACAAACAACATCAACAGCGGAAAAGAAATACTATATACTAGTAATACGCCATGCCATCCATCTTGCCTCCAGCAACTCCTGAATATCCTGAATAAACCTTAACTCTTGACTGCCCATGTGGAAATTGGTGGGCACCCAGAGTTTAGGAAGGAAAACAATAAACTCCGAGTCAGTCATGTGACTAGTGTGAGAACTCAAAACAGTTTATCTTTAAAACAAAATAGAGGAATATTTTTAAAGTCAATTCGCAATGCTTTTTAAAAATGAGACTATCATAAGGCCTCCCGCACACACACACAATGCAAACGCAGAATCGGAGGAGATTTCTCCTTATGATAGTCAAAGATGCTTGATACGCATTAAAAAGAACATTTGATATTATTACTAGTGCATAGTGTATAAAACAATTTCGAAAGTAGAATATAAATCTTAGCCAACATAGACATTTCGAACTATGTCTACTATAGCTATCATCCAAACAGTGGGGCGCCACCATAAGTGAATGATAGGTTCTACAACTAAAACCGTACAAGATCGTATTGTTTCTTTGGATTTCCAACAAATGGTCAGGCCAAGGAGCTTCCCATTGCCACATGAGAACGCCTCTGGAAGGATGTCCCCGAGAACCAAACCGGATCTCTGCCAACACAAGGCCGGGTTACCCCTAACTGGGTAACTACTGACACGAATATGTCATCCCCCGATCGTAACCGATCTATCCGAGGATCCTCGATTTCCAACAACCACAAAATATGCAGCAACAACATAGGTTAAATATCTGGGCTCCATACCATGATACCACCTCTATCCAGAAGGAATGACATACACTAAAGGGAGCTACCCCTAATAACCTTGCTGCATCCTTCCTCTTTTGACCATTTCCGAGGTGTGAGGTCCGACGAAGTCTCGTCCACAAAGCCACACTTTATACAAAAGCCGTGCTTTGGGTCAACAAATGATCATAGAAATGATCACCAAGATAAATGATCAAATAAATTATCCTATCACAAATGATCAACACAATGATCATTTCACAGCAACACTCAACATGCCACACTACCAAATTGGGAGTATATCACTAATAACCTTCAACTATATAACCTCTGAGCTCGTACGTCTCAGAGAAGGGTGTTAAGCTAAGAGAATAAATTCTCCCCCACCAACAGAAATATATTTGAAAGAAATCAGCTTTATATCTCAATTTGTAATGTCAGACATACAATCCATACAAGTCTGTTCCGGGATCGAATAGAACCGAAGGCACTTCCAAAGAAGTCCTTGCAATCCGGATATTCACTAATCACGACCGGACTTCCCGTCACTAAGGGTGATAAAACCTCTATATCGGAGATCAGCCGATGTAGAGTAACTCGACGGTAATCCTTCCGTTTTCGCCAACATCCGGTCTTCAACACCGGTCATCAAATGCAATCCATAACGACGTATCACATATTCGGAATGGGTTATACGACCCCAAGGTCCTTTTCCCGGCTAACCCGAATAGTGAGCGCTTATTCAAAAATAAGTATGTCATTCAAATTCAAACAAATATCAACAAATACCTATTTAAAGGTAAATATTGATAGTCAGATATTTAACTATCAATAGGCGTGTTCAACATCACCAAATCCAAATAATTTCTCAAATTATTTGCTTTCCAAAATATATTTACTAGACATATATATATTTTCCACACTTCAACCATTTGAAAACAAATTTTCAAATCACTTTTCACCTTTATCACTTTTGAAAACAAATTTCAATCATTTTCCTTACGCGGAATTCCTTTCATTTCAACATGGTTCATTTAAACCAATTAAATAAATCCTTAACGATTTACTTTATATTTACGTTCCAAATCCGTAAATTAATTCCCATAATTTTAAAAATAAATCAACGTTTATTTTTTAAACAATTTCCCCTTTCTTTTATAAATTCCTTAGTGAATTTATAATCCCAAAATATTTATGATATACGATTTTCAATCGATTTCAAATATTCACTTTCAATTTATCTTTACAAGGATAAATTCTAAAACGTTCATTTCACATTGGAAAAATATTTCCATACTTATTTAATAATAAGTACATCACAAATCTATTTATTTTCAACATTTGAAAATATTTGATATACTTAAATCAAAATTTTGTATTGTTTGCGCGAAAAGTGGGCAAACACCTCCAAGTCGTGAGATTTAATGGGTTTTATGTGATTCTTAATGATTTAGATGAGTTATGTAAATATGAAAAAAAAAGCAGGGACTGAAATGTAAAAGACACACAGATTTATAGTGGTTCGGCCAGAACGTGCCTACGTCCACTTTATATGTTATTATCTTCTTTCTTTCGGATTACCAGTACAATGCTTTGTGTATAAGTATATGAAAGTAGTTTGAAAGTTCCTTCCGTGCTTGAGCTCTCAAACTTGTCCGCCATTGTTGTACCCCTGCCCCTCTATTTATAGAGTGAGGTAGGGGGCAGGGGTCTTGGATGTATATAGCTGCTGGTGGGCCCGGGCTGGAGCAATCTGGACTGGCAATCATCTGGTTCGGCGAGGCTTCATTCGGCTGTGCTTAGAGAAGTTGGAGTTTGGTTCGGTCATGGTGGTCCGGTGGTGGTCTGGTCCGGTCGTGTAGGGGAGGAGTGTTGGCTCGGTGATGGCCTTGGTCCGGTTGTAGGTTGGTCCGGTAGGGTGTTGGAGAGGTGGTTCGGTGGTGCCCTTGGTCCGGTATGCCGAATGGGGATGACCGAATGTCCTTATGCCGAATGAGCTTGTGCATGGAGAACGCCGGATGGACTTCGAGCCTTGTGTTTGCTGAACGAAGTGGAGGTTGCGAGCCCGGGTAAAACTTGTGACTTCTTGGTCTCGAGATCTTCTGTGTGAGAATTCGCCCAACATTTGCCCCCCAAAGTGGGGCACGTGCTTGCATGTGTCGCGCTTTGTTTCCCTGTGGTAGGAAGGCTTGTTTCGTAGTGTCATGGGTTAGATGCCCATATCCTGTTGGTGTCTTATCTGAGTGAGGCGCCCTGCGTGCCCCCTGCTTTTGGTTTCTGCTGGTAGAGACAATTTCATTCGGCTTCGAGTAGGTATAGGTTTTCATTCGGTTGGAGGTTGGTCCGGTATGCCGAACCATCTGGTCCGGTGGTGTTCCTCCAGTCTATATATAGGGGCTGCACCCCCTTAGGTTTTCTTCACCGAATCAACAAGCGCCGAACCAATACTATACCGAATCAACAATCTTGCCGAATCAACGAAAGCCGAACCATTTCGTGCCGAACCAACTTGCTTGCCGAATCAGGTATACACTTATTGCCGAATGGACTTACTACCGAATGTGCCTAATTTGCCGAATACATACGAAGGTCCTCGTTTTACCGAATGGGCCTTAGGCCTTAGTGCCGAATGGATGTATACCGAATGAACTCTTAGTGCCGAATGACATGTATACCGAATGAACTCTTGTATTTGGACTTTGAGTGGAACTCTGGACTTATGCATTCTTTTTCGCTTACATCTCTGTACTCCTTGTTCTAACAACTTGTCTTTTCGCTTTTGTGTATGCAGATAAATGTCTCGCAAGGCGGAAACACGATCAGACAGACGGAAATCCAAAGATAGAGGCGAGTCTTCCTCCGTGCCCCCAGCCCAACCAGGATCTGGGCAGCATCGACCTGTTCCGAGGTCGTTAGTGGACGGATATGGTCCACAGGAACTTCTGGTCTCCCCTCCCGATTGCTTTCCTAGCTCCCTAAAGGAGGAGCAACTTGATGTCATCTCTCGTTCATTTGGGATAGACAGGGCTCTTATGCTGCTGCCGGGAGATGGAGTGATGCCGTATAATCCCCCCGAAGGTTACTTCGCTTACAGCAGGTACCATTGCATGTGTGGTGCTATCCCTTCTATCAATGCCTGGATAGTCAGCTTTACCACATATTTGAAAGTGGCTCCATTCCAGCTTCAGCCGAACTCTTATGCCATTCTGGTAAGCCTTTTCGTCATCTTCCAGAGGAGATACGGGCGCCCTCCTTCTAACCGGTAAATTCGGTATTTGTATAACCTGAGGGGCTACAAGAAGGGGTCTCCGTATATTAGTCTGGAAGCGGCCGTGCCCTTCAAACCGGTCTTGGACTTATATTCAAAGTTCACCATGTTCAAGAAGGAATAGTTCTTTATCAAGGACGATTCTGTTTCTTTCCGCCTTTTCACTTCCGGCTGTAAGATGAATTTCATTTATATTTTCCATGTTCTAACTGTTGTGCTTCTTCTGACACGCTTCTGTTTCTTGCTAGCGACAGGTGGTATTGCAGTCGTGGAAGATGATTCTTTGATGCGGATGGCTGCTGAAATAAAGGCCATTCCGGCACGGGACAGGTCGGCTTCTTTCCTGATCAGGAACGCTACCCTCCTGGAATACAACTTGATCCTGCCGCACCAGTCCGTGGTTAAGCAGAGGGACACGGTTGAGGAGAAGGCCGCTAAAGCTAAGGAGGGGGCCACGGTGAAGAGTGGCAAGAGGAAGCCCTTTGCACAACACCCAGTCGTGGGGGGTAAGAAGCTCAAGGAGTCTGATGGCCCCTCTCCTAGTACTCGCCAGGAGGGGGAAGGTGTGGAAGAGGGCGAAGGAGGCGATGTGGGAGGTCAGGAGGCGGAGGAGATGGCGATGGAGATGGTGATGGTGATGCTGGTGCCTTAACCTCTGGGAAAGATCCTGAACTGGATGAGGCCCTCCGTCAGGCCTTTGGGGAATCGGAGGAAGAATCGGAAGCGGAAAAGGCAAAGGAGGCGGGCAAGGCTGTGGCTGGTGCCGATCCATCCCCTAAAGGCTCCTCAGCTAGGGTAACTTCGGCGGTGCAAGGTGAACTTTTGTCCTCTGTCGATTCCCTTTTCGATAAGGACTTAGAAATATTTTATGGTTCACTTCCGTCCTGGAATGAGATTCAGGACTTATTGCAGTACCCCACTCCTCCGCAGGATTTGTATAATAGACGTGCCTTCACACTTTTCTTTCTTTTTACTTAACATGTTTCCTGAATTGGGGACCATTGTATGTTCGTAACACTTGTTCTTTATTCCAGGGGCAGGCCAGGCGGTTAAAACGTCAGACGTTCGACACCGCGTCGAACAGTTCAAGTTGATGAGAGCTTCTGCGAAGCCTCCCACTGGTCGTACTGGGGACGTGGTCAAATACCGTCCTCTTCTTGGGGTCATCGAAGAGAGCATTCAGAAAAAGAAGAGGAGTCGTTCTTTATTTGAGCTTTCCCCTAGTCCGCAGCTCCCTGTTCAGCCTCCTTGTGATGCCACGGAGGAGAGCACGGAGTTTATCCCCCCTCCACCTCCTTCCAAGAATCCCACGGTTATCCGTATAAGGCGTCCTGACGTGCCTCGTGACCCCTTTGCCGGTCATCCTGATTTAGATCCGAGCTCTCGGGATATTTCATTTTATGAGGCCACGGGTGAACACCTCCTTCCCCGCAACCCCATGGTACGAGTGTTAGACGAGGCTAAGTCCCTAGATCTTGATCTGCTTACCACTCGGGTAGTTACCATGGGAGACGAGGCCAAGGCTAATATCGATCGGGTGGCTGAAGAGACTAAGAAGTTAATGAAGTATCATGCTCAATTGGTCAAGGCCAGGGAGGAGATTGGGAGCGCTAATATTCAGTTGCGGCTGAAGGTTGCTGATCAGGCCGAACAGCTTGCCGGTCAAGCCACTCAGATTTCTCGGCATGAGGAAGCCTCCAGGCGTCTGAAAGAGACCATGGAAAAGGCTAGTAGGGCGGAATTACGGAAGATGGAGGCCGCCTGTAAGGAGCGGATCGACATGGCCATTGCGACAGTGGATGAGGTTCGGAATGCGGATCTCGAGCAGGTAGAGGGGTTGTCTGGAAGGCTTGAGGCCGCGGAGATGGCTCAAGTCAAGTTAAAGGAGGAGATGGAGGAGATGAGGAGGTCTCTCCAGGCTGACTGCTTGAGATACCGATCTGAGAGGGATGTCGCTGTCGCCAAGTTGCGGGCTTCCGAGGCCCGGGTGAGGGAGTTCGAGGAGAACGAGGGGATGATGGACGAGATGATACAGGACATGTACTTCCGCACTTGGAAGGAGGGCAGCTTGTCTTGGATGGATGACTATCCCCGGGTCATGGCCAAGATATATCTTCGGGCTTTAGAGGAGGCCAGGGTCGATGCGGGTAAGGAAGGTGGAGCGGCTTTTAGTCTGGACGTGGTCACTGCTCAGTTCTCGAAAGAGGAGCAAGCGGCGGTGAAGGAGGGGATGCGGTTGCTTGCTGCGGAGGAAGCGGGTGTGCAACTGGAGGATGAGGATCAACCGACGGACGCTGGTGAGTTATTCTTCTCTTTTCCTTTTCTTTCTGGGTTTCCATAACTTGATCGTTTATCGTTTGTTTAATGGATTCTTCTTCTGGATTGGACAGGTGGAACTTCCGATCAACATGCCGGGGGTTCCGGCCCTACGGCCAAGTAGGCTTGGGAAGTTGGTGATGGAGTGTGGACGCAGCTGGTTACTTGTCCGGATTCGGCCGCTTTCTATTTCTTTTTACTGTTGTTTACGTTAGTCCAAAACATTGATGTGACTGTAATAATATTATTTTCAGAGAATAACTTGGTGTAATTTTATAATATAAGCTGATTTTGTTATGTTTAAACGTTGCTGTCATTTTGATGTGCCGTGTGAGAAGTATAACTTTGTATATGCCTGTGATTTTAGTTGTGTTTGACGTTAAGCCTTTGCTTGAAATATAATTTCATGTTTTGCAATGTTAGTGTGATATATGAATAAGCTATAGTTATGTATTTATGTACAAGAGAAGAGGGTACCGCTCTTCATGTTTTATTTGCAGGCGGTAGCTTCGAGCTTCTTGTGTAACTGATCATGGATATCTCTGAGTACCTTGCCACCCAGTACGCAGGCTTAGATTCTCATGACTGAATGCTCCCTATTTGGTTTCCTGTACTTTAGAGTTTGTTATACAGGATAGGAGAAAAGCATTTAAATGAAATGGAAATATAGAAAAAGTAAAACTTCCAGTCACGGAAGGCCGTCGATGTGCTTAAGTTCGTGGCAAACGGGCTTTGTAGCCACTTTCCCTAGCTGTGGGTCTTGGAGACATTTGTCACCCATCTTACGCCTCCGCGGGGAGTTTTCTTTTTTACCACAGCCGCACTTAAGACACATCGGAGCCGAGATCGCGCACGGTAACTGCCCGAACCATTATGGTCCGTAATCGTGGGTATTATTCGATTTATCGTGGCCGGCTAGTGTGGGTGCCGTTGGCCGTGAACTACCCCTGGCTGGCCACACCTTATGTTGGGGCTTAAAGTAGGTTCACGGTTGCCGGCGAGCCGAACGCCGTAATGAGCTGCCATCGGCTATAGTCGGCCTTTAAGATGACTTATAATCGGCTCATTACAGTTGGCTTTGAGGGCAGGCGCGAGCAATGAGTTAACCCGCAGCAGAGGGATGCTGGAGCAAAAGAGTCTCATTGGCGAGTGCATAGAATCGTAGCGTACCTGTTAGGCCTTGTCCAGATGAGGCCGTGGTGCGTCTTGAGTGGAGATGCCATAAGATTTTGTTCAACGGAAAAGGATAAAGCTTAACAAGCAGCCAAGATATAAAGGAACAAGTTAAAAAGAGACAAGATTTTTTAAAGTGGTTCGGCATGAAAATGCCTACGTCCACTGATTCTCTTTGTTAATTCACTTCATATGGGCAGTACAAGTTAAGAAAAGTATCGACAGAGGTGTCGGATGTTCCATGCCCTCTGGAACACCTCTCCGTCCACTGTTGACAAAATATAAGCTCCATTGTGGAGATCTTTATGAATTACATATGGTCCATCCCAGATGGGGTCCAGTGCCCCGGGGCGCGGAAAGATTCGCCTGAGAACAAGATCTCCTTCTTGTAAGATGCGACGCTTGACTTTGGAGTTGTATAGTGCTGCCACTTTTTGTTTGTGAGCTGCTGCTTTGAGTGCTGCATCGTTTCTCCTTTCCTCAATCAGATCCAAAGACATGAGGAGTAGTTCTTCGTTTTCTTCTGGATTGTAGTGGATCCTACGGTGGGAAGGAACAATAGTTTAAACAGGGAGCATTGCCTCCGATCCGTATGCCAAAGAGAAAGGAGTATGTCCCGTTGATGTTCTGAAAGAGGTGCGGTAGGCCCAAAGTGCCGTAGGAAGTTCGTCCACCCAAGCGCCTTTTGACTTTTCAAGTTTCTTCTTGATTAGGGTTTTGAGAATTTTGTTGACAGCTTCGACTTGTCCGTTTGTCTGAGGATAAGCTACCGATGAGAAGCTTTTATGAATTCCATGCTCTTGGCACCAGTCGGCGAATTCTTCGCTGTCAAATTGGAGTCCGTTGTCTGATATGATCTTGAGTGGTACTCCGTACCTGCACAGAATATTTTTGATCAAGAAGTTGATAACTTTTGCTGAAGATATTTTATTTAGGGGTTCCGCTTCCACCCATTTGGTGAAATAATCGACTGCCACTATAGCATATTTGGCCCCGCCCCTGCCCGTTGGCAGTTCGCCAATTAAATCAATTCCCCATACAGCAAAGGGCCAAGGGCTGGTCATTTGAGTAATCTCATTTGTGGGTAGTCGAGGAATCTTGGCAAATTTCTGACATCTGTCGCATCTCTTGACGAAGTCTAAGGCGTCGTTGTTTAGTGTGGGCCAGTAATATCCATATCGGAGTATCTTTTTCGCCAGAGTCTGCCCTCCAGTGTGATCTCCGCAACTTCCTTGATGGATGTTGAATAAGATTTCCTTGGCTTCCCTTCCAGCGACGCATCTGAATAAGGGGCTAGAGAAGCCACGCCGATAGAGGATGCCTTCTTGTATTGTGTAGTGGGGAGCTTTCCTCAAAATTCTCCTGACTTCATCACGTTTGTCTGGTAGTGTGCCGTCCTGCAAATATTTCCGGATAGGAGTCATCCAAGTTGCTTCTTCAATTGCAGTTATCAGATTCACTTGTTCAAAACTTGGGGCTAGCTGCCTTGAGATGGCTAGTGCTCCGGAAATGGTGCTATTCTTCATACTAGCTTGCTTTGCTAGTTCATCGGCCTCTTGGTTATCTTCTCGAGGAATGTGTTTGATTAGATAATGGTCCAATTGGTCGAGCAGCACTTTGGTTTTCTTTAGATATGCTGTGAGTCGTTCTCCTCGTGTCTGGAATTTTCCTAGTACTTGGTTTACGATAAGTTGAGAATCACTATGAAGACATAAAGAATTGACTCCAATTTCTAAGGCGAGCTCCAATCCCGCTATTACTGCTTCATACTCCGCATCGTTGTTAGTGGCCGCGAATTCCAACCTTAATGCATAGTACAGCTTTCTTCCCCTGGGGGTGATTATCACAATACCTGCCCCCGAGCCTTGTTCGTTTGATGCTCCATCTACAAAGAGGTTCCACTTGATGTTTTTTGCTATTTCAAACTGATCCTTGCCTTCATTCGTAGTGAATTCAGCAATGAAATCGGCCAGGGCTTGCCCCTTGATAGCAGTGCGAGGATGGTAGGTGACGTCATACTGACTTAGTTCAATGCACCATTTGAGGAGTCATCCAGAAGTGTCGGGACGATGGAGCACCTGTCTTAGTGGCTGATCGGTTAGAACTCTGATGGAGTGAGATTGGAAGTAGTGTCGTAGTTTTCGTGACGCCATCAATAAACAATATGCCAATTTCTCAAGTTTAGGATATCTGGCTTCTGCCCTCGTAAATCTCTTACTTATAAAGTACACCGGGCGTTGTGTGCGGTCTTCTTCTCTTACTAGGGCAGCGCTTAAAGCATGAGATGATACAGCGAGGTATAGGTATAGCACTTCGCCTTCGTTCGGAGTTGAGAGTACTGGTGGTTTCTGAAGGTGTTCGATCAGGTTAAGGAAGGCTTTTAAGCATTCATCGGTCCACTCGAACCTTCCTTTGTCTTTCTTGAGAGCTTCGAAGAAAGGGACGCACTTGTCAGTTGCTTTGGAAATGAATCTGCTTAGGGCGGCCACCTTTCCGTTTAAGCTCTGCATTTCTTTTCGGGTGGAAGGTATCCTTATTTCTTTTAGAGCCCGGATTTGTTCAGGGTTTGCTTCAATTCCTCTGGAATGGACAATGAATCCTAAGAATTTTCCCGATGACACTCCGAAGGAGCACTTTAGAGGATTCAGCTTCATTCCATATCGGCGAAGTACCTGAAACATCTCGCTCAGGTGGCTTACATGATCGTCGGCTTTCCTGGACTTTACCAACATGTCATCCACATATACTTCCATAGTTCGTCCTATTAATTCCGTGAACATCTTGTTGATGAGGCGTTGATAGGTAGCTCCGGCATTTTTGAGTCCAAAAGGCATGACTTTGTAACAATATAATCCCTGGTCAGTGATGAAGCTAGTGTGGTCTTGATCGGGAGCGTGCATGGGAATCTGGTTGTATCTGGAGTATGCGTCCATAAAAGATAAAAGTTCGTGCCCGGCAGTGCTGTCCACAAGTTGATCGATTCGGGGGAGCGGGAAGCAGTCTTTCGGGCAAGCGTCATTTAAGTTGGAGAAATCAATGCATGTTCGCCACTTCCCATTAGCTTTCTTTACTAGTACCGGGTTAGCTATCCATTCTGGGTAGATGGCTTCTCGTATGAAGTCATTAGCAAGTAGGTTCTTTACTTCCTCATCGAGGGCTGCTGATCGTTCTGCTCCCATGCTTCTCTTTTTCTGCTTTATCGGCACCTTGGTGGGATCGATGTTCAGCATGTGGCATGCTATGTCTGGGGAGATTCCTGTCATATCGGCATGTGTCCACGCAAATACATCTAAGCTGTGGCGGAGAAAGTCAATGAGTTGACCCTTCAATTCTGTTTTTAGCTGAGATCCTATTTTTAATAGTCTGCTTGAATCATGTTTGTCTACAGATACGAATTCCATGGCCTCTGCAGGCTCAGCGGTAGCCTCCTCCTCCTTATCCCTGGGGTCTAGTTCATTGAAAGGATCACTGGTGTATCGAAGAGGAGGGGCTTTCTTTAGTTGCTATGCTTCCAAGCTTTTCATGCAGAGAGTGGTCTCTGCATCTTTCCCTTTATTCTTTCTATGGTTATTGCGAAGTTCAGTTACATAGCAATCTCGAGCGGCGTCTTGATCTCCTTCAACTTCTCCTATTCCGTTATCTGTTGGGAATTTCATCTTTAGGCACCACGGGGCTAGGACAATTTGGAAGTCAGATAAGGCTGGTCTTCCCAAGAAGGCGTTGTAGGCCGAGTGGTTTTCTATTAGTACGAACGTTTGTTTTCGCACAACGGAGCGGGGATGACTTCCTATTTCGACGAAGAGGTCAAGTTGCCCAAGGGGCATTTTCGCATCTCCAGTGAAACCGTGCAGGGGTTTGTTGCAGGGAGACACATCCTTCATTGACAGTTTCATTTTGTCGAAAGCATGCTTGAACAGGATATTTACGGAGCTTCCTGCGTCTATTAGAATTCGGAATACTTTAGCTGGACCGAACCAGGCAGAGATGACCATGGGATCCATATGCGGATATTGTCTTCCTTCTAAATCACGCCTACTGAATATGATGTCGTCACTCTCTTTCCGTTTCGGGTGGCGTTCTTCCATAATGGAGTTAACATAGCCTTCAGCATTTCTAAGTGACTTGCCGTATCTTTCCATCTCTGCCCAGCTTCTGTCGGCGATGTGTGGTCCTCCCGAGATGGTATGGACCACTATCTTCTCTTGACTAGAGCCACTGGTGTTGCGATTCCCTCCGCCTACTTCTGGGAGGGGTTGCTTTGAGTTCTCATTGGCAGGGGTTGGAGTCCTGTTCTGACCTTTCACATAGCGTTCCAGCCTTCTTCTTCTGATGTGTTCTTCGATCAAGTCCCGGAGATGGTGGCATTCATTGGTGTCATGTCCGTGGGATTCATGGAAGCGTCAGAACTTTCCAGACTTGAGTGCGTTATCAGATTCTTTCTTGTGCGGGGGGCGCTTGTATCCGATTTCGCCCTGAGTGGCTAGAAAGATGTTTTCGATTGTTTCATTCAAAGGAGTGTAGGAGTCAAATCTTGGTCCTGGTCTATATTGGCGTTTTTCAACCTTCCTGCTCCCAGCATTATCTCTAGATTCATTTCTTCGAGTGTCCTTAGCTGCAGCGGGAATCTTGTCCGAAGTCGTCTTACCTTGTTGCCCTGACTGCCTCTCAGTGGCGGCGTCTTCAAGTCTCATATATTTTCCAGCTTCATGGAAGAAATTAGGTAAAGTAGCTGGTTTTTCCTTAGTTAGTCTTCTAGCGAACTTGGTATCTGGGTGTACACCACTACAGAGGGCCATTAGGGTGAGCTTCTCATCGGCATCTTGGACTGCGGCCGCTGCGGCGTTGAACCGGGTTAGATATTGTTGCAGTGTCTCTCCGGATTTCTGTTTGATATTGGATAGAGAATAAACATCCTTGGGTTGCTCTACATGGATGCGGAACTGGCTAATGAACCTTTCTTTCAACATCTCCCATGAGCTGATAGATCCTTGGGGTAGATGGCAGAACCAGGAGGTAGCTAGATCTGCTAGGAATAGCGGAAAACATTTACACAGCATCCCTTCTGTTGCTCCGCTCATGAGCATATGCTGGGTGTACCTCTGTAAGTGTACGATGGGGTCGGAAGTTCCCTTGTAAGGTTCCATGGTTGGCATTTTCCACTCCCGGGGGGTGATGGCAGTTTCGATATTGCGGGTGAAGGGACTGGTGACTCTAGCGCCTATTCCTCGGTCTCTTTGCTCCCGTTGGACGCATTCTCTGAATAATCGTGCCATTCTTTCATCAGAATTTGGAGCGGATAGAAATGAACTTGGTTCTTCCCTGCGGGATCTATCTCGTCCAGATGACCTGTAGGGATGGTATAGTCTATCACTTCTGACGTTATCCAGTGGTTGCCTCTGGCTGCTCGGATGCATGCTAGGACCAGCTACAGTTGCCCCCTGCCTTGATCTTCCCCTGTGGGGTTCTGTTTCGGGCATTTCCATGGGGTCAACTTCGGGCTGGGTTCTAGCTCGGCTCCGTTCAGCGGGGTTTCTATGATTAGGTGGCATGACTGGCTCAGCTACATCCGACCCTCGCCTGGCGCCTCCCCCACTGGGTTCGGTTCCAAGCGCTTCCTCGAGTCGGAGTTCGGGCTGAGTCCGGGCGCGGCCCCTATCATTGTTGTTCCTGTTGATGGCTTCCTCGAAGAGGGAAGACCTTTGCTGTCTCCGAGATCTTCCAGATTGAGATTCATCCCATGATTCAGTGTTGCAGTTGGATTCTTCGACATCCCTCAAGCGTGACATGAGTTGGTTCACCAAAGCTTCTTGTTGGGATGCGAAGCGGTTAGTCACTTCCACCACAACTCTGTCTAGGTCCGCTCTAGTGATTACTGCCGGTTGTTCCGCGGCAGGGGCTGTTGGAATTGCCTGATCTACATGTGGCACTGCTGCCGTAGAGGGATGGTTCTCTTGATCTGGATCCACTGGATTTGGAGCGCTGCTAGTTGCAGCGTTCTTTCCCTTGTTGGCGTCTTTTCTTGGTCTGGAAGTCATGTTTCCTAGGCAATGAAGAATGCTATTGGGAAAGAAGGTTGGATGAGGGAAGCTGGAGCTTCGAGTTCGAAGTTCTCAGTGAAAGCACCAAAAATGTTTGCGCGAAAAGTGGGTAAACACCTCCAAGTCGTGAGATTTAATGGGTTTTATGTGATTCTTAATGATTTAGATGAGTTATGTAAATATGAAAAAAAAAGCAGGGACTGAAATGTAAAAGACACACAGTTTTGTAGTGGTTCGGCCAGAACGTGCCTACGTCCACTTTATATGTTATTATCTTCTTTCTTTCGGATTACAAGTACAATGCTTTGTGTACAAGTATATGAAAGTAGTTTGAAAGTTCCTTCCGTGCTTGAGCTCTCAAACTTGTCCGCCATTGTTGTACCCCTGCCCCTCTATTTATAGAGTGAGGTAGGGGGCAGGGGTCTTGGATGTATATAGCTGCTGGTGGGCCCGGGCTGGAGCAATCTGGACTGGCAATCATCTGGTTCGGCGAGGCTTCATTCGGCTGTGCTTAGAGAAGTTGGAGTTTGGTTCGGTCATGGTGGTCCGGTGGTGGTCTGGTCCGGTCGTGTAGGGGAGGAGTGTTGGCTCGGTGATGGCCTTGGTCCGGTTGTAGGTTGGTCCGGTAGGGTGTTGGAGAGGTGGTTCGGTGGTGCCCTTGGTCCGGTATGCCGAATGGGGATGACCGAATGTCCTTATGCCGAATGAGCTTGTGCATGGAGAATGCCGGATGGACTTCGAGCCTTGTGTTTGCTGAACGAAGTGGAGGTTGCGAGCCCGGGTAAAAATTGTGAATTCTTGGTCTCGAGATCTTCTGTGTGAGAATTCGCCCAACAAGTATATATTTCATTCCTTAAGGAAATCATTCTCTTAACACATTTATTTGGGTCAAAAACGAATGTTGTGTAAAACATCGTTACGACGACCCAAAATCACTAGTATAGGGATTCAAATTTAAAATAGATATATAAATCCCAATACTATACAAAACATTTCTTTTCGGAAACCATTTACTATAACAACAGTGTTATAGTCCACCATTTCCTTTTATTTCTCGAAACGTCTATTTCAACAATGAATGTTGAAATCTATGTATTCGATACTTAATGCATTTCAAAACGTCTTTAAAATCATTAACTTCATTTCATAATATTCCTTCCCCAAACATATCCATTTCATTTAATAATATATTCAATGTCCAAAATCGTGAATATAATTCCTTTCATATATTCCTATATCCAACTTATCAAATTCAATTTATTTCGGATTTATAAACAACGTTTATAAACTCCATTTATATTTTTAGAAACTTCTATTTATAAAAATCCTTTTTATATCTCATTTTAAATGCCAAAATCCGATTTATAAGTTGATTACTTATAAATCTTATATTTTACAAAATCTATCCATTTTATATATTCATACTTCATAAATTTATAAATCTCAATTCACTTATGAAATCCTTGTTTTTTATTTGTGAGAGAGTATGGTCTATTTATAGAAGTTTGAACGACACTATTCATCCCGGAATTTCCAAACTCCGATTTACGCGCGGTGACCAACGTTTCTACGGTTTATCCCGCGTTCCGGACGCAATGGAACAGGTTTTAGAAGCTAATTCGGTCGTCTGTGTGAGATATGGCAATAAACGTTCAATTTAAATTAAACCGATTTAAACGATTTTTTAGGCGTTTTAGCTTGCACCGGACAAACGGTAAGTCCGATTGACATGAAATTTGAAACCATATAATATATCACATTACGGATCCGATGAAACTGGTTTCGTTGAAATCCGAGACTTTTTGAAAAATGGCTATTTTATCTCGCCAAATTAATATTAAAACAAATTTAATGCGTTTCGAGCTGCCACGGTCAAACAATAACTCCGATTGCTACGAAAATTGAAATCCGATAATAACTAATTATTATGCATCCAATGGAACTAGTTTCGTCCAATTCTGAGACTGTTCAAAAATTGGCTATTTTCACTAGTCGATTAAATATTAAAATATTCAATTTTCACAAATTAACTCCAAATTCAATTTTAAAAGTTCTATAATATCGTTCTAACTCCAACATGATAAAATAAAATTTTACAAATCAATTTTAATCATTTTTAACCCTATTTTCAATTATTTCCATAATTTAACATATTAAATTATCGATTTAATTATCCAATTAAATCCAATTATTCGAAATAAAAATTTATTCGACTTATAAATTTCACTTATTAATATTTGAAATCAATTAAATATTCAAATTTTAATTAATATAAATTTTGGGTCGTTACATGTGAAATAAGAGATTATAAGTAATTGACTTAAAATTTGGATTTGGCACACAAATGAGATGTAAATGGAATTGGTAAATAAAAGGAAATTATAACTTGGAGTTTTTATAAAATATAAATGGAGTTTATAAACATTGTTTTATAACTCCGAAATTAATTGAATTTGATAAGTAAATATGAAAGCTTATTAAAGGAGATATATTCACGATTTTGGACAATGAATTATCTTTTAAGTTAAATGTTGAAATAATAAAGAATTTTCTTGGGAATTATATCCACGATTATGGACAGTAGATAATCTTTTAAAATAAATGTGTAGAAGTTTTGATTTGGATAAATGAACTATATTTACGATTTTGGACAGTGAATAATATATTAAGTTAAAGAAATGTTTTGGAAAAGTAATCTTTTAAATGGAGTAAAATGGTTTAAAGATATTTAAAATTGTGTTAAATATCGAATACATAGATTACAACATTCATTTTTGAAATAGACGTTTTCGAGAAATAAGGAAACGATGGACTGTAACACTGTTGTTATAGTAAATGATTTTCGAAAGGAAATGTTTTTGTATAGTATTGGGGTTTATACATCTATCTTATTTTTGAATCCCTATACTATTGATTTTGGGTTGTCGTAACGATGTTTTACGCAACATTTCGTTTTGACCCAAATAAATGTGTTTAAGAGAATACTTTCCTTAAAGAATAAAACATATACTTAATTCTGATTTAAGTAGAATGAATATTTTCTAAGTCGAAAATAAATAGATTTGTGAATTACTTATTATTAAATAAGTATGGAAATGTTTTCCAATATAAAGTGAAATGTTTTATGATTATATCTTTTTGAAGATAATTTGAAGTGAATATTTGACAAATGATTTAATGAATAGAAGATTAATTAAAAGGGCCTAATGATATTGTTTTGGTGCTGAATATTTGTTTGTTGTTTTTGACAGTTAAATAACTGACTATCAAGCTTGGCCAAATTTTAGTTCCTCGACTTGACGTGGGAACTATTTAGTTGTAAACTTAGTATGTAGCCTTCTATATAGGCTTGATTGTCCTTTGGGTTGAGGATGTTGATTCGTATAGTGCGGAGTATTACTCCAATCTATCAGGCTTCCTTCTTGGCCCGAAGGATAGCAAGTTGAAAGTTGGAGACGTGATAAGTCTACAAGACTTAGTTTCCGTGTGAGGTTGAGAAACGCTTTTGCGTTGTTGGTGCGAAGAGACCGGGATCTGTTTATTCGAAAACCACTTCGAACCAACTTATATGCGACAATTGTGCAGGCTGCTTGTGATGATATTGATATTCCGGAGTTTCATATTGGGGGACTGCTTGTTGATCGTTTGGAGTTAAAATCTCAATATACATCCAGTAGCAGTGGTCTCTTTATCATGAAATATCCAATGCAAGGACTATTAGCTACCAATCTTAGGGATTTCTCGACAGGATGTGGTAGGAAAGTACCTTTGATTTGTCCTGTTCCTGGACAACTTGTATGGATGTTTGTCTGACATTGCATTTCTATAGATTACATACATTGGTTTTTACAAACGTACATCAGTGGTGGCGGAGAAGGCAACTTCTCTTAGCTTAACACCCTCATTAAGACTTATGAGCTTAAGGGTTGTACTTTTGTGGAAGGCAATTAGTAGTCAACGAAAATGGCCATGTGGCATTCAAAGTGATGTGATATGTGATTATGAAAGGTAATCGTTACCTCGTCAAGCCTAATCAATCAGAAATGACCAAAACATGGTTAGATGCAGTAGGGCTAAGTGGGTCATTCCCATTAGGGTATGATCATCCTCTTTTAGATATATCTTTGCACGCTATGACGTCGTGTATCTGATTATGTGGTTTGTAAGCTAGAGGGCCCTCGGTAAAGGTCGGTAACGACTGGAGGATGATATATTCGGTACCATCTAGTTATAGAGGTGGGCCGACCTTATGTTGGTAGAGGATCCTTCATGATGGTCCTCGGTGCATTCTTCTAGAGATGTACTATCGAAAGGTAGTCCCTTCACCCGTTCATTTGTATGGAATCCAAAACCCACTATAAGCTGCGATTTTGTTTTAAAGGCGTAATGAATAGCCTCGAAATGCTATATGGATAACCATTTCGACTATGATTAATATTATTTGTGTACTAAACACTAGTATAATATGATATGAATTTGATATGAAAGAAATGTTTTAGTTATCGTAAGGTAAAAACATATCCGTGTTTATTTGTGGACTTGTCTTACGAGATACTTTTGTTTTGATAAAGGAAAAGTTTTGGTAATTTAATAAATTCAGTTGAGTGTGTTTCTCACGCTGGTTTACCAGATTGATCCGGGCATTCTTCCCTTTCAATGCTCGGTTCAGACCGAGTATATTTACAGGTTATGCTTTGGTGCTTTTGGAGCTTCAACAAGAGAGCTGGAGATCTTCATTTCATATACGCATATCTGTTTTGATTATTGATTATCCGCTGTGCTTTAAATTATCGGCATTTGTGAGTACATGTTATTATAACTGTTCAATCTGATAACTATTGATTGATTGTTGAACTCTGATTGATGTGTATATATATACAGTTTCTATTTTGTAAAGATCATTGGTATGGTATTATATGTTTTCCGCTGTGATGTGAGATTCTGTATTGTTCTGTTGGTTCTATCTTCTCTCTTTCTTCTCTTCTCTTCTTCTCTCTTCTTTTGTTTCTCTTGACTTTCCGTCAGTCTGTGCTTTTTGGGTCGGACATGTGTGGATTATTGTCGATTCAAAGGGTACGAATTTTTGGATCGTCACACGTGGTATCATAGCTTAGATTTTGTATACTCCTA
Source organism: Allium cepa (assembly GCA_030765085.1). Lineage (NCBI taxonomy): Eukaryota > Viridiplantae > Streptophyta > Magnoliopsida > Asparagales > Amaryllidaceae > Allium > Allium cepa. Next base: position 196,068,110 of record CM060943.1, read on the forward strand.
AGCTTTGATATGTACTCATTATAGATAGGGACTGTAGCACCCTAGATTGAGTTGAGTGTATTATATATATGAGCGCATATTTGTTAGTTAATATAAAATGTTTTATATTGTGTTTGCTTATCCGTTGAGCTGTTTGTGAATTCTGGTTGGTATGCGGGACGCCATATTATCGATAGGGACTTCCAAACACTTAAACGAGGCAAGTCGACATTGTATTATTTTAAATTGGGTAAATGAAATAATTTTACCTCGATTATATTTTATATATAAAGAGAACATTCTTCAGAATTATTAAAGTGTATATAAACGAATTGTTTGGTTATTTGAAAATGTAAATATATAAAAGTTAATAAAGATGTTTGAATAATCTAAATAAAAACAACAATTGTAAGAGAATATATTATATAAGCAAATGAATTATAAAGTATGGAATTATAATTAATATGATTTACAATTGTGAAATAATCTTATATATAAGAAATGGAACAACCTGAGTATATTTATATATATGAGTTATAAATAAAAAAATGAATTTAAACTAAGAATTTGAAAATTGTGAATCCCATTTATTTTGAAAGATATTTTTCAAAAGTTAAAAATGTTATATTACTATAAATCTAGATAAGATGAGTAAATTTAAAATAATCTTATATAAATGAAGTGAAAATAGTGAAATTATATAAGTAAAAGATTTTTAAATGTGATTTATAAATAAAAGAATTTTTTTAAAACAATATAAAGCACTGAACTCGCTATTATTGCTGGGAAATAATAAGGGTGATGACTGCAGCATCATCAGTATCTTTTTCGAGTTTCTGTGTGATGGATTTGCTACCAATAGTAAATTGAAAATTGAAGTTTTGCTATGATAAACAAATTTTATTTAAAATCCAAGTTAAAATTGATAAAAATAAGTGAAACGATTTTTGGACTTATAATATGAAATAAAGATTTTAGCTTTGGTAAAACTAAAATAAATTTGAGTAGCATAATAGATATATGATTTGAAATTTAACTAAGGAAGGATAAATAAATTGGATTAGATTTTAATGGACTAGATTGAATTATATAAGTTATTGAAATGGAATTTAAACTTAAATGGTTAAGTGATTATATAACCATGATTTGAAATTGTAAAAAATGTGAATGGAAGTATGCTTAGGTAAATGTTTATGGAAGTTGAATAAATAAGTTAAATAACTTATAAAATGGGAAAAGGTAAGTAAAACCAATAGTTAAAGTGGTTAGACAATTTTGTTAAGCAAACAAAATCTGATTTTGAATAGAGATATGAATTTGACTTAAGTAAAAGTTAAATAAAATAGAATTTGAAATGAATTAGTAGTGAACTTAAGTTGTATAGTGAAAGTAAATGCAAGTAAGAATTAAATGAAACATAACTTAAGTAATGTTGAATGAAGGTGATTTTGGTATCGAAGTAAAGTAATAAAGTGATGAATATGAATTTGAGTTATATAACGAAATTCAACTTTAGGGGAAAATGAATTAGCATTAAAAATGTTGTTGTTAAGAATTGAATAAAACTTAAGTTAAGAAGTTGTGACAACAATATTAGAAATGTTATGCAGAAATGTGAATATAGTGAATACTAGAATTCAAACTAAATTGAATATTAAACCAATTTGAAATTAAAAGTGTTGAGCCAAATTGAATGGAAATGAAGTAAATATGAATGTTGAGAGTAAATTGGACTAATTTGGTTATGTTGGTTACACATTGGTTGTTAAATGGATGTTAGTTGATTGTATAGAAATTCATATGAAATTGAATTCAAAATGGAAGTGAAGTGAATTTAAATAGAATTGATTTGATGTAATTTGGAAGTAAACAAACTTGAATGTAATTAGTGAATGTAAACTAATTGAATATGAATGAACGAATGTTAGTTAAATTCAATGTTAATGAATGAAACGTGAATAAATTGAAAACCAATTCAACGAATATTAATAAAAAGTGAACTTATATTGATTTGGTTATGGATTTGTTGGATAGATATTGGGTTGTTGGATGTTAGTTGGATGATAGTTGTTTGATGGTTGGATTTGTTGCTTATTAATGGCATTTGCTATATTGACATATATAGTTGTTGGTATACGTTGTGTATTGATATTACTTTCACATATACATGTTTCTCATTTGTTTGTTGAGTGTTTATAGGTGCGGATGACGCTTGCTTCGCATTTGAAGCTCGCTTTCGCGCTATATTAGCCATACATGCTCGCTAATAATATATAAGGTACATATCTTGGATTACATATCATACTTTTACACTTTTTCCCTACGGGTTGCCTCATCACTAAGATGAGATGTATATTTGTAATATATATATTGTTATTTTTTTCCGGATCGAACCATGCAAAGGAGACTGGCGATTTTTTTTGAAAATTTAAGGCGTTTGTAAATTTTTTTAAATTTTGGAAAATTTTTGATAACTTAAATTTTGATATTGACTTATAAAGTTAAATGATATTAGTTGGTTTTGAAAAGATAACTATGAATGTATTTGAAAACTTAATAAAGTTTTAGTAAGAAGTTTAACTATTGGATTTTGGGAAAGTTAAACACTTAGAGATTTTTTAAATCTAAATTGAACGAGTTATTTTGAAAAGTTAATGGACTTTGTGACTTTTCTTACTTGGTAATTTTGGGACGAAATTCTTTTAAGTAGGGGAAAATGTAACGACCCAGAATTTCTGCCATTTGAAATTCGTATATTTAATTGATTTTAAAAATGAAAAAGTTAAATTTATAAGCTGAATAGATTTTATTTCAAATATCTAGATTTAATTGGATAATTAAATTGTTAATTTAATATTTGAAATTGTTGAAATAATTGGAAATTGGATTTAATGCGAATAAATATGATTTATAAAGTTGAATTAAATCATATTTGAGTTACAATGATGCTAGAGAACTTTTAAAATCGAATTAAAAGTTAATTTGTAGAAATTGAATATTTTAATATTTAATTGACGAGTGAAAATGGTCATTTCTCAAACAGTCTCGGATTTCGATGAAACCAGTTTCATTGGATCTGTAATGTTTAATTATTGTAAGATTTCAAATTTCATGTCGATCATATTTACGGTTTGTCTGGAGCAAGCTAAACCACATTGAAATCGGTTTATGTGAAATTTTGAATTTAAATATTCGATTCGAAAGACTATCTTTCAAATTCGATCGAATTGGCTTTCGATATATATTCTATTGCGTTCGGAATAGGGGCAAAATATTATAAACGCTAGGCGATGTAACGCCCCACCCCGAGACCCACATTAACAAAGAGCATTACTGGGTAATATTGTCTGCTAATGCAGAGAATAGGACTGGATATGAGCGACCATCTATAGCTTTGTCTTAAATATCTATTGAATATGTCGACAATGCCATTTCTTTTTCCTGATTCAAGTGGATCGACATATCTAATAAATGCTTAATACAAAGCCATATGTGGCTATAGGATCTATCAGAACAAAATGCAATAACTCAAATGTAAAACACATCACAGAATAGCAGATAATCCCATAGATACACACATATACAGATACATCACAAAGTATACAAAATGATACATCACATATGTGGTATGACGACCATAGTACAAACACGAATTAAAAGAATATACATATCAGAGTAGCAAACCAAAAAGGACTACACAAAAAGCTACAACAAAAGGGCTAGCAGAATAGTCCATGCATAAGAAGAATAGGCTAAGTCCAAAAGTATCTAACCTGAAACACCTCGGTCCGACCTGAGTATAAAATACACGGGTCAGTCTAGCTAAACGAATCAGTAAAAGGTGATAGTGGAATAATAGAACATAGTGTTATTCTTCTTAAACAAGAAGAAACAATAAGAAAGTTAACCATAGACATATGGAGGATACACATCATGTACGACATATATAGTTACACTAGGTGATAGAATGTGATTGTTTCAATAAGCATAAAACACAAAGGAGACAAAAAATCTCATGAATCACTAAAATGTAGCATGCCTCATATCATCGGCAATCATAAATCAAATAAGAATGGTTTAGGGAATAATATAATGTAAACTCCCAAAAGAGTATTCCCAAACCCGCCATATTGGCAACTCTAAGGAAAACATAAGCAAAAGCCATCTCGACATAAGCCATAAGGCAAATGTCAACAAAGAGATAAAAATCTCATACAATGCCAAAAGGCAAATCCCATAAATAGCGCCAATAGGCAATCTCAATATACATATACGCCAAAGGCAAATCTCAACACGCCAGTGTAGGCAATGAAAACCTCAAAAGAACTCCCAAGAGTCCATAATCCCGAAGTAATCGCCACCGAATGATTCAAAGGACATATTCCAAAATGACGACATACAAGGGTAAAAATCATCTCAAAAAGGTTTTGCACGTGCTATTTTTGCCGAGTACTGTTTCACATAGTAGGTACCTCGTCCAAAGGCAAACGTCAAAAGATAAATACGATGGAATGGCAAATAAGCCGCAATGACAAACGTCCGAAGACAAATACGCCACAATGGCAAACGTCCGAAGACAAATACGCCGCAATGGCAAATGACCCGAAGGTCCAGTACTGGCACGCCAACAGGCAAATGTGTCACAAACTCTTGGAAAGGAAGCCGAAAAGTGTTAACGTGTGTCCCATGCCACCAGTTCGTACTAAACAGTTTACTAACCGCTAGTAAATTTCACACTCAAAGCAGTAAAAGGTTCACCTCATATCATCGGTAAACTAGACCCGTAGGCCAAAACAATCAAACGGACAAGTTAGGAATTAACCGAAAGGATAAACGCACGTATCCCATACTACGCGTTTTACCCAAATGTTTAACTCTCCTTCTCATTCGCCCGACAGTGCAAAAACATGTAATTTTTATAGAAAATAATTTACCTTGAAAATAAGCTTTTAAAACAGATTTCGAAAACCGTTTGGAAACCATATTTGAAAATTTCCTTTATTGTAAGGAACAAATAGGTTTTATACTTGAAAATACTTTAAAATATTATACAATAATTATTTTTAAATCCTTTAAATTTTAAAAATCATATCAAAAAGAATTGGAGAAAACCGTGCTCGAAGACGACCAAAAACAAGCAAAATTCCACTCAACCTGAAATTAAAATTTATATTCAAATTAAATTCAAATAATTCAAGATTTGAATTTAAAATTCATCAAAACTGAGCTAACCTATTGAAAGGAATCATAGTCCTCAAAATACTTCGGAAATATCACAAAAACACGAGTAAATGTCAAAAATCGGACGGAAAAATGACATAAAAACACTTAGCCAAAATAATACTAAATAATAATTTCACAAGCCAATTTGTTTGAAAAACACTTTAAAAGGCTTTATAAAATGCGTGCACGAAATCTAGAGAGAAAACTCAAGAATACGGAAAATATTAAAAATGGCGGAAATTATTCAAGTATAAAAACCGCTGAAAACACGCTGCGAACCCAAGTTCGACAGCAGGTTTGGACCTGAAAACAGAATCCAAATGACATGAAATTTTATAATAATATTGCTTAACATTCCTACTACAATCTGCAAAAAGTTTCACACAATTATGACTTGAAAGAAGAAATTGCGTCGTTCCGAAATTGGACTAAAACCACTGTAAACTGCTATGTAAAAACAACGCAAAGGTTCAACTTCGACGATGTGTTCGAAGGGGCAAATGAACCCAGATCTTGGTGAAATTTAGTAGAAGCTTATACTAATGCTTCTACTTTGATCTGCAAAAAGAATTTTTCAAATCTGATTTGAAACGAAGAATCTGCGTCGTTTCAAAGTCGGACCAAAACAAGAAGCTGTGAGTACAAGTTCGACAATAGTTTAGAAATAGAAAACCAACCCAGATTTTCATGAAATTTCATAGGAATGTAAATTAACACTCCTAATTCAATTTGCAAAATGAATCACTTAAATCCTATATGAAACGAATGAGTTATGATTCCTCAAACATGGACTCAGGCCATGTTTGCAACAGTTCAAAAACCAAAAATGCACAGGCCTGAAACCATCCTGGGTTCAACTTCCAGGTATAAAAAAGAGGAACAAATGAAATCGTATTGAGCTCAAAATTGATAGGAATATACTAGAAAACTTCATATTTCAAAGAAAAAAAGAACCATTGAATTCCAGTAAGAAATGAATGAGTTATGCAGCCTCAAATATGGACTCAGGCCATGTTTGCAGCAACTCAAAACTACGGGCAAAAATCTGTGCCTGAGTCAATTTTGCAGCAACGTTTTGAACATTCAAACGACAATATATTTCAACTAAAAGTTTCATAAATGAAGTTTAATACGCAAGCTATCAAATGCAAGGAATCCGGCAGCATTTCATTGCCGGAACCAAAAGATATAAACATGTAAAAAAAGCAACCCAAACTAGATTTGCAGAAAGAAAATTATCAACAAAAAAATAATTACAAAAGCTCAAATTTCGATTTTTCAATATTTTCTTCAGCTAGAAATTGTGAGTTTATCACTCACCTTGCTGTAGTTACACAAATACCCGGATTTAAGCAAAAAGATTGAAGTTTTGGAGTGATTCTTGCCTTCAAGAACCTGTAGAAACCAATATACCGACATGCAAAGGAAAGTAATACCATTAACCAATCTATCCTCAAATCAATTAAGGTTTCTTGATGTAATTTTCAGTTTTGGAAGAGATTACCTTTAGATTTACTCTAATTGATAAAAATCTCAGTTTGTTTGAAGAAGTATGAAGATTTAAAATATTGATTTTAAGAAGGAAAAATTGAACTTTCTTTTACAAGCAAGAGGAAGAAGAAGAGAGCAATTACTTGTACGTACACTAATTGTTTCTCACCTTCTGAATACCTGATTAAGTAGGCTAATGGGCCTTTTGAACACAATTAAAGAAATAGATTAACTAGCCTAAGTAATTAAATCACATACTTAAGCAATTGCTCACATATTCATCTTATGTTATAAAATAATACATTTTTCTTCAAATTTTCATACAAACAAAATATGTAAATTTATATACATATGAAATAAAACATTTTACCTCGTATAAAAGATAATTTATATTTTTAAAACATTTTTTTTATTAAAATTCTTTATTTTACAAAAATACACAATTTTCACAAGTAAATGGACAAAACATTACTTTAAACTTCTAAAATTCCACAAAAATATTTTTCTTGCTTAGAAAAATATAAATAACTATTCTAAACAAAAATTTATAATTAAAACTCATTTTTAAATCAATTTCCACCTTTTTATTTGATTAAACAACCTTCAAAAATCAAATACTCCTTTTATAAATTATTAGAAGAAGTAATTGACAATAATTAATACAATCACTGCATTTTCTCTAACTAAAACTATTTTCTCATTTATTATTAACCCAAACAAATAAAATAAAGCTTCAAACTTTATTTTCTCATTTTATTACAAAATTCTTTGTTTATTCCAAACAAACAATTTAATTTCTCTAATTTTATTTTAATTCACAATATTAAATTATAACTACCATTATAATTAAATATTTACAGGTAATCTCCAAAATCAGGGTTGTTACAGACTCCCCTCCTTAACAAATTTGCGTCTACGCAATTTCTATAATGGAAGTTATCTATAACATCTGTTTCATCACAGTAAGATTCAAATCGAAAGATAGGATCATAGATATTCTCCCTCAATAGAGAATGAAAGGATCAGGATAAATTTGCTCGGCAAATCCTATGGTTTCCCAAGTACAGCACTTAGGGTTAGCGGACGACAGAAGTTCATAAGCAGAACATTCTTATTTCGAATGTGTTCAATCTTCGAAACAACTACATGAATAGAATTCGGCACAATACACAAGTCAGTGAGACTCGTGATCATGCAACACAAGAGAATTAACAATCGAGATTAAACCTCGAAGATACAACGAAATTGGGTTACCTGAAACATATCATAAATAATCAAAACTGAACAGAAAACGGTGCATGAAAGCAGTCGAACCAAGGCGTCCAGTGATAGTAGATGGTCCTATATAACTAGGAGCCAACTTTTCGAATATACTGAAACTCACTTAACTCCTTTAAAGGAGTAACACAAATAAGCACAATCATCAAAAGAGGATTAAACAAAAGATAGGTGGGATTTCAAGCTGCCACCAATACATGATTGCATAAATGTAAGTCATCACAAGAATCACACTAAGGCAAGACACACAAGAATGGATTATAAAAAAATTTCCCAATTTTTTTTTATAAGAGTTTTCTCTCAAATCCATTTTCTTTTATACACAGAACTCAAACTTCAGTACTTCAAATTTGTTAAAGCCACTTACTTCAATTTCCAATTCAATCATCTTTACATTAAATTTAAAGTAAATTAAATTACCAAACTCTAATTCCAAGAATAAATATACTACAATAAGTAATATATATATATTTTTTCCACTAAATTAAAAATTTTTAAACCATTTTACTTTATGATTTAAAAGGACACTTATTAGACCCTTCATCAATGACTCTAAATATTCACTAATTAAATTTTCTCAAAATTTTTCTAAGTGTTTAATTTTTCAAAAAATTCGGTAGAGTCTCCTTCGCATGGAGAGCCCTTTACAATGTCATAAATATGAATGATAGATATACATCGAACAAAAGGTCGGAACACTATATATATATATATATATATATATAATTCTTAACAAATAAACACTTAACAATTCATACCTTTCATTTTTAGCATTTAAAAATGCGAGCATGCTTACTTTTATACCTACAATTTTGCTAATTAATCATTCAAATATCCTCTTTCACCTGCACTTAACTTATTGAAACATATTAGCATGCACTTATAAACATATGAAGCACTAAAATCATAGTTTAAATAAGACAACAACTCAAAACTTCAAAATTTTCAAATTCAGGTCTGCTACAAAGACTCAGGCTTTTGACATAGTAAAACTCATAATCCAAAAATACTCATAAAATAAAAGTTATTCTATTCGGTCCAAGCTTTCCAGCGATATGAATATCATCAAAATCGGATTTAGGTTTTGAAAGTTATGCCCAATTTACTTTCAGCTTTAAACTCAGAAATTATAAAAGCGTACAGAGATGTCCATCAGTTTTCAAACTCATTTTTGAATAACCAAACTACAAAATTTTAAAAATGATAAAAAGTTTATTTCTAGCTTACTGAAAGCACTCTCTTTTGCAAAAAGAGTGGACCCATTTGGATTTGTAAATCATAAGTTATCGCTGTTTTAAAACAACACTTTTCAATTAAAATTTTCCGACACAAGACATTTAATTGTTAAAATTTTCAAACCATTATTAAATCCAAACTACATAATTTAAGATCAAAAATATTTTCTCTAAAACATTTATTACATGATCCTTTTCTCCGGAAATCCAAGACCTCTAGAATTACACTATAATACATATAACGAACTTTCAAAATGGTTTACAAGGAAAACTTTTTCCCAATTAACAAACAAGTCTTTTAAAAGAAGACTCATATTTTAGTTAAGATAATTACTTTCTTATATTAGTAAGAAACAATTATCCATCCAAACTAGACTTTGGAATTACATATTGATTTTTTTTAATTGCGTTCATAATTAAAAAATCTTATCTTGTTGCTCTATTTATTATTATTTCTAGCTTTTCACCAAAATTTGCATTTTATAATAAATGAATCTTTTATATTCAATTTTCACTTGATCCACAAAGCTAAACATTTATTTTATTGTCACTTAGAACTAGCCAAGATTGATACTTAATTAAAACTTGTTTTCAATTGAACTTCACAGATACATAATTAACAAGTTTTTAACACTTTTTAAATTCATAACCAAACTTACTCTAATGGTTTTGCTCCTTATTAAATTTCATTCTATTTCAAAAGCACCAAATTAGCATTTTCTTAAATTTTCCCGAAGGCATACTTCTCTTCTTTTTTTCACTTGTTATTAATCAAATGATTAAATGTTTAAACTAATCTTCATAACTATCCTTTTACTTTTTACTAAACCTCATTCTAATCAATTTTTAGTTTTCTAAACAATTTATTTTCTTAATTTGAATACTTTATTTTATTAATCACTATCACATGATAGTTTCATCCAATTAAGGTATTTCCCTAATTAAAATTATTTGCGATATAAATGAATTAGCATAAGGTAATATTTTCCAAAAATACTTTATCCAAAAGCTTACTTAAGCATTCTAAATTTTCCATGTATGTAAAATTTCACAAACATGTACTATAACCAATAACGAATACAATTTATTTAAATGAAATCATATTCAAATTTTCCAATTCGCAGTTTATAAAATGATAACCTTTAACTAATACATTTGTAGTGAATGACATTTCAAGGACTGCAAAGTTGACCAAGATCAACATTGCCTCTCCATTGCCCTCTATGTCACACTATTTCCATAAGTCCTTAAGTATGTATGTAAAATACTTATCTCAAATGGCAATCTAGAATTTTCAAAATCTTTGCAATAGCTATATATTTTTGCATTCAACATCCATACTAGTTAATATTATTTATTGCCATTTCAAAAGCATGTATCACATCGCCTCGTAAGCGTTTAGGAATCCCTATCGATAACGCTGATCAGACGCGTCGACCAGAATTCTTAAAATACTTATTAGCCAATTGACACAAGAAATCATAAAACCGGTTTTGATTTCTTAAGCAATCTTAAACTTGGTTGTAACAATGTTTATTTTCAAAACATAAATCATTTTCTTATTATACAACCATACAATCAATTCATAAAACAATCAAGTTATATACATAAGTATATCTTTTGTTAGAAAGATTTTCCATTCACATGGATGCTTTCTTTCCCAAAAATTTTTTTAGTAATTTTATTTCTTTAAAATGCATCCATGAAATTCTTAAACATTAAATTTTTATTTCATTTTAACCTTTGGTTAAATACCACTTATGTATTAGATTTCATTTTCAAAATTTAATCCTTCTAATAATTCTTGCGACAGCTACAACTTGAAGACACCGCAAGTTCTTATCATTTGCATTGAGTAGGTTTCTAACTCTCAATTATATCACCCACTCAATATTATTTCAACAATTACTATGCTAACACGCATTCACGCAATTATCAGCCAAACAAGCATTTATTAAAAACAAAGCATTAAATTTGCCCAGCAAAAACAGTCAGACTATTTCCGCTACGCAACTCTAATCACTAAGGATCAAAACACATAATTTAAATCTAAACCATCCGAGGTCTAATTTTTACTATTTTAAAAATAGTGATATTTAAAACCATTATAGTATTTTCAAACTTATTATCCATTCTAAGGAAATGAAAAAAACTAAAGGCACGATTGAGGAATTTGTAACACTTGTATTACACTTTGATGTACCGTAATATGTGTTTCTGTTCTATGTTTATCATATTTTGTCCTGAACTCAGCTCTGATACCAATCTATAACGCTCCACCCCGAGACCCACATTAACAAAGAGCGTTACTGGGTAATACTGTCTGCTAATGTAGAGAATAGGGCTGGATAGGAGCGATCATCTATACCCTTGTGTTAAATATCTATTGAATACGTCGACAATGCCATTTCTTTTTCCTGATTCAAATGGATCAACATATCCAATAAATACTTAATACAAAGCCATAGGTGGCTATAGGATCTATCATAACAAAATACAATAACTCAAATGTAAAACACATCACAGAACAGCAGATAATCCCATAAATACACACATACACAGATACATCACAAAGTATACAAAATGATACATCATATATGTGGTATGACGACCACTGTACAAACACGAATTAAAAGAATATACATATCAGAGTAGCAAACCAAAATGGACTACACAAAAAGCTACAAAAAAAGGGCTAGCGGAATAGTCCATGCAGAAGCAGAATAGGCTAAGTCCAAAAGTATCTAACCTGAAACACCTCGGTCTGACCCGAGTATAAAATACACGGGTCAGTCTAGCTAAGCGAATCAGTAAAAGGTGATAGCGGAATAATAGAGCATAGTGTTATTCTTCTTAAACAAGAAGAAATAATAAGAAAGTTAACCATATACATATGGAGGATAGACATCATGTACGACATATATAATTACACTAGGTGATAGAATGTGATTGCTTCAATAAGCATAAAACACAAAGGCGACGAAAAATCTCATGAATCACTAAAATGTAGCATGCCTCATATCATCGGCAATCATAAATCAAATAAGAATGGTTTAGGGAATAATATAATGTAAACTCCTAAAAGAGTATTCCCAAACCCGCCATAATGGCAACTCTAAGGAAAACATAAGCAAAAGCCATCTCGACATAAGACATAAGGCAAATGTCAACAAAAAGATAAAAATCTCATACAACGCCAAAAGGCAAATCCCATAAATAGCGCCAATAGGAAATCTCAATATACATATACACCAAAGGCAAATCTCAACTTGCCAGTGTAGGCAATGAAAACCTCAAAAGAACTTTCAAGAGTCCAAAATCCCGAAGTAATCGCCACCGAATGGTTCAAAAGACCTATTCCAAAATGACGACGTACAAGGGTAAAAATCATCTCAAAAAGGTTTTGCACGTGCTATTTTTGCCGAGTACTCTTTCACATAATAGGTACCTCGCCCAAAGGCAAACGTCAAAAGACAAATACGCCGCAATGGTAAACGTCCGAAGACAAATACGCCGCAATGGCAAACATCCGAAGACAAATACGCCGCAATGGCAAATGAACCGATGGTCCAGTACTGGCACGCCAACAGGAAAATGTGTCACAAACTCTCAAAAAGGAAGCCGAAAAGTGTTAACGTGTGTCCCATACCACCTGTTCGCACTAAACAGTTTACTAACCGCTAGTAAATTTCACACTCAAAGCAGTAAAAGGTTTACCTCATATCATCGGTAAATAGATCCGTAGGCCAAAACGATCAAACGGTTAAGTTAGGAATTAGCCGAAAGGATAAACGCTTATATCCCATACTACGCGTTTTACCCAAACGTTTAACTCTCCTTCTCATTCGCTCGACAATGCAAAAACATGTAATTTTTATAGAAAATAATTTACCTTGAAAATAAGCTTTTAGAACTGATTTCGAAAACCATTTGGAAACCATATTTGAAAATTTCTCTTATTATAAGAAACAAATAGGTTTTATACTTGAAAATACTTGAAAATATTATATAATAATTATTTTTAAATCCCTTAAATTTTAAAAATCATATCAAAAAGAATTGGAGAAAACCGTCCTCGAAAACGCCAAAAACAAGCAAAGTTCCACTCAACCCGAAATTCAAATTTAAATTCAAATTAAATTCAAATAATTAAAGATTCGAATTCAAAATTCATCAAAACTTAGCTAACCTATTGAAAGGCATCATAGCCCTCAAAATACTTCGGAAATATCACAAAAACATGAGTAAATGTCAAAAATCGGACGGAAAAATGACATAAAACACTTAGCCAAAATAACGTTAAATAATAATTTCACAAGCCAATTTGTTTGAAAAACACTTTAAAATGCTTTATAAAACCCGTGCACGAAATCTAGAGAGAAAACTCAAGAATTCGGAAAATATTTAAAATGGCGGAAATTATTCCCTCCAAGCCGTACATACGACTTTCATCGAATACGGCTTTCCACAGAATTCTATATGTATCTATGAGATCGAGTATGGAATTCTGTTTACTCACTTTAAATTGAGTATCCGTTTCCCTCATTTTCCTGCTAGGATTGGAAATCGTGTATTTTACATATCCATACGATTGAGAAGTATAAAACCGCTGAAAACACGCTGTGAACCCAAGTTCGACAGCAGGTTTGGACCTGAAAACAGAATCCAAACGACATGAAATTATGTAATAACATTGTTTAACATTCCTACTCCAAACTGCAAAAATATTCACACAATTATGACTTGCAATGAAGAAATTGCATCGTTCCGAAGTTGGACTAAAACCACTGTAAACTGCTGTGTAAAAACAGCGCAAATGTTCAACTTCGACGATGAGTTCGAAGGGGAAAATGAACTTAGATCTTGGTGAAATTTGGTAGAAGCATAGACCAATGATTCTACTTTGATCTGCAAAAAGAATTGTTCAAATCCGATTTGAAACGAAGAATCTGCGTCGTTTCAAAGTCGGACCAAAACAAGGTTTAAAACAGTGAATTACAACAGGCTGTGAGTACAAGTTTGACAGTAGTTTAGAAATAGAAAACCGACCCAGATTATCATGAAATTTTATAGAAATGTAAATCAACACTCCTACTTCAATCTGCAAAAAGAATCACTTAAATCCAATATGAAATGAATGAGTTATGACTCCTCAAACATGGACTCAGGACATATTTGCAACAGTTCAAAAACCAAAAATGTACAGGCCTGAAACCATCCTGGGTTCAACTTCCAGGCATAAAAAAGAGGAACAATTTATATCAAATTGAGCTCAAAATTGGTAGGCATATAGTAGAAAACTTTATCCTTTAAAGAAAAAAAAGAATAATTGAATTTCAGTAAGAAATGAATGAGATATGCGGCCTCAAACATGGACTCAGGCCATGTTTGCAGCAACTCAAAACAACTACAGGCAAAAATCTGTGCGTGAGTCAATTTTGAAGCAACGTTTTGAACATTCAAACGATAATATATTTCAACCAAAATTTGCAAAAATGGAGTTCAATATGCAAGTTACCAAATGTGAGAAATCCGGCAGCATTTCATTGCAGGAACCAAAAGATATAAACATGTAAAAAAGCAACCCAAACTAGATTTGCAGAAAGAAAATTATCAACAAAAATAATTACAAAAGCTCAAATTTCGATTTTTCAAGCTTTTCTTCAGCTAGAAACTGTGAATTTATCACCCACCTTGCTGTAGTTGCACAAATACCCGGATTTAAGCAAAAAGATTGAAGTTTTGGAGTGATTCTTGCCTTCAAGAACCTGTAGAAACCAATATACCGACATGCAAAGGAAAGTAATACCATTAACCAATCTATCCTCAAATCAATTAAGATTTCTTGATGTAATTTTCAGTTTTGGAAGAGATTACCTTTAGATTTACTCTAAATTGATAAAAATCTCAGTTTGTTTGAAGAAGTATGAAGATTTAAAATATTGATTTTAAGAAGAATGAAAAATTGAACTTTCTTTTACAAGCAAGAGGAAGAAGAAGAGAGCAATTACTTGTACGTACACTAATTGTTTCTCACCTTCTGAATACCTGATTAAGTAGGCTAATGGGCCTTTTGAACATAATTAAAGAAATAGATTAACTAGCCTAAGTAATTAAATCACATACTTAAGCAATTGCTCACATATTCATCTTATGTTATAAAACAATACATTTTACTTCAAATTTTCATACAAACAAAATATGTAAATTTATATGCATATGAAATAAAAAAATTTACCTCATATAAAAGATAATTTATATTTTTAAAACATTTTTGTTATTAAAATTCTTTATTTTACAAAAATACATAATTTTCACAAATAAATGGACAAAACATTACTTTAAACTTCTAAAATTCCACAAAAATATTTTTCATGCTTAGAAAAATATAAATAACTATTCTAAACACAAATTTATAATTAAAACTCATTTTTAAATCAAATTCCACCTTTTTATTTGATTAAACAACCTTCAAAAATCAAATACTTATTTTATAAATTATTAGAAGAAGTAATTGACAATAATTAATACAATCACTGCATTTTCTCTAACTAAAACTATTTTCTCATTTATTATTAACCCAAACAAATAAAATAAAGCTTCAAACTTTATTTTCTCATTTTATTCCAAAATTCATTGTTTATTCCAAATAAACAATTTAATTTCTCTAATTTTATTTTAATTCACAATATTAAATTATAACTACCATTATAATTAAATATTTACAGGTAATCTCCAAAATCAGGGTTGTTACAGACGACATGCTTCGTTTCGAGGTCGAAAATTTTCGGGATGAATAGTGTCGCGTAATTTTCTATAAAAGGCCAACATTTTATTCATTTTTCACCAAACCCTAACTAGCTAGGGCTAGCCGCCACCATAGAATGCACGGCCAAACAACACCCATCTTTCCCCTCCGATTTCATCTAATCCATCAACAATTATGAAAAATTATCAACTGCAAAAACGTAGAGAACGATGAGTACTTCGATTTCAACGGTGATGATTTGATATAGCAAAGCAGATCGTTGGCAAATCAAATGCAAAGGCACACCGTTGATGCTCGATTTTAATGGCTTAGGGATAGCTGAGCTTGATCGTTCGCTGTTCCTTGGTAGAGTGCTTCGACGCTTCGTGTGGCACTCCCCCACTACAAAGGGAAATGCATTTTCCGACGGCGAGAATCCATCGGCGGCCGTCGGAAGCCGTCGGAAAAAGCCGTCAGAAAAGACTACATCGGGGAGCAGTATTTCTGACGGCTTCCGACTGATGCTGCCGAACACGTTTCCGACGGCTCTCGACAATTTCCGACGGCTTCCGACGGGCGTCGGAGACCGTCGGAAGCCGTCGGAAATATTTAGCTACAGGCCGCCGGAAATTGTCGGAAGCCGACGAAAATTTTGACCTGTAAGTCGTAGGAAGCCGTCGGAAATCTGCTGTTTTTTTTTATATTTGCTACAAATAGAGCCTTCCAGCCACATTTCTCTTCCAAACACTACGATATCAATACTGCACAATCCAATAAACAATAATCCAACCAAATATCCAAACCTAGACTACAAAATATTCAATAAACACACAAATGGATAAAATTACAATAAAAATAAAATACAAAATATACATACCATTCCAACATTAACAATAATCATAACAATAACTGTTCTACCATGTTGTTAATACACAAATTCATCAACATTCTCATGCATATCCTCATACAACTACTGAACCAAGTGTATCATACATAATTATACAAATCAACAAATTAATCGCACCATCTACCAAATCATTCTAAAGTAAAACAAAATATACCTGCACGAACGAATAAGCAAGCAATGAATCAATCTCCTCAAGATCTAGAGCCAGCCGAGGAAGGGAAACGGCCATCAAACTGCTGCATGTACTCTAACAACTGTGCGGTCTGCAAGGCCTGTTGGCGGTTCTGCTCCTCCAATTGGTACACTCTAGTCCCCAATTCTTCTATACCTGCTAATCGCTCTGAGGTCTACTCCGCCGTTCCTTACTATGACTACCAGACTGCAATAATTGAAAAATAAATAAAATCCAAGTTTATTGTTTTGAAAAGGTAAAAATATCATATTTTCAGTATTTTAAGAAAAAGTAAATTATTTACCGCTAAATTGCCAAATCCGTATTGTCGACCATGCTCTGCTGGACTTATAACGGACTCAAAATAACGTTCTCCTCATCGGTCGTTAGCTGCTCTCTACCCGTATCAGCAAGGAGTTTCTGCCGCTGCTCCATAAACATCTCCTGCATTAACAAATTAATAATATCATATCTTATTTCATCATAATTTAACAATTAAAACAATTACTAATACTGAATAACATGAAATATGCTTATATGGCTTTTGCTGGATTTATCGTCCTGCCATGTGTACGAAACAGTCCCGTCTGGATTAACATGCTCGACAGCATGCGTACGGGTGAACACGTCCATATAGCTGATAGGACCATGTGTCTCGGCTTTCTGAAGTTGATTGTTAGATACAATTATTATACGTTTAAAATCATATAGCATAAACTATTTACATTTATTATTCAGTAAATTTACCAACTCCTGCCGATACTGCTGAAACGACTTCGATCCTCCGCGATGAGTGACGAGATTCTTGTTTCTATTTACAGAGTTTCTATCCGACTCTGCCTGTACATTCAAAATTTGATACATTATTTTTCAATCACGTCAAATTAATAATTCAAAAAAAATTTGTATACTTGCCTTCGCCTCGTCCGTCTTCCAGTAGCTCAGCCAAGCTTGCCACACGCACTCTCCCATCCACCGTGGTTTCTTACCAGATTTTTTAATCTCGGATATCGTGTCCCTATAGTTCTTGCGGATCTTCTTCATCCAGTATGCTCGTGGCAACATCATATCGTCTGTCTGAATGTCTATCTCATCCTGTATTAAAAAAAAGATTACACTTTAAACAATAAACAATAGAAAAACGACAAAAACGAATTAAAAAACAGAAAAATTATACATACTAGGACATCCTTCCATATGCACTCTATGATGTGAGGAGGGATGGTATCCCACCTCGGTAAGCACGCACTCATCCTACTGTGATAAGATGCTCTAGAGACGTCCAACACAACCTTAGAGGGAAGTAGGTCGAACCCCCTGTTTTTAAGTACGATATAGATAAGTACGTACGTATATCATAGAAAAAATAAGATGCTGAATAAAATTTAATTCTTAACCATCTGCTCTAGGGACTAATGATACAACTGCACGCTATGGCTCTTGCGACGGGCCACTGCCAACGCCTCCTGACGATCGGGAAGAGCTCCTACCTCTATACGACATAATGATAAACCCGTGACATATACACATCATTATATAAGAGAATAAAAACATGATAATGAAATATATTTCATATGAAAATGACATCAACGGCATAAATCGCTTAATTAATGACTGAAATGGAAATAGAAATGGAAGTGTGTTATACCTGATTCATAATGGGTGTACTCTTCCAACGATAAGCAGAGTTTATTGCATTTTTAATAAAAATTGCTAAATAAATGACAAATGGAAATAACATAAAACATGCAAACAATAGTAAACGGATTTGGTTTCATAGTTACATCAATTTCATAATACATCAAGAATTCAACATAGTTACATCAATTGCAAAAAAACATATTCAGATTTGTAGCAGTCATCATCGTCTTCTGATTCAGATTCGGTCTCGTTTTCGACGATATTTTCCTCTGCACTGTCAAACGCTTGTACCCAAACATTTGATTCATCGATCAAGGGACCAAAATCTGTATAATCGTCTGTAATTATTATTTCGTTATTTTTCTCAAGATCTGCCTGATAAGCTTGTTCGTCCGGAATATTCTTCCCATCGAATGTGAATCTGCCTTTGTTTTAAAAACTGCAGACCAATCTGCTTTATCTCTTTTTAGAGACGGATAAGGAGCGTAATAAACTTGCAATGCTTGTTTGGCTAGTACAAAAGGATCATACTTGTGATAGTGCGATGTATGCTTTATTTCGATAAGATTATAATCCTTGTGCATATTAATTCCAGAACCTGGAACATTGCTAAACCAATTGCATCTAAATAGAAACACCTCCTCCGCGGGTCGTGAGAAATATGTCAGTTGCAAAATTTGTGTCAGAACGCCAAAAAAATCATTTAAATGATTTTCTAGATCGTCACTACCTTTAACAAATAAACCAGTATTATTTGTTAATTTTTCTGCACCGTATTCTTTGGTGTTAAATTTATATCCATTGACGAAATATATTGGATATGCCTTGACCACTCTTTTTGGTCCCATCGCAAGATGTTTCAACCCTTCGTCAACAACACTATTTCTCGGCTCATAAATGTAATTTAAAAAGCAATCGGAAAATTCTTTACTGAGATCTCCGTTCGGATGTTCACGTTCATAAACACTGTTTATATAAACAAATTATTACATTAAGTCATACACATGCATGCATTATAGAAAAGAATAAAACACAAATTATTATTTCAGATTACCTAACAAACGGTGCAACCTCGGCACAATTTAGAAGAATATAAGTGTGTGCTGCATGAAGATCTCTATCGCCTAGCCATATTTCTACACATTTTCCAGAAGGCCGACCATGTTGTCTAAAAATAGATAACATTGCTTGAGAGGACTCTTGTTCGTTGCCTTCGTCATTACGAGGAACACTTTGAAATGAAATATTCACATGGTCACTGAAATAGTGAGAGAAAAAGTACGAAGCTTCTTCTTCGATGTAAGGTTTACACATCGAACCTTCAACCCGTGCTTTTTGCCTCACTTTTTTCTTCAGGTGATTCAAATATCTATGCAAGATTAATTTATATTAACTTCATCTTTCAAATGCAATTAAATTACGTTATAACATATTACATACCTCTCAAATGGATACATCCATCCATATTGGATAGGACCTCGAAGTCATGCTTCAGATGGGAGATGAATGGGTAAATGTTCCATCACATTAAAAAAACCGGGCGGAAATATTTTCTCTAATTTGCAAAGCAATATAGGAATGTCCACTTCAAGTTTACGTAAACGTTGCACTTTTAAAGTAGTCGAACAAAGCTCTTTGTAAAACATACTAAGCTACGTTACTACTTTCCAAACTTTTAACAGCAGTAGTTCTTTGAACATTACGGGAAATAAATTTTCCATCATTATGTGAAAGTCGTGACTTTTCATTCCGCTCAATCTACCATTTTTAAAGTCAACACATCTACGAAGATTTGATGATATCCCATCAGGAAATCTTAACCCTTCCACCCATTTTAACACAAACTTAACTTGATTATTATCTAATTCGTAACAAGCTTTGGGTTTTTTACTGTCATTTGGTTTCATATGAAGCTCAGGATGTTTGCATAATTCTTCTATATCACGTCTTGATTTCAAATCATCCTTCGTCTTCCCTTTCACATTCAAAATTGTGTTAAAAACATTATCAAATACATTTTTCTCATTGTGCATCACATCTATGTTATGGCGAAGCAGAAGATGTTTCCAATACGGCAACTCCAAAAAAATAGTTTGTTTACACCAGTTATGAACAACTGATTTGCCTTCAATTTCTGTTTGCTCGCCAATTTAATATATCTTTGGAAAGTCCTTAACAAGTTCATATATGTCTTCGCTTGACCATATCGTCGGTGGTTGTCTGGTTTCTACTCTATTAGCTAAAAAGTTTTTCTTGTCTCCTCTGAAGGGATGATTACATGGAGAAAATATCGATGACAGTCAAACCATGAAATTTTCTTACCATGAGGTAAAGAAAACGCTCGTGTTTCATCCATGCAATATGGACATGCTAGACAACCGGCAGTACTCCTTCCCGAAAGCATTGCATAGGCAGGAAAATCACTTATAGTCCACAACAAAGAAGCAAACATACAAAAAAAATTTCTTCTTGGACACATCGTATGTTTCTACTCCTTCGTTCCACAGTATTTTTAACTCCTCAATCAACGGTTGTAAATATACATCGATTCCTTGTGTCGGATCGTCGGGGCCAAGAATGACAATAGTAAGAAACATATATTGCGTTTTCATGCACATCCATGGAGGTAAATTATACAGTGTGACGATAGTGGGCCATGATGAATATTTAGAACCAAATTGAGAAAATGGAGAAAAACCGTCCGTACATAATCCAAATCTAACATTTCGACTCTCCGCTGCAAAATTTGGATACGTTTTATCGAAATGCTTCCATGCTTCTCCATCGGCCGGATGTGTCAACGTACCCTCTTCCTCTGTTCTCACACTATGCCATCTCATATTAGACGCAGTTACAGAAGATGCATATAATCTTTGAAGTCTTAGAGTTATGGGTAAGTAGTGCATACGCTTGTACGGAACTTCCTTCTCCTTCTTTTTTCTTGATTTGTATCTCTCCTGGTTGCAAACTTTACAATTTCTAAGGTTTGCGTCTTCTTTCCAAAACAACATGCATCCTTTTAAACATGCATCTATTTTCTGATACGGTAAACTAAAAGCCGAAATAAGTTTTTTAACTTCTTAGTGATTTTCACACATTAGATTATCGGGCGGCATATGTCTTTTTGCAGCTTGTACAACAGCCGTAAATCCAGCTTCAGTGATGTTGTATTTTGACTTCATCGCAATGTATTCTGCGATTACTGACAGCTGAGTGCCGCTTTTACAACCATCCCAAATAGTTTTCTTAGCTGCATCTAGTAAATCATAAATTTTTTTAGCTTCAATATTTGGTTCTTCAACATTTCCATAATCGTCGTCAACTTCAACCATAGGAAACATTGATCGTGCTGCATCTTCGACCATATTTTCTATACGGGTTGTTGAAACTATTTCGTTAACGACACTTTCAGACTCTACAGAAGTATTTGCTACAACTTCTCCATGCCGATCCCAAACATAATATTCGGATGCGTAACCGTGTTGGCACAAATGAATTTTCACAATATCTGGTAACAAATACTTCAAATGTCTACACCTACTACACGGACAACGAATTTCTGGATCGTTTCCTTTACTACTTAAAGCGAATTCAACAAACATATTTATACCATTATAAAAATCTTCTTTTATTGAGCCTCTCAGTCCTTTTCTTTGGTACATCCATCTCCTCCGATCAATAAAATAATCAACCATTTTTCCTATTTGACAAAATGAGAAGTTCAAAATTTAATATTTATTTTGAAGAATACAAATTGGAAAAAGATTATTTTCATGGTCGTATAGTATTTTGAATTTAAAGAACAACTTCAGAAATTTAAAAATATTTTCAAACAGGGCACATTTTATTTTTGAACGTAACGATTTAAAAATATATATAATTTTTTTCATTGGTCAGGCATCCTACTTCCCATTACAAGCATAGTAAGCATTTACATTTCGTATATTACTTCGTCTCAAACGATTCAACGAAATTTCGACAGCATTTTCCTTTTGTTCCCTGCATTGTACACAAATGCGTGTACGCAGGAAACGAAAAAGAAAAGTTAGGCCGAAATTTTATAAACCGTTTGAGACGAAGTAGTATGCAAAATGTAAATTCTTACTGTGTTCATAACTTGTCCAATACAGGGACAAATCCGACAAACATTGTACCAGATGAATATAAATGATCGTTTTTCGAAAAAAAACGACTATTTATATAACGATCATGTACAACGCTCGTCAAACGGGGCCAAAAACTTTCTAAGGGACATTTGTCAGTTAACATGCGCGCATTTTATGAAAAAATACAGTTTTACTCACTGTTCACATTTACAAAAATATATATTAATTTAGCACATTTATTCGACGTATTACGCATCAACTTAAGGCTGGTTTAACATTTTTGTCATTTTTCAATACACACAATTATAATTTTGAGTAATGCATTTTTTTGTTTGATAAGTAAATACGTGCACAGTATAATACTCCTAGTTCATTCAATCATTTTATCTTATTCCAAATAACGTATACAATCGTCGAATTAAGGCATACACAACAATTTACATATACATGAACAACCACAAATTATACGTGTTTTTCACAATTTCACGATAAAAGATGAAATATGTATGTCATGTGATGCTATAAACCGTTATTACGCTATTGGAAATAATTACAATCACTAATTCGTCCTAATTTATCAATTTATGCAAATCTAGAATTAGGGTAAAAACTGAAATTTTCATAAAAATAAGAGATTATACCTGAGATGAAGAGCAAGAGATGTTGAATTAACAGTGGGAAGGAGAAAAAATCACGAAATCAGCGATTGGAGGTGGAAAATGGGGATTTGGGGGTTTTTCTTCAGAAATTGAGAAGTTGGAAAATGAGGAAGAAATGCTCGGCCGAGCTGCAGATAATCGCGAATTTCCGACGGTTTCAAACGGCCGCCGACGGCCCGTCGGAAGCCGTCGGAAAACGGCCGTCGGAAGCCGTCGCTCCCACCCGTCGCTATTTGGCATTTTTCTAGTAGTGCCCGATCGCGTTCTCGTGGTCGAATGAAGGCATGATAATTCAATGACCATCAGCGGCAATGGGATAAAAACGTGAAGACGATGAACGCGGAAGAAAAAGAATAGCGGCCAGATTTCTTCAAAATGAAACGTACGGCTGTGATGATAAAAGGTTTAAAATAAATAAATAAATATGTAAATTTATTTATATAAATATCGTATAAACTTTAAAACATCATATCTTCTTCATATGAGGTCTGTTTCGCACGAAACGAATTGGTTGGAACCATATTGATGAGCACTACATTATGAAACTAGATTGGGATTTATTTAAGCTAGTGAAAATTTTGGTTGAAATTAAACGCTTGTTTAATTTTAATCGGAATAAATCGCTAACGCGATGACTACAAGCAATGTGAGTATAACTCACTCTTTCTGACTCACTGATATTTTATATAAGTGAGAAATAATTATTTATGATGATTGATGATTGTTTGGATGATTATGATATATTGATTGGTATTTGGATATATACCTGCCTAGTGGAGTAGATGATCCTATACGTTTCTGTGTATGAGCGGATGACCCTTTGTACGCGCGTCTGCCTCGAAGCGGACATTGTACACATATTCTAATATTTATTTGTTGCAGGTGACAGGTTGGAGGGATCCAACTGGATTCCTCACCAGTAATGATTTATTTACAGGTATTGTGATATATGAAGTTATCATATTATATATGATATTTTGGATGCAGTGATTGATGTATTTAGTGTTGTTGCAACATTGGGCCTATTTTTGGAATTTTAAAATGTTAAAGTGATGATTTCCAAATTTAAAAGACTTTAAAGTGATTTTGGAAATAAACATTTTATTGATTTTTTGAATTGTAAGGAATTGAATTTATTTTGAATATATAAATTTTATAATTTTTATGTTATAAAAATTATGATTTTTGTGAAATATAGTAAATTATGATTTTTGAAATATGAAATGAACTATTTTGTAAACTAGTTTAAATAGAGATTTTTAAAGTTCCAATAAACGGTATGTAAATATAAGATTTATAAAATTGATATTTTATAAATCAAAGTGTTAGAATTATAAATGAGTTTTATAAATGTTAAAATGAAGTTATAAATGGATTTTATAAGTGAATAAGGCTTATAATTATGAAGTTATAAAATGAATGAATTTGTGAAATAAGAGATTTATAAGTAATTGACTTAAAATTTGGATTTGGCACATAAATGAGATGTAAATGGAATTGGTAAATAAAAGGAATTTATAACTTAAAGTTTTTATAAAATATAAATGGAGTTTATAAACACTGTTTTATAACTCCGAAATCAATTGAATTTGATAAGTAAATACGAAAGCTTATTAAAGGAGATATATTCGCGATTTTGGACAGCGAATTATCCTTTAAGTTACATGTTGAAATAATAAAGAATTTGCTTGGGAATTATATCCACGATTTTGGACAGTGGATAATCTTTTGAAATAAATGTGTAGAAGTTTTGATTTAGATAAATGAACTATATTATCGATTTTGGACAGTGAATAATATATTAAGTTAAAGATTTTTTTTGGAAAGTACTCTTTTAAATGGAGTAAAACGGTTTAAAGATATTTTAAAAATGTGTTAAATATCGAATACATAGATTACAACATTCATTGCTGAAATAGACGTTTTCGAGAAATAAGGAAATGATTGACTATAACATTGTTGTTATAGTAAATGATTTTCAAAAGGAAATGTTTTTGTATAGTATTGGGATTTATACATCTATCTTATTTTTGAATCCCTATACTATTGATTTTGGATTGTCGTAACGATGTTTTACGCAACTTTTCATTTTGACCCAAATAAATGTGTTTAAAAGAATACTTTCCTTAAAGAATAAAATATATGCTTAATCCTGATTTAAGTATATTGAATATTTTCTAAGTTGAAAATAAATAGATTTGTGAATTACTTATTATTAAATATGTGACGACTCGAAATTTTTGACCATTTTAAATCGGAATATTTAATTGATTTTAAATGTTTTAAAGTTAAATTTTAACTTGAATTCAAATATCACAATTTATTGGGTAATTTAATTATTAAATTAAATAATTTGAAGTTGGGTAAAATATTGAATATGGAGTTTTAAGCATGTTAAAAATAACTTGAAGGCTTATAAAATTTATATTGATAGTGCTGAGGATAGTAGAAGTTTTAAACTTGAATTTAACAGTGATTTGTTTAGTTTTGAAATTATATCGTTTAAATCGATATTTAAAAATAGTCTTTGATGATGTAATGTATAAACAGATATATTTGCTTTTGTGTAAAGATTGGTTATTATCTATTATATTTTATTCCGCTGCGATGGTAAGATTCCGTGTCATTTGTTTTCTCTTCTTCTACCTCTTCTTCTTTAGCCCTCATGGTTCGGATTTTCGGGCGTCGAAAAATCAGGTCATAACATTTGGTATCAAAGCTTCGGTTGGTGATATCCTTGGCTCTGTTGGGGATTACTCATTGAAAATAGAGTCTGTAGTACTCTAGAATGAGTTTGAGCATATTAATAGATATGAGCGCGTATTTGTTAGTGAATATAAATTGTTTTAATATTGTGTTGACTTATTAGTTGGGTGGAATATGAATTCTGATCGAGTAAGTTGGCCGCTATTCGAGAAGAGTTTATAAACACCTGACATGATAAATTGACACAGTATTATTTTAAAGGCGGGTAAATGAAATTATTTTACCCAAAATATATTTTGATATAAAAGAAATATTTCCTTAAATTGTTATATAACTTGGATGTTTGGATGATAATATTTAAAAAAAATAAGATTTTAAAAATTGGAATGACTTGTATAATCAAATGGAAAAAAATTGTATGAGCATAAATTGTACAAATGGATTATCGTTAAAATTGGATACAAATTAAAAATTGATGATTTAAATCCTGGAGATTTTGGAAGTGTTTTCCGAAGTATTTTGAAAGGAAAATAATAATATTATTTTGGAGATATTTTTGAAAGAAAACAGTTTTAAATAGGTTTTGGAGATGTCATAGCACTGAAATCGCTTCGGTCACTGGGAAATAATTCTGAAGATGATCGCGACATCATCGGTGTTCATTTTCGAGTTTCTAAGTGATGGATTGCTATCGTGGTCATTGTTTTAGAATGTTTTAGGGAATAACAAAGTTTGTTTTTGAAATTTCAAAGAAATTTGTTGGGGATAAAAACCAAGATTGGTTTAAAAATTTGAGAAACGTGATTTTGGGATAATGATGGGTGTAAAATGATTTGAACCAAAAGCTAGGTGTTTGAAATCCTGAAATCCTTATTTAAATAATTTAGAGATCATTAGGAGATAAGTTATAAACTTATAAATATTGAATGATTTTGATGAGGAATATGGGGATTGGGGAATTAAAATTAAGGGTGAAAGTTAAAAATGAGAATTTAACTTGGATAAGATTAAACTTTGAAATTTAATTGATGATTGGAAGAAATAATTAGTAAATCTTGAATATTATTGGAATGGGAAGATAAAAATTAAATTTGGATCGAGAAATAAAATTAATTAGAATTAAATTAACTTAAGCAAAGTTAATAATAATGGGTTGGATTTGAAGTAAGTTAAAAAGAAGGGGCATTTCACTAGAAGGACAAACGTTGTAGTCCAATTAGTTTCTAGGACACACATCCACAAAAATTAATTTCAAGGCAAATGTCACCAGAATAATTACTTTTAAGGACAAATTCAGCAGTCCAATTACTTTCAAGGACATAATTTCATAGGTTTTTAGACCTTAGAAACTAATTATTTTTCATTTTGTCCTTAAAAGTAATTATTTCAGTTGTGCGTCATAGAAACTAATTGCACTTGCTAAAGAGGTCCTTGTGGCTAATTTCCACTAAAAAGAATTGAAATAAATTGAATTAAACTGAAAATAAAACCCAGTTGTATTTAAATTAAGTTGAAATTGAATTGAAATGAAATAAATTGATATGTAGATGATATGAAGTGAAAGTAAGTTCTTACTTAGTTTAAATTCAAGTGGATTGAGTGGATTAAAGAGAATGGTATGATGCTAGATTTGACTGAAGTTAAGTTAAATAAAATTGAATTGAAATAAATTCAGTTGAGTGATAGATAATATTGGAATAATTTTTTTACTTAAATAACTAAGCGTAAACTAAGTAAGTATTGAATTGAGATAAATAAGCATTGGAAGCTTATAAAAGAACTGAAAAGCATTGAAATAAAAATATAATCCCTAGTTAAAAGTAAAGTGAAAATGTGATTGACTGTAAATGGATGGAGAAGTATGAATATTAGTCAGTGAGTAGCTTATAAAAATGTAAAAAGAGAGTAAATAAGACGAAATAAAAGTGTTGGAATTTTTGAAAATGAAGGAAAATCCAAACTGGAATTTAAAAAAAAAAACTGAACTCAGGGAAAATTTAATGAAGTGATTTTTGAAATAAAATCTAATATTGATTTAAAAGTTGGAAGTAAGCTAATTAGCTAAATAAATTATTTGATAGAGTATGTTAATAAAATTTAACTCGGTTAAATAAAATGGATTGTAAGTTAATAATGAAGTTTGGAAATAAACTCGAATTATAAATAGAATTCGACTTGGATTGATAATGGATTAAAATAAGTGGAGATGTTGTAAAAATAAAATGGAATTGGATTATAATAGAAATGATTTGAGTTACAAATAAAATCAAATTCGAGTATAAATGAGTTAAATATGTGCTTGGATATTATTTTTATTAATTGAGAATGTGAATCAAAATTAAATGGATGGGCTAACTGAATTAAATGGAATTTGATTAGATGAGAATCAAGTTTTAATGGAAGTGAACTTAAGTTTGAGTTGGAATAAATTGAAGTAAATTAACTTAGGTTAAGAATAATGAGAAGCTCGACTTCGAGTAGGAAGGGTAGACATTAAATAAAAGCTTGGGTTGAATTAATTTGGAAAATGGTTATTGATATAAGCATTGAATGTTGTCAATCTCAATGAAATAGTTTTAAAATGAAACCAATGCGGAGATGAGATGAAATGCAAATGTATGGTTGGTGAATAAACTAGAATGGGATGGAATTTAAAATAAAATAAGTTGGAATCAATTGGATGTGGAAAAAAATTAAAATGGATATTCTATTAAGTGAATATCGTCGAATTGCATAGAATAAATTAGTCTTTCGATTTAAACGAAAGTGAATAAAAATTCTATGGATTGGCAAAAGTAAATAAAATTGATTTTGAAATCAATTGAATTGAATATGAGCTTGTTTGGATTAAAAATAAATTGAATGTAAGAAATTGAATTGTAAACCATTAAAATTGAATGAAATGGCATATGAATTGGTTGGAAGCAATTGAATTAGTTTTAAAGTCATATAAATTGCTCATGGAAAGTGTTTGGTGCATGTTGCTTATGAAATGCATGTGTTTAGCTACTGAAAGTAAGTGAAATGTTAAAAAAATTCGTATATTTTGTACTCACATGTTTGAATTGAGTAAGTACAGGTACCGGAAAGCCGTATGGCTGGATTTGATCACGATAAATGCTAGAATAATAAGCCGCTTGCTTAAAAATACTAAGTAAAGGTACACCTACGCAATAAAAATAGGAAATATGAACTGTTTTTGTTTTTTCGACCGTGTGGTTCGATGTATATATATTTATATCTCTTGTCAAATTGCAAAAGCTCCTCCGTACAAATGAGACTCTGCCAAAAATTTTCGAAAAATTTGGGAGTTAGAAAATTATTGAAATTTTTTTTGTTAGCACAGAAAATTTTTGAAATTTTTTTGTTAGCGACAAAACGATTTCAAATTGAAATTGAAATAAAGGATCTTGGAAATGGAAATTTAACCTAATTGTTTAGTTGGGACTAAAGGGTTATAAAAAGTGAATATGGGATTTTCACTAAGTGTGTTTTAGTGAGTCAGTGGGTTTGAAGCATTCGTCTGCCTTAGCAATTTCGGGGATGAAATTCTTTTAAGTGGGGAGGAATGTGACGACCCGGAATTTTTGAGCATTTGAAATCGGAATATTTAATTGATTTTAAATGTTTAAAAGTTAATTTTTAACTTGAATTCAAATATCACCATTTATTGGGTAATTTAATTATTATTTGAAGTTGGGTAAAATGTTGAATCTGTAGTTTTAAGTCTGTTAAAAATAATTTGAAGGCTTGTAAAATTTATATTGATAGTGCTGAGGATAATAGAAGTTTTAAACTTGAATTTAACAGTAATTTGTTCAGTTTCAAAATTATATCGTTTAAATCTGAAACGACCCTGACTCGACCTACAAAAATGGGCACCGAATACAACACTCGTATTCAAATGTCGTAGATCCAAACGTCGAATCTGGTTCGCCGGAGCTTATAACACATTAAGTACAACGCAACGGAAGAAATGAATAATACATTTGATACACAACACGGATACAATATCTGATACGACTGAATGATACAATGAATATCAATATACAACACAGACATAATACAAGACAATAGCAGTGGAAAGACAAGATAACACCAGCAACGGAACTATATCTCCAAGGTAGTCTTCAAGAGAGAACTCCAGTATCGGTAATCTCTATCTCCAAGGCACCAATCTAGAAATAGCTCGAACTCCCGATAACGATGCACTAAGCTAAGCAAGGTAAGTCCATCCAAAGGCTGAAGAAGACTCCAAAGATTGAAAGCTACCAAACCAAAGACTTCGAAAGCTGTCGAATCTACACTTATTATTGATTATCTGAAAAACCCAACTCAAGACTGCCCATGTGGGAAAATTGTGGGCACCTAGAGTTTAGGAAGGGAACAATAAACTCCAGGTCAGTCGTGGGACTGGTATGAGCAAACAAAATAGTTTATCTTTTAAAACAAACAACAAAAGAATTTAAAATAAATCCGCAATGCTTTTTGGAAAATGAAACTAGCATAAGGCCTCCCGCCACACACACAATGCAAATGCAGAATTGGAGGAGATTTCTCCTTATGATAGTTAAATATGCTTGATACGAGAAAATTTTCTTTGATATTATTACTAGTGCATGGTGTAGAAAACCTTTCGAAAGTATAATATTAATCCTATCAAGCATACAACCATTATTGTATGCATACTATAGCTACCATTTAAACAGTGGGGCGCCACCATAAGTAAATGGAAGGTTATACAACTAAAACCGTACAAGGCCCGTATTGAAGATTGGATTTCCAACAACTGGTCGGGCTAAGGAACTTCCTACTATCCATGGGTACGCTTCTGGAGAGACGTCCTGTGAACCTAACCAGATCTCTGCCAACACAAGGCCGGGTTACCTCTGTAACTAGGTAACAACTATACCAGCATGCCATCCCCCGGTCCTTTGGGACCTTTATCTGAGGCGCCTCTCAACCACAAAGCAATCGCAAAGGAATAGATTTGCAGTGACCACATGAGTAAAGTGTATGGGCTCCATACCATGATACCACCCTTTTCCAGAAGGGAATGACACACTCTAAAGGGAACGACCCTCATAACCTTACCGCATCTTTCCTGTTTCGACCATTTCCAGGGTGTGAGGTCATGATGCAGTCTCGTCCACAAAGCTACGCTTATACAAAAGCCATACTTTGATCAACAAATGATACATAGTAGCACTTAGCATGCCACACTATCGAATTGGGAGTATATCACTGATAACCGTCAACTACATAACCTCTGAGCTCGTACGTCTCAGAGAAGGGTGTTAAGCTAAGAGAATAAATACTCCGCCACCAAACAGAAATAGATTTGACTGAAATCAGTTTAATATCTCAAAGCGTAATGTCAGACATACAACCATACAAGTCTGTTCCGGGTTCGAACAGAACCGAAGGCACTTCCGAAGAAGCTCTTGCAATCCAGGTATCCACAATCCCGATCGGACTTCCCAACACTTAGGGAATCTCTATATCGTAGCTACTCGGTGCAGAGACAATCGATAGGTTATCCTAACCTTCTCGAAGACACCCGGTCTTCACCACTGGTCATCAAATGTAATCCATAATGTCGTATCATTATTCATTATGGGTTATATGACACAAGGTCTTCTCCCGGCTAAACCGAATAATGAGCGCAATATTTTAAAACATATGGATATGGGATTTCAGTTAAGTCACAACTTTTAAAAACCCAAAATCTTTCTTCAAATGGTTTAAACAAATTACCATTTCAATCTTTAAATAAAAAGATTCATTTCACAAAGTTCACCTAGTTTCATAAAGATCTATTCATAGATTTCAAAACGATTTCCATTTTAATTGGGTTAACTCATTAAATATTTAAACAAGGATTTCTATTATAGCTTTCAAACCCGTTTCCAATGATTTATTCATAACTTGGAAGCCCATTTTCATTTTAGACTTGAAACCCTTTTAACACCAATTGGAAGTTCATTTCTTATGTAAAAGCTTTTATTATTTGAAAACAAATAGTTTTCGTTTCAGAAAAATCCGATTTTATTTACACAAGTTAAAATCTTTGGGTTAAATTCAAATTCCCAAAACAACACTTTTAAAATGGTTTAAAACCCATATAAACTTGTATATCCTTTTTAAATCATAAATAGGATTTAATTTCAAATTTTGAATTCAAATTTAAATCAAAATTCAAAGCTAAATCAAGTTATTCAAAAATAACTTTTATCTTTGAAATTCCTTTTCAAAAGCTTTTTATTTTAATCCCAATCCATTTCCAAAACCATTTGGATTCAAAAATTCCATTTTTTAAAATTATTTCAAAAATCTGTGGCTTAACCAATTCCCACATGCAATCCATATTTGTGTGTGTATAAGTGTAGTCCAGGGGTTTTACACAATAAAAGTGCAACATTATCAATCAACACAGATTCAAATACAGCAATATATTTGATAAGCGTTAGAAGCTATAACGCTTATCTTTCATTAACAGATCACAAATATATACCACAGATAGTAAATTACATAACACGGCTTAAATAAAAAACAGAGCATCACAATCTGGGATATCAAATAATTCAATCATCCAGTAGAATCCAAACATTCATAAGTAAGATCAGTTAATTGTCTGATTAATTCAAATCAGATTAATTACTCATGAAATACTAATCCTGGTTAATTAACATTAATAAATTACAAATCATTTTGATTAATTACTCTTTAATCATTTATTAATTAACCATTAATAATAATTTAATTAACCTTTAATTATAATTAATCAACCTTTAATTATTAAATAATTAACCTTTAATCATTTAATTCACCATTTAATTAATCATTTTTAATTAACTAATTAACCCTTAATGAATTAACTTTTATTAATTTCACTAAGTAATTAGCTTTTTATTTAATTACACAAAGTAATTATCTTTTATTTACTTTCATAAATAAGTTAATCTTTAAATTAATTATCCTTCATTAATCTTAAATTAATTGCATTAAGTAATTAACCCTTAATTGTTAATTAATTAAATTTTTTGTTAATTAATTATTCCTCAATTAATTAATAATTAATTACAAATTAATTATACTTCAATTGCAATTTAATAATTTTTTTTAAATTATTACTTAATTAACCTTTAATTATCCATTACATTAATTAATTAACCATAGATTAATCACTTTAAAGAATTATTCTTTCAAATTAATTAACCCTTAATTAATTAATTACCATTAAATTAATAATCCTTAATTAATGAAAATAAGTAATTACACCTTAATTACTTGATTTATAAACTTTTATCCTTAATCAATCACTTTTAATTAAGTAATTATCTTTAAGTAATTGATTACCTTTAACTACTTTCCTTAATCAAATCAAATCAATTACCCTTTTGATCATTAGACGATTCTCCTTAATTGCTTATCATTAATTCTTAACAAGTTAATTAATTTTAAATTTATACTTAATTAAACTTTAGTTGAATCAAAGATAACCCATTTATCTGTAACATTCCTGAAAATTCATTAAGTTTAATTTGGCAATTAAATTAATTTTTGAAAATAAATTATGAATTAATTAGAAAATTTTCTAGGGTAAATAAATAAATAATTTGATTATAAATAGAAATTTATATTAGGAATTTAAGGATAAGTGATTTATAAAATAAATATTGAATTTCAAAATAAAAATGTATTAAAAAAATAAAAATAGAATTTAAAAGCTTGAGATTAATAAAATGATAGTAAAAGTTGTTTTCTAAATTTTTAATTATATTAATATTTGGAAGTGGTTAAAAAGAAAAAAATTAGTGTACTCATTTTTGAAATATTATTCTTAAGTCAAATTCCCTCAAATAAATAAATATAACTATTGTTAATATAAAATCAAAGTATTTAAAAGTCATTCTTTTCTTTTTATAAAATAAAAAAAAATATGTATGAATGTAAATTGTGTAGATATAACTTTTTTTTTTCTAAATAAATGTATGGATATGAATATACATAAATGTACATAAGTGGTTATAATTCAATTTGAATTGAAATTTAAAATAAATATAAACATATACAAACATGCACATGTGAGAATGTAAATTTTGTGAATGTAGATATGAAAGGAAACACTACACATACAAATGAATAAAGAAGTGGACATTTCATAGAGATCTCATAATCATCTCTTTTAAACAAGTGGCATTCATTTTATTTAATTAAATAAAAAATTGCAAAGAAACCTTTGAGTTCCCCATATGCAATTATAATAACCTCTCACTAAAATCTGAAACTACAGTAACAAAAGATTTTGTATCTCAAAGATCAACACATATGTAAGAGAAGGAAACTAATTCTCAGTTCATAATTTTTAAAATCTGAGAAATCAATTCAAAATAGTTTCAAAGCCTGGGGAAAACATGCAAGCTCAGGCAGACAAATTCAAGCAATCAAAGAAAAGTTTAAATCAAAAGAAGATCAAGCTTCAACCAATTCAAACTGCAGTACAAACCAAGTATGGTTTTAAAATCAATCTATGGAAATAACTAAAAGGCAAGTAACATCTTTTTTTTAAGATTTGAACTTAATGTTGTTGATCAGTAGCAAAGCAAGAATCTAAGCAGTTGTATTAATCCAAGTTACAGGAAAATAAATCAGGTTAAAGGCTATGTAAACTCTGGTTTCAACTGTAGAGATAGGAATAAAGGAAGTCTTCTCTGTTATATAAGAAATCATACTATGATATATATATTGTTATGCAAACCCTTTGACCCGTAAAACGACTTTTGAGTTTCGATGCGACAGGGAGTCGGATTCCATTTGGTTATCCGAAACCCACATCGAATTGTAATGATTTAATCTGTGTCGATTGATGATGTTGCACTTCTATTGTGTAAAACCCCTGGACCACACTTATACACACACAAATATGGATTTCACGTGGAAATTTGGTTAAGTCACAGATTTTGAAATTGTTTTAAAATTTAATTTTTAAATCCAAAATAGTTTTGGAATTAGAATTGAATCTTTTGAAAAATGAATTTCAAAAATAAAAGTTATTTGAATAACTTGATTGAATCTTGAAATTTAAATGAACTGATTTAAATTTGAATTCAATATTTGAAAATTGAATTCTATAATTTGGAAACTATGGTTTAAAAGGTTATTCAACTTATAAATGGGTTTATATGTGTTTTTAAAATCATTTTAAAAGTGATGTTTTGGAATTTAAATTTAACCCAAAGATCTTAACTTGTATAAATGAAATCGGATTTTTCCAAAAAGAAAACTATTTGTTTTCAAACGATTGAAGCTTTCACATAAGAATGAATTTCCAATTTGTGTTAAAGGATTTCAAGTCTAAAAATGAAAATAGTTTTCCAAGTTTTAGATAAATCTTTGGAAATGTGTTTTGAAAGCTATAAATATTTAATCTAAAGATTTAATTGGGTTAATCTAAATTGAATGGGAATTGTTTTGAAATCTATGGATAGATCTTTGTGATATCGGGTGAAACTTTGTGAAATAAATTTTTTTGTTTAAAGATTTAAAAATGGTAATTTGTTTAACCACTTGAAAGAAAAGCTTTGGATTTTTAAGTTGTGACTTAACCGAAATCCCATATCCATATGTTTTTAAATATGGCGCTTACTATTCGGTTTAGCCGGGAGAGGATCTTGTGTCATATAACCCATTCCGAATAGTGATACGACGTTATGGATTGCAATTGAAGACCGGTGGTGAAGACCGGGTATTTGTGAGAACGATAGGATAACCTATCGATTATCTCTGCACCGAGTAGCTACGGTATAGAGATTCCCTTAGTGATGGGAAGCCCGATCGGGATTGTGGATACCCGGATTTGCAAGGGCTTCTTCGGAAGTGCCTTCGGTTCTGTTCGAACCCGGAACAGACTTGTATGGTTGTATGTCCGACGTTACACTTTGAGATGTTAACTGATCTCTATCAAATATATTTCTGCTTGGTGGCGGAGAATTTATTCTCTTAGCTTAACACCCTTCTCTGAGACGTATGAGCTCAGAGGTTATGTAGTTGATATTTATCAGTGATGTATTCCCAATTTGGTAATGTGACATGCTGAGTGCTGCTGTGTGATGATGATCATTTGTTGATCATTTGTGATCAGAGCATGGCTTTTGTATAAAGCGTAGCTTTGTGGACGAGACTGCATCAGGACCTAACTCCCCGGAAATGGTCGAAACAGGAAAGATGCGGCAAGGTTATGAGGGTCGCGCCCTTTAGGGTATGTCATTCCCTTCTGGAAAAGGGTGGTATCATGGTATGGAGCCCAGATACTTACTCATGTGGATACTACAGATCTATTACTTTGTGATACTTTGTGGTTGTTGTTGCGAGCGCTCGGATAAAGGTCCCAAAGGACCGGGGGATGGCATATTCGTGTAGTAGTTACCTAGTTACAGAGGTAACCCGGCCTTGTATTGGCAGAGATCTAACCGTAACGTTAGTTCTCGGGACGTCCCGCCAGATGCGATCCCATGTGGCAGTAGGAAGTTCCTTAGCCTGACCATTTGCTGGAAATCCATTCATCCAATACGCGCCTTGTACGGTTTTAGTTGTAGAACCTGCCATTTACTTATGGTGGTCACCACTGTTTAGATGGTAGCTATAGTAGGCATAGTTCGGAATGTCTATGCTAGCTAGGATTTATATTATACTTTCAAAAGGGTTTTCCACAGTTTGCACTTATAGTAATAATGTCAAAGAATTTTCTCGTATCAAGCACATTTGACTATCATAAGGAGAAATCTCCTCCAATTCTGCGTTTGCATTGTGTGTGTGGCGGGAGGCCTTATGGTAGTTTCATTTTCCAAAAAGCATTGCGGATTTCAAATTCAAATTCTCTTGTTGTTGTTGTAAAGACCAA
The DNA here is from genome assembly GCA_030765085.1 of Allium cepa. Classification (NCBI taxonomy): domain Eukaryota; kingdom Viridiplantae; phylum Streptophyta; class Magnoliopsida; order Asparagales; family Amaryllidaceae; genus Allium; species Allium cepa. Next base: position 196,105,158 of record CM060943.1, read on the forward strand.
ATGTTTTTTGTTTGCTCATACCATTCCCATGACTGACCTGGAGTTTATTGTTCCTTTCCTAAACTCTGGGTGCCCACTATTTTCCCACACGGACAGTCTAGAGTTGGGATTTTCAGATAATCTATAGTAGGTGTAGATTCGATAGCTTTCAGCCTTAGGATTCGGCAATTGCATTTGGATTGAGTTGCTTCTCTTCATCTTGATTTGGGAGTTAGAGCTATATTTGGATTGGTGCCTCGGAGACAGAGATTACCGATCTGGAGTTCTTTCTTGAAGACTATATTGGAGATATTGTTCCGCTGCTGGTGTTATCCTTTCTTTCCGCTGCTATTGTTTTGTATCATATCTCTGATGTATATTGATATCTATTATATCATCTGTTGTATCATATTGTATCAGATATTCTATCAAATGTTGTATATCATATGTATTATTCTTTTTCTTCCGCTGTGTTATTTACTTAATGTGTTATAAGCTCCGGCGAACCAGGTTCGACGTTTGGATCTGCGGCATTTGAATACGAGTGTCGTATTCGGTGTCAATTTTCGAAGGTCGAGTCAGGGTCGTTATAAGTGGTATCAGAGCTGATGGTTAAAACCTTAGCTCAGGAGTATAACACATTAAGTAACTCATTAGAGATAGGGTGAAGTAAACCCTAGAATGAGTATATCCTTAAGATTTCCGTTCGAATGCCTCAGTGAATCCTCTTACTATTCACCGATAGTAAGTATGAGTGCGAGAAGAGAACGAGATAGGGGACGGGGGAGTACCACTACAAATGGTCAATACCCTGCAACAGTGGAAACAATTTTCTCTATCAATCTCCTTTGATTCGATTTCGAATTCTTTTGATTGCTTCGTAGCTGCTCCAGAAAGAAGTTTCGGTGTGATGATGGCCATACGTATTGTTGTAGAAAATTCTTACTTCGTATCTTCATCGGTTTCTTATCAGCTTTTCGATCTAAGCTCTAATGAATTTGAATTTGAAAATTTAAATTAAATAAATGGGAAAATTTTAAATTGAATAAATTGGTTAACTAATATGAAGCTAAATTTGAATTGTATTAATAAAACAATATCGGTTAAAAACCAAATTCTATTGTAATTTCTTGTGTTGATTGAAGTTCAAAGAGGAATAAATTGGTATATACTTTGGAGTAGTCCGACCTGAATTTGGAATCCATATCTAGTGCTTGAGAAATAATAGAAGATTGAATCTATCTATCTATCTATTCTCTGGGATCCGATATATTCTACGAACGATTAGTTATCTCTTCGAACTAATCAATGCCGTTGCATATTCGTAGACCGGTGAGCCCGAGTATCTTGTGTAATATTGTATGAGTTCGTTCTCATATTGTCGATATTCTGATTTGGTAAACCGAATGCAGAATAAATATTTCGATCTGATCTGATCAATCATTTCTTTATCTATCATCGATTCTTTCTCGTCTTCCTTGCAATTTCGAGGACGAAATTCTTTTAAGGGGAGAAATTTGTAAAATTCCTGAAAATTCATTAAGTTTAATTTGGCAATTAAATTAATTTTTGAGAATAAATTGTGAATCAATTAGAAAATTTTCTAGGGTAAATAAATAAATAATTTGATTATAAATAGAAATTTATATTAGGAATTTAAGGATAAGTGATTTATAAAATAAATATTGAATTTCAAAATAAAAATGTATTAAAAAAAATAAAAATAGAATTTAAAAGCTTGAGATTAATAAAATGATAGTAAAAGTTGTTTTCTAAATTTTTAATTATATTAATATTTGGAAGTGGTTAAAAAGAAAAAAATTAGTGTACTCGTTTTTGAAATATTATTCTTAAGTCAAATTCCCTCAAATAAATAAATATAACTATTGTTAATATAAAATCAAAGTATTTAAAAGTCATTCTTTTCTTTTATAAAAGATTGTATAAAAATAAATAATATAAAAAAAATATGTATGAATGTAAATTGTGTAGATATAACTTTTTTTTTTCTAAATAAATGTATGGATATGAATATACATAAATGTACATAAGTGGTTATAATTCAATTTGAATTGAAATTTAAAATAAATATAAACATATACAAACATGCACATGTGAGAATGTAAATTTTGTGAATGTAGATATGAAAGGAAACACTACACATACAAATGAATAAAGAAGTGGACATTTCATAGAGATCTCATAATCATCTCTTTTAAACAAGTGGCATTCATTTTATTTAATTAAATAAAAAATTGCAAAGAAACCTTTGAGTTCCCCATATGCAATTATAATAACCTCTCACCAAAATCTGAAACTACAGTAACAAAAGGTTTTGTATCTCAAAGCTCAACACATATGTAAGAGAAGGAAACTAATTCTCAGTTCATAATTTTTAAAATCTGAGAAATCAATTCAAAATAGTTTCAAAGCCTGGGGAAAACATGCAAGCTCAGGCAGACAAATTCAAGCAATCAAAGCAAAGTTTAAATCAAAAGAAGATCAAGCTTCAACCAATTCAAACTGCAGTACAAACCAAGTATGGTTTTAGAATCAATCTCTGGAAATAATTAAAAGGCAAGTAACATTTTTTTTAAGATTTGAACTTAATGTTGTTGATCAGTAGCAAAGCAAGAATCTAAGCAGTTGTATTAATCTAAGTTACAGGAAAATAAATCAAGTTAAAGGCTATGTAAACTCTGGTTTCAACTGTAGAGATAGGAATAAAGGAAGTCTTCTCTTTTATATAACAAATCATACTGTAAGCAAATTAAATTTTGTAGTTATTGATGAAGTAAGTGGAACAAATACAATAAAAGATGAGCAAAGATTCTTATTTACATCTTACAGATCTAGGCTTCAAAAGATTAAAGAAAGAAAAAAATGTACATGCTCAAAATGCTCCTCTGTTCAAACTTCCAGTTTCCAAACATCAAGTTCTTGTCTCTGCTGCCAAATCCAGGTGAGCAAACACACTCGAGCCCATTTATATGCTTTGATATTTGAGTAGATGTTTGGAATATGTGTTTAGTTAAAGACTATGTCAGTATGTTTGCATGTTTGCTTGTGCATGTTTTTTTTTTCAACTGAGATATCTCTGTCTTAGTTTTAAGGCTCAGGTTTATTCCAAAATCCATTACCTCTTGATTTGATCTCAGCTAGAATTTGATATGTAAATGAAACATGCTTTTTTAGTGTGGATTCAAGTTTATAAATTATAATTAAGTTAAATTAAAATCTGTTGTCTCTGTAAACTGTAAGAACAGTTTTTGTTTCAAATGAGTAAAATTTCAAACTTCTTAAAATATTAAGTTAGGTTTATAACTTGGATGCATATATGAAATCATGATTTTTAAAACTAAAATCACATTTTTTAATTAAGTATGGAATGAGTATTACTGGATTGAACAAAAGAGGGGTTTTGGGTTTTATCTGACGATCTAGTGGATTTGGGATGTCGTAGTTCTTCCTGGAGGTGGAGAAATGTTAGGTGAGTGTGGGAAAAATAACGGAAGATGGTCAGAGAGTTGTGGATGTGGCGGTTGGGGTTTGAAGGTTGGAACCCTAGTTTTAACTAGGTAGAAGGAATCGATCACTACGGCCTGATGGATTGATCGAGTTTCACGAATCTTTGGGCAATGATAGTTGGTTGGTTGACGAACACGTGGCCGAAGTCGCTAGCGCTCAGATGGCCGGAGTTGGAGGAACGAGACGTTGACAGGTTTGGGCTTTGAAGAGGGGTTGTGTTCCAGGTTTCAATTTGTTGTTCTACTGCTTTAGGGCTCGATTTCGATCTTGAGCTACTTCTGGTGATCTGATAGTTGGAATAAGGTGCGAGGTCGAACTTCGTTTTGTGAGGATCATCAGGGATGGTCAGAGTGGCGTGGTTCGCCGGTATAGGTGCACGTGTGCACGAAGTATCAGGTGATTGGTTTGGGAAGAAGTTGTTCCTCAAAGTAAATACAGGGAAGGCTGGAGTATAATTGTTGTCTCAGGTTTTATAAAACAGAAACCTGTTTTGTTTTTTTTAAGTTTTAAAAGCAAGTTTAAAATGTAAACTAAAATTTTAAACCGAGTTTAAAATCTGAATTTGAATATGGTTCAAAGTAGTTTGAATCTGAGATTTGAAATAATTTAAGATTTAAAATTTAAATCTGGTTTTAAACAACTTTTAAATGTATTAAGTTTTGAATTTAAAACTGAAGTTTAAAATTTGTAAAATAAGATTTAAAGTCAGTTTAAAACTGAGTTTTTGAAATTTGGATTAGGTTTAAAATTTCAGGTTTTAAAATAAAATATGTTTTTAAATTTAATTTGTTTTAACTATTTTAGAAATGGTTTAATGATTTGAATTTTATAATGAAGATGTAGAATGTAAGTAAAGTTTTTTAAATTTTAAGTTAAATCTAGAATGAGGTTTAAAACTGTATTTCAGTTTTGAAATTAAAGAAATTTCTAAGTTGAACTTGTTTTTAAAAATAACTTGGAATGTTTGAAGTGAATTTGTTTTATATCCTTTTAAACTTTTATTTTATAAAATGGATGCTTCTTGAACATGTGAGATAAAAAGAATTTAAATTGTTTTAAACCTTGTTTAGGTAAATTGTATTCATTTTTAAATCTTAAAATTTTAAAAATGAAATTTAAAGTGAAATTTAAAGTATATTTGGAAATAAATTGTTTTAATACTTTAATGAAGTAAGAAATGTTTTTCTTAAATTAAATTAGAAATTAATGATTTGGATTCATTAAATTATTAAGTTAATTAATCAAGTAACTAATAAATAATTAGATGAAAATAGTAATTACTTAGTAAAGTAATTAAGAGAAGATAATTAAAGGTCAGGGATTGATTAATCAAATATTTGAGATTAATTACTTTAAAGTAAAATTAATTAATGTGGTTAATTAATTAAGATAATTGAATCAAGAAAAATACATTAAGGTTAATTAACTTAAAGTGATTAAGAAATTATTATTAATTAAGGAATAAATATCTATTGTAATTTATTAAGGAATAATAATAAATCTATTGATTAATCAATCAAGGACAATCAATTTTAACTAAAGATTTAATTAATCAAATTTTTTTTAAAGGTTTATTAATTAAAGTAATTATTTAAGGAATAAGAAATTAAGATTTAATTAATTACAATTAAAGATTAATTAATTAAGATAATTAATTAAATAAATGATTAATAAATGAAAGTAGTTAAGACTTAATTATAGTTAATGATAATTAATCATTGATTTAAAAATTACAAACAGAAGTAATTATGTGGGAAATAAATTTATAACCACACAATTTATTCATCTTAATTGTAGATGTTTGATTGTTATTGAATGCTATGTGATAGATTGATATATTTGATGTGTGATGTGATGCTATGAAATGTTTGGTGCTAAGCTGTCATATCTGTGATATATATATATATATATATTGTTATGCAAACCCTTTGACCCGTAAAACGACATTTGAGTTTCGATGCGACAGGGAGTCGTATTCCATTTGGTTATTCGAAACCCACATCGAATTGTAATGATTTAATCTGTGCTGATTGATAATGTTGCACTTCTATTGTGTAAACCCCTGGACCACACTTATACACACACAAATATGGATTTCACGTGGAAATTTGGTTAAGTCACAGATTTTGAAATTGTTTTAAAATTTAATTTTTAAATCCAAAATAGTTTTGGAATTAGAATTGAAGCTTTTGAAAAATGAATTTCAAAAATAAAAGTTATTTGAATAACTTGATTGAATCTTGAAATTTAAATGAATTGATTTAAATTTGAATTCAATATTTGAAAATTGAATTCTATAATTTGGAAACTATGGTTTAAAAGGTTATTCAACTTATAAATGGGTTTATATGTGTTTTTAAAATCATTTTAAAAGTGATGTTTTGGAATTTAAATTTAACCCAAAGATCTTAACTTGTATAAATGAAATCGGATTTTTCCAAAAAGAAAACTATTTGTTTTCAAACGATTGAAGTTTTCACATAAGAATGAATTTCCAATTTGTGTTAAAGGATTTCAAGTCTAAAAATGAAAATAGTTTTCCAAGTTTTAGATAAATCTTTGGAAATGTGTTTTGAAAGCTATAAATCTTTAATCTAAAGATTTAATTGGGTTAATCTAAATTGAATGGGAATTGTTTTGAAATCTATGGATAGATCTTTGTGATATCGGGTGAAACTTTGTGAAATAAATCTTTTTGTTTAAAGATTTAAAAATGGTAATTTGTTTAACCACTTGAAAGAAAAGCTTTGGATTTGTAAGTTGTGACTTAACCGAAATCCCATCTCCATATGTTTTTAAATATGTCACTTACTATTCGTTTTAGCCGGAAGAGGACCTTGTGTCATATAACCCATTCCAAATAGTGATACGACGTTATGGATTGCAATTTAAGACCGGTGGTGAAGACCGGGCATTTGTGAGAACGATAGGATAACCTATCGATTATCTCTGCACCGAGTAGCTACGGTATAGAGATTCCCTTAGTGATGGGAAGTCCGATCGAGATTGTGGATACCCGGATTTGCAAGGGCTTCTTCGGAAGTGCCTTCGGTTCTGTTCGAACCCGGAACAGACTTGTATGGTTGTATGTACGACATTACACTTTGAGATGTTAACTGATCTCTATCAAATACATTTCTGCTTGGTGGCGGAGAATTTATTCTCTTAGCTTAACACCCTTCTCTGAGACGTACGAGCTCAGAGGTTATGTAGTTGATATTTATCAGCGATGTATTCCCAATTTGGTAATGTGACATGCTGAGTGCTGATGTGTGATGATGATCATTTGTTGATCATTTGTGATCAGAGCATGGCTTTTGTATAAAGCGTAGCTTTGTGGACGAGACTGCATCAGGACCTCACTCCCCAGAAATGGTCGAAACAGGAAAGATGCGGCAAGGTTATGAGGGTCGCGCCCTTTAGGGTATGTCATTCCCTTCTGGAAAAGGGTGGTATCATGGTATGGAGCCCATATACTTACTCATGTGGATACTACAGATCTATTACTTTGTGATACTTTGTGGTTGTTGTTGCGAGCGCTCGGATAAAGGTCCCAAAGGACCGGGGGATGGCATATTCGTGTAGTAGTTACCTAGTTACAGAGGTAACCCGACCTTGTGTTGGCAGAGATCTAACCGTAACGTTAGTTCTCGAGACGTCCCGCCAGAGGCGATCCCATGTGGCAGTAGGAAGTTCCTTAGCCTGACCATTTGCTGGAAATCCATTCATCCAATACGCGCCTTGTACGGTTTTAGTTGTAGAACCTGCCATTTACTTATGGTGGTCACCACTGTTTAGATGGTAGCTATAGTAGGCATAGTTCGGAATGTCTATGCTGGCTAGGATTTATATTATACTTTCGAAAGGGTTTTCCACACTTTGCACTTATAGTAATAATGTCAAAGAATTTTTCTCGTATTAAGCATATTTGACTATCATAAGGAGAAATCTCCTCCAATTCTGCGTTTGCATTGTGTGTGTGGCGGGAGGCCTTATGGTAGTTTCATTTTCCAAAAAGCATTGTGGATTTCAAATTCAAATTCTCTTGTTGTTGTTGTAAAGACCAAATGTTTTTTGTTTGCTCATACCAGTCCCATGATTGACCTGGAGTTTATTGTTCCTTTCCTAAACTCTGGGTGCCCACTATTTTCCCACACGGACAGTCTGGAGTTGGGATTTTCAGATAATCTATGGTAGGTGTAGATTCGATAGCTTTCAGCCTTAGGATTTGGCAATCGCATTTGGATTGAGTTGCTTCTCTTCATCTTGATTTGGGAGTTCGATCTATATTTGGATTGGTGCCTCGGAGACGGAGATTACCGATCTGGAGTTCTTTCTTGAAGACTATATTGGAGATATTGTTCCGCTGCTGGTGTTATCCTTTCTTTCCGCTGCTATTGTTTTGTATCATATCTCTGATGTATATTGATATCTATTATATCATCTGTTGTATCGTATTGTATCAGATATTCTATCAAATGTTGTATATCATATGTATTAATCTTTTTCTTCCGCTGTGTTATTTACTTAATGTGTTATAAGCTCCGGCGAACCAGGTTCGACGTTTGGATCTGCGGCATTTGAATACGAGCGTCGTATTCGATGCCGATTTTCGAAGGTCGAGTCAGGGTCGTTATATTATCTTTCCTCATTACTTTCCTTAATCGCTTCACTTTATTTCCAAAAACACCTTTTAATTAGTTTGATTAATTAACCAATATATATTTATTCAGTATCAAACAATTAATTAACTAATATAAATTCGACTTAACTTTGATTTTTTTTTTTAAATCTTGTTAATACTAGGCTTGAAATCTTATTTAACCTGCTTTTGTAAAACCTGGTTGTATTTTAAAAACCTGAGAACAAAGTTTTCTTTTTCTTTTAAAAAAAATAATAATAACCAGAGCCCAGACCAGTTTACTCCGAGCACGGCTTCTGCCAAATTCAAGAATACCCGAACGAATCCCCAAAGTTCTCGAGCAAAACCATTTTTCTTTAAAAATATTAAAAAAAACTGTTAACTTATAAACAACTTAAGCCTAGATCAAATTTCCCCGAGATAAACGCACGCGAATCTCGAGCCTAACCCCGAGTTCTACCTTCTTCCCCACAACATTCGAACAGCAGCTGATACACACATACGTGGGTGCACGTGCACCATTATTCTGATCATCTCTGATCGTCGCCGACCCCCTCCACAAGTCGCCATCGACTTCACTGACCAACACGACCTTCCAGTTCGAAGCAATCGATGCCATATCAAAATCGAGCTCATCGGTTCCCAACTGGAACCCAATCCTCATCGTAAAGGCCACCATCTCCGATGACCCCATCCATCTGCATCCCTGCCGTCACGACCAAGATTTCTCTGACGACTCACGAACAAAGCTCGGCAAATACAAACTGTGAACCTAGCCCTAATTCGATGCCACGCCGCCGCTATAGCGTACAAAAAATTTTGCGAGTATTTTTCCTATGACCATCATCACTTGAACTTCCTCCGTTGACTATCGCGTTGATCAATTCTTCACCGGTCAACAGAATTTACCCAAAACGCATTTTTCGTTCATCACACAAATGCTCGCTATTCCTCCACTTTAAAATCGAGATTCAATTATCAAAATTCATTAAATTGTATTACGTATTAGCTTGCAAAGTCAAATTACCAAATTAAAACCATTAATTTTTCTGATTTTAATGGATTTTTACTGTAAATTTCTTACCTTGAAATAATTATCTCATACAAAAACCTGAAACTTTTTTTAAAAATCATATTATCTATATACATACATTTTTCATTTAAAGTTTCCAACCTAAAAAGGTTCATGGAAAGGGATCTTTAAATTTTTGTTTATACAGGTTGAAACTTGTAGCATATGAACAGAGGCAAATTATGCCTAATTTCCAAACATGCACAAGTATATGTATACGTATTCATATACATGCAACAGATTAACAACTTTTCATCAAACATTAATCACATATCAGGTCCTAAATCAAATCAAGAGGTAAGTTTTCTCACATTGTAAAACCAGAGAATACAGGGAAGCCTAAACCAAAATCTGGAATTTGTTTATGATCTGAATCTTTGGTTTGCTCACTTAATTTGAAAGGCTTTGCTTTAGATTATGTTGAACTTACATTTGCTTTGACGTCTGACTTTAAACTTGCCTGGTCTTTCTTTCATTTTGCTTCAGATTTTAACTTGCTTTCTTCCATCCATTTCCAGATTGAAGTCATTGAAGTTGCTGAAGTTGTTTTGAATTCTTGTTTGAGTTAAATCTGTTTGATATTTTCTTTAATTTGCATCTTTGTACCCTTAGGTTTTAACTTCCATTTGGTTTTCCAGATTTTGAATTTCTAGCTTGGAACAGATTTTGAATTTTTTTTGTTTTAGATTTGAGAAGAGAAGATAATGGCAGTTTTCTGATTTTTTTTCTATTTTTCTTTTCTTTGGATGTTGAGATTTGTGATACTCAATCTTTCTACCGTTCTTTTTCAGATTTGCTGAGAGGTTACATGATTGAATTTGGGGAGCTAAAAAGTTTTTTGTAATTTTAAAATATTATTATTTATTCAATTAATCATAGTGAATGACATTTGTAAAAAAAAAAAGAGATCTCAATGTATGTTAATTCCTTTACTCCATCTTCTTTGTGTATGTTTATCATTTGTAATTTTACAAGACAAAAGAATTTTTAATAAATTTTTATATCATATTCACTTTAGTCTTATATGTACATAAGTTTGTATTTTTACATTTTTATGTATATACCATTATTGGTTAGGCCTTTTTATACTTATACTTTCAAAATCAAAGTCTTGTGTTAATATACACACACAGATACATATATATATATATAATTTAGTTTAAACAAATTCTAAAAGGAGGTATATAAATTCTTTATTCAATCCTTAAAATATTTTTATGCATAAGTACACATTTTATTTAAATTTTAAACTCAAGTTACTATTATACTTTTCAAATAAATAATTATCTATATATATATATTATTTTAAACTTTTATTTCTTGTTTTGTCTACATTTTGTTTATTATTTCTACTTATACAATTTAAAGAAAGAAATGATTTTAGACTAATCATGCTTTTAATAAATAAACACATATATAATAGTATTTAGTTTTAAACAATTGTTTTGAAAAATCATTTATATCTAATTCAAAATATAACTTTCAAAATAAATATTACATATGTCTCTTAATATTAGAAACAAATTTCTACTAGTATAAAATTGTATAGTTTTCGAATCCAAATTTTATTTATTTATAAGATATTAAATATAGAATTTCGAATCCACAATTAAATTTTTTAAAATCAGTGTCCAAATAAACAAATATCCTATTTAATCTTGGAAAAATTAATTTAATTTACAATTTAAATTCACAAATTTATCTCAATTACTAATTTTAATGTTACTTAAAAATCGGGATCGTTACAGATTCCCCCCTTAAGAAAATTTCGTCCTCGAAATTTTCCAGGGAGACAAGAAAGAATAGATGATAGATGAAGAAATGATTGATCAGATCAGATCGAATATTTATTCTGCATTCGGTTTACCAAATCAGAATACCAACAATATGAAAACAAACTCATACAATTATTTCACAAGATACTCGGGTCCACCGGTCTACGAATATGCAAGGGCATTGATTAGTATGAAGGGATAACTAATCGTTCGTAGAATATATCAAGACCCTAGACAATAGATAAATGGATTTGATCTTCCATAATTCTCAAACATTAGGTATGGATTCCAAATTCAGGTCGGAATACTTCAAAGTATATACCAACTTGTCCCTCTTCGGGATTCGATCAACACAAAAGAAACTATAATTGATTTTCAAATTGGGTTTTAATCGATATCGTTTTATTGATATAATTCAAATTTAGCTTCATATTTATTAACCAATTTAACTCAATTTAAAATTTCCAATTTGTTTAAAATTTTCAATTTCAAATCTCAAATTCATTAAATTTTAGATCGAAAAGCTGATAAGAAACCGATGAAGATACGAAGTAAGGATTTTCTACAACGATACGTAGGGCCACCATCACACCTAAACTTCTTTCAGGAGCTGTCACGAAGCCATCAAAAGAAATTGAAATCGAATCAAAGGAGATTGAGAAGAAAGTTGTTTCTGCTATTACAGGGTATTGGCCATTTATAGAAGTACTAACTTGTCCCCTATCTCGTCCTCTTCTTGCACTCATATTTACTATCAGTGGATAGTAAGAGAATTTACTGAGGCATTCGAACGGATATCTTAGGGATATACTCATTCTAGGGTATACTTCACCCTATCTCTACTGAGTTACTTAATCTGTTATACTCCTGAGCTAAAGTTTCAACCTTCAACTCTAATACCAAATGAAACGACCCTGACTCGACCTTCGAAAATTGGCACCGAATACGACACTCGTATTCGAATGCCGCAGATCCAAACGTCAAATCTGGTTCGTCGGAGCTTATAACACATTAAGTACAACACAGCGGAAGAAATGAATAATACATTTGATATACAACATTGATATAATATCTGATACAACTGAATGACACAATGAATATCAATATACAGCAGAGACATAATACAAGACAATAGCAGCGGAAAGACAAGATAACACCAGCAGCGGAACAATATCTCCAAGGTAGTCTTCAAGAGAGAACTCTTGTATCGGTAATCTCCATCTCCAAGGCACCAATCCATAAATAGCTCGAACTCCCGATAATGATGCACTAAGCTAAGCAAGGTCAGTCCATCCAAAGGCTGAAGAAGACTCCAAAGATTGAAAGCTACCAAACCAAAGACTTTGAAAGCTATCGAATCTACACTTATTATTGATTGTTTGAAAAACCCAACTCTAGACTGCCCGTGTGGGAAAATTGTGGGAATACCAAATGAAACGACCTTGACTCGACCTTCGAAAATCGACACCGAATACGACACTCGTATTCAAATGCCGCAGATCCAAACGTCAAATTTGTTCGCCGGAGCATATAACACATTATGTACAACACAGCGGAAGAAATGAATAATACATTTGATATACTACATTGATACAATATCTGATACAACTGAATGATACAATGAATATGAATATACATCAGAGATATGGTTCAAGACAATGGCAGTGGAAAGAAAAAGAAAACACCAGCAGCGGAACAATGTCTCCAATATGGTATTCAAGGGAGAACTCCAGCATCGGTAATCTCCATCTCGAAGGCATCAATCCAGAAATAGCTTGAACTCCCAATAACGATGCACAAAGCTAAGCAAGGTCAGTCGTCCAAAGACTGAAGAAGATTTCCAAGGACTGAAAGCTATCAAACAAAAGTCTTCGAAAGCTATGGAATCTACACCTATTATTGATTATCTGAAAAACCCAACTCTAGACTGTTCGTGTGGGAAAATTGTAGGGGCCCAGAGTTTAGGAAGGGAACAATAAACTCCAGGTCAGTCGTGGGACTGGTATGAGCAAATAAAACAGTTTATCTTTTAAAACAAACAACAAAAGAATTTAAAATCAATCTGCAATGCTTTTGGAAAATGAAACTACCATAAGGCCTCCTGTAACAACCCGCATATTTATCGATTGTATATTTAAATATTTTTATTTAAATATTTCATCGTTCGTCGGATTTTAGTCCGAAAACCTACTTTTAGCCAACAGTCGAATTGGGACTCGAGACCCCTTCCATTGAGTTCAAAATGCCGTTTGCAACCTTTTTGAGTATAAATTCGATGTGTTTGGAGTAAGTTGAATTTTGCTGCCTTTTCACTTAAGGCTTTGAGTTGGGTTCAGCCCACTAGCCAACTTAATACCCCAAACTGAGCCATTTCTCTTCATTCATTCTCTCTTCCTTATCTTTTCAGTTCTAAAGAGAATAATGAGGGAAAAGAAAAAAGAATTAAAATCCTAAGCCCTAGTTTTCATTTGCAAATCGAGTTCTAGCTCCAAATTCATAGAGAAGCATTGGTAAGTCATCTCTTTCTTCTCCAACTCATTCTCTCTTTGATTTCAGAAAATTCCTAAACCTAATTTGGGAAATGTTTCTCTTTTAAGCTTAGATTCAAGCTTCTTGTGTTGAGATTGAAGTGTGGTTGATCTTCCCTTGTCTTCAAGCTTCTCATTCATTGTTTTTGGGTTCAAAGGTGAGATTTTTATCTCACATCTTAGTCTATAATTATCTTCGATTGTTAGGTATGAATTCCTAATGCTTATTCTTGTACAATTGCTTTTGGTTTGGATTGATTTGGTGAATATTTCAATTTTTGGTGTTTTGGGTTCAATTCTTTAGAAAATCATAGCTTTGATGTCTTGATCATGTTTTTGGTGATGAACTGAAGAGCTTCTATGGCCAGGTAGTCGATTGTTGTAAACCCTTAGTGCCGTTGCTCGACCGATAGCAATTGGGAAGGGAATGAAATTTATTAGATAGGCATGGAGTGCTGGCAACAGGCTCCGATCGACCGAGCTCAAGGTCTGGTCGACCGACCTGCTACCCGAGCACTTCCTGCCTCTGGTTTGGAAGTAAAGGTTACAGGCTCCTGTCGACCGAGCTCAGGGTCCGGTCGACCGACCTGCTACCCGCGCACTTCCATCTTTGGTTCGGTCAACCGACTCAAGGAGTCCGGTTGATCGACCTGCTCCTATTTGCCAATTTTTCCTATATTGCATATTTTGTTGAATTTCCAACTTTAATCGATCCGTGTTGTTTCCCTTTTGTTGTTATCATTTATTATTGACTTTGATGACATTTTCTTTGGGAATTTTCGAAATATCCATTTTGATGGATTTGATATCGATTTCTTTGGATTTTATTCACGTCTTTGAATGTGAATTTTATTGATTGATTGTTCCTACAATCATTTTTGTGATTTGTCACTTTAAAAAAATATAAAGGTTTCAATACTAGTAGTAAATATCAAAACTCTTTTATCAAAACGATTTCAACTCTATTTTCAATATCAAGCTTGTTTATAAAACCGTTTTCCAATCTACTAGCATATACAAACCTTTACCTTACTCGTATGAGAAATCTAATTAAACGGTTTAGTAAAACAAGTGGTATGAAACGCTTGCGTTTACTTCGTCGGTTAATTCTTGGACTTGTTCAATTGAATCTCTTGTGACAATTTTCTAGTGGAGATCTACAATTTGTTTGTAAATATTTAAGTTAAGCTAGTGGTTATGGGACATGAAGCTAAGCTCATATATTTACTAGCTTACTGTAATTGACACTTCTTGATGATCGATGATGGTCATTTTATGGTTCAGACTAGCAATGTGCGATGTCTCTTTGATTCGGTTCATCGGACGTTACGCTGTACGACGTCGTTGTTCCGTTTTACTGTGTTTTGGTTCATTGAACATTACGCTGTACGACATCGTTGTTCCTATTTATTGTGCTTGGGTTCATCGGACGTTACGCTGTACGACGTCGTTGTTCCGTTTTATTGTGATTTGGTTCATCGGACATTACGCTGTACGACGTCGTTGTCCCGTTTTACTGTGTTTTGGTTCATCGGACGTTACGCTGTACGACGTCGTTGTTCCTATTTATTGTGCTTGGGTTCATCGGACATTAAACTGTACGACGTCGTTGTTCCGTTTTATTGTGATTTGATTCATCGGACGTTTCGCTGTACGACGTCGTTGTTCCTATTTATTGTGTTTCTGGATCATTGGACGTTACGCTGTACGACGTCGTTGCTCCGAATTATTTAATTTCTGGATTTCTAATTGATGATTTCTGGAATTTATGTTTCACCAAATTTTACGATAGGCATTGATATGTATGTCATTTATTATGGCTTGGTGAATTAAATAAAGAATATGACATTCTTTTTATGCTATGAGATTCGTGAGATATTTGTATGATTTTCCTTTGTTGATTTTCTAATGGATACTTGTCGAGGTATGACATTTTGGTTATCATACATTTTTATTATATCTCATTTTATCTGATAATTATAGCTAGACTGATCCGTTTATTAATTTCTTATTAAATAATACTCGGGTCAGACTGAGATATTACAGGTGCTTCTTCTTGCCTTCCTATTTGGAACCATCATCTGACTTTTGGTTAACT
The DNA here is from genome assembly GCA_030765085.1 of Allium cepa. NCBI lineage: Eukaryota > Viridiplantae > Streptophyta > Magnoliopsida > Asparagales > Amaryllidaceae > Allium > Allium cepa. Next base: position 196,120,780 of record CM060943.1, read on the forward strand.
ACTTTAGTTTAGTAGTTTTTTGTTGCATACAATTGAGATATGGACTCCATGATGTATACATATTTTTGTCTAGCACTTGTATCTATTCCTTTATGATGTTGTGGATCTTATTTGACCACTACTCTGATATACACTTTTATGTGTAATGTTCATATATATTTCCGCCTTTGTGATATGAATTATCTGTAACTGATTTGTGTTATGTTTATTTCTATATTTGTTTCCGAAGATATTATAGCCACTGTGTAGTAGCTTTGAGTTTTTGTCGGTATGTCAGATTTCCTCTTGAAAAGAATCCAAGTTATATTTTATCAGGCATATCGGTGCTCGCACAAAGCCATTACACGGATGGTCGCTCCTCAACAGCCTTATCCTCCGCTCTAGCTGACGGCATTACTCCGTAGTGTCCTTGGCTAGCGTGGGTATAGAGGTGGGGCGTCACACCTCCCGCCACACACACAATGCAAATGCTGAATTGGAGGAGATATCTCCTTATGATAGTCAAATATGCTTGATACGAAAAAAATTTCTTTGATATTATTACTAGTGCATAGTGTAGAAAACCTTACGAAAGTATAATATTAATCCTATCAAGCATACAACCATTGTTGTATGCCCACTATAGCTACAATCTAAACAGTGGGGCGCCACCATAAGTAAATGGCAGGTTATACAACTAAAACCGTACAAGGCGCGTATTGAAGATTGGATTTCCAACAAATGGTCAGGCTAAGGAACTTCCTACTGTCCATGGGTACGCCTCTGGAGAGACATCCCGAGAACCTAACCGGATCTCTGCCAACACAAGGCTGGGTTACCTCTGCAACTAGGTAACTACTACACCAGCATGCCATCCCCCGGTCCTTTGGGACCTTTATCTGAGGCGCCTCTCAACCACAAAGCAATCACAAAGGAATAGATTTGCAGTGACCACATGAGTAAAGTATCTGGGCTCCATACCATGATATCACCCTTCTCCAGAAGGGAATGACACACTCTAAAGGGAGCGACCCTCATAACCTTGCCGCATCTTTCCTGTTTCGACCATTTCCGAGGTGTGAGGTCCTGATGCAGTCTCGTCCACAAAGCTATGCTTATACAAAAGCCATGCTTTGATCAGCAAACGATACATAGCAGCACTCAGCATGCCACACTGCAAAATTGGGAGTATATCACTGATAACCATTAACTACATAACCTCTGAGCTCGTACGTCTCAGAGAAGGGTGTTAAGCTAAGAGAATAAATTCTCCACCACCAAACAGAAATGTGTTTGATAGAGATCGGTTTAATATCTCAAAGTGTAATGTCAGACGTACAACCATATAAGTCTGTTCTGGGTTCGAACAGAACCGAAGGCACTTCCGAAGATGCTCTTGCAATCCGGGTATCCATAATCCCGATCGGACTTCCTAACACTTAGGGAATCTCTATATCGTAGCTACACGGTGCAGAGACAATCGATAGGTTATCCTAACGTTCTCGAAGACACCCGGTCTTCACCACCGGTCATCAAATGCAATCCATAACGTTATATCATTATTCATAATGGGTTATATGACACAAGGTCCTCTCCCGGCTAAACCGAATAATGAGCGTAATATTTTAAAACATATGGATATGGGATTTCAGTTAAATCACAACTTTTAAAAGCCCAAAATCTTTCTTCAAATGGTATAAACAAATTACCATTTCAATCTTTAAATAAAAAGATTCATTTCACAAAGTTCACCAAGTTTCATAAAGATTTATTCATAGATTTCAAAACGATTTCCATTTTAATTGGGTTAACTCATTAAATCTTTAAACAAGGATTTATCTTATAGCTTTCAAACCCGTTTCCAAAGATTTATTCACAAATTGGAAGCCCATTTTCATTTTAGACTTGAAACCCTTTTAATGCCAATTGGAAGCTCATTTCTTATGTAAAAGCTTTTATTATTTGCAAACAAATAGTTTTCGTTTCAGAAAAATCTGATTGTATTTACACAAGTTAAAATCTTTGGGTTAAATTCAAATTCCCAAAACAACACTTTAAAATGGTTTAAAACCCATATAAACTTTTATTCCCTTTTTAAATCATAAATAGGATGTAATTTCAAATTTTGAATTCAAATTTAAATCAAAATTCAAAACTAAATCAAGTTATTCAAAAATAACTTTTATCTTTGAAATTCCTTTTCAAAAGCTTTTTATTTTAATCACAATCCATTTCCAAAACCATTTGGATTCAAAAATACCATTTTTTAAAACTATTTCAAAAATCCGTGACTTAACCAATTACCATGTGCAATCCATATTTGTGTGTGTATAAGTGTGGTCCAGGAGTCTTACACAATAAAAGTGCAACATCATCAATAAACACAGATTCAAATACAGCAATATATTTGATAAGCGGTATAAGCTATAACGCTTATCTTTCATTAACATATCACAGATATATATATCATATATAGTAAATTACATTAAACACAGCTTAAATCAAAACAAAGCATTACAATCAAGGATATCAAACAATTCAATCATCCAATAGAATCCAAACATTCATTAGTAAGATCAGTTAATTGTCTGATTAATTCAATCAGATTAATTACTTATGAATTACTAATCCTGGTTAATTAACATTAATAAATTACATATCATTTTGATTAATTACTCTTTAATCATTCATTAATTAACCATTAATAATAATTTAATTAACCTTTAATTATAATTAATCAACCTTTAATTATTAAATAATTAACCTTTAATCATTTAATTCACCATTTAATTAATCATTTTTAATTAACTAATTAGCCCTTAATTAATTATCTTTTATTAATTTCACTAAGTAATTAGCTTTTTATTTAATTACACAAAGTAATTATCTTTTATTTACTTTCATAAATAAATTTATTTTTAAATTAATTATCCTTCATTAATCTTAAATTAATTGCATTAAGTAATTAACCCTTAATTGTTAATTAATTAAATTTTTTATTAATTAATTATTCCTCAATTAATTAATAATTAATTACAAATTAATTATCCTTCAATTAAAATTTAATAATTTTTTAAATTATTACTTAATTAACCTTTAATTATCCATTACATTAATTAATTAATCATAGATTAATCATATTAACGAATTATTCTTTCAAATTAATTAACCCTTAATTAATTAATTACCATTAAATTAATCATCCTTTATTAATGAAAATAAGTAATTACACCTTAATTACTTGATTTATCAACTTTTATCCTTAATCAATCACTTTTAATTAAGTAATTATCTTTAAGTAATTGATTACCTCTAACTACTTTCCTTAATCAAATCAAATCAATTACCCTTTTGATCATTAGACGATTCTCCTTAATTGCTAATCATTAATTCTTAACAAGTTAATTAATTTTAAATTTATATTTAACTAAACTTTAGTTAAATAAAAGATAACCCATTTATCTTTGCTCATTACTTTTCTTAATCACTTCACTTTATTTCCAAAAACACCTTTAATTAGTTTAATTAATTAACCAATATATATTTATTCAATATCAAACAATTAATTACCTAATATAAATAACTTTGAAATTTGTTTAAAATCTTGTTAATACTTGGCTTGAAATCTTATTTAACCTGCTTTTGTAAAACCTGGTTGTATTTTAAAAACCTGAGAACAAAGTTTTCTTTTTTTATTTTAAAAAATAATAATAACCAGAGCCCAGACTTGTTTACTCTGAGCATGGCTTCGACCCAAATTCAAGAATACCCGAACGAATCCCCAAAGTTCTCTAGCAAAACCCTTTTTCTTTAAAACGTATTTAAAAAAACTGTTAACTTATAAACAACTTAAGCCCAGATTAATTTTCCCCGAGATAAACGCACATGAATCTCGAGCCCAACCACGAGTTCTACCTTCTTCCCCACAACATTCGAACAACAGCTGATACACGCATACCTAGGTGCACGTGCACCATTATTCCGATCATCTCTGATCGTCGCTGAGCACCTCCATAAGTCGCCATCAACTTCACTGACCAACACGACCTTCCAGTTTGAAGCAATCGATGCCATATCAAAATCGAGCTCATCGGTTCCCACTAGGAACCCAATCCTCATCGTAAAGACCACCATCTTCGATGACCCCAGCATCTGCATCCCTACAGTCGTGACCAAGATTTCTCTGACGACTCACGAACACTTTCCCTTGGGTCCGATCACCTATAGCCCATCGTCGACGATGTAACAATCCCAAAAGATCGGCAAATACAAACTGTGAACCTAGCCCTAATTCGACGCCGCGCCGCCGCTACAGCGTACTAAAAATTTTACGAGTATTTTCCCTATGACCATCATCACTTGAACTTCCTCCGGTGACCATCGTGTTGATCAGTTCTTCACCGATCAATAGAATTTACCCAAAACACATTTTTCGTTCATCACACAAATGCTCGCGATTCCTCCACTTAAAAATCGAGATTCAATTATCAAAATTCATTAAATTGTATTACGTATTAGCTTGCAAAGTCAAATTACCAAATTAAATCCATTAACCACATGTCACGACCTGAAATCCAATGCTCGAAAATTGACATCAAATGCCTCACTTGTACTCGACTGCCAAAGATTCAAACATCGAACTCCAGTCGAATGGATCTTATAACAATAGTAGATGAATATAAAACAACGGAAACAAATGAATTTCATGCATTACAACACAGATACAACATCATAATAGTATCCGTTACAACATCAGAGTATCATAATACATATATTACAACTCCAAATAGAACATCATAATAGAGTAACAAGTGATCATATGCCAAAAGTATTCAAGGAAATAGAGTGATAGAGAACATCTAAACTTGGCACCTTGAGATCCAAAAGCTTTCAAAATATCTCCAGGGTAAAAAGCCTCCAAAAACCGATAATCTCCATACCAAAAGTCTCCAAAATACAGCTAATGCCAAAATATGGAATACTTGCTACTAGGTTGCCCGTGTGGAAATGATGGGCACCCATAGTGTAGAAATGAAACAATAAACTCCAGGTCAGTCATGGGACTGGTATGAGTAAACAAAGATAGTTGCTTTTAAATAAACTAGATTTTAAAAGAAAACCATTCATGCTTTTGGAAAATGAAACTACCATAAGGCCTCCCGGCACACACACAATGCAATCGCACACTTGGGGGAGATTTCCCCTTATGATAGTCGAATATGCTTAATACAAGGAAAATTCTTTGATATTATTACTAGTGCATATTGAAAAAACATTTCGAAAATAGAATATTAATCTAAGCCAGCATAGGTACCATGATACTATGCCTACTACAGCTACCATGTTAAATGGCAGGTTCTACAACTAAAACCGTACTGGATTCGTATTATGAATTGGATTTCCAACAAATGGTCAGGCTAAGGAACTTCCTATGCCACATGGGTACGCCTCTGGCGGGACATCCCGAGAACTTAACTGGTTCTCTGCCTACACAAGGCCGGGTTACCTCTGTAACTTGGTAACTACTACACGACTATGTCATTCCCCGGTTGTTTGCGACCTTTATCCGAGGGCCCTCCATCACAAAGCAACAACCACACAGCAAACGAGATTGAAACAATCACATAGGTAAAGTATCTGGGCTCCATGCCATGATACTACTTTTTCCAGAAGGAAACGACATACCCTAAAGGGCGCGACCCTCATAACCTTGTCGCATCTTTCCTGTTTCGACCATTTCCTTGGTGTGAGGTCCGATGAGGTCTCGTTCACAAAGCTACGCTATACACGAAAGCCATGCTTTGATCATAAATGATCAACAAATGATCATCAATACACAGCAGTACTTAGCATGCCACACTACCAAATTGGGAGTATATTGCCGATAACCTTCAATTTCATAACCTCTGAGCTCGTACGTCTCAGAGAAGGGTGTTAAGCAAAGAGAATAAATTTTTCGCCACCAACATATATGTATTTGAAAGAAATCGGCTTTATATCTCAAAGTGTAGTGTCAGACACACAACCATACAAGTCTGTTCCGGGTTCGAACAGAACCGAAGGCACTTCGTCCAATAAAGGAATAAGTCCTTGCCAATCCGGGTATCCACAATTCCGATCGGAATCCCCATCACAGGTGGAGATCTTTATACCGATGCAACTCAGTGCAGACACAATCGATAAGTTATCCTATCGTTTTCGAAGACACCCGGTCTTCAACACCGTCTTCAAATGTTATCCATTTCGTCGAATCACTATTCGAAATGGATTATATGACACAAAGGTCCTCTCCTGGCTAATCCAAATAGTGAGCGCTCAATTTTAATACATGTGAGTGTATCAATTACAAGGATTCACATTCAAGGTTTGATGTAGGTTTCAGATAACTAACTGAAATCCGACTCCCTGTCGCATCGAAGTTAAAATGATGTTTTACGGGCAAAAGGGGTTTTCACATACGCATAGAAACAAATCACAAATCACAGTTCAGCACAAAGCAATCACAGTATCATAACAGAAATGTCAATCCTGTGCACAACATTTGATGATAGTCAATCATCTTCAGTTAAGGTGAAATGATTTAAGTTAATTAACCATATAATTATTTTATTAATTATTTTAAATCATTGATTAATTTTACTTAACTATGAATTAATTAAACCTTAATAGGCTTTATTAATTAATTATTCTTTAATTGATTATCTTAATTTATTAATTCTTAATTGTTAATTAATTAAACCTTAACTACTTTTATCAATTAATTTCTCATTAGTTAATTAATAATTAATTACAAATTAATTGACCTTAATTATTTATTAAATCAATTTTTTAGTATCAAATAATTAATTAAGTGATTACCTTTTTAAAATAATTAAATCATTAATTGTTAAAAAAATAAATTAATTACCCTTTAAACCTTGTTTAATAAATTACCTTTATAACATTAGTTATTTTAAAAAGGTTAAGATTTGGTTTAAACAACATTTTACCTTAATTACATTATTTACTAAATATAAGTAACTTTATAAAAATATGGTATCAAAAATAAATAATTCATATTTAATTCCTTAAATACATCTTACTCAAGTCCTAAATTTATTTAAAACTTTAATCAAAACATTGTTTGAAAACATAGTTTAAAAAGTGTTTAAGAGTTTGAAATTTTTTTTATTTTTTTTATGTTTAGTAAAACTTTTTCATTTGTCAGGCACGAGACCTGCTTCGGGTCAACCCCGAGAAAATGCCCCCTTGCTTCGAGTTTTTACCCAATTTCACCCGTATGCTCAAAAAAATTTCCAACTTGAATTTTTTCTAAGTAAATTTTTCTTTACACAATGCACCCATATTCCACCCGAGTTAAAACTCGAGTTACCCCATGATTTACCCGATGCTCGCTTTGAGTTGCCCCCTTTCTTCCCCAACCCATCAGGACTGACACCACAACGACCACATGCACGTGCACGGTCAGAATCATCACCGTTGGTCGAAGCTGCAGCAACCATCAAGTCGACGACCATCCCCCTAAACTCCACAAACACCCAAAACTCGAATTAATTTTGAAAACAAGAATCAAGTCGTCTCGACCCAAAAACCCAGCAGGATATCATTAGAAAAAGGCCTCGCCCCACCTCCTCTGACTGTCAGCGGTCACCAAAATTTGACCAAGGCTTCGCCCTCGTTTGACGCCGCGATTGGCACCATTGACACGCAGTCCGATCACCCATTGATGCCGCATCACCATCATTTCAAACGTGAACAGAAATGGTTCTTAAACCCTTATTTGATCTCGAATCAAAAATTTAATGATTTATAATTTCCACTCATATTTTTCCAGTGATCTCAAACATCCAATCTAACTTTGACGACGAATTCGAGGGCCACAATCACTTTGATCACCAGAATTTTACAAAAATTCATTTTTCTGATCATCCCAAATATCCCAGTGAACACTTAATGAAAAATTTGGATATTCGTTTCGAAAATCATTATTCTTAAAGGGGATTCAAATAACATTCCTAAAATTAAAATCGATGAGGTTTGAATTCTTGTTTATTTGGATTGTGACTGTGTTTTTCACAGTTCCCAGAAAAAAAAAAACTATATGACTTTGCTTAAATTTGTTACTGGAACATAATGCAGTGTTAAAACCATACTTTAACTTGTTTTAAAATCCATTTTTCAGAAGAAATGAGGGAGAGAGAGATTTGGATTTGATATGGTTTACTCTGTAACCCAAAGAGTTAGATATGACTGTGTTTTACAGTTTCTAAAAAAATACATACTGCCTTGCTTTGATTAGTTACTAAACAAAATGCATATCCAAACCATACTTTATTTTTTTTATTTTTTTAGATTCAACAGAAAATAGAGAGAAGGGGATTGAGTTGGTATGTCAACTCTGTAAACCAGGGAGTTAAAGGAAACAGAAGAACAGAAAAAGAAAATAACATTTCCAGGCAAAAGAAAACACAAGCACAACCATTTATTCACATGCAAGTGTCTTTTAACATTCATTCAGCCATTCAAACAGCAACAAATGATTGAATAAAATAGGGGTTTACTCACCTTTTCCTGAAGGCAAAAGCTTCCTGACGGTTTCAAAAGAAGGATGAAAGCCTGAAATTTTCTTCTTCTTTTCCTACTTAAATCTTGGAGTTTAGATCTGCAAGTTGTAAATACAGATCTTTGTTTACTCTTTGTTGTATTCATTTACTTAATTCATCAATAACAGTAATTTTAAATCTACTTACAGTTGAATTCTTCTATGTAACAGAGAATCCCTTTTTTTTCTACAACTTGAAAACTAGAAATAGATAAAATCTTTTAGCTTGATTTCTCCTGCAAATGATTAATATTATTGTTTTAAATTCTTTCTTCATTACTGATTATAACTTCAAATTCAAATTTTAAAAAGAAAGTTACCTGCCTTTAAACTATTTCTGAAATTACTGCACTGGCAAAACCTGAAGCACTTGTTAAATTATTTTGCAGTTTTACATTGGTGTTAAAATTTGATTTTAAAATCATAATTTCATTAAACTATAAAGTATAGAGTTTACCTGAGAGATGGAATGTAACACTACAACTTGATGTTTAGAAAGAACTTCAGATTTTAATTTTTGAACTGAAGAAGAGTTGGTAGTTTTTCTTTTTTTTCTGATTTTTTTTTCTTGAGTGTTGGAGTTTGGAATGCTAAATCTTTTGGTTACTGTACTTTCAGAAATTTGAAGGCTTAATAAATTTGAAATTGGAAGCTGAAAAGTTTTCTATAATTTTTAATTTGATTATTTTATTCAAGCAATGATGTTGAATGCCATTTGTAACAATAATCATGAGATCTAAATTTTGTTAATTTCTTTACTCCGTCTTCCATGTGTATATTAAGCATTTGTAGTTTTATAAAACAAAAGATTTTTTTAATAAATCTTTATATCCTATTCACTTTATAAATGAGTGTACCCCTATATTCATTTGTATGTGTATATATATATATACAATGTTAAAAGAATCGTTTTTAACCAAAATTTACATTATATACATTACCTCTTAATGATTTTCAATGCCATTTATTTTTAAAAACATTTATTTTAAATTCAAATTTCAATTCAAACTTGAAATATAACCATTTATGTCCATTCATATATTCACACATATCTTGAATAAATTTAAATTAAATTTCAGTACGTATTCAATCTTACTCATATATGCAATGTACATATTTGTATAAAATTTTAAATTAAAAAGAATTTTTAAAACATTTATTATTTCAAAATTTTAAACTCAAAATAAATTAGAATTTTATTTATATATAAAATTTTCACTTATTTTATTTGTTTAAGATTTTTTTCAATTTATTTTCAACTTAAATTCCAAGGGTTTAAAATATATTGTTTATTTTAATTGATAAATTTTTAGGATGTTACAAATATCCCCTCCTTAGGAAAATTTCGTCCTCGAAATTTGAAAGAGAGAGAAAAACAAATAAAGAACATACGATTCAGAAAGAATAAGGAAATGGCTTGCTAGCTTAAGCCGAGATATCCACTTTGCAATTGGGATATGATTTCTGCGTACTATTTCCAGTTTCCCAAGTGCAGTCATTTGGATCGCCGCTCCACTGAACATTAACTAGCTTCACAACTTTGTTTCTCAATTGCTTTTCTTCACGATCCACAATCTTTATCAGTTCTCTTTTAACTGTTAAATTGGGAGTGATTTCGAGATCCTGTTGAGCAACTTCTTCAATAATACTATCCGGATCGTGCACATACTTCAGAAGGTTAGAAATGTGGAATACATCGTGCATGCCAGATAACCAGCTAGGCAACTGCACTCGATAGGCCAAAGAACCGATCCTCTCCAGAATAGGAAAAGGACCAATATATCGTGGTGCTAGTTTACCGGTCTTCCCAAACCTTAATACACCTTGCATAGGAGATACTTTAAGAAAGACAGAATCTCCAATCTGGAATTCCAAATCCCTTCTTCTACGATCATAATAACTCTTTTGACGACACTGAGCTGTCCTCAATTTCTTCCGTATAAAATAAACTTTCTTTGTGGCATCTTTAATCATATCAGGTCCAAGGAGGAGTGTAACGACCCAGGATTTTTAGTAATTAAAATTTGAATATTTAATTAATTTTAAATATTAATTAGTGAATTTATAAGTCGAATAAATTTTATTTCGAATAATTGGATTTAATTGAATAATTAAATCGATAATTTAATATGTTAAATTATGGAAATAATTGAAAATTGGGTTAAATATGATAATAAATGATTTGTAAAATTTTATTTTATCATATTGAAGTTAGAATGATATTTTAGAACTTTTAAAATCGAATTAAAAGTTTATTTGTGAAAATTGAATATTTTAATATTTAATCGACTAGTGTAAATAGTCAATTTTTGAACAGTCTCGGAATTGGACGAAACTAGTTCCATTGGATCCGTAATAGTTAGTTATTACCGGGTTTCAATTTCCGTAGCAATCGGAGTTATCGTTTGATCGTAGCAGCTCGAAACGCATCGAAATTGTTTTAATATTAATTTGGTGAGTTAAGATAGTCATTTTTCAAAAAGTCTCGGATTTCGACGAAACCAGTTCCATCGGATCCGTAATGTGATATTATTGTATGGTTTCAAATTTCGTGTCAATTGGATTTACCGTTTGTCCGGTGCAAGCTAAAACGCCTAGAAAATCGTTTAAATCGGTTTAATTCAAATTGAACGTTTATTGCCATAACTCGCACAGGTGACCGAATTAGCTTCCGAAACCTATTCCATTGTGTCCGGAACGCGGGGTAAACCCCAGAAACGCCAGTTACCGCGCGTAAATCGGAGTTCTGGAAAACCGGATGAATAGTGTTCGTTCAAAATTCTATAAATAGCCTTCACTCTCAAGAGAAATAAAAATAAAAATAAATTAACCCTAATTCTATCACCGGCTGCCTCCCTCAATTGAATGGCCAAAAATCAATACTCTCTCCTCCTCAATCTCTCAAAATCCATCAGTTTAATTGAAAAGCTTTCAACACGAAACATCTAGAACTCGTCGAGGGCTATCCATCCATGCGGTGATGATGAATTTTCGAGCAAGGATGAAGCGGCAATTGGTTCGTGAAGGTGGCGCATTCCATCGCGTTTTTCAACGCCTAGGCTCGACCGAGCTCGACGAGGCTCAGGGCGATAGAGAAGCAAGGTGAGGCGAGTCGAATGGCAGTGGTATGATGGGGTCTGGAGGTTGGTAGGAGGCGCGGCCATCTAGGGTTTCACGCGAGCATGGGTTCAGCTATACTGGAGGCACGCGTGAACAAAGGAAGAAGATGGATTGGGGGGGGGGGGGGTAACGGCCAGGATTTAATTTAGGTTATAAAAAGAAATTTATGTTGTAAATTATATAAATTAAATCGTGTAAACTTCATAAATGCATATCTTTTTCATACGAGGTCGAAAACGCGCGAAACCAGTTGCGTTGGAATCGTATGGACGAGCACTACGCGGTGAAATTGGATTGGAGTCGTTTGGAGTTAGTGAGAATTTCGGGTAAAATTAAACGTCCGTTTAATTTTATTCGAAATAAATCGCTAAAACGAAATTGAAATCAAGGTGAGAACTTCTCACTCAATCGAATCGGTTTCGATTTTATTTTAAATAGTTAGATTTAAAATATTTGAATGCATGTTTGAATGATGATTGTTATCTATTGATTGTTAAAATAGACATTATGCGCCGTTAGTAAGCGGATGTTATTTATTAAAAACATATACCACGAATATTTCATAAACAGTGAAATTGGTATTATATATAATAGCAATATATATATATTGGCATATGTATATATTGGAGTTATTGATTTCCCGCATTTGTATAGCGGATGAGACCCTATTGCGCCGTCTATTAAGCGGATAATATTTTAAATCCCATATACCGCGATAATTCCGTACTGGAGCGGAATTGGTATTGTGCTAATGTTTGTGGATGCAGGAAAACAGGTTGGAGGGATCCAACTGGATTCCTCAACAGTATTTATTTGATTTCAGATATTTTGATATTTGATGGACTATCATATCGATATATGATGTCGTTGTTGTCGTGATTGACTATTTGGTGTGTAGCGTCATTGGACCAAGTTTTGGAACTTTAAAATGATTTTTAAAGTGATTTTTTGAAACTATACTATACGTTTGGAATTGATCCATTTTAAATAAATAAACGTTATAATTTTGATGTTATAAAAATTATGATTTTTGAGAAATATAGTTAAAAACTGATTTTTGAGAATATGATGCTAATGATTTTATAAAATAGTTAAATCGGAATTTTTGAATTTATTGTGAAAAGTTTAAATATAGGATTTATAAAATTTGATTATTTTATAAATCAAAATGGTGAAATTATAAAGGAGATTAAAGATGTTTTAAAATAATAGTATAAATTGATTTTATAAAGGATTTATAATTGATATTTATAAATTAAAATATTGGAATTATAAAACGAGTTTTTATAAGTGTTAGAATGAATTGTGAATGAATTTCATAAATGAATGAAATTTATAGAATTATAAACGGTGAAGTTATAAATGAAATTTTTTAAGCAGTAGGTTTATAAAATTTGTAAAGTTATTTGAAGAATAGATTTGGTTAAATAAATGAATCTTATAAGTTATAAGATTTATAATTTGGAAAGTCTTTAAAAGAACGATTTTGTAAAATAATCGTTTTATAAGCATTTGACTTATAATATGAATTTTTAGTATATCATTGAGATATGAATTGAACAGGTTAATAAAGGAATTTAAAAACGTTGTTTTATAAATCCGCAAACGACTTATTTTGATAAGTTAATTTTTATAGCTTAATTATGGAGTTATATTCACGTTTTAGACAGTGAATAATCCTTTAAAATGAAATGTATAGAAATGATGAAATTGGTTAACGTGGTATATTCACGTTTTTGAATAGTGAATAATATGTTAAAGAAATTGTTTTAAATGCATTAAGATTCGAAACCATAGATTTCAACATTCATTATTGGAATAGATGTTTTTGAGAGATAGAAGGAAATGGTGGACTATAACACTGTTGTTATAGTAAATGATTTCCGAAAGGAAATGTTTTGTATAGTATTGGGATTTACATATCTATTTTAATTTCGAATCCCTATACTGGTGATTTTGGGACGTCGTAACGATGTTTTACGCAACATTCGTTTTGGCCCAAATAAATATATTTAAGAACATGATTTCCTTAAAGAATGAAATATATACTTAATTTCGATTTAAGTATATTGAATATTTTCCAAAGGTTGAAAATAAATAAAATTTGTGAATTACTTATGAATAAATAAGTATGGAAATGTTTTCCAATATAAAGTGAATATTTTGAGAATTTATCTTTTTGAAGATAAATTGAAATGAATAATTGAAATCGTATATGCATGGATATTTTGGAATGAAAATTCACTATGGAATTTATGAATAAAAAGGGAAGTTGTTTAAAGATAAATATTGATTTATTTTTGAGGTATTGAAATTTTATATCTTGTAAAGATATTTTGGAAAATAAATAATTTGGAAAATTATTTGGAATCTGGTGATGTTGTGCATATCCATTGATAGTTCAATAACCGACTATCAATATTTCCCTTTGAATGGGTAATTGATGTGATTTGTTTGAATTTGAATGCCACACTTATTTTTGAATAAGCGCTCACTATTCGGGTTAACTGGGAAAGGACCATGGGGTCGTATAACCCATTCCGAATATGTGATACGTCGTTATGAATTGCATTTGAAGACCGGTGTTGAAGACCGGATCTTTTTGAAAGCGAAAGGACAACTCGTCGATTGTCTTTGCACCGAGTAGCTACGGTATAGAGACTCCCTATGTGATGGGAAGTCCGGACGTGATTAGAGAATATTCGGATTGCAAGGACTTCTTTGTAAGTGCCTTCGGTTCTGTTCGAGCCCGAAACAGACTTGTATGGATTGTATGTCTGACATTATAAATTGAGATATAAAGCCGATTTCTTTCAAATATATTTCTGTTGGTGGCGGAGAATTTATTCTCTTAGCTTAACACCCTTCTCTGAGACGTACGAGCTCAGAGGTTATGTAGTTGAAGGTTATCAGCGATATATTCCCAATTTGGTAATGTGACATGCTGAGTGTTGCTGTGAAATGATCATTGTGTTGATCATTTGTGATATGATCATTTGTTTGATCGTTTATCTTTGTGATCATTTCTATGATCATTTGTTGACCCAAAGCACGGCTTTTGTATAAAGTGTGTTTTTGTGGACGAGACTTCGTCGAGCCTCACAAACCGGTAATGGTCGAAACAAGAATTGTGCGGCAAGGTTTTCAGGGATAGCGTCCCTAGGGTATGACCATTCCTTCTGGAAAAGGGTAGTATCATGGTATGGAGCCCAGATATTTACTCATGTTGAAACACTTATTATTATGGTGTGATGTTGGTTAGAGAGCTCTCGTTTAAAGGTCCCAAAGGACCGGGGGTGGTATATCTGAGGGTTTGTAATATCCCTTGGGAAAAGGGGTTCCCGGCCTTGTTTGGCAGAGATCCAGTTAGGTTCTCGGGGCGTCCTTCCAGAGGCGTTTCCATATGGCAATGGGAAGTTCCTGGGCCTGACCATTTGTTGGAAAATCCATTCTTCAAATACGAGCCTTGTACGGTATTAGTTGTATTACCTGCCATCTACTTATGGTGGCGCCCCACTGTTTGGATGGTAGCTATAGTAGGCATAGTTCGAAATGTCTATGTTGGCTAAGATTTATATTCTACTTTCGAAATGTTTCCTACACTATGCACTAGTAATAATATCAAATGTTTCTTTTAAATGCGTATCAAGCATCTTTGACTATCATAAGGAGAAATCTCCTCCGATTCTACGTTTACATTGTGTGTGTGGCGGGAGGTCTTATGGTAGTCTCATTCTTAAAAGCATTGCGAATTGATTTTAAAAATATTCCTCTATTTTGATTTTAAAGAAAAATAAACTGTTTTGAGATCTCACACCAGTCACATGACTGACTCGGAGTTTATTGTTTTCCTTCCTAAACTCTGGGTGCCCACCAATTTCCACACGGGCAGTCAAGAGTTAGGTTTATCAGGATATTCTGGATATTCATGAGTTGCTGGAGGCAAGCTGGATGGCATGGCGTATTACTAGTATATAGTATTTCTTTTCCGCTGTTTGTTATTGTTGTTGTACACTCTGATGATATGATGAAATGAAATGTAATGTAATAACTGTTATAGTTCTTTGTTTAAAGATTATTCATTTATGTATTATATGTTGTTCCGCTGCGAATTGTGAGATTCTATTGTTGTTCAGTTGTTGTTTTCTTTCTGTCCCGTTTTGTTCTGTTATTTCTTTCCGTTCTATTTTCTATCCTTTCTCTCTTCTTCTGTCCTTTTCTTCTTCTTAAACCCTAACATTTCAGTTTTTCGGCAACGAAAAATCGATATCGTTACATTTGGTATCAGAGCATATGGTTAAGCGACAACCATGGTTCTGTTGGGTATTACTCATTAGAGATAGAGTCAGTAGTGCTCTAGAATGAGTTTGAGTGTAATAATAGCTATGAGAGCGTATTTGTTAGTGAATATAAAAATTGTTTTGTATTGTGTTGACTTATCGGTTGATTGTTTATAGATTCTAGTCGATGTAGTCTAGCTAACTATCGTAGATAGGGGTTTCTAAACTCTTAAACAAGATAAACCGACACGATATTGTTTTAAAATTGGGTAAATGAAATAATTTTACCTTGATTATATTTTATATATAAAGAAATAATTTTTCAGAATTATTAAAGTGTATATAAGTTGATTGTTTAGTTGTTTGAATAATCTAAATAAAGGAATAATTGTATAAGCAAATGAATTATAAGAATTAAATTATAATTAAAGTGATTTACATTGTGAAATAAACTTATATACATAAGAAGTGAAACTATATGGATATATTTATGAATATGAGTTATAAATAAAAATGAATTTAAAGTTAAATAGAAAATTTACTTTAGAATTGGAATCTGAATTGATTTATAAGTGGGAATTTAAATTATGTAAAACCAAGTGATGTTTATAAAATGGAAATATAACTTAAGTGATGATTGAATGAAGTTGATATGGGTATCAAAGTAAATTAATAAAGTTAAGTAATAGATATGAACTTGAGTTATTTAAATGAAATTCAACTTTAGAAATTGAATTGTATAAACGGATTGAATATGTAAATCAATTGAATGTAAATTAAGTTGATATGAAATAATAATGTAAGTGTTAATTCATTAAAATCTAATGTTATTGAAAGTTGAATAGTTGAATAAAAATCAATTAATTAAACCAATTGAAAGCAAAGGAATTTGGTTGTAATTAATATACATTGGTTGTTATATGGTTGTTAGTTGATTGATTGTATATAATTCATTAAGTATTAATGAAATTAGAAGCTAAAGTAATTAAAATCCAATTGGAAGTTAAGTGAATCTTAAGTAGAATTGAATTTGATTTGGAAGTGAACCAACTTGAATATGAATTAGTGAATATAAACTAATTGAAAACGAATGTTAGTAAAAACATTCCAACATTAATAAATCAAATGTGATTTAGATTGAAAACCCATTTCATTTAATATTAATGAGAATATGAATGAATATTTATTGGTTATGAATGTTAGTTGGATGTTAGTTGGTTGATGGTTGAATATATTGCTTTTGTTTCATTTGCTATGTTGGCATATATAATTGTTATGTTGCTATATGTTGTATATTGATACTATTGTCTATATGCATGTTCTCATGTTGTTTGTTGAGTGTTTAGTAGGTGCGGATCGCGTTTGCTTCGCATTTGGAGCTCGCTTTCGCGCTATATTAGCCGTATATGCTCGCTGATAAAATATAAGGTACATATCTCGGATTAAATATCGTACTTTTACACTTTTTCCCTACGGGATGCCTCATTACTTAATGAGATGTATATTTGTGATATATATATTGTCATTTTTTTTTCGGATCGAGCCGCGCAAAGGAAACTATGGCGAATTTTTCCGAAAATTTAAGGCGTTAGAAAATTTTTGAGAAAATTGGGAAAATTTTTGAAAACTTTAATTTTGATTTGGAATTGAAAGTTAAACAATAGTAGTTGTTTTTGAAAAAATAACTAAGTATGATTTGAAAACTTAGTAGAGATTTATAAGAAATTTAACTATGTATTTTGGAAAGTTGATAGATTCTGTAACTTTTCTTACTTGTTAATTTCGAGGACGAAATTCTTTTAAGGGAGGAAGATTGTAACGACCCAGGATTTTTAGTAATTAAAATTTGAATATTTAATTAATTTTAAATATTAATTAGTGAATTTATAAGTCGAATAAATTTTATTTCGAATAATTGGATTTAATTGAATAATTAAATCGATAATTTAATATGTTAAATTATGGAAATAATTGAAAATTGAGTTAAATATGATAATAAATGATTTGTAAAATTTTATTTTATCATATTGAAGTTACAATGATATTTTAGAACTTTTAAAATCGAATTAAAAGTTTATTTGTGAAAATTGAATATTTTAATATTTAATCGACTAGTGAAAATAATCAATTTTTGAACAGTCTCGGAATTGGACGAAACTAGTTCCATTGGATCCGTAATAGTTAGTTATTACCGGGTTTCAATTTTCGTAGCAATAGGAGTTATCGTTTGATCGTAGCAGCTCGAAACGCATCGAAATTGTTTTAATATTAATTTGGCGAGTTAAGATAGTCATTTTTCAAAAAGTCTCGAATTTCGACGAAACCAGTTTCATCGGATCTGTAATGTGATATTATTGTATGGTATCAAATTTCGTGTCAATTGGATTTACCGTTTGTCCGGTGCAAGCTAAAACGCCTAGAAAATCGTTTAAATCGGTTTAATTCAAATTGAACGTTTATTGCCATAACTCGCACAGATGACCGAATTAGCTTCCGAAACCTGTTCCATTGTGTCCGAAACGCGGGGTAAACCCCAGAAACGCCAGTTACCGCGCGTAAATCGGAGTTCTGGAAAACCGGATGAATAGTGTTCGTTCAAAATTCTATAAATAGCCTTCACTCTCAAAAGAAAAAAAAGAAAAATAAATTAACCATAATTCTATCACCGGCCGCCTCCCTCAATTGAATGGCCGAAAATCAATACTCTCTCCTCCTCAATCTCTCAAAATCCATCAGTTTAATTGAAAAGCTTTCAACACGAAACATCTAGAACTCGTCGAGGGCTATCCATCCATGCGGTGATGATGAATTTTCGAGCAAGGATGAAGCGGCAATTGGTTCGTGAAGGTGGCGCGTTCCATCGCGTTTTTCAACGCCTAGGCTCGACCGAGCTCGACGAGGCTCAGGGCGGTGGAGAAGCAAGGTGAGGCGAGTCGAATGGCAGGTATGATGGGGTCTGGAGGTTGGTAGGAGGCGCGACCATCTAGGGTTTCACACGAGCATGGGTTCGGCTATACTGGAGGCACGCGTGAACATAGGAAGAAGATGGATGGGGGGGGAGGGGGGTAACGGCCAGGATTTAATTTAGGTTATAAAAAGAAATTTATGTTGTAAATTATATAAATTAAATCGTGTAAACTTCATAAATGCATATCTTTTTCATACGAGGTCGAAAACGTGCGAAACCAGTTGCGTTGGAATCGTATGGACGAGCACTACGCGATGAAATTGGATTGGAGTCGTTTGGAGTTAGTGAGAATTTCGGGTAAAATTAAACGTCCGTTTAATTTTATTCGAAATAAATCGCTAAAACGAAATTGAAATCAAGGTGAGAACTTCTCACTCAATCGAATCGGTTTCGATTTTATTTTAAATAGTTAGATTTAAAATATTTGAATGCATGTTTGAATGATGATTGTTATCTATTGATTGTTAAAATAGACATTATGCGCCGTTAGTAAGCGGATGTTATTTATTAAAAAACATATACCGCGAATATTTCATAAACAGTGAAATTGGTATTATATATAATAGAAATATATATATATTGGCATATGTATATATTGGAGTTATTGATTTCCCGCATTTGTATAGCGGATGAGACCCTATTGCGCCGTCTATTAAGCGGATAATATTTTAAATCCCATATACCGCGATAATTCCGTACTGTAGCGGAATTGGTATTGTGCTAATGTTTGTGGATGCAGAAAAACAGGTTGGAGGGATCCAACTGGATTCCTCAACAGTATTTATTTGATTTCAGATATTTTGATATTTGATGGACTATCATATCGATATATGATGTCATTGTTGTCGTGATTGACTATTTGGTGTGTAGCATCGTTGGACCAAGTTTTGGAACTTTAAAATGATTTTTAAAGTGATTTTTTGAAAATATACTATATTTTGGAATTGATCCATTTTAAATAAATAAACGTTATAATTTTAGTGTTATAAAAATTATGATTTTTGAGAAATATAGTTAAAAACTGATTTTTGAGAATATGATGCTAATGATTTTATAAAATAGTTAAATCGGAATTTTTGAATTTATTGTGAAAAGTTTAAATATAGGATTTATAAAATTTGATTATTTTATAAATCAAAATGGTGAAATTATAAAGGAGATTAAAGATGTTTTAAAATAATAGTATAAATTGATTTTATAAAGGATTTATAATTGATATTTATAAATTAAAATATTGGAATTATAAAACGAGTTTTTATAAGTGTTAGAATGAATTGTGAATGAATTTCATAAATGAATGAAATTTATAGAATTATAAACGGTGAAGTTATAAATGAAATTTTTTAAGCAGTAGGTTTATAAAATATGTAAAGTTATTTGGAGAATGGATTTGGTTAAATAAATGAATCTTATAAGTTATAAGATTTATAATTTGGAAAGTCTTTAAAAGAACGATTTTGTAAAATAATCTTTTATAAGCATTTGACTTATAATATGAATTTTTAGTATATCATTGAGATATGAATTGAATAGGTTAATAAAGGAATTTATAAACATTGTTTTATAAATCCGCAAAGGACTTATTTTGATAAGTTAATTTTTATAGCTTAATTATGGAGTTATATTCACGTTTTAGACTGAATAATCCTTTAAAATGAAATGTATAGAAATGATGAAATTGGTTAACGTAGTATATTCACGTTTTTGAATAGTGAATAATATGTTAAAGAAATTGTTTTAAATGCATTAAGATTCGAAACCATAGATTTCAACATTCATTATTGGAATAGATGTTTTCGAGAGATAGAAGGAAATGGTGGACTATAACACTGTTGTTATAGTAAATGATTTCCGGAAGGAAATGTTTTGTATAGTATTGGAATTTACATATCTATTTTAATTTCGAATCCCTATACTGGTGATTTTGGGACGTCGTAACGATGTTTTACGCAACATTCGTTTTGGCCCAAATAAATATGTTTAAGAACATGATTTCCTTAAAGAATGAAATATATACTTAATTTCGATTTAAGTATTTGAATATTTTCCAAAGGTTGAAAATAAATAAAATTTGTGAATTACTTATGAATAAATAAGTATGGAAATGTTTTCCAATATAAAGTGAATATTTTGAGAATTCATCTTTTTGAAGATAAATTGAAATGAATAATTGAAATCGTATATGCATGGATATTTTGGAATGAAAATTCACTATGGAATTTATGAATAAAAAGGGAAGTTGTTTAAAGATAAATATTGATTTATTTTTGAGGTATTGAAATTTTATATCTTGTAAAGATATTTTGGAAAATAAATAATTTGGAAAATTATTTGGAATCTGGTGATGTTGTGCATATCCATTGATAGTTCAATAACCGACTATCAATATTTCCCTTTGAATGGGTAATTGATGTGATTTGTTTGAATTTGAATGCCACACTTATTTTTGAATAAGCGCTCACTATTCGGGTTAACCGGGAAAGGACCATGGGGTCGTATAACCCATTCGAATATGTGATACGTCGTTATGAATTGCATTTGAAGACCGGTGTTGAAGACCGGATCTTTTTGAAAGCGAAAGGACAACTCGTCGATTGTCTTTGCACTGAGTAGCCACGGTATAGAGACTCCCTATGTGATGGGAAGTCCGGACGTGATTAGAGATTATCCGGATTGCAAGGACTTCTTTGTAAGTGCCTTCGGTTCTGTTCGAGCCCGGAACAGACTTGTATGGATTGTATGTCTGACATTACAAATTGAGATATAAAGCCGATTTCTTTCAAATATATTTCTGTTGGTGGCGGAGAATTCATTCTCTTAGCTTAACACCCTTCTATGAGACGTACGAGCTCAGAGGTTATGTAGTTGAAGGTTATCAGCGATATATTCCCAATTTGGTAATGTGACATGCTGAGTGTTGCTGTGAAATGATCATTGTGTTGATCATTTGTGATAGGATCATTTGTTTGATCGTTTATCTTTGTGATCATTTCTATGATCATTTGTTGACCCAAAGCACGACTTTTGTATAAAGTGTGTTTTTGTGGACGAGACTTCGTCGAGCCTCACAAACCGGTAATGGTCGAAACAGGAATTGTGCAGCAAAGTTTTCAGGGATAGCGTCCCTAGGGTATGACCATTCCTTTTGGAAAAGGGTAGTATCATGGTATGGAGCCCAGATATTTACTCATGTTGAAACACTTATTATTATGGTGTGATGTTGGTTAGAGAGCTCTCGTTTAAAGGTCCCAAAGGACCGGGGGTGGTATATCTGAGGGTTTGTAATATCCCTTGGGAAAAGGGGTTCCCGACCTTGTTTGGCAGAGATCCAGTTGGGTTCTCGGGGCGTCCTTCCAGAGGCGTTTCCATGTGGCAATGGGAAGTTCCTTGGCCTGACCATTTGTTGGAAAATCCATTCTTCAAATACGAGCCTTGTACGGTATTAGTTGTATTACCTGCCATCTACTTATGGTGGCGCCCCACTGTTTGGATGGTAGCTATAGTAGGCATAGTTCGAAATGTCTATGTTGGCTAAGATTTATATTCTACTTTCGAAATGTTTCCTACACTATGCACTAGTAATAATATCAAATGTTTCTTTTAAATGCGTATCAAGCATCTTTGACTATCATAAGGAGAAATCTCCTCCGATTCTACGTTTGCATTGTGTGTGTGGCGGGAGGTCTTATGGTAGTCTCATTCTTAAAAGCATTGCGAATTGATTTTAAAAATATTCCTCTATTTTGATTTTAAAGAAAAATAAACTATTTTGAGTTCTCACACCAGTCACATGACTGACTCGGAGTTTATTGTTTTCCTTCCTAAACTCTGGGTGCCCACCAATTTCCACACGGGCAGTCAATAGTTAGGTTTATCAGGATATTCAGGAGTTGCTGGATGGCATGGCGTATTACTAGTATATAGTATTTCTTTTCCGCTGTTTGTTATTGTTGTTGTACACTCTGATGATATGATGAAATGAAATGTAATGTAATAACTATTATAGTTCTTTGTTTAAAGATTATTCATTTATGTATTATATGTTGTTCTGCTGCGAATTGTGAGATTATGTTGTTGTTCAGTTGTTGTTTTCTTTCTGTCCCGTTTTGTTCTGTTATTTCTTTCCGTTCTATTTTCTATCTTTTCTCTCTTCTTCTGTCCTTTTCTTCTTCTTAAACCCTAACATTTCGGTTTTTCGGCAACGAAAAATCGATATCGTTACAAGGAGTTTATCACCTGCCTCAATCCAGCATGCCGGTGATCGACACGGACGATCATATAAAGCCTCAAAACGAGCCATCTCTATACTGGCCTGATAGCTATTGTTATAAGAGAACTCGACCAGATGCAAATGGTCCTCCCAAGAACCACCAAAATCAAGTATACAAGCACGCAATAGGTCTTCTAAGATTTGGTTGATCCTCTCAGTCTGCCCATCAGACTGTGGGTGATAAGCAGTGCTGAAATTCAGTTTTGTTCCCAATGCGTCTTGAAATGCCTCCCAAAATCTACTAGTGAAGATCAGATCACGATCACTCACTATGCTGCTAGGAATGCCGTGGAGACAGACAATTTCTTTCACACATAACTCTGCTAAAATTACTGCTGTGCGGGTAGATTTCACTGGCAAGAAGTGGGCTTTCTTAGTCAAACGGTCCATAATGACCCAAATTGCTTCATTGCCTCTCCGAGTACGAGGCAACCGTTGATGAAATCCATCGATACTTGGTCCCATTTCCACTTAGGTACCTCTAAAGGTTGATTAATTATAATTAAAGGTTAATTAAATTACTATTAATGGTTAATTAATAAATGATTAAAGAGTAACTAATCAAAATGATTGTAATTTATTAATGTTAATTAACCAAGATTAGTGATTCATAAGTAATTAAATCTGATTTGAATTAATCAGACAATTGACTGATTTTACTTATGGATGTTTGGATTCTACTGGATGATTGAATTATTTGATATCCCTGATTGTGATGCTCTGTTTTGATTTAAGCTGTGTTAATGTAAATTTATAATCTGTGATATATATATATCTATGATCTGTGAATGAAAGATAAGCATTATAGTTTTTTTTTGACATGATACTTTATATACAACAAATCACTGTGACAACATATCACATGTCAATAAACGTTCGAATCACACTAGGCAAGTTTCGAACTTATGACCTCTCGCACCAAAGCCAAATCACTTAACCACTGGGATAATGGTGCTTGTCAAGCATTATAGTTTATACCGCTTATCAAATATATTGCCATATTTGAATCTGTGCTGATTGATGATGTTGCACTTCTATTGTGTAAAACCCCTGGACCACACTTATACACACACAAATATGGATTGCACGTGGGAATTGGTTAAGTCATGGATTTTTGAAATAGTTTTAAAAAATGGAATTTTTGAATCCAAATGGTTTTGGAAATGGATTGGGATTAAAATAAAAAGCTTTTGAAAAGGAATTTCAAAGATAAAATTTATTTTTGAATAACTTGATTTAATTTTGAATTTTGATTTAAATTTGAATTCAAAATTCTAAATTAAATCCTATTTATGAATTAAAAGGGTATACAAGTTTTAAACCATTTTAAAAGTGTTGTTTTGGGAATTTGAATTTAACCCAAAGATTTTAACTTGTGTAAATAAAATCGGATTTTTCTGAAACGAAAACTATTTGTTTTCAAATATTAAAGCTTTTACATAAGAAATGAACTTCCAATTGGTGTTAAAAGGGTTTCAAGTATAAAATGAAAATGGGCTTCCTAGTTAAGAATAAATCTTTGGAAACGGGTTTGAAAGCTATAAGATAAATCCTTATTTAAAGAT
The DNA here is from genome assembly GCA_030765085.1 of Allium cepa. Lineage (NCBI taxonomy): Eukaryota > Viridiplantae > Streptophyta > Magnoliopsida > Asparagales > Amaryllidaceae > Allium > Allium cepa. The sequence continues at coordinate 196,145,564 of CM060943.1, forward strand.
TAAATTAATGAAAATAATTAACGGTAATTAATTTCTTAAAAATAATTACTTAAATAAAAGTAATTAATTAATAATTAAAGGTGGAATCAAGTGATTAACATTGATTTAATATTAGGGATATTTACTTGTAATTAATTAAGGATAATTAATTTAATGGTAATAAATTAATTAAGGGTTAAATTAATTAACTAAGGATAATTAATTTAATGGTTAATAAATAATTAAAGGATAATTTTTTAATAATCAAAGGTTAAAGGAAATAAAAAATAATAATATGTGCTCAGGGGAAACTCGGGTAAAGAATGGAATTGCTTGGGTAAACTTATCTCTGGCTCGGGTATTACACGAGATTTTCTCGGGTTTCATAATTTTCAGTTTTGGAAACTATAACAATCTAAGTAAACTTGATTTCTAAACTATCATTTTTAAATTACCATTTGTTGTTAAGTTGAAGCATGTAATTTAAGGTTTTAAAATGAAGACTACCTTGGAGATGGAGATTACTAATATTTGGAGTTCTCTCTTGAAGACCATATTGGAGATATTTATGTAACAACCCTGACTCGACCTTCGAAACCCGACACCGAATACGACACTCGTATTCAAATGCCGCAGATCTAGACGTCGAATCTGGTTCGCCGGAGCTTCTAACACATTAAGTACAACACAACGGAAGAAAAAGAATATATCAACATACAACATTGATACAATATTTTATACAACTGAATGATACAATGAATATCAATATACAACAGAGATATAATACAAGACAATAGCAGCGGAAAGACAAGATAACACTAGCAGCAGAACATTATCTCCAAGGTAGTCTTCAAGAGAGAACTCCAGTATCGGTACTCTCCTTCTCCAAGGCACCAATCTAGAAATAGCTCTTACTCCCGATAACGATGCACTAAGCTAAGCAAGGTCAGCCCATCCAAAGGCTGAAGAAGACTCGAAAGATTGAAAGCTACCAAACCAAAGACTTCAAAAGTTATCGAATCTACACTTAATATTGATTATCTAAAAAACCCAACACTAGACTGCCCGTGTGGGAAAATTGTGGGCACCCAGAGTTTAGGAAAGGAACAATAAACTCCAGGTCACTCGTGGGACTGGTATGAGCAAACAAAACAGTTTATCTTTAAAACAAACAATTTTTTTTAAATAAATCCGCAATGCTCTTTAGAAAATGAAACTACCATAAGGCCTCCCGCCACACACACAATGAAAACGCAGAATTAAAGGAGATTTCTCCTTATGATAGTCAAATATGCTTGATACGAGAAAATTTCTTTGATATTATTACTAGTGCATAGTGTAGAAAAACCATGTCGAAAGTGTAATATTAATCCTAGCCAGCATAGTCATTTCGCACTTATGTCTACTATAGCTACCATGTTCAGCAGCAGGTTACCACCACATTCCGTGGCAGGTTATACAACTAAAACCATACAGGGCGCGCATTGTTTTTTTGGATTTCCAACAAATGGTCAGGCTAAGGAACTTCCTACTATCCATGGGTACGCCTCTGGAGGGACGTACCGAGAATCTACTCGGCTCTCTGCCAACACAAGGCCGGGTTACCTCTGTAACTAGGTAACTACTACTCGAGCATGCCATCCCCCGATCCTTTGGGACCTTTATCCGAGACGCCTCTCAACCAAAAAGCAATCACAAAGTAATAGATTTGCAGTGACCACATGAGTTAAGTATCTGGGCTCCATACCATAATACCACCCTTTTCCAGAAGGGAATGACACACCCTAAAGGGAGCGACCCTCATAACCTTGCCGCATCTTTCCTGTTTCGACCATTTCCGAGGTGTGAGGTCCTGATTTAGTCTCGTCCACAAAGCTAGGCTTTATGAAAAAGCCATGCTTTGATCAACAAATAATACATAGCAGCAGTCAGCATGCCACACTACCAAATTGGGAGTATATCACTGCTAACTATCAACTATATAACCTCTGAGCTCGTACGTCTCAGAGAAGGGTGTTAAGCTAAGAGAATAAATTCTCCGCCACCAAACAGAAATGTATTTGATAGAGATCGGTTTTATGTCTTAAAGTGTAGTGTCAGACATACAACCATACAAGTCTGTTCCAGGTTCGAACAGAACCGAAGCCACTTCGTCCAGTAAAGGAAGAAGCCCTTACAATCCGGGTATCCACAATCCCGATTGAACTTCCCATCACTTAGGGAATCACTATATCGTAGCTACTCAGTGTAGAGACAATCTATAGGTTATCCAATCGTTCTTGCAAATACCCCGTCTTCGACGCCGGTCTTCAAATGCAATCCATAACGTCGTATCATTATTCAGAATGGGTTATATGACACAAGGTCCTCTCCCGGCTAAACCGAATAATGAGCGTAATATTTAAAACATATGGATATTGGGATTTCAGTTAAGTCACGACTTTTAAAAACCCAAAGTCTTTCTTTAAATGGTTTAAACAAATTACCATTTCAAATCTTTAAACAAAAAGATTTATTTCACAAAGTTTACCCAGTTTCACAAAGATCCATTCATAGATTTCAAAACACCTCCATTTCAATTTGGATTAACTCATTTAAATCTTTAAATTAAAGATTTAACTTATACTTTCAAACCCATTTCCATAACATGGAAGACCACTTTCATTTTAGACTTGAAATTCTTTTAACACAAATTAGAAGTTCATTTCTTATGTGAAAGCTTTTTTTATTTGAAACAAATAGTTTTTTTTTCGAAAAAATGTGATTATATTTGCACGAGTTAAAGCCCTTGAATTTAATTCAAATTCCCAAATCAATACCTTTAAAATGGTTTAACTCATATATAACTTGTATAACATCTCTAATCCCTAGTTTCCAAACATAGGATTCAATTTCTAATTTTGAATTTAAATTTAAATCAAATTATTTAAACATCAAGAGTTAATCAAGTTATTCAAAAATAAATTTTATATTTGAAATTCTTTTTTAAAAACTTTTTACTTTAACCCCAATCCATTTCCAAAACCATTTGGATTCAAAAATTCAATTTTAAAACTATTTCAAAAATTTATGACTTAAACCATTTCCACGTGCAATCCATAGTGTGTGTATAGTGTAGTCCAGGGGGTTTTACACAATAGAAGTGCAACATCATCAATCGGTACATATTCAAATACAGCAATAATATGTGATAAGCGGTATAAACTATAACGCTTCTCTTTCATTCACAGATCATAGATATATATCATAGATAATACATTACATTAACAGTGTAACGACCTGGAAATTTCGATCCCAAAAATTCCAGATAGTTATGAAATAGAAGAAGAGATAGAAGAAAAAGAAGAAATAGAAACACCAAAACACAGAAACCTCACATTCGCAGATCAAAATATAATATCACATAAATAACAGCTTTACAAAGAATAACTGTATCAGTACACTTATATTTTTATACATCAGAGTGACAATCAATACACAACACTGGACAGTTAAAACAAACATGTCCTAGATAAACTATAATATATACAGCGGAAAACGCTTCATATGTTCGTGCCATCCAGCGTGCCTCCTGAGCTCCAAAACGTGCTTACCTGAAAATCTGTAATACTCGGTCTGACCCGAACATTACATCAACGTAACACCCGGGTCAGGCTGGAAACCAGCGTGAGTAAACCCATCTAACATGGAATACAAAAGCATACAACTTAAATAAAACCCAGGGTAACTTGTATCAATTTACAACTTCACAAGTCATTATAGACATCTCTTACATCACACATCAATTTCTAAGTACCAAAACTTAGATTTAATGGTCTAATTTACTTAAAATTATTCATTTCAGCCTATTGATACCACACATCAAATTATAAAAAAATCAAAGTGGTTTTGGGTATTAACTAATACCCGACTCCGGTCTCTTCGAATCCAATGTCATCTAAACCCAAGTTATCCAATTTAATACAATTCAACTTTAATTGTCGGATAACACTTTTACACAACAATTCATAATTGATTGATAATCACACTATCATTAACCATTCAACATATCATATCACAAAGCAATTCATATCAGAGATATCTCCCAATTCAAGACACCCATCATCATTCAATCATTAATAAACAAGATTGATCATTTCAATTAATTAAATTAATTAATGATCCTCCAATTACTTTCAATAGTTAATTATTCTTAAACTTCAAATAATAATTAACTTTTAACTTAATTACATTTATTAATCAATCTTGATTAATCACAATCAGAAATTAACTTTCCTTAATTACTTATTCAAATAAACCAACTCCTTGATTAATTATATAAATTAATCCTTCAATTACACTGAGTAATCATTACTTAATTCCTTCCATCAAGTAATTATCCTTTAGTTACTTCTCATCAAGTAATTTTCGTTTAATTAATCCATCCAGTAATTATTCATTAATTACTTTACTAAGGAATTACACCTCATTAATTACCTTAAGTAATTATACTTAATCTTTAATTAATCATATTTATTAATCACCCTTGATTAATCTCAATCTGTAATTAATTACTCTTAATTAATTACATCACTTAATTAACTTCCCGTAACATTTATTAGTCAATTCTTAAATTAATTACACTAAGCGATTAATTATTAATTATTTCTACTAAGTAATTATTCTTCATATTTATTTCACCAGGAAATTAACCTAAAACTACTTTCAATCTTTAATTAACTACACTTCATAAGTACCATTAATAATTACTTCCATTAGGTAATTATACTTAAATAATTCCATAAATGTTTATCTTAAATTAATCAACATAATTAATTATTAAAAATTAATCACATTAGTTTATTATGTAATAATCCCTAGTTAATGATCTTCATTAACTATTAACACAGTTTATTATTCGCCTCTCTATGTAATTAAACTTAAATTAATCATCTTTTAATTACAAATTAATTAGTTTTTAATAATGAATTAATATATCTCTAATTACTAAATTAATAAATAATTAATTGTAATTTAATCAATCTTAAATCACTTGATTAATTAATTTCTAATCATTAATTAATAGCCTTTCTCAAATTTAAGCATAAAACTTTTTAAAACAAAATAGTTTTTTTTTCTTTTTTTAAATAAAAACAACATTTATCATCTAATATTTTAAATCAAAATTTCTTTAAATTTAAAACTAGCTTTCAAAAGCTTTTTAAACCTTTCACAATAACTTCGGGTTTAACCCGTTCCTTACCCAAGTGCCAACTCGGTCCCTTCTTCTTCTTCCATAATTTTAAAACTTAGTTTAAAAATTAGAACTGGAAACAAATAAAACATCAAGAACATGACCGGGTTCAACATGAGACTTCTTCCCAAATACTCGAGTGTATCCTCGAGATCACATCTCATCACAACCACCCTGATACTTGATCACTGGTGCACCTGCACAAGTGGTCGCGACGACGTCGCTCACTGCCGACACCATCCACAAATCGACGGTCGCCTCAACAATGAATTCTAGTGACCCAAACTTTCCTACACGCTTAATATCGAAATAGAGGCAAACCAAACACTTCCAGGAACCTCAACCCCATCTGAATTCGCCTCGAACTCTTATCGTTGACCACCAGAGGTAGTAGATCTCCGATCCCAGCCTTGCCAGACCTCCATGCCCCCAACACCCTTGGTCCAAAATCACTCGATGCACCTGAGAAAACACAGTCATCTCATTTCCGACCTTAACCCAAAATAGGGTTTAAAACCCACTCCGATCCACCGCCATTGCCACGGTGGCTCATCCTCACATCTGACATTTTTGTCGAACCCGCCGTACTCTATTCTACTTCCCATGAAGTCCCCGACCACCCTGTGCACTGAAATCATCGAAAATAGCTCAAACACACTTCTCTGGTCAAAACCAAATTACTAACCCAATTCAAATCTAAAAATTATGATACAACTCTTAAAATTCATGAATCCAGATGACGAGTAAGATTGTATCAATAAAACATGGAATTATGACACTTGGTTTTTAACAGATCTTAAATTTTTTACTGTAATTTCTTGATTTACAGTGATAAAAACTTGTTTTACTTAAATAAAATTTTTAGATCTTAATTCATGTTCAAACAAATCTATTTTTCTTGAAAACCAAAGGCTATCAGAGATCAGTTAAAGAGAGGTTTGAATTTATCTATTTGTTCTAAACTCCAGTAACCTGGAACAAAATGAATCAAGCATATCAGACATGCACCAATTGTATTAGCATGTTTTAAACATGCAGGCTAAAATTTCATCCATGCAACCAATTTGCCCCAACACCTAACTAAACACATTCATCAACAAATTAAACAAGAGTTAGTTTGTTTACTCACGTTAAAAAAATGTACAGAGCTTTGTTTCAGACAACAGAGAAGCTTGAAAACTGGGTTGAACCTTGAAGACTTGACTGCTTTAATTTGAAAACTGAAAAGCTTGAATTGCTGAGCTGATTTTAAGATTTGATTTACTTGAAATTGAAATACAGATTGCTGAAATAGCTTCACTTGTTGATAAACTATACTTCAGGTTTGCCTTGCTTGGTGATTTGAGAAGGTTACAAGCTTCTGAAAAATACTTACAGGTTTGGCCTAAATTATGGAAGATGATTACATGGTTTTAGTTTGAACTTGAGAAACGTTTACTGTGTTATAATTTTTTTTTGTTTGAGGGGTAGATCACAAGCTTTGTTTCTTTGATAATGAAGATAAAAGGGAAATGAGAAAGGAGTAAAGACGTATATTTCTTCTTTTATCTATTATTCATTATTTTTAAAGAAAATATTGACACTTGTTCAAATCTCATATTACAAATGTTACATTTGTTAATTTGGGTATTAAAATTCTTAACACTTGTCCTTTGTATGAGAATTAAATAATATATTAATATGTTTTATACACTTTTATATTAATTTCAATTTAGTTATATATATATATATCTTATGTTATGAATATTTTCTATTTTTAATAAATGCATTTTTATATCTTTAAATGTTTTCCATAAAACATGTATATTAAATTTCTATTTAGTAACTACTTTCCTTTGTTTATACTAATATGAATTTTTAAAAGAAAATAGCAAACTATATACTAATAAAATCATATACATACATTTTTATGTCCAATTTGTTGAAGATATTTATTCTTTGGATTTCCAATTCAAATTTGATTTAAAATCAACTCATAATTATATTTAAACAAACACACATTACTTTTGTTTGAAAATAATGAATTTGCAAATTTTAAAAAAAAATTATACTAAAAGAATATCAAATAAATATTTATCCAAGTATAAATATTTATCGTCATATTTATTTGTCCAATTTATAAATCAATATTCTATTAATTAACCCAATTATTTATCAATTGCAGATGTCTAGAATTTCGGGATATCACACACAACTTAAATCAAAATAGAGCATCACAATCAGGGATATCAAACAATTCAATCATCCAATAGAATCCAAACATCCATAAGTAAAATCAGTTAATTGTCTGATTAATTCAAATCAGATTTAATTACTTATGAATCACTAATCCAGGTTAATTAACATTAATAAGTTACAAATCATTTTGATTAATTATTCTTTAATCATTTATTAATTAACCATTAATAATAAATTAATTAGCCCTTAATTATAATTCATCAACCTTTAATTATTAAAAAATTATCCTTTAACTATTTAATTAACCATTAAATTAATTATCCTTAATTAATTAATTTTACCCTTAATTAATTTATTACCATTAAATTAATTATCCTTAATTAATTACAATAAGTAACTATCCCTAATCTTAAATCAATGTTAATCACTTGATTAATCCACCTTTAATTATTAATTAATTACTTTTAATTAAGTAATTATCTTTAAGCAATTAATTACCTTTAATTGTTTTCATTAATTTAATCTTCATTTATTAGTTATATTAATTAATAAATCCTCAATTGTAGATTAATTAACCTTATATTAATAATTAATTATCTTTAATTAAATACAATGATTAATTAATTAATCCTTAATTAATAATCATTCCTTAATCATTTTCATAAATTAATTAACTTTTAATTAATTAATTATTTTCAAATTAATTTCCTTTATTAGTTAATCACATTAATTAATTATTCTTTAAATTAATTAACCTTTAAACACTTGATTTATAAATCTTTAAATCATTAATTATTCATCCTTAATTACTTTCATTAAGTAATTACTTTTAAGAAATCAATCATTCTTAAATTAGTTATTCCTTAATTTCCTAATTTATTGAACTTCTAATCATTCATTAATTATCCTTAATCATATAAGTTAACTTAACCTTTATGTGGACCATTTAGAAATATTTGATTAATTCCTTTATTACTTAGTTAATTTTTATTTAAAATGTAAACCTTTTAAAATCGTAAGTTTAAAACATTTTGAACTTGATTAATTTAAAATGTCTTCATTTTAAATCCTTAAATTACATGCTTCAACTTAACAACAAACATTAATTTAAAAATGATAGTTTAGAAATCAAGTTTACTTAGATTGTTAAAGTTTCCAAAACTGAAAATCATGAAACCCGAGAAAATCTCGTGTAATACCCGAGCCAAAGATAAGTTTACCCGAGCAATTCCATTCTTTACCCGAGTTTCCCCCGAGCACATATAATTTTTTTTCTTTCCTTTAACCTTTGCTTATTTTACCCTTTTAAACAGGTTTGTATACACGATAACTTTAAAATTCCTTTTCAAAAGTTTTTTTATTTTAATCCCAATCCATTTCCAAAACCATTTGGATTCAAAAATTCCATTTTTTAAAACTATTTCAAAAATATGTGACTTAACCTATTCCGACGTGCAATCCATATTTGTGTTGTATAAGTGTGGTCCAGGGGTTTTACACAATAGAAGTGCAACATCATCAATCAGCACAGATTCAAATATGGTAATATATTTGATAAGCGGTACAAACTATTACACTTATCTTTCATTCACATATCACAAATATATATCACAGATAATAAATTTACATTAAACACAGCTCAAATCAAAACAGAGCATCACAATCAGGGATATCAACAATTCAATCATCCAATAGAATCCAAACATTCATAAGTAAGATCGGTTAATTGTCTGATTAATTCAAATAAGATTAATTACTTATGAATTACTAATCCTGGTTAATTAACATTAATATATTACAAATCACTTTGATTAATTACTCTTTAATCATTTATTAATTAACCATTAATAATAATTTAATTAACCTTTAATTATAATTAATCAACCTTTAGTTATTAAATAATTAACTTTAATCATTTAATTCACCATTTAATTAATCATTTTTAATTAACTAATTAACCCTTAATTAATTATCTTTTATTAATTTCACTAAGTAATTAGCTTTTTATTTAATTACACAAAGTAATTATCTTTTATTTACTTTCATAAATAAATTTATCTTTAAATTGATTATCCTTCATTAATCTTAAATTAATTACGTTAAGTAATTAACCCTTCATTGTTAATTGATTAAAATTTTTCTTAATTAATTATTCCTCAATTAATTGATAATTAATTGCAAATTAATTATCCTTCAATTACAATTTAATATTTTTTTAACTTATTACTTAATTAACCTTCAATCATCCATTACATTAATTAATTTACCATAGATTAATCACATTAACGTATCATTCTTTCAAATTAATTAACCCTTAATTAATTAATTACCATTAAATTAATCATCCTCAATTAATTAAAATAAGTAATTACACCTTAATCACTTGATTTATCAACTTTAATCCTTAATCAATCACTTTTAATTAAGTAATTATCTTTAAGTAATTGATTACCTTTAATTACTTTCCTTAATCAAATCAAATCAATTACCCTTTTGATCATTAGACGATTCTCCTTAATTGCTTATCATTAATTCTTAACAAGTTAATTAATTTTAAATTTATACTTAATTAAACTTTAGTTGAATCGAAGATAACCCATTTATCTTTCCTCATTACTTTCCTTAATCGCTTCACTTTATTTCCAAAAACACTTTTTAATTAGTTTGATTAATTAACCAATATATATTTATTCAATATCAAACAATTAATTAACTAATATAAATTCGACTTAACTTTGAAATTTGTTTAAAATCTTGTTAATACTAGGCTTGAAATCTTATTTAACCTGCTTTTGTAAAACCTGGTTGTATTTTTAAAACCCGAGAATAAAGTTTTTAAAAAAATAATAATAATAACCAGAGCCCAGACCTGTTTACTCCGAGCACGGCTTCGAGCCAAATTCAAGAATACCCGAACGAATCCCTAAAGTTCTCGAGCAAAAACCTTTTTCTTTAAAACATATTTAAAAAAACTATTAACTTATAAACAACTTAAGCCCAGATCAATTTTCCCCAAGATAAACGCACGCGAATCTCGAGCCCAACCCCGAATTCTACCTTCTTCCCCACAACATTCGAACAGCAGCTGATACACGCATACATAGGTGCACGTGCACCATTATTCCGATCACTCTGATCGTCGCCGGGCCCTTCCACAAGTCGCCATCGACTTCACTGACCAACATGACCTTCCAGTTCAAAGCAATCGATGCCATATCAAAATCGTGCTCATCGGTTCCCACCAGGAACCCAATCCTCATCGTAAAGACCACCATCTCCGATGACCCCAGCCATCTGCATCCCTGCCGTCGTGACCAAGATTTCTCTGACGACTCACGGACACTTTCCCCTGGGTCCGATCACCTATAGCCCGTCGTCGATGATGTAATAACCCCAAAAGCTCGGCAAATACAAACTGTGAACCTAACCCTAATTCAACGCCACGCCGCCGCTACAGCGTACTAAAAATTTTGCGAGTATTTTTCCTATGACCATCATCACTTGAACTTCCTCCAGTGATTATCGCGTTGATCAATTCTTCACCGATCAACAGAATTTACCCAAAACGCATTTTTCGTTCATCACACAAATGCTAGCTATTCCTCCACTTTAAAATCGAGATTCAATTATCAAAATTCATTAAATTGTATTATGTATTAGCTTGCAAAGTCAAATTACCAAATTAAAACCATTAATTTTTCTGAATTTAATGGATTTTTACTGTAAATTTCTTATCTTGAAATAATTATCTCATATAAAAACCTGAAACTATTTTTAAAAATCATATTATCTATATACATACATTTTTCATTTAAAGTTTCTAAGCTAAAAAGGTTCAAGGAAAGGGATCTTTAAATTTTTGTTTATACAGGTTGAAACCTGTAACATATGAACAGAGGCAAATTTTGCCTATTTTCCAAACATGCACAAGTATATGTATACGTATTCGTATACATGCAACGGATTAACAACTTTTCATCAAACTTTAATCACATATCAGGTCCTAAATCTAATGAATTAATAATAATTAATTAGGGTAATTAATTTAAGATAATTAATTAAGAATAATCATTTGTGGAATCGATTAAGTATTATTACTTAAGGGAAGTGTTTAAAGGAATTAATTACCTTATGTAATTAATTAAATTAATGCGATCAGTTTAGGTTAATTAATTAATTTAATTAATTTAAAATAATCATTGGATGATCGGTTAAGTAAGTACTTAATGAGATTTATAAGATTAATTACTTAGTGAAGAAATTAATGGATAATTACTGGATGTAATTCATTTAGAAAAATAGAAGTAGTTTTGGTTTAACTACTTTTTGTAATTAATAAAGAAGGATAATTACTTAGTGAAAGTAATTAAGAATTAATTACTTAGTGTAATTAATTAAAGGATTGATTACTAAAAGAAATAAATTAAGGATTAATTACTTAGTGTAATTAATTAAAGGATTGGTTACTAAAAGAAATAAATTAAGGATTAATTACTTAGTTTAATTAATTAAAGGATTGATTACTAAAAGAAATAAATTAAGGATTAGTTAATTAAGGAATGTGATTAATTAAAGGATAATTAATCAATTTAAGTGCTTATAAGATAATTTGAATAATTAATTAGGGATCAATCTAATTAACATGGTTGGATAAAGGTTAATTAATTGGTGTAATTCATTAAGAGTTTGTTGTAATTAAAGGATAATTAATCAAGAATGCTTAATTAAGATGGAAAATTTAAGGATGATTAAATTAATGATTTATAATTAATCAATGGTTAAGTAAGCAGGAATTGAAGAAATAAATTTAATATGATTTAATTAATTAGAAATGGTGCGACAAATTAATCTTGCTTATGAATGATTGGATGATATCGTATGCTTAGATTAGTTGGTATCTCAGAGATGTGATTTGTGATGCTATGTGATATGTTATGATTGGTATAAACGGTGATAATGTGGTTATTCATCAATAATGAATTGTTGTGTAAAAGTGACATCCTATATTTTAAGTTGAATTCATTTCACTTGAATAACTTGGGTTAGGATGACATTGGATTCGAAGAGACCAGAGTTGGATATTAGTTAATACCCCAAACCACTTCGATTCTTTATAGGTTGATATGTGATATCAATAGGCTGGAATGGAATAATTTGAGTGAACTAGACCATTTAATCTAAGTTTTGGTATTTAGAAATTGATGTGTGAAGTAAGTGATGTCTATAACAAATTGTGAATTTGTAAATTGAAACGAGTTATCCCGGGTTTTATATAAGTCATATGCTTCCGTATTCCATGATAGATGGGTTTACTCACGCTGGTTTCCAGCCTGACTGGGGTGTTACTTTGATGTAATGCTCGGGTCAGACCGAGCATTACAGATTTTCAGGTAAGGACGTTCTTAAGCTTAGGAGGCAAGTTGGATGACAGGAACGTATGGAGTGTTTCCGCTGTGTATTATGGTATATATCTAAGACATGTTGAATTGAATCTGTCCAATGTATGTATAAAATTGTTGTAACTCTGATATATTGATGTAAATTGAGAGATACAGTTTTCTTTGGTATAACTATTATTTTTGATATTATATTTTATCCGCTGCGAATGTGAGATATTGTGTTTCTTTTCTGTTCTTCTTCTTCTATCTCTTTTCTTCTTTTCTCTAACTATCTGGAATTTTCATTTCCGGGTCGTTACATAGTCTAAGCTCCCTATTTAAGATAAACTTGCAAAATATATAGATATTACTTGGAAGAGACACATTAACCAAATAAATGCATTAAATAGAAAGAAAATGCACATTAAAATGATATAAACATACTAAAACAATGCAAAAACTATTTGAAGTAATATATCACTTTAACTATCATATCGTATCTATAATAATAGGAAATAACTTAGAAAACTACTAACGAAAATCATGCATTGCAAATTATTTAAAATTCATTAAAGGATGACATCAGTAATAAATGATGTACATCGTTGTGTTTTACTACAGTATTATGGTAATCATAACTAGAGTGGTTGATAACAATACTTTATATAAAATCCACTTAGACTCATTTGTATTAGGGGTTTTGGACCAAAGGTCCCTATTCTCAAAGCTCATGCACAAAAAATCCTTACTAATAAACCTATGTAAATTAGGTCCCTGTTTTGTTATTTTTATCAAATTGTCCCCTTATAGAAAATCGGTCCAGTATTGAAATCAAGGCAAAAGTGGTATAAATTAGTGAAAAACTAAAAATAAGGATCAAATTTTGATAATCTTTTTGGAAGGGACTTTTCTTCCATCATCTTTCAATTCTAGGGACTTGGCAGTGGTTCCTTATTTTAAGTCAATACATTGTCAAACCTATGTGTGTCTAATTGAACCATGGTGAGGTTACAAATGTTTTTACTATTTCGGTTTGAAACACTTGCTCTTGTATGTGTACAATACATATGTAAGTCCCCATCAAATTATCCCTTTTAATTCATATATATTGAGTTCTAAAATGAGTTAAAACTTCATTAACATGATCTTATTAATGTGAAGATCGCCAAGCCATATGATTGCCTCGCAGTTAAACAATGTTCTGCTGTTGTTAAATTAAAAGTGTAAAAGTTATTATCTCTTTTATCAATTATAAATTGGATATTTCAAATGAAAAATTATTTGTAGGATATAACATAACCTATGATAGAAAATATAGGTGAACAGAAAAGGTAGAAACATCCGGCCTGTGTTATGAAACTTTGGCCCAATAGTAAGAACCGACACACTCAATGGCAAAATACATATACATAAATACAAATACTTAAAACCAATTTTAATAAGACCTATAATACAAAGTTTTATGATATCACCTCATATGACAGTCAAATTCTCAAAGGAAAGAGTGCAAGTGCATACGGAAAATACATTATGCTTTACAAAAAAATGAAAAGATATTACTTTTAGTATGTAATTATTTTTTTAAAAAGAGGGAAAAAAATAATGAAAAAATTACTTGACCATTCCAAACCTATGGCAAGCTAAATAATGAAAAAAATAATGAAAAAATAATGAAAACTAGCATTTTGTAACACATTATTCATCAGGTGAAATTATGGCTTTATTGATAAGCTAAATTATCAGTATACATGTAAGTAGAAGAAAAACATTGTAGAGTTAACAGATAACCTGAGAGCAAGCAGTGATACAATATCCGAAGTCTGCAACAAAAACAGCGATCAAGTATCCTTGTAAAATATCTTATTAGTAATTATTCACAAGAAAACTAAAGTATCACTTGACCGCTTGTTGCTACTACATTGCACCACCAGTTCCAACCACCACGCCCTCTTTACCTCAGCCTCTCCTTCATTATTTCATCACTGTATGACTCAAACCACTGCGCAACGCCACTACAAAACATACCACCTATAAACACCCACACCAAACTTCCAGCACTTATCTCCATCAACACATTCCAACACTTATCACCACTGCCAACACATTCACCTGCTTACAAGTACTGCACATACACCTGACAGCCACTACCTGACACTCCTCCTTGCCAACTCAAGTACAGCCGTTTCAACCTGATCAACAACATTCCCCTTTACCATACAACAACTACATACCCTACATAGTGTGCATCATCTGCTCCTCAAACATACAAACTGCCTGCAATCCATATACTCTGTGCACATTCCCACCACAAACCTCTCACTACCTATTCTTTATACATCTAACTACAAGTGCAACTACCTGACCACCTTCCCCAGCACAGTACAAACCACCAACACGCCAACCTTTCGTCAAACAAACTGTTATTTCCTTATACAACATCACAAGCCTCACTGTCCAACTACACAGTTGCCTCTACATCCTCTTCATTCCATCATTTCAATCCTTCCCTCTGACCTCGCCAAAAATAAACAACAACCACTGTACAACATTCCACATCTCCATATACATCATTGTGCAGTGCACATCAAACCACATAGCTGTTAACATACCAAAACAACACAACTTAATCTCCTACCCACCACCATCAGCTTCCTACCATCAACGGCTAACATCCACTGACCTCCTCCTTAACTACTCTGCCTGCATTTCTGTTACTGCATTTCATTATCACACCACTTCCCATATCACTGCACAACTGTGCACTACAACTAACCATCACTTCACCACCAGCCAGTCACACTACTGCACTACCACTAAACTTCTCCTCCTCAAATCTCCACAGCCTTGCCTACACAAACCATATCCACCATTCACGTGCATATCCACCATATCACCATTCACTGTGCACACTATTTGCACACCTAAGCACTACATCACCGCATCCTACTGACACACCCATACCTCCAACAAACTCATCACACAACCACATTCTATCTCACTGTCAAAACCAACCTCCAACCATAGCAAACACTTCCTCACCTCTGTACTCCTACCTCACTACAGCAGACAAGTACAAGCACGACACCACTTTCTTCAATAATCGGCAATCGCCTTCTCTAATTCTTCAGCAACCCTCAATAATCACCATTAATCACCGTGCTTTACTCAAATCCCCATCCTTCAATTACCATCAGCAACTTGCGACTTCACCCAAAATCCAAAAGAAAAAATAGGAAAGAGAAAAGAACAAGCCACAACTTTCATCACTTGAAATTGACTCAGCAACCAAAATGCAAACTCGAAATTGATCGCTTAACGGTGATTTGGTAGGCTAAATCTAATCTGCAAAATAACGTACGGTGACAATCAATTTTAGGATTTTTTTGTTTTTATTTTGAAGCAGGCTAAATATTTGGGGAAAAGAATGGGAGCGGTGAAAAAAAATTGGAAAGGCGGGATGTAACAAGTGAGCAACGAATAACCTAAATAATTTGAAATTGCATCGCCTCTGCTAGGGAACCGATGCGAAAATTATTATTTTGGATGTAGTTGCGTCGGTTGACTTTAAAACCGATGCGACTAAAACTATTTGCATCGACGTATTTACATCGGTTGTTGGTGACAACTGATGAAAATTTGATTTTTATTACCTATTGATTTTCACGTACCAATTGCATCGGTTATTAAGATAGAACTGATGCAAATAGTTCTATTTGCTTCAGTTTTTACTTCAACCGATTCAAATGAGGCGATGCAAATGGCATGTTTTGTAGTAGTGCGTCATAATTGCACAAACGAGGTAAGACACACACATGTATTTATTAAGAAAAATTAAGGTATGTGCATTATACTTGGCCTATCAAGAAATGATAGATAAGAGTGAATAATCTCTCTTGATTTTTTGAGCAAATTTGAGGTCTAGGTGGACATCATAGAAAAAACCACGGTTAGGAGTTGTATATGACACAACAAATAAGGAGTTATCCATCGCTTACGGGCCAATGATTTGTTGATAAAACTCAAGGTAAGGATCCCAAGTCAATCGAGTCTTAACATTCACTAGAGAAGTCAAATGATTTCTATATTTCTCTTAGCGTTTTAAGGAATATAAAATATCTGATGAGGTCTTATCAAAAAAATGAAATGACAACATTTATCCTTTCAATTATTGAAAGAACACAAGCTATACATAATTAGAACTATCTATATCAATAAATTTATGCAACTAATTAAATAGATAAACAAATTATCAATTAAAATATAATAATGAGCTGAGTAGATAAGGAAATATTATATATCTACCAATAATTCATTTAGCATAATACTGCTTCAAGAACCACGTAAGAGCTAAATTATACGGCTACTAAATACATTCATATCTTGATCACTTAAGTGTTTTTTTAGCCGAGACTGTATTTTACCTTTTTAATTTGAAATTCTAAAGCAACACAAGAATATGGATACTTGATCCATATTAGATCATATACAAGTTGTATGGTAAACAGTCGCGTTCGAAATATACGAAATCTCAATGAATTTGTTCATTCGGAATGAGAAACTAAACCACGGTGCAAGACTATGTGTTCAATACATTTAATATAGTAAGAATGTTGTTGTGTTAGAAGAATTAAAGAGCAAGAACTAGTGGACAAATCTATGGATTCGATCATTGAAATGTTAGTTTGATCAGTTTACTTTATACGATCTCCTTAAATGTTAAGGATGCACGAATACACTTTCAAATGAGTTTAATGTGGCCTTTTAGTATGGGTTTCATTTTAAATATTTTGATAATTTAGGAAGGAAAGCGAGTGTCCGAGTGTGGATGTAACATAGGCACAGTTGGATTGAAGATAGTGAATAGTCACTTTTGCTTCACGAAGAGATATACAAACATGAATTGAATAAAATTCTAGTAAATACTTAACATGGAATGGAAAGTCTGATTTCCATTCCAAATATATTTTCATGTTGAAATTTTTCTATGAAATATATTTCTTCGAGTTCAAGATATTTGATTTAAACTCTCGACTATAGAGTAGTTACAGTGGATGAAAGATATGGCTAATAATAAGTGGTTGAAAGGAACTTCATAATATTTCATGCATTGTTAGTGCAATAGTGGAAATAGTGGGAGCGTACCGTATAATGTGATAGAGTTAGGGGTGTGCCCTAGGGGCATTTGTGTAATTGTTACATTTATCTAACTTGATGACTAATATAAGGTGTTTTCTTTCTATTATATACTTGATATAATTTGTTATATTAATTAATTTATTTATTTACAAATATATTTAATAGATAATCCATAAATGGTACTTTTTGCAATAGTAGTTACAATGTATTATAATCGTGAGTGATTTATCACGATAAAATAAACATATAGTTTGAAATACTTCTAATCAAGATGTATCGAGACTGGGTACTGATATATCCATTGAGACTAGAATACATAACCCTCTCCAAAGATAGGGAAATGTATTACTCATGGCTACTAGGAGGGCACCAAAGGATTACATACTAATAGCTATTGGATTAATTAATAGGAAATGAAAGATTGTAACCAAAATTAATAGGCAACTAATTAGAAATAACGGATAGTATTAAATTAAGGGCTACAATTAATAGAGACAAATGGATTAATGGGACTGATAAAAATTAAATAGATACAAAATAGTTACTTATTTTAAATTAGTAACCATACATAAATGTTTTAGGAAATATGCATTAGGATTTTATGGACAAATTGACACTTATGAGCATTAAAAGTGGACTTATGGGCAGATAAGTATTCAAGGGAATTTTATTGCCTTAAAAAAAGGGAATTTGTAAGCTAAGTCCCGTGTCAATCTAAGATAGTATAAGTAAAGATTAGGATAGTTAATTTGACTTAGTAGATTAGGGATGCTAGGTCAGTAGAGTCACTCGACGGAAGACTGCCATCCACATTGAGGCTACTAGCACTTAGGTGCACTTACTATTGATGTGAGATGTCACTAATTCTAGGACCTATGATGGTGTGAGAAATTGGAACTACTTTCTTAGTTGAAAAGTATTAAATAGTCAAAATCTAGAATGAATAAGCGGTGAGGGATATCTCTAAAAAGGTTTGCTTAAGTGTAGAGGTATTAAATGGCTACCTTAGAGCCCACCTCCCTACCAAAAGAAGTAATCTAATGAGATTCCATATTTATAAGAGTGATATTGGATATCTCGGGAGAGGTTCGCTTTAGTTTTGAGGTATTAAGTGGCTGTAAGGTTCGCTTATTTCCTATAAATTAAGTATTAAGTAGCCCAATGAGATTTCCAAGTAATGTCGGCTAGATAGTACCAGTGAGAAGTCCACATTAGGGTTAGGTATTAAATGGCAATGGCTTACCTATAAATAGTGTAATAACCCAGAATTTCAGTTATCCGAATTCAGAATATTTAATTGCTTTTAAATATTGAAAAGTTAAATTTATAAGTTAAATTACTTGAATTTCAAATGTAATGGTTATTTGAATATTTGAAATTGTTTAAATAATTAAATCTTGAATTTTATATGAATAAAAGTGGTTCCAAAATCTTATTTAAATTTAGAATAAATAAGAATGGAATAATAAACTTTTAAAATTTAGATTTAAAAGTGATTTATTTGGTTTTAAGAAAAATTCGTTTTAATTACTGTGTGAAAATACTTCCGGGACACGGTCTAGGATTTGGATGAAACCAATTTCATTGGATCTATAATAGTGAGTTATTGTATGCTAACAAATTTCGAGGCAACGGGACGTACCGTTTGGTCGTACGAGCTATAAATGCTTAGAAACCAATTACGAAAATTAATATATATATATATATATATATATATATATATATATATAACTGGATTTGAAAATCTATCTTCGGTATAAGATTGAATTAGTTCTCTAGACTAGTTCCACTATGTTCGGAATATGGGTATTTTATATAGAGCGGCATATCTCGATAGGAGTTTGAGACTTTTCGGACAAGAAATGAAGGATTTTATTAAAATAAATTATATGAGTGCAAAATGAACTTCGGCTTGTTCTCGATCTATTAGCTATGGTCGAAGGTGGGATCGGTCGTAATCGAAGTAAGAGAGGCAATGTCGTCTTCTGGCAGTGTGCGATGGTTTGAGCTGTAGCGAGGCGGCAATGGCGATCGATCGAAGTGGCGGCTAGAAATTGGTTTGTACGCAAATCAGAGAGAGAGGAGATTTGGGGGAGGGAACATGATTAAGGTAACTAAGTTTAAAAATTAATTAATTTTAATTTAATGAAAATTTAAATAGTATCGTACGTTCATTAATTCATAACTAATTCATATGAGGTCAGAATCAAGAGCGATGAGTTGCACTATGATCGTATTAGCAAATACTACGCTATGGATTAGGATTGGAGGGATTTAGAGCTAGTGGGAATTTGGGTTAAAATTGAATGTTTGTTCGATTTTAATTCAAACTGGAACACTTCAACGAATATTGGAATCAAGATGAGTTAAACTTACCTTTTTGGTAACCAAAAATGTTATATAGTTGATAGAAATTATTGATTGAATGTTTAGATGATTGATGGTTTTATTAGTTGGTTTGATTTATTCCCGCCTTTGGAGCGGATGACCTTTTGTATATACCCGCCTAGTGCGGATGACCCATATTATATGATTATATATTATTTCTGATGTAGGGAGACAGGTTGGAGGGGTCCAATGGGATTCCTTGCCATTATTCTATTTTTTTCAATAATATTTCTATCATATGAATTATTGGATATTAAACCTGACAGTTGGCTCTATTAGTTATGATATTGTTATATGTTCAAAACTTAAAACATGTAGAGTGGAAAATCAAAATAGATATTGGTTAAATGTTGGGTAGCTATTGGCCTCAAATTAATATTTTAAAAGTACTATAAATCGCTAGAGTTGGAGTTGGTTTGAGACAGGAAATAATTATAAATCTAAAATTAGGTTTCAAAATATTTTGTTTTAAAGGATTTAATGTTTATTTTACTCAAACCTTTTCATCTGTTTGTTCTAAGTTATTTATTTATATTTAATATTGTTTTTAGATTATAAATATTTAATATTGTTATAAAAATTATTTATTTATATTAATGTTGTTTTAAAGTTATTTATTAATATTTTAATATTTTCAATATTAAGTATTTAAGTAATTAATATGTTTTGAAAATAAATTATTGCTATTCATAACAAAGGTAAAAGTTAATTATATTGTTTATTTAAAATGTTTACAAATTATTAAATATTATTTTTAAGAATTTTGAAGTTATAATAATTATATATATATATAATTATAATGTTTATTAATAATTATTATTATATAATAGTGTTTTGAAGTAAATGATTTTTATTTATTCATAATGTTTTTGAGGCTTATAAATAGATATTTATAAGCGGATTTTGGTTTTATAAGAGGGGTTTTATAAAATAGTTTTAAGACTTATGAAAGCTTATTTAGAAGGCAAAGGGTTTTTATACAAGGATTGATATTTGCAAAAAAAAATTAGAAATGGGTTATAGAATTACAAGAGGAGTTTTATATTGATTTTTATGGATTTATAAAGAATTTACAAAAAACTTGAGAAATAAAATATAAAAATTTTGCAAATGATTTTAGAGACTTATAAAGGGTTTATAAATTATTTTTAGAAATGTATAAAAAGAGTTTATACATGTTTGAGATTTATAAAAGAGATTACAAATTATCTTTAGGGATTCATAAAAGAGTTTATAAATGATGTTTAAATTGTATAAAAAGAGGGAATCTTTCTTAGTCTAGTGAATATACTTATACCTTAAGATAGGTATATGGATATTTTCTAAGTAATAAAAATATAAGGATTTGTGAATGTATCTTTATAAAAGTAATATGATACATGTATTTACAAGATTACTTTAAGTAATGAAAAGATTAATTAAGGAGGCTAGTGGTTACTTATGTGCTTAACCAATGTTGATTTTTCCTTTTGAATAAATCTCTGATTCGGATGTCTGTTTGTGGATAGTTAAATAATGGACTATAAAATATGGACCCAAAACATAACTTCGGAAATATATAGAGAAAACACGTGGGTTATGTATCATAATCATCTCTAATGATGTTGTACTGTACGTACAAATCTCATTTCATTCTAAATCCGTCCAATAACGGTTATGAGGTGATCTCCACTGTTATCTTTGACTGTTAATGTCCTCAAGAACCGGGGTTGAGTTTACCAAAAACTATTGAATGTTTTTTTGAAGAGACCAAGATCAGATATGTTATCTGAAAACCACTTCGACCCAACTCAAGCGTTTCGAAGTGAAGACATCTTGAAGACGATGGAATTTAAAGCCAAAGCTCTTTGAAGTGCAAGTGCTGCTTGCAACTAATCCTAAGGATGATTTCGAAATTCATGTAGTAGAGTTAATGCCTTCGGTTTCATTCAGCCCTAGAACGCTTGTATGGATGAATGTTGGCATTGAATTATTGCTTAGGGGTAGTGTTAGCATTCCAAGTAGGAAGTGCTATATGCAAGGTAAATGTAGCCTCAAGCCTCATCAACCGAAAATGACTAAAATATGGGAGATGCAGCAGGGCTAAGTGGGTCGCTCCCAAGTAAGATATGATCATCCCTATCTAGAGTCAATATTATCTCTCATTTAATGCTTCAAGGCCAATTACGGAGGGGTGATCATATTTGTTACTACTTATCAAGTGGCAGGATAGTTTTTTATTGGTGGGGGACCCGACGAGTTCCTCAGTGTTGTTTTATCTAAAAATGCACTATGACGGATGGCACCCCAGTAGCCTAGTCATTATATGGAATACATTTTCCAATATGTGCCTTTACGATTTTAGTTGTATACCATTTATGTTGGAATTCAACTAATGTAATAGTTTCAGCTATGATTAATAAGTATTTATATTTTAGACACTATTATAATATCAGAGAATTTCATATGAAATGGTTTGGTTACTGTAAGGGAAAAACCCGTCCGTGTTTATGTGCGGCGTTGTCATATAAGATACTTTTGATTTCAAAGATTTTTATAACTTTAAAATCTAGTTGGCTAGGTTTTTCTCACACTGGTTTTCCAGACTGACTCGTGTTGTTATTTTATTATAATGCTTGGGTCAAATCGAGCATTTTACAGACTGATTAGATCATTGGAGCCCAGGAGATGAGAAGGAGATCCAATATGTATCTACATATTTCTTTGTGTTCCTCTAGGTTGTCTGTTGATTGTATTTATCAAAAATTGTAAGGACATGTTGTCATAACTGTTTTGTCTGAAATAGGTTAGTACAGGTGTATGTATATTACATTTTCTTTGTGTAAAGATCTGTTTATATTATAGATTATTCCTTCCACTTTGAGATGTTGTATTGTTTATTTTAGTTTCTTCTTGTCTTCTTTCTTCTCTATAACGATCTATCTTTCCATTCATTTTGAGTGGGTTATGTGTGGTTGATTGTCCACTTAAAATATTTGAAAAAGAGGGTCATTACATTTTTCGTATCAAAGTGCAAGGTTAAGCAAGAACCTGGAGTTTGGCGGGGATTACTTATTAGAGATAGGGTCAGTAGCACCCTAGAATGAGTTTGAGTGTATATATATGAGCGCGTATTTGTTAGTGATATGAAAATGTTTTATATTGTGTTGGTTGATATGTTGAGTGGCTTATGGATTCTGGCTAATAAGAGTAATAAACGTTATTGATAGGGATCTCTAACACTTGAACAAAGCAATTTTATATAGTATTATTTTGAAATTGGGTAAATGAAATAATTCTACCTTGATTATATTTTATATATAAGGGAATAATTTTTCAGAAATTATTACAGTATATATGGTGTGTTTAGTTGTTAGTGAATGTAATATTTGATTATCATCATTTGTTGTTTGTTGTTTGTGTTCTGACAAAAGTTGTTATTATTATAATGTAATAATATAAACAAAGATAAACAGTTAAGAAATGTTTTTATATAACTAGAGTGAAATTTTATATATGGGGAAAATTGATTAATATAAAAAGGATTAACAGGTGAGATTTTAAAACCCGCTAATTTTGAATATTGTTTTTCAAAATTTTGGAAAAAAATATAATATTATTTGGAATAATTTTAAACGGAAATATTTTAAAATGGAATTTGAAAGTGTTAAGAAAACACTGATCAACTCACTTCAGTCGTTGGAAAATAATTTCAATGATGACTGCAGCACAATCGACGATCATTTTCGGGTTTCCAAGAGGGGAATTGTTACCATAGGAGATTTGTTTTGGTAAAACAATTTTTGATTTAAATCCAAATATGATTTGTTATAAAGAAAGATATATACTAATTTTGTATTATTTCAAAATATAGTTGAAATAAAACAAAGTGTTCGAATTATGAGAATTTTTATCCAAGTATTTTGTTGAAAATATAAGAAATCTGCTTTGTAGATTATAAATTATGGAATAATATGTTAAAACAAACTTTCAAATTTTTTTAATAATTTTTTTAAGAAAGTCAACTTTCAAATGAAATTTAACTTAAGTTAAGTTAACTGAAATGAATTTTAATTTATTGTGATTTAAAATGAATTAATGAAATGAACTAATTAAATAAATTAGTGAGTTGAATATAGTTCAGAATTTTGTTTGATAGGAATGATTATTGGAATAGAACAATAAAATGAGTTAAATGAAATTGAAATTGATTTAAAACGAATGTGAACTTAAGTTGTAAAGTGAAAATAAACATGAGAAGTATTGTATGAAATGTTTATAATAACGAAAGTATAATTTGATGGAATGATTCATAAGTGACAATAGTATTGAAAGAAATATGCTAAGTAATAAATAATTGTGAATGGAGCAATGTGAATAATGATTATGAATTAATGAATGTAAATAAAAGAATCTTAATAATAAGAAACCAATTAAAATAAATATGTAAGTTGTATGTATATTATTTTATTGCATAACTAATTGATACAGATTCGAGTGCGTGATTCCAAGATGATTTACATTGGTCCGAGTTAGGAGTTTTCACTCGATCATGAAGGCAAACATTGGAGATAGATTTTTGATTGATTTCAGAGTTCTCTATCATGGTATATGACTATGCAAGGAGAACGGCGGTTTCTAATCAAGGAACCGGATCTGAGTCTGCACTAGAGCAGTCATGTGAACAATAACAGTTCGGAACAGAAATTGTGTGATGAGCGAGCGATAAGGTTTGATATTGCATACGGATGATATATCTACATCGTGTGGGATTTAATAAATTAAATATAGACATTGGAAAATGCAAATTTATATGGTTAACGATTAATTAGATGAATATTATTTGTTTGATGGTTTTTCTGGTTACATTTGCTACATTTTGGATATTGGTCTATGTTATACATTGATATTACTTTCTATATATATGTGTGTGTGTGTGTGTGTGTGTGTGTGTGTTCTCATTGGTAATTGTTGAGTGACTAGCGGGTGCAGATGGTGTATGCTTCACATTTAGAGCTCGCTTTCGCATTATATTAATTGTATATGCTTGCTAATGCTAATAAAAGGTACACATCTCAGATTACATACCATACTTTTATATTTTTCCCTACGGGACGCCTCATCCTTGAAGTTGAGATGTATATTTATGATTATATATATATATATATATATATATATATATATATATATTGTAAAAAAAAAGATTAGACCGTGCAAAGGAGACGCTGGTGAAATTTTTCCTAAATTTAAGGCATTAGAATTTTTTTGAGAATTTTGGAAAAAAGTTTATAACTAAAATTTGATGTTATGTAATAACTTGGAATAGTTTTAGTTAGTAATTATAAATGAATTTAAAGACTTAGAAAAGGTGATAACAAAGTTTCAACAAATTGATTTTGGAAAGTTAATGGTTTAAAAGAATTTGATAATGCAATTCAGCTAATTATTTTTAAGAAGTTATTGGGTTTGGGCATTTTTCTTACTTGCTAATTTTCGGGATGAAATTATTTTTAAGGGGAGAAGAATGTAACGACCTAAAATTCCAATCATTCGAATTTGAAATATTTAATTGCTTTTAAATACTGAAAAGTTAATTTTATAAGTTAAATAACTTGAATTTCAAATATAATTATTATTTGAATATTTGAAATTGTTTAAATGATTAAATCTTGAATTTTATATGAATAATTTTTTTGAAATCTTATTATATTCAAAATAAATAAGAATGGAATAATAAAATTTAGATTTAAAAGTGATTTATTTGGTTTTGATAGAAATTCATGTTAATTAAACTATGAAAATAGCATTTCGAGACAATGTCTCGGGTTTAAACAAAACATATTTTATTGGATCTGCAATAGTGAGTTATTACATGCTAATGAATTTCAAGGAAATCCGACGTATCGTTCGATCATGAGAGTTCAAAACGCTTAGAAACCAATTACAGAAATTAATATAATATAACTGGTTTTGAAAAGCTATCTTCTGTGTATGATCGAATTAGGTCTCAAGACTAGGTCCCAAATTAGAATTTTTTTCCTCCTTACATCCTACAGCCGCCAACGATTGGAGCAAATATGACGTCGACTTCAACTAACTAAATGCTCGCGATGACGTAGTGAAGCCAATCAAAGATTGGATGGTGCTAAAGTGGATGATGGCGGCGATGAGGAAATTTTACGGTAAATGAGGTCATAGACCTCAGGGTGGCACTATAGGGGAACTAGGGAGGTGAGGACGATGTCGATAGGAAGGGGCGTCGAGGTAGAGCTCTGGCGTAGACATGACGGTCAGGCGCCACCTGAGGCAGCAGAAATGTCGTGATTAACAGCGAATCAACTTCAGCTCATTCTCAAGCTACTTGCCATGATTGAAGGTGGGACAGGTTGCAATTAGAGCAGGGGAGGTTGCGCCGTCTTCTAGCAATGTGCAGTGGTTGCAGTTGTAGCGAGGCAGCAACGACGATCGATTGAAGTCACAACTAGAAATGGGTTTGAACGCTAATGAGAGAGAGAGGAGATTTGAGGGAAGGGAACGTGATTAAGGTAAATAAGTTTTATAATTAATTAATTTTAAGCTAATGAAAATTTAAATAGGCTTGTACATTATTTAATTTGTAAATAATTCATACGAGGTTAGAATCAAGCGCGACAAGATGTGTTGCGATCCTATCAGCGAATAATAGGCTATAGAGTGGGATTGGATGGATTTGGAGCTAGTAGGAATTTGGGTTAAAATTGAATGTCTGTTCAATTTTATATCAAACCACAATGCTTCAACGATTATTGGAATATAGGTGAATTAAACTCACCTTTTTGGTATTATATAGTTGATAAAAATAGTTGATTGAATGTTTGGATGATTTACTTTTTTATCAGTTGGTTTAGTTTTATTCCAACCCTTAGAGCGGATGACCTTTTGTATGTACTCGATTAGTAGTAGGTGACCAATATTATATGATTGTATATTGTTTGTGATGCAGGAGGACAGGTTGGAGGGACCCAATAGGATTCCTTGCTATTGTTGAATTGTTTGCAATAATATTCTTGTCATATGAATTATTGGATATTCAACTTGATTGTTGGCTCTATTGGTTATGACATTGTTATATCTTCAAAACTTAATATCCATATTGGTTAAACATTGGGTAGCTATTGGCCTTATAATAGTATTTTAAAAATACTATGAATCGCTGTTTGTGTTTGAGTTGGTTTTTGAGACAAGAAATGATTTTAAATATGAAATTTGGTTTTAGAAATATTTTATTTTGAAAGGATTTAACTTACATTTTACTCCAATCTTTTCAACTATCTTTTCAATTTTATTTGTTTATATTTAATACTGTTTTAAGAATATTTAAATTTAATATTGTCTTAAATAATATTTATTTATATTTAATGTTGACTTAAAGTTATTTATCAATATTTTAATATTTTGAAAAGTTAAGTATTTAAATAATTAATATTTTTTCAAATTAATAATACTGATTTATTAATAATCTTTTGAAAATAATTTGTTAATATTTATAATAATGTTAAAAATTAATTATATCGTTTATTTAAAAATGTTTTGGAATTATTAAATATTATTTTTAAGATGTTTTGAAGTTAATAATTATTATTTAATTATAATGTTTATTATTAATAATAATAATCATTACATAATAGCGTTTTGAAATAAATGATTTTTATCTATTTGTAATTTTTTCAAGGCTTATAAATATAGTTTTATAAATGGAGTTTAGATCATAAGAGGGGTTCTATAAAATGGGTTGAAGATTTAAGGGAAGATTATTTACAAGTAAAAGGGTTTCATAAATGGTTAGATATTTATAAACGAATTTTAGAAATTGGTTATAGAATTACAGAAGGAGTTTTATAATGAGCTTAATGGACTTATAAAGAGTTTATAAAAGACTTGAGAAATAAATTATAAAGAGTTTGTAAATGATTTTAGAGACTAATAAAGGGTTTATAAATGATTTTTAGAAATGTATAAAATGAGTTTATAAATATTTAAAATTTACAAAAGAGATTAGAAATGATTTTTAGGAATTTATATAAGTGTTTATAAATGATTTTGAATTGTATAAAAAGAGGGAATCTTTCTCAGTCTTGTGAATATACTTATACCGCTGAGATAAGTATATGGATATTTTCTAAGTATGGAAAATATAAATGGTTTATGAATATGTCTTTGTAAAAGTATTTTCATACAAGTATTTACAAGATGACTTTAATTAATGAAAAGATTAATTAAAGAGGCTAATAGTTGCTTATGTACTTAACCAATGTTAATTTTTCCTTTGGAATAAATTCCTGATTTGGATGTGTGTTAGGGATAGTTAAATAACATACTATCAAATACAGACTCAAAACGTAATTTTGAAATATATAAGGGAAACACGTGAGTTATATGTCACACTCATCTCCAATAATGTTGTACTGTGTGTATAAATCTCGTTTTGTTCTCCTTGGACAAATGATTAGGAAATCCATCGACCAGCATTTTGGAGGTGATCTGTAGTAACACCCCTGATTTTAAATAACATAATTCAAGAGATTTAATTAGATTAATTAAATAGAATAATATATATATTAGAGTGATAAGGGGGATTGAGATTTGAAAACTAAATAGAGGTCATGCCTTAACTAAATGAAATCATAAAAATGAGTTTGTGAAATGGTTTTATAAATTAACTACTCAAGAGAATATGGCAAGGGTATTATGGGAAATAGCTGTATATCATAAACCCATAACCCCTAAACCCTAACCTCATTATCATTCACTTTTTCACAAATTAACTTGAAGCTAAGGATTCAAGAAATGAAGAATTAGGCAAGATCAAATCTCAAGTTTCTTATCCAAATAAGGTGAATAATAATCTAAACCATCTCATATAGGTTTTAATAAACTTTTTAATTTCAGGTTTAAAACCGTTTGGATGATTTGAATGATAATAGGTTTTGATTGTATTCCATGTTTGATTTAACAATAAATGTTTATAAAAGGTTTGATTCGATTTTAAGGTTAAAATCATATAAAATGGGTTTCGAATGCTAGGGGGATTATATAAAACATTATTCTACAAATGGGTTCAAACTTTCATAATTATTCAAGCTAGGGATGGTTTATTATGAATTTTGAATAGAACAAATATATAATTTCGGTTTAGAATTAATTTCGGAAATTATGTAAAGTATTTTGGGTCCAAAATTTATATGTATTAGAAAACATATTAAATGTGAATTAAGATGATTTTTGGGGATTTTTCCTAAGTGATTTGCTATGGAAATTAAATTAATTAAGTTTGGGGATTTAAATATCTTAATTGTTTTGTTAAGGGGAAGGGATTCTTTGCTAAAGTATTTTTAATTACTAGATGAATTTGGCAGCCTTTTAGAAAAAGATTTTAGTAAAGGGGTGTGACGACCAGTCATATGTTGACAAGCAAGGCAAGTTGGTACAAAGGAATTTCTTTAAATGTATAAAGTAAGTTTTGTTTCGAATTACAAACTTTCCACTTCCATTTGGTTGCTTTGGAAATTTTCCCAAATAGCCTTTCGAATCCACTCGAAACCAATACATGATATCAAATAGTTGGTACGTAGCGTATTGGAGAAAGGCGAAATGGGATGGTGTCGAAAGCTTGCTTTCAAAAGGATGACTCCATTTTAATAGCTTTCGAATCAACCCACTTGCCTTTTGTTTTTCTTTTGAAAGCGTTGTTGCTTGTTTTCCAAGAAGCTTTCGAAAGGATTTAAGTTACTTCTAAATAGCTTTCGAATGGATTGTCGCTTGCCTTTGTTTAAAAGCAGCTTTTGACTGAGTAGCTGCATATTAAGTTTTAAAAAGGAGCTTTCGAAAGGGTAGCTGTTTTTAACCTAGCCAAGACCTAGCTTTTGTCTTCATACCTTTTGAATAGGCTAAAAGTTGCTTTTCTTCATAGCCTTATAACAATGAGTTTATAGGGGAAGCTTTTGTTTTATTAATATTGAAGCCACTTTCCAATGCTTTCGAAAGGGTCCCTATAGTGACTTATATTAAAGGTTTCGAAGGCAATGGTTTCAAAGGGTCGTCTCAAAGCTATCCTTTCCCTTATTATTTTACTTAAAGGTTATTGCTTTCGAAAGAGTGGTTTCGAAGTTATCTGTTTCCCCGGAGTCTTTTACTTAGAGATTAATGTGTTTGTTAGGGTTACTTTTGCCTATATTCACTTTGACCAAGAAGTTATATTTAAGGTCAAACCCAAGATTTTGAAAGAGATACTTTCAAATGGTTTTGAAGCTATACTTCTATAAAACTTACTTGGACTAAGTGGTTTTGAAAGGTAAGCTTTAATACTTTCGAAAGGGATGTTTTAATGGTTTCAAAAGGAAAGCTTTAATGCTTTCAAAAGAGATATTTTGAGTGTTTCAAAAGGCGTATATTTAAACATTTTGAAAAGAAGGTTTGAATACTTTCGAAATATATATTTTAATGGTTTCAAGAGAGAGAGTCTAAGGCTTCAAAAGCATTAGTTTCCAAATAAGGAACCCAGTCTCAACTTTTAAGATAAACCCATGGCAATATGAAAGAGTTTTTGAAATGGCATTTAACTTTGGTGGTTTTGAAGAAGCTTTTCTTGTTAAAGATAATAGGTTAAGGGTATTGACCATTATCATTTGAAAAATGATTACAAGGAAATTAAATCATAGATGTTTATATTACTATGTTTTGATCGGTTATCATGTGTGCTTCTTCTGTAGACATATTAACTTTATAATCCACCCATAACTGCATTTTGGCCTATTAAGGGCAGAAAACCAGCTAGGTTGACCCACTAGTGAGTATAAATTGAGTTAACTGCTATGTGAGTAGAATTGCATCCAAGAGGCCAAGTAGACCGAAATATAGGATGCCCAAAGACTGGGTTAGATAGGTTCATAGTAAGACCATGCAAGCTATGTATGGAAAAAGTTATTGGCATGAGCCAATAGGTTCTTAGTGATCCTATGAAACTATATTCGGATTAAGTTATTGACAAAGAACAATAGGTTCATAGTTAACCCATGAAAACTATGATATGAGGGAAGTTACTGGAGAACCCAATAGTTTATAGTGAAACCATGAAAACAATAATTGGATGAAGTTATAGTAGGGGATAATAGGTTCTAAGTGAACCCATGAAAACTACAAAACCGAGCAAATAGTTTGTAAGCTTGAACAGGTTATTAATCAGCCCGTGAAAACTAATAGGTTAATAGTGACCTAAGAAACTATAACTACACAGATAGTCAAATGAATGGTGATGGAAAATCCAGAATATTTGCATGTTTACATATCATCATGATATTTTATTATGCTATGTCTTAACCATTGTGGATGCAGGTGCACAGTATATGGTTATTATAAATTTGGTAAAGATATTAGTGATGGGAACCCGTTCTGCTAAGCGGTGCGGTCACACAAGATATCTATAGGGTTTGAGATGGTGGGTTATTATTTACATCAGGATATTTATCTGACTCGAAGTTTATTTTTTCCCTTTAAACTCTCGGTGCCCAATTAATTTTGAGTAGTTTGAGAATTAAGGATTTCAGGTTCTCCTTTAGACGAATAAGCTTCTGAAGATATGCAGGATGCAAGCTAGCTACTAGGATTTTTTTTGAATCCACTGAGTTCTAGTTGTAATGGAAAAGTTGTTTATCTGCTTATATTTAGACTCTGATCAACCAAGGGGGCATCTTCATATGTCGCTCTTGGCGTATTTTGTAGTAATTATGTTTTCTCGGATGTGGTTCATGCATTAACTACCTTCATTGGGATTATATGATGAATTTGAAATATGATTTGAAGTGGAATGAGAAATTTAACTTAAGTTAAATTTAAAAAAAATTCATATTCTTGTATTTTTATTATATCGATGTATCTAACATTACTTCATTTGGTCATCGAGAATTAATAACTACGGATGACTACAGCATTCACAGCTGTTAGTTTTAGGCCTCCAAGTAAGTGATGTTACATCTCCTCTCTTATCTTTGATTATTTATTTCCTAAAGAACCTATAGCGATCCGGCTTTTCAGTCGTCTGAATTTAGAATATTTAATTGAATTTAAATATTGAGAAATGAATATTATATGTTAAATCAGTTAAATAATTGAATATTAATCCAATGTGAATAAAAATGATTTGTAGAGGTAATATAAATTCTATTTGAATTAGAATGAATTCAGTAAACTTTTAAAGTTGAATTTAAAAATTAATAAACATAAATCGGAAATTTTAATATTTAATTAACGTGTAAAAATAGTTATTTTTGACATTGTCTTGGATTTCGACGAAACCAATTTCATTGGATCCTAATATTATATTATTATAGGATTCCAAATTTCATGTCAATCGGACTTATCGCTTAGCCATGCGAAGCTGAAATGTGTAGAAATTAACTAAACAAATTTAATTAAAATAATTCGATTCGAAAATCTGTTTTCCAAATACAATGTAATTGGCTTCCGATATATATTTGATTATGTTTGGAATAGGGGTAAAACATTATGAACGCCAGGCGGCATGCCTTGATTGGAGTCCGGAATTATTTTGAGTGAGTAGTGATTTATATTGACTATAAATAGAGGACTTAATTTGCAAAACCCCTAAATTCATTAGGGCTAGCTGCCTTTATTAACTTCAATGGCCAGAATTCAATCATCTTTCCACCCCAGTCTCTCCTAATCCACACACAATTAGCCGAAGGCTTCCACATGAAACTTGTAGAGCGTGTCGAGATCTCTCCATCCAACAGTTGATTTTTGTCGAAGTTGCTTGGATTCGGAAGAATTGGCTCATGAAGGTCGCGCATTTCAGGGCGTTTTGTGAGGCATAGGTGGAGCTGGGGGGTTGCAGTCAAAGGATGTGGGTGGAGCTCTTATAGGCGCATGCGTTGAGATGTTTGGATTGTCTTCTAGGTGATCGAGGGTCTCGCAGATAGCAAATAAACGAAGCGACGTAGGGGTTTCGATCAAACCGAGACAAAGATGAAGAAAGGAAGGGTGCGGCCATAATTTCTCTAAACAAATTTGAAAGGCCAGATTTGATTCAAGGTTTAAAATAAATAAAAGTTATAAATTATGCTGTATAAAAATCATGCAAATTATAAATTGCATAACTTATTCATACGAGGTCGGATTTGCACAAAAAAAATTGCGTTGGGTTCGTATTATCGAGCAGTACATTATGGAGTTAGTGTGGATGGATTTGGAGCTCGCTAGAATTTTGATAAGAGTAAATGCTCGTTTAATTTTAACTGAAATAAAACGCTTCAACGATGACTGCAACCAAAGTGAGAAAAACCCACTCTTTCTGACCCGCTTGTACTTTCATATAAGTGGGAATATTTTATTATGCTATTTTGGTGACGGTTGGATGTTATGTATGTATGTATGTATGGAGTTGGTGTGCATGGATTTGGAGCTCGCAAGAATTTTGGATAAAATTATATGCTCGTTTAATTTTAATTGAAATAAAACGGTGCAATGATGACTACAACCAAAGTGAGCAAAATTCACTCTTTTTGACCCACTTATACTTTTATATAAGTAGGAATATTTTATTGTGCTATTTTGATGACTGTTGGATGTTATATATATACATACATATATGTATATATGTATGTATGTATGTTTATGTATGTATGTATATATGTCTGTATATGTATTGGATGTTTGGATGTCATGCTACAGTAGTTAGTAGTTGGAAATATTCCTGCCTATTGGAGCAGATAAGACCCTATGCGCTCCCGTGTATGAGCGGATGACCCTTTGTACGTGTGCCCGCCTCGAAGCAGATATTGTACATATTTTCTAATATGTATATTGCTTGCAGGTGACAGATTGAAGGGATCCAACTGGATTCCCCACTATGGTTGATATTTACTTACACATATTATTATATATGTTGTATTATGTGTTATTTGATGTGATGGATGCCATAATTGCTATTATTTATGTGAATCCCTTTATTTAGTACTTTTGCAGCATTGCACTATATTTTTGGAATTTAAAGTATAGAAATGATGATTTCAATTTAAATAGGATTTCAAAGTGATTCTGAAAATATATATGTTTTAAGAATTTTTGAGATTAAAGAAACGGATTTATTTTGAGTAGATAAAAAGTTAAGATTTTTATGTTATAAAAATTATGTCTTTGTGAAATAAACTAAAATATGGTTTATGGAATACGAAGTTAACTATTTTTTAAAATAAGTTAAATTAAGGATTTTAACTTATAATAAATGGTTTATATATATAAGATTTATTAAATTGATATTTTATAAATAAAAGTAATGGAATGATAAACAGGTTTTTATAAGTGATAGAAATGTAGTAATAAATTAAATGAGCAAATAAGATTTATGAAATAATGAAGTTATTAAAAGAATGAATTTGTAAATTAAGAGATTTATAAGTAAACAAACTTATAATGGGATTTTGACATATAAATGAGATAAACGAGAAACTGGTTAATAATGGAATTTTAGAAATAGAAGTTTTTATAAAACAAAAATGTGAATTATAAACATTGTTTTATAAATGTGAAATCCATTTAATTTGATAAGTTAAATATGGATTTTTATTAAAGGAAATATATTCACGTTTTTGAAGAGAATAATTCTTTAAATGAATATTTTAGAAAGTGATATTATATAATGGAGTTTAAATGGTTTGAAAACAAAATGAATTGTGAATTTACTTATTATTATGAAAAAGTTTTTCGAATATCCAATAAGTGAATAGGTTTTGAATATTATTATTTTAAAGATATTTTGCAGTGAATAGTTGGAAAGTGACTTGATTTATAAACGACTAATAAAATCGGGCCCATTGACTACTTACGTGCTAGATTTTATTTGTTGCTTTGATAACTAAACAACTAATTATCAAATTTGGCAATTTTAGTTTCACAACTTGATGTAGAAACTAATTAGTCGTACACTTAATACGTAACTAACTGTGTAGGCTTGATTATCATTTGTATTGAGAATATTGATTCGGATAGTGCGGAGTGATTTACTCCAATTTATCGAGCTTCCTTCTTAGCCAAAGGATAGCAAGTTGAAAGTTGGAGACATGATAAGTCTATGAGACTTGGTTTCTATTTGAGGTTGAGAAACGCTTTTGCGTTGTTGATGCAAAGACCGAGGTCAAATTTATCTAAAAACCACTTCAAACCAGCATATATGCGAGATTGTGCAGGTTGGTCGACGATATTGATATTTAGGATTTTCAAAGTGAAGGACCACTTGTTGATCATTTGGGGTTAAAATCCCAATGTATATATAGTAGCAGTAGTCTCTTCATTATGAAATATCCATTGCAAGAGCTGTCGCTACTAATCCTATATGATGTGGTAGGAGAGTACCTTCAGTTTGTCATGTTCCTGGACAACTTTTATGGACGAGTGTCTGGAATTGCATTTCCAAGATTACGTACATTGGATTTTACAAATGTACATCTATGGTGGCAGAGAAGGCAACTTCTCTTAGCTTAACACCCTCCTTAATACATATGTGCTCAAGGGTTGTATTTTGGTGGAAGGCAATTAGTAGTCAACGAGATTGTCATTGTGGCATTCAAAGATGATGATGATGTGATATGTGAAAGGTAATCGATACCTCTTTTGGCCTCACTTCCCAAAAAATGACTGAAACAGGGATAGAAGCAGTAAGGCTAAGTGGGTCGCTCCCATTAGGAAATGTCACCACTTTTATAGATATATCTTTATATGTTGTGACATTATGTATCTGAATATATTTTTTATGTATGCTTATAGCCATGGATTATAGGTCGGTAACGACCAGAGTGATGACATGTTCGATACTATCCAGCGAGGGGTAGGCCGGTCTAGTATTGGTTTAGGCACCTAGTATCTGGACCCAAGATACATCCCTCTAGAGGTGTACCGAGATTTGGCTCGGAAAGGTAGTCCCTTCACCTAGTCATTTGTACGGAAATCCAAAATCCACTACATGCCTTCTATTTTGTTTGTAGAGCCTGGTATTGTTGGAATTTTATAATAGTAACAATTTTAGCTATGTTGATCATTATTTGTATAATAGACACTATTATAATATAACATGATTTGATGTGAAAAGTTTTTGCTTATCGTAAGGGAGGACGTGGTCTTATGAGATACCTTTTGTTTTGATAAAGGAAAAGTTTTGATAACTTAATAAATTTAGTTGAGATATGTTTTCCTCACACTAGTTTACCAGGATGATCCGGTGCTCGAGTCAGACTGAATATATTTACATGTTTAGATTTGGTGTTTTTGGAGCTTCAGTAGGCGGCTAGAGATCTTTATGTCGTATACACAAATCTGTTTACTTTTCCACTGCATTGCACTGTTATTGTTATAAATTATCAGCATTTGTGAGGACATGATATTATCACTGTTCAAACTGACGATTATTTATTGTGTACTTTGATATTGATTTATGTTTATTACAGTTTCTCTATATAAAGATTATTGATTTATATTATATGTTATTCCGCTGCGATGTGAGATTCTGTATTGTTTTGGTTCTTCTTCTCTCTTCTTCTCTTCACTTCTTCTTTCTTCTCTCTTTCTTCTTACCCTCTCTTTTCTTTCTCATGATCATCTGCAATTTTGTTCATTCTGGGTCGACATGCATGGTTTTTGTTGGTTCATAGGGTATAGATTTGCGGGTCGTCACGAAACCGGAGTTGAGTTTACCGGAAACTATCAAATATTGTTTCATAGGGACCAAGATCGGATATATTATTCAAAGACCACTTCGATCCAACCCAAGCTTTTCGAAGTGAAAACATCTAGAAGATGATGGAATTTGACGAGGAGCTCTTTGAAATATAAGGATTGCTTACTAATCTTGAGGATGATTCCAAAATGGATGTAGGAGAAGTAATGACTTCAGTTCCATTCAGTCCTAGAATTAACTTGTATGGATGAATACTGCCATTGCATTGTTGCTTGGAGGCAGTGTTAGCATTCCACGTAGGAAGTGCTATATGAGAGGTAAAACGTCGCCTCAAGACTCATCAACCCGAAATGACTAAAATAGGGAAGACGGAATGACTAAAATAGGGAAGATGTATAGGGCTAGATGGGACACTCCCTAGTAGCGTATGATCATCCCTATCTAGAGTCGATATTATATCTCATTTGTACGCTTCGAGGCCCATTAACGAAAGGGTGATCATATTCGGTACTACTAGTCAAGTGGTAGGTCGGATCTGTGTTGGCGGGGGTCTAGATGTGGTCCTCGGTGTTATTTTATCTAAAGATGCATCGTTGCGGACGGTACCCTAGTAGCCCAATCATTGTATGGAATCCATTTTCCATTACGTGCCTTTACATTTTTAATTGTATCCTATTATGTTGGAATTTAATTATTGTAACAATTTAGGCTATGATTATTAAGAACTTGTATCTTAGACACTATTATAATATCAAAGAATTTCATATGGAAAACCCTCTATGTTGGTCAAGGTCTTGCCAAGTCCTTATTAATGAGTTATTAAGTGGCTTGAGTATAGCTTCTCACATTGTTAAGACTTTAATAATGATAGATGCGCTAGTGGTATGGCTTTTATAAATTACAAGGTCATATATAGTTGTCAAAGGTCTCTATGTTTATTACCAATAGACCAATAATGACGATGCTATAATTCTACCTTGAAAATAGGTCTAATTGAGGGAATCTCCATCAATTGACGTCTTAAATGGAAAAGTCTGCCTATTTCTCTTCTAAAAGTATTATATGGCGATAATAGAAGCCCGCTTCATATTTTGAAGTATTAAGTGGCGAATGGGTATGGAAGTATTGGGTGGTTGATAAGGTTTCATCGGTATTTTGTACCTTAGGAATGGATAGGTAAATAATCGAGTACACAATGCAAGGTTAGATTAGAATTGCTAACCTTAATAGACATAATGACTAAATTGAAACCAACCGGTATAAATTTATGTTATGGACAATTTGTCGATTTTCCATTTACTAGAACTTTGTTCTGACTGCTCCTCCTCATTACAACCCACGGGATATATTTAGAGGAACAGGTCGTTAGAGCTAGATGTGTTTAGTTGTTGGAAAAGTCTTATTTTCTCTCATGCTCGATGCTTATGTGACAATATGCTATCTAAAGAATACCATTAATTCCAAGGTAATAGTCATAATCATTATTCTTATCCTATTATTGTTTTCGCTATGAGTTTCAATTTCTATCAATATTTAATGATGCCCATGCATATTTGTAGGTACCAAATTCAATGATTTGTGCTTTGATGGACTTGGTTTTTGATTTTTTTTCTCGAAATTAAGGTTCTTTAAGGTACAGGTTGAGCATGAGAGAAAATAAGACTTCTCCAACAACTAAACACATCCAGCCCCAGTAACCCGTTCCTCTAAATCTATTCTATAGTTTATGGGCCCACCATACTCACTTCAAGTTTAATTTTCCATCGATCTCTAGTAACGCTCATGCTTATTTGCAGGTACCAAATCCAATGATTTATGATTTATGATTTGATGGAATTGAATTTAAATTTTTGTCGAAATTTAGGCCTATTAAGGTACGGGTTATCACTGACTCATTCTATAGTTTTCTGGTTAATATATCTAAGGTCAAATAGAAACATTGATGTGATAATATTACACAGTTCTCTCTAGTTGAGAATACCATCGAGCTTCAATATGTGGATAATCTGCTTTGATATATTTAAATCACTACACGAAGTCCACCGCATGACCTTAGTTGGGTCGAGTGAAAGCACTAGAAGTGACACGTTACTTAAGATAGAATTCGTCTTCTTAGTTATATAGGGTTAGTATCATGGTCAACTTAAATCAACTCAAAGTCAAAGTCCATAGTCAGAGCAGTTCGGTTAATAATAATTATTATCATTGAAACAAGGTCTTTGTGTTTGTATTGTAGATCTGAATATAGATGATACTGGAACTTTGACCGTTATTAAATTTCATAAATCCTAATGTGATATTGTTTTGACGAAGAGAATTGATGCAAATAATGGCCACTATTGAGTAGTGCTTAATAAAGTAAAATTGGATTTTACGAAAACCAAGTAAGCATTTGGTAATACTGTCACCACCTATTAAGTGAAGTGTGAATGTTTATATTCAAATTTTTCGATATTAATCGCTAGTCAAATTTACACCAAAGAATCATACGACTGAAATACTAAATACTCCTCCTACCAGCCGATTTAATTAAATTATAATTTTTATAAATTAATTAAATCAATTAATTTTTATGAAATATTAATTATAAAAATTTAATTTTTGTTTATCGATGTATATTAAATGTTTGTGTATATAGTAGTTATAAATACACTAATCGATATATGATATCGATACGCGTTTAAATTGGATTTAAATGTGTTAATTTCTTGATCGGGCTTGAAATGATTTTAGTTCACATATTGGGCTTGATAGAGTGTGGTCATGATTAGCCGGGGAAGGCTAGCCATATGATGACTAAAGGTGGGTTAGATTTTGAATTAAAAAGAGGAGAGAATGCAAGAGAAAAATAGGGACCCGGATCCATATTTTCTCTTTGTTATCTCCTCTATTTAAGGCTCTCTAACCCTGTATTTTTTCCACTTTTCCAATCCTCTAGACCACATTAAGATAGCCTCTCCTTCTCCCTATATCATAAATTTTCAAGCTTTAACACATCAAACAAAATTCAAATTGTTTGTCGGTGGTTGCTGCATTCGGAAGGTAGCGTTTTCGAGATTTAGCATTCAATTATGGGGTGAGTAGATTCAATGTTTATAAGTGTATCAATTAAGCTTTGGTGAAAGTTAATAATCTATTTAATATCATATATTGATGTGAATATAATGTTTATTTTGCCATATATGTGATTGAATAGCAGTTTGATAGATAACAAACCCTTTTGTGTCATTGTCGTCAATATTTGGATGAATGTGTTTTGTTATACATATGCATGTATACATGTATGTATGTATGTATATGTGTATATATATATATGTATGTATTTATGCATATAAACTTTAAATATATGTGCATATATTGCATTCGACAGCAAAAAAGTATATTATAATTCATTTATTTTGATTTGGAAAATAAAAGATAAATATTATTTGATACTAGTATAGTTAAAACATATGCGTAATGCATGCGCGTGCGCGTACACACACACACAAACGCATACATACATACATACATGCACACATATACATACATACATACATATACATACATACATATATATATATATATATATATATATATATATATATATACATAGACACACATTACATTTTACAGCATTTGTATATGCATATAAAGTAAATACAAAATATGTAAAATTTATATAGTAAAATTTATACATCTTTAATGCTACTTTTTAAAAATTATGTTTTTTATTTTAAAATTATTTTCGTATGGAAATCATAATTAAAAACATTTTTTGGTTAAAATTGAAAATAAAAATCCATTTGTTGGCCAGATGATTATGGTTTATTATATAAATACACAAACACATTTAATTTTTATTTATATCAAAATGAATTTATGAATATATATACGCCCATATTTTTTGTATATATATATATTATCATTTACTTATATAATTCTAATATAGTAATATTTATTTGTAAAACTATACTCTTGTTGTAAAAAAATTTTCAATATATGTATACACATATATAAACATTTAAAATTATTAGACTAATATAAATTTGAATTATTAGACTTGAATACAATGTATTAAAATATTAACTATATATGTTTATTTATATTAAATTTATAAGTTTTATAGTCGTATATTATAATAAATACTTATGTATAAACATTTACACATATATACAAGTATACATTAGATGGAAAATATGTATACGGAAGGGCAAAAAATTCCACTGCGATATAAATTCCAATATGCATACACGAGCACATTAAACCATGTACATCTTTTCTGTTGTATATGCATGTACAAACATATGTGTATATGATGCACAAATTATACTATATGTTGATCATAATATTAATTTAATAAATTAAATAAAATATTGATATTATTTAAAATGAATTTAGATAAGATCAAAATAAATTTCGACTTTATGAGCCAAATAAGTTTAAAAATGGAATACTTTTTTTAAAATTACTCATTTATGTGTTGCGTGCT
Organism: Allium cepa; assembly: GCA_030765085.1. Taxonomy (NCBI): domain Eukaryota; kingdom Viridiplantae; phylum Streptophyta; class Magnoliopsida; order Asparagales; family Amaryllidaceae; genus Allium; species Allium cepa. The sequence goes on from CM060943.1 coordinate 196,187,029, forward strand.
GGCCTTATTCCAACAATGGTATCAGAGCTAAATAGCATATGCAGTCGAAATTAACAGTATCATGGATAACTTATTAAAGCCTACCCATAAAATATGGTGTTTAGAAAAGTAGCATCTAAGGCTGGGTTTGGATAATTAAGTACATGCCCTATCTGGCTACTAATCTGACTCAAAGGGACGAGGTATGTCCGAAGGTTATCCCTAATAAAAAGGCCAATTTAAATTGGACCTTGGTCTAATTTCAAAATTATTTTGGAATTAAAACAAAAGTTTTTAATTTAAATATTAAATTAGCAAAAAAATAAATGTTATAATATCACTTTTTAAATTGTTTTGAAAATTAAAATAAAAGTTTTAAATCTAAATGTTAAATTTGAAACTAAAAATATTTTAAAATTATAATATAATTTTTTTAAATATTAATAAGATAAATGAATTAATTGAATAAGTTAATTAATTAAATATGTATACATGTATAATATATATATATATATATATATATATATATATATATATATATATATATATATATCATGGTATATGTTATGTTGTCTTGAATTGTTTAGAACAATAAGAGTATACATATATGTTGTACAAATAGAAAAGATGCAAAATAACAATGAAAATTTTCGAAGCTATTGTGATCCCAGAAAGATAGAGGCATCGAAAAGTCGTAAAATGGAAAAATGATGTCAGAAAACAGTGATGCCAATGTGACGCCATTTAATCATCCAACAAAAACAACAATGGCATCGAAAATGCGTCGAAACATGCAGATGTCATTCCCACGTTATTGTTATTTCCATCGTGTAAATAATTGGCATTAGAAAAGCGTCGGTATTTTCCGACGCCATTCAGATGTCTTTTTATCCTTTCTTCCTTTACTTTTCTATACTAATTTACATAGATTATATAATTTTAGTAAACAACATTACATAGTGTTCAAATTATACTTAAGCGTCTTATACACCAATGTCGATTATCAACAGTCGGATTTAAAAGTGACGTATGTCATTCTATGGGAAACGATCAGTTGTTACCAAAATTTTTACATATACTCTAGCACTTTTAATGATGTAAAATTACTAATTTTCAATTCATTAATATTTAAAAAAAAACTAAATATGTTTATTTTATTTAAATTTCATAAAACATTGTCAAATAATAGAAGCCGTCCTAATGCCTTCAATGTTTTCCAACCTCATTCGGACGCCAATCCAAACCCCACAGGTCTAAGTCGCTCATAATTATTTCCCCACTTTCGTTACACCCAGCCTACATACATTCCTAAAACCGAAATCCTAGATACTCGAAAACAAAATCTCAATCCATTTCCATCCCCGTCTTCACCTCCACCTCCACCCGAAGATCGCCTCTTCGCATCTTCAACCGATGACCGTGAACACTAATCTGCAGTTCCACCACCAGATGACCGAGAACACACCAATCGATCAGATAGTTAGCTGACCGCGAGCACTAGATGGCCACCAAAAGGCATCGAAACATGCAGATGTCATTCCAACATCTTTGCTATTTCTGCCGTGTAAATAAATGGGATCATAAAGGTGTCATTATTTTCCGATGTCATTCCGATGTCTTTTTTATCTTTTCTTCCTTTACTTTTCCATACTAATTTACATATATTATATAAATTTAGTAAAAAACGGTGCATAGTTTTCAAATTATACTTAAGCATCTATACAACGATGTTGATTTTCAACGGTCGAATTTCAAAAATTCATAATAAAGACGGTCAGTTGGACCGAGCTAGTTACGTATGTCATTCTATCAAAAACCACTGATTGTTACCAAAATTTTTATCATATAGACTAACACTTTTAATGATATAAAATTATTTAATTTCAATTCAATAGTATTTAAAAAATAAATAAATAAATATGTTTATTTTCTTTAAATTTCATAAAATATTGTCCAATAAAATGAGTCGTCCGAATGGCGTGACCACGTTCGGCCGCCAACCCAAACCCCACACGCCTACGTCGCTCAGCATTATTTCCCCACTTTCATTACACGCAGCCAACGTAGGTCCCAAGAACCAAAACCCTAAATGCCCGAAAACAACAATCCATTTACACCCGCACCTCCACCCCCAACACCCCCCCCCCCCCCCCCCCAAAACCCCCACCCGCATCACCACCTCCACCTCAACCCGAATTCACCTCTCTGCATCTTCAACCGACGACTGGGAACACCAATCTACAGCTCCACCAGACGACCGAGAACGCATCGATCGGTCAGATAATTAGCTGACCGCGAGCAGCAGACGGCCACAAACACCAATCTGCAGCTCCACCACCAGACGACGGCGAACACACGCATCGGTCAGGTAATTTCCAGTACTGTTGTTATTTGATTCTTTTGTTATATTGTTTGATTTTTCTGTCATTTTGTTTAACTTAAAGTAGAAAACTCCTTATTTAGGGAATAAGTTTAACAAGTCGACATTTCGTAAGTTTAATGGTACTCCTTATTTTGTTGGCCTTTTATTTTCCTTCAGTGTGTTGACACTATTTGCTAAGTTTGACAAGAAGGACTTCTGTCAATGTAACGTTTCGTTATTTTCTTCTTCTATTATTCCAACATGCATTTTGCTTTACAATCATCACTGCTCTCAACTTGTTGACGAGGAAGTGATAACTAATCTAGATTGTTAAAAAAAATTATGCCTACAAAGTTTTTGATTGGTCCGATTAATACTTATTTTACCATTTTTTACAAAGTTAAAAAATGATAAGCTTTCTAATTGCATCGACAAAATGAGGTGTGAAACTATGGGTAGCAAATGGCTTTAGGAAATTATCTATGCTCAGAATGTGGAATTAGACCGTCTTCTCAAGATGAGGAAGAGCAGTGGCTTCAACTGAATAATGAGCATGTTATGGCTGAGGTTTGTTACTTTCTTTAGCTTATCGTGATAATATTTATCATATTTATTTATTACATCTTTAAGGATCAAAGTATCGGGAAACTAAAATAAATTACTCAGTTTATATCTGTTGAGTCTTTTTAGTGAAGTGTTTTAGCATTAATTAATGATTTTTTCATCTTGGACAGATCTGTGAAATAAATGATTTTTTGCAACCCATGCCAATAGGCAATAGTGGGGACTGCAAGCGTAGCTTCTAACAACATTCTTCAAATTTAGCAAATAGTGTACTGTGTTTACCCTAATAAATACGGTGGCGACAACCATGGCAATGAAGCTGGTGTCTCCCAGCTTCGCTTTTGACGATGCGGTCATTCCTTGCCTGCCTCTAAAAAATAAACAATCTAGTCATGACCATCGTATTTCTTTCTTTCCATGCATTTTCATTCTTCTGTGTTTGAAGAATCATTTATGCACTTTTTAAAATTGGGAATTTGTAAGTCTGAACTACTTGATCATTTTTATTCATAATAATTTTACAAGAAACAGTCTCATATATTTAAAAAAAAGTCCATAGAGGATGTTTTTATGATTAAACCACTACTAATTTGGCTGCTACCTAAGATTTCAAATTAGTTTATGTATTCGTTCAAAAAGTCAATGAATACTAACTACATTACTACTTCTAATTAAAACGACGACAATTTAAAAATGTTTCTTTTTCTTTATTCGAAAAAAAAACAAGGAAAACTAATTTAAATTTAACAGTAGTAGTATTAGACAGGGGACACTCACTAGTCCTATCTATTTTGCACTACCATGGAGCTTTTCACTTTAACAATGTATGATCTTAAAATGAATGTTCGAATCTATTCGTTACTTAAGCAGGAACATTACTTGTTTAATGTTTCATTTTTAGGATCTGTTTCCAGCTCAGTTTGCAAAACAGCACACTTTTGTTGCAAAGCTTTTATTCGTTCATGTTTCCAGCTCCAGCTTAGTTTGCGAAATCCTTCTACTAAACCAGTTTCTAGTAGACAATTGGTAAATCGATAGGTATAGATAATTTCAGTAAGCGGATATATTTCCAGATTATTAATGCTTAAACTTATTATCATTATCAAAATTAATGTGAACAGAACTGGTATTGCTAAGGAAAACAGCGACGGAGCAAGCAGCAAAGCAAATGGCAGCAGAGCAAAGCAAATGGCACGTCAGATTGACCACGATTGGTTGGATCGACCATCGTCAGGACCAGGACCATGCAGAAGATGAGTGAAATGTTTTGCTTGAAATGCATGTATGGTTTTTTTTTTTTTTTTTCCTCCAGACATTATGATGTATATATGATTTGATTAGTTTAAGTTGTATTATATAATACTGTGAATGTTGTGTGCTATTTAAATGTTTCATTGATTACATCATTGTTTTTTGTTGTTCTATAATGTTGGTGATCTATTTTGTTTAATTGAGATACATGTTTCATTGCTCGTTTGACACTGTTGAAATGAATGTTTTTATATTGAGTTTATGGGATAGAAATACAACAAAAATGCTATAAAATTACTTTGGAAATTACGTTGGAAAGAAGTAGAAAAATCCGAAGTTTGTTTTTTAAAAATGGCGGCGTCGGAAAGAAAAGTCGTCGAAAAGGCATTGGAAAACACATGCATCGATAAGGTGTCAAAAATTTTTTCCACCCTAGTTTTACTGATGGCATCAAAAATAGATTTTCCGATGCCCAGTCAACGCCATTTTAGCGTCGATAAAATGATTTTTTTTATTGCACTAAAAGAATGTTCAAAATAAATAAAATATAACTAAAATTATGTAGTTAAATAATAAATTAAAGTACATGCATATATATATATATACACACATATACATACATACATACATACATACATACATACATACATACATACATATATATGTGTGTGTGTATGTGTGTATGTATGTATGTATTCTACTATAAAGGTTATATTGTTTGTGTATATTCAATATAAATGTTATAATTGAATAATATAATAATCAATTAGTGTTAATTAATCAAAATAATTAAATAAGGTTTAATTAATATAATGTTATACACAAAATATTATATAAACTAAATAAAGTATAAAAGTTATATAATAACAAAACTTATATAACATAAATGTATAATGTGACGACCGCTCTCACCATCAGCGTCCAGCATATCTGTATAGTGCACTGTGGAGATACCTGGTCGATATTGGATGGTAGGCAAGGGTGTGAAAGAAGAAAAATCCAAAAGCAGAAACCATAGAACATCTCACAATGCATAGACAAAATATAATAATCAAATAGATGTAAAACATGTAAGATAGAATATAACTAAATGAAATAGAATAATCAGAGTACCTTGATTCATCATAGTTAATATAAAGAAAAATAATAGAGTTTATACATCCGAATCTCCAAAATAAACTCTATAGTTGTCTCTAAGCAATACTAGTACTGGCAAAGCTCCATAGTACTACACGATAGAACATAAGCGATAGTGAACTCCAAAGTATGATATATGAAAGCGTAGTCCCCTGCTCATACTCCACACAACTCCAAGTGCTATTTAAACATGTTATCCTTAATCTACTCGTTTAAGGATAACCGAGATAATAAGAAGCAAAATATAAAATCTCGGGTCAGACAACAGTCTGGTTTGAGAGATACTTCATTTCAAAATATTGTAAAATTCGTACATTAGCACCTACGTATTAGTCGACTAATATGAGACGTCACGGCTTGGGTTACGGGATATACGGTGGAAGTCCCAGTAAGTGCCTGCTTTTGGATTGAGGGTATTAAGTGGCTGTTGTAGGGTCCACCTTCTTTCCACTCAAGAAGTATTAACTGGTCGGGATTATCTTTTAGGTGCGGTAGTGGGAATCTTCGTTAGGGGTTTGCTTCGAGGTTGAGGTATTAAGTGGTTATTGTAGGGTCTGCCTCTTTCCTTGAAAGAAGTATTAAGTGATCTGGTGAGATTTTTTGCAATGTCAGTTAGAGAGTACTGGAGAGGGGTTCGTCTTAAGTTTAGGTATTAATTGATGGGGATCTGCTTATGACATATGTATACAATGGTCAAAGTCTGTCTAATTTCCATTAAAGATGTATTAAGTGGCTCGGGTACTTTCTCTCACATTGTTAGGGCATGATTGACAGTAGTTGCATTGCACCCTCGTTAGAATGGTAAATTTGGACTGGAAGGGCCTCTAGGCTTCAGTTGGAGGTATACTTGGTAGGATATAGTATATGATGCATAAGAGATATTACTTGTCTAAATGATTGTGCCCAAATACTATTATGGTAAGACTTGAGATTTTCATTCATCGGACATTGTTGTTCTGATTCCCTCCTCATTACAACTCCCAAGCTAAGGGGTAATGATGTTGATGGAAAAGGTCAAGGTGACGATGAAGATTTGAGGTAGTTCTATTATTTATCTATGTTTTGACATATTTTGGTTTACCCAATTTCAAACATATTAATGTTATTTTGAGATATTGTATATGGACATTTTGGAATGTTGTATTTCTGAGGCTTGGTTTTTATGAAATGGGTACTTATTTTGTTTTATATTTTATCTCTTTCATTGTGAGATTCTAAAAGCATAGATTCATAGTTCTATATATTATTCATTTTGTCATTTTTACGAACCAGCAGCCAGTTTTGGAACGGACCTAAGGTTCAATGGGCTTTTATTTGGTGGAAAATTTGGCCTGTTCCGAATAGGTTTATGCATTTGGTATCTGAGTGTAGGTTACCCGATCAACGGAAATAGTCACACGTAAGAGTGCATATTTTTTATTTTTACAAGTATTTTTCAAAATTCCAACTATACACACACACTTTTAAACATATGCAAACATATTAGGTATATTTTTATTTCAGCAAATGATACCATCTTAGAAAGTTGTAGCTAAAAGATCAAACCTATAGATAGTTGATTATGGCTGAAAACAATAGGTCAAAAGCTGGAACCCCTCCCTCAAGAAATGCTCGCCATTCGAGGCATGCCAGAATGGTTCAAGCGGTGCTTAAAGCATGCATAGCAAATTCTCATTCTTCAACAAGCTACACTAGTGGAACCCCTGCTCTGCTCGCTGAAGCAACACCTCGCCTACTAGACTTCCCCAAAGTGTGTAAATACTTCTCGAATATAGGTGGACAGGTGTATATGAGAGATGAAGTTTTGTTGAAACAAATTCTTTGATTAACGAATGTGAACGTATATTTTGGGAGCCTGGATGGGGAGGCCAGATCAAGAGAAGGATGCTTGCACAACATTTAAAGGGGGAGGCGCAGGATTGGTGGACAGTTGTAGTTGAACAGAATGCAAAGGAAGGGATTACTTGGGTTAAATTTAGGGCTCGCTTTGAGTCACGATTCATGTCCATAGCTGAGTTAAGTTTATAGTTGGAAAAGTTTATATAACTGAGGCAAGGTGATTCCACATTGAGGGATCATGTCAACAAGTTCATAAAATTAGCTAAGTTTGTATTAAGTCGGATTGGCACCCTTACGAAGAAGGCTATAAAGTTTGTTAAAGGCTTTAGGGTAGTTGTTTTTAATCCGAATTCCCGCAAGCACCACTTATGAGATGATAGTTGAAATGGCCTTGCTTCAGACTGTTGGCATTGAGAAAAATGAGAAGGTAGGACAAGATGCAAAGTCAGGTTGGAGGTAAGAAATGATGATTTTTGTAACGACCCAGAATGTTGGTTTCTTGATTTTGAACATTTAATTTATTTCAAAATTTGAATTATTAATTGATTTTGAATTTGGAGATTTTGAAAGAATTCGTAAAATAGTTTAACATTTCAGATATAGTGATAAATTGAATTTAGGTAAAATAGTAAATTGATATTTGAAATTGGATAAATATGGGAATCTGATGTTAAATGGGAAGAAAAATGATTTCTAATTTGTTTTGAAACTCTGATTGAATTAGAGTGATGGTATTGGACTTTTGAATGGATTAAAAAGTCAATAAGTTAAAATTTGAAATTTATATATTAATTTAATAGTGAAATTAATATATAATAATAGTGTAAATAATTAGATTTTGATATAATGTAAATCAAAACGATTTCTAATATGGATATAATTCTTTTTGAAATATAAAAGAGTTAGTAAGTTTTTAAGATTGAAATTTCAAGCAATTTTTTCAATTTTGAAAATCGCTCGATTTAATCGACGAAATAAAATAGCCTTCCGAGGCACAATCTCGGAATTCGACGAAACCGGTTTTATTGGATCCGTAATAGTTTATTATTAGCGGATTACAAATTTCGTAGCATTAGAAGTTAACGTATGGTCGTACGGGATAGAAACGCGTTGAAATAAATATCGAAAGTTTAATATTTTAATTCGATTCAAAAAGCTATCTTCCACATACGATCGAACTAGGGCCCAAAATATGTTCCATTGTGTTCGGAATAGGAGTAAAACATTATAGACGCCAGGCGGCACGTCTCGTTTGGAGTTCGTTTGAAAAAAACATGTTAAAATTGAAAATAATATTAAAATAATATTGTATACGTGTATATATACTGTTGAAAACAATGAAACCATAGCAATTCTATATGCAGTCGCCACAGTTCGGTTAATTGCCGAAAATCACCATACCTTCCCTTCGAATTCTCAAAATCCATCGATTTTTATGAGAAATCTTTAACTAGAAAGTTGTAGAGCTCTTCGAGGCGAGCAAATCCAACGGTGAGTTTTCGATGTAGATGCCGGATTTCACCAGGAGGTGGTGGTTTAGGGTTCGCGTTCAAGCACGATTTCCAAGGCAAGGAGAGGACTGAGTGCATCATGTTTTTGGACATAGGTAGGGTTTGCGATGGACTTCGTCGTGGAGGCATTGTATCGTCGTCGAACTTGACGAGGAGGCGACGAAATTGAGGGGGGGACCGATAGGTTTTACTCAACCTAGTGGTGAACGGGAAGATGAGGTAATAATGAGTGGCCACAATTTCTTTTTTCAAAATCAACGGCTCGATCTAAGATTATTTTAAAAAAAAAAGAGTTTATTTATATAAATTTATATTCAAATCTTTAAAATAGCATAACTTTGTCATGCGAGGTCGGATTTGGACGAAACAAGTGGCGGCGAGATCGCAGCGACGAATACTACTTCCTGGAATAGATCTAGAGAGGTTTGGAGCAAGTGAAAATTTTAGGTTAAATCGAACGTGTTCGATTTGATTTATAATCGGAACGTTTGACGAATTAAACTCAATGTGAGTTATTCTCACTCAATTTTAGACCACTGGCTTTAATTTTTAAATAGTTAAAATTAATAAATGATTGATTGGTTGAGTTGATACATTTTCATTAGTTGAAAGTGATATTATATTTAGTAGTATATATATTGGAGTGATTGATATTACCGTATATATATATAGCGGATGAGAGACTTTGTTCCCCGCATAATAGCGGATGAGAGCCTTTGCTCCTCGCATAATAGCGGATGACCCTATATACCGCGATATTCCGCCTCGAAGAAGATTTGGTACTTTTAATGTTGTGCTAACATCTGTAGATGCATGAAAACAGGTTGGAGGGATCAACTGGATTCCTCAAAAATGTAAAATTTAATTTCACATATAGTGATACATGTTTGCTTGAATAATCTACGATAGATTATTGTGTGATTTGAATTGATTGAATGTGATGTAGTTAACGTGGATTTTTGGTGTTATAAATACCAATAAAAATATGGTTTAAATTGGTAAGGAATTGTAAATATGGATTTTGAAGTAAAATGTTTATATAGAGTTTTTTTGGGGTAAATCTATTAGATGAAGTAAATGGTTTTGAAATTGTAGTGTAACTGTTTCGGGTTATTATGAACAAGGATTTTGGAATAAAGTTATCAAAGAATTTTTATAGTAAATGCTAAGTGGCACTTGTTTTAATAAAAGAGGTTTTTTAAATTGATATTTTTAGTAGATCGAAAGGATAGAAGTGAATTTGGAAATAGGTATAAAATTGGTTATACTGGAACTCAAGTAAAGTTTCCAAATTTACGAAGTGAAATTAAAATCGAGACATTGGGTTTGTTTTAAAAGAGGGTTTTTAATTATTAACTTAGTAACTTTAAAAGTGTTAAAAATATTCTAGAAACTAGTTATTTAATTATTATAAATTGTTTAAAGCATATTAAATGATTAATTAGTTACTTGTAATGATTGTTAAAGATTTATTATCATGTAAGAATTAGTCAGCATTTGTTGTTGAAGGATAAATATTAAATATTAATATGGTTTTGTATAATAACCTTTATTAAGTATATTTGGCTAGATTAAAGTTAAAAATTTATTTTAGAATTTACAAGCATTATTTTGAGGTAATTTCTAAATAAAGTTTTCAAGAAGTAATGGTATACTTGCATAGCGTAAATCGGAGGCAGTAAGTGTCTGCAGTTAAATTTTGGATTTCTCTAGGATAGAGACCTAACCATTGAGCTGTTATCCACGGTTCGATATCGTAATGGTACTTTCCACATTCTTTTAAAAGGATTTTAAAATATTTAGGGAAATATAGTTTCTGAATTTATTGAATTCGATAAGATAACTACACATATTTTGGATAAAGAGTTTTAATTTATTTAAGATTAAATTTAAAAGAGACTTAGTGTTTTTAAGTGTAAAATGAGGTGTTTAGTTGAATTGATTGTTCATTTGATAGTTAAATATTTGACTACAAAATCTGGACCTAAATATAATTTTGGAAATATCTAGAAGAAGCAAGAGATTATAGTGTACAGTTACCTATCGAGGTGCTATACTGTACGTGTAAACTCGTTTCGTTGTTCTAGGACTTTGTTAAGGAAATCCGTCCATTAATGGTTAGGAGATGATCTCCGATCTTATCTTCGTCTGTTTATTTCCTAGAGGACCGGGGTTGAGTGTATTGGAAAATATCGAATGTTATTTCGAAGAGACCGGGATCGGATTTGTTATCCGAAAATCATTTTGATCCAAAAAGTACGTTTTCGAAATGAAGACAGGAGCATGTAATCGAAGTTGGAGTAGTGAAGTGTAAGGGCTAATTGCTACTAATCCTAAGGGTGATTCCAAAATGGATGTAAGAGGAATAGTACCTTCGGTTCCGTTCGGACATGGAACATACTTGTATGGATGAATGCTATTAGAACACTGTCATTGGAGGACAATGAGAATTCTCAATGAATATTTATAAAAAGGTAATCGTAACCTCTAGCCTCATTAATTGGGAATGACTGAAAAGCATGGGAGATGCAGCAAGGCTAAGTGGGTAGCATCCAAGTAGGGTATGTCTATCCCCTTTCTAGATACCCTCGGATATTATTACTATGTTTATGGAAGGAGCTCGAAAAAGGATGGGAGCACTCGGGGTGGTAGCATATTAGAGCTATCCAGGTCAGGGATAGTCCGGTCTTATGTAGCAGGAGACCCCGGTGTGGTCCTCGGTACGCTGTCTAGACTCTTAGCGTGACGAGCGATACCCCAGCGCCTAGTCATTTAGATGGAATTCATTCTCCAATAAGCATCGTACGGTTTTGATTGTTCCCAATTATGCTGAAACGTGAGATGCAAGCATTTCAACTATTTGAATGAGTATTTGTACTTAGACACTATTATAATATTAGAGGATTTTGATATGAAATGTTTTGGTTATTGTAAGGTAAAAACCCATCGTGTTTATTTGTGACATAGTCTTACAAAATACCTTTGATTTTCAAAGGTTTTAATAAAGCTACTAATTCAAATTGAGTGTGATTTCTCACGCTGGTTTTCAAGACTGACTCGGATGTTATTTTATTACAATGCTCGGGTCAGACCGAGTATTACAGGTTCAAGTTAGGATGCTACGGAACTCAAGGGACGAGTTGGAGACCGAGATGTATTCACGTACTTGTTTTATTCCGCTGTAGTGTTTTGTTTGAAATTACCAGAAAATTGTGAGAGCGAGTTGTTATAACTGTCCAGGCCAGTAATTATTGATTTGTGTACTCTGACGTGAGATATGTATATTACAGTTTTGACTTGGGTAAATAGCTATTTATATTGTATGTTATTCAGTCTGCTATTAGATTCTATTTTGTTTAGTCCTTCTTCTTCTACCTCTTTCCTTTTTCCTCGACAATCTTTCTGACACTCGATAGTTCGGCATGTTTTTACGTTGAGATTATTTATGTCAACTTTCGAGGGTCGAAAGGGTAGGTCATCACAGTTGGTATCAAAGTTTATGTTGGCGATATACCAGGCTTTGGTAGGGGATTACTCATTAGAGATAGAGTCAGTAGTACTCTAGAATGAGTTGAGTGCATTAATAGATATGAGCACGTATTGGTTACTGAATATAAAATGTTTTTATATTATGTTGACTTATCAGTTGAGTGTTTATGAATTTTGGTCGGTACGGGAAGTACAACCGTATCGATAGGGCTCTTGAATAAGATAAACCGACATATTATTGTTTTAAAGTAGGTAAATGAAATAATTTTACCCAAAAATTATATTTTTGATATAAAAGAAATAATTTTCTGAAATTATTATAGTGTATATGTTTGGAGTATTGGTTGTTAATATTATGATTGAACAAGATTATAAATTTTGAAATGGTTTATATATATAACCAAATGGAAATTTATAAGTATGATTTATGCAAAAGAGTATAACTAAAATTGGATTCAAACCAGAATGTAAAACCCAAAAATTTTGGAAAATGTTTTAAATTGGGGTTGGAACTAAGTGTTTGGGAATTTTTAAATCTTGGGAAATTTTGAAATGTTTTCCAAAGTGTTTGAAAGGAATAATGGAGTATTATTTTGAGATATTTTTGAATCGGAAATGTTTTGAATGGATTTTGAAAGTAAGGAAGCACTAAACCCACTTCAGTCATTGGAAAATAATACTGGTGATGATAACCACGTCATCAGTATTCATTTTCGAGTTTCTAAGTGATGGATTGCTATAGTGATTGGCTGTGATTATTTGTTTTGGACTTGTTTGATAAACAAGTTCATTTAGGAATTTCCAACGGGGAACTGTTTTTGAAAAAACCAAGTGGCTATGAGATTTCAAAAGTATGATTCGATATACCATGGGAATATATGTATATTACGATTTCAAAAAGTTTTGAAATAAGAACCTAACGGTTGAATTCTAGGATTTCCATTTAAATGTTTGTAAAATCAGGGGAAATCAATTACTGAGCCAATAATTTGAAGTTGATATAGATTAGAAGGGAAAATGAAAATTTAATCTTGGAATCAAAATTTAACTTGAGTAAATTAAAGTGAACAAGATTGGTTGGAACTTTACTTAAGAAAAGTTGAATAAAATAGAAATTGGATTAGAATTGAATGGAATATGAAGCTGAAGTGTAAAATGATTTTATAACTATAAGTTTTAATTATTAAATGAAATGGATAAACTTAAGCTATGAAGTGATATAGATAATCCAGAGTTGTGATTATAAAATGCGAATAGGCTCAAGTGAGCAATATAAGATTTTAAGTAAATAAGTTTTTGAACTTAAGAATTGAAAATGGTTCGATATTATGATAAAACAATATTAAATTCAAAATTTTAATTTAAATGGGGGGTGAATTAGAATTGAGTAAATTGAATATAAAGTTGAATTGTTAAGTAATTGTATATCTATATGTTATAAATATAAAGTGTGAATAAATACAAGTAGAAATTCAAGAAAATGAGAATAAATAAGTTGGTGCAACTTATTAAACTGGAAAAGTGAAATGGTATAACCAAGTTAAAATAGTTAAGAAATTGATAATAAAAAATGAATTCAATTTAGGAATAAATAAATTGCATATGATTTTGGAATATGGATTGGATGAGATTTGATATGAACTTAAGACTTTGAAGCTTAATATAAACTTAAGTAACAGTATGGAATATTATAATAAACCTTAGAAATAAATTATGAAATTGGTAGTGTTTGAAATGAAGCATATGAAATGGTCCCCAAGTGTTATAGTATAAATTAGATATACTAAGTAAATGAAAGTAAATAAATTGAATGAGATCAATTTAAAATGAATTAAAGTTTGGTTACAACGGAAACTTAACTTAAATGATTATTTATGAAATGATTCATAAATACAATTAACATGAATTGGAATGTTGTTTAATACAACATAAAGCAAGCAAAGTGGTGAATAACATAAATGGGCATCAAATGGAAAATAGAAATATTTAGAGTCAATTTAAAAAAAGGTAAATTGGAGTTTAATAAAATGGATTTGCATAAAATGGAAGTGAATGTAAATGGAATGCAAATAAATTGATTATGGATCAATTTAAAATTTAATAAAAGAAAAATTATGCAAGCAAAGAACATATAAATCATATTGGAGTGAATATGAGTTTGGTTGTTGTAAATATAAATTGAGTGTAACAAATTTGGTTGTGAATCATTTCGAATTAAGCGAAATGATATAAATGATATATGGATCCATGGAAAGGAATAAAATTAGTGTTGGAACCTTAAAATTGCTTTTAATATATGATTGGCAGGTTTGGGTGATGAAGCTTTTGTATTTGGCTTGTAAATAAATGAAATGTTATAGGAATTTCATGTTTATGAAACTTATGTGCTTATTTTGAATAAGTACAGGTACATGAATGTGACGACCCCGACTTCAACCTTCGAAAATCGTCATCTAATACATCACCCGTATTCAAATGCTAGAGATTCAAACGTTAGAGTCTGGTTCGCTGGAGTCATAACGCATTAGATGATAACAATAAAATGGAAACAAAATAACTTTCATTCATTCACTTGATGGATTTCAATATTCTTACAACAAGTGACCAACATCATCAGAGCCTATATATACTGCACAACAGCAGAATACAACATAACAGCAGGAAAAATAACATCAACTGGGTCTTCCAATAGAGAGTTCAACATACTGCATCTTCATTTCCAAAGCTCCAAAGTCCAAACCAAAAATCTCAAAACCAAAAGCTTCCAAACCAAAGACTTCCAAATCCACATCTACTTCCAGAACTAGCTCTAGAACCTACCGATAACCTGACTCTAAGCTGCCCGTGTGGAAAATTAGGGGCACCTAGAGTTTAGAAAAAGGGAACAATAAACTTGGAGTCAGTCATGAGAATGGTGTGAGAAACATAAAAACAGTTATTTGTACAAAAAGAAATTCGTTCATGCTTTTGGAAAATGTAACAACCATAAGGTCTCCCGGCATACACTCAAATGCAATCGCACACATTGGAGAGGTTTCTCATTATAGTAGTCAAACATGCTTGATATGTGAAAATCCTTTTGATATTATTTTTAATTCTTAGTGTGAAAAACATTTTGCAAGTATAATATTAATCTTAGCTAGCATACGTACCATTATAGTATGCCTACTATAGCTACCAGGTTAAATGGTAGGTTCTACAACTGAAATCGTAAAGGGCTCGTATTATTTGTTTGGATTTCCAACAAATGGCCAAGGGTAAGGAACTTCCTTTATCCGAATGGGTACGCCTCTGGAAGGATGTCCCGAGAACCTAACCGGATCTCTGCCAACACAAGGCCGGGTTACCTCTGTAACTAGGTAACTAAATGTCACGAGTATGCCATGCCCGGTTGTAACCGACCTTTACCGAGGCGCCTCAAATTCCAACAACGACACAAGTAAAATATATGGGCTCCATCCCATAATACCACTTTTTATCCAGAAGGAAATGCACATACCCTTAGGGTCGCGAACCCCATAACCTTGCTGCATCCTTTCCTGTTTCAACCATTTCCCAGGGTGTGAGGTTCGATGAAGTCTCGTCCCACAAAGCTACGCTATACACAAAAGCCATTGTTCGATCAATCAACGCCCAACACTTAGCATGCCACATTACCAAATTGGGAATATATCACTAATAACTATTAACTACATAACCTCTGAGCTCGTACGTCTCAGAGAAGGGTGTTAAGCTAAGAGAATAAATTCTCCGCCACCAAACAAAAATGTATTTGATGGAAACCAGCTTTATATCTCAAAGTGTAACGTCAGACATACATCCATACAAGTCCATCCTGCTGAATGGAACCGAAGGCACTTCGTCCAATTAAGGAAAGAAGTCCTTGCATATCCGGATATCCCCAATCTCGTACCTGAAAATAGAAGATTTAAACCTAAAAGATAAAAAGAAAAATCCAGCAAACCTGTACAGCAAGCAAAACAGTTCAAGTCAGGCGAATTCAAATAAGAAGATAAAGTAGTGATTTAAAGCTACATATCTGATCGAGCAAGCTAAGATTTAAAATTAAAACTCAAAAGCTAAGCAACGAAACTGAAAATATTTCAAATTAAGCAAGCAGATCATAGCTGGGCCAATTTAAAGTTTCCAAAATTTCAATTTCCTGACCACTGTCCTCCGTCTTCAATCCAAGGTGAGAAAACCCTTAATTCAGGACCTTGAATCTATGAATTGATATTGTGATGAATCTTTGAGTTGCTGTGCAAAATGTTTTACTATCCTATGTGTTTGCGTGTCTGAATGTATGTATATACATACATGTGTTATACCCTGTTGAAGCTCAAAAATTTAGAAGAAATTTTTTATAGCTCCCTATATATTGAACAATAGGCAAGGATTTGTAAGGATAATATGACTCTAACAGTGTAATTAACATTTTAAAATTTGTTTCAAAATATTTATATTTAGAAATTAGCCTGGAAAAGAAAAATAACCGTGATGATCTCAATATTCGATGAAAATCAATCATGATAATTTAAACATCTGATTATATAATCTGAATCGAAGTACCAAATCATGAATTTTAAAGTAAAATCTATGGTTTTTAATTTAGTAATTGAAGCGAATTTATATGTTGATCAAATTTGGGACTTTTGTCATTTGCCGTTGATCAGCGTCGTGTGGGGGCTTATGGTTTGGCATGAAAGAGACCGGGGTGTAATGCGTCATTGGAAAAATGTATGGATATTTTTCTGATGGCTGCAGTGGCTGTGAGGTGGCGTAGTAGGGTTTGTTTAGTAGTTTTTGTCTGTGCTGGATTTGAGGTGATCGCGGCGATCATGGCACACCGGAATGAATCGCACATGGGGGATGGGATCAGTGGTTAGAGATGCAATTGTGATCGAGGTGGCACGTCGTCTAGAGGTGTTGTTCTCCGTCGGCAGGCGGTTTTGTTGATCGTGTTTCTGGATGCTGTGAGTTGTATAGCTGGATCATGTTCCTCTGGTGTTATCGGTGAGATGAGTGGTTGAGAGGATCGATGGGAGTGTCGGCGACGTGGAGAGGGTTATAGTGATCGCCGGCGTCGACCGGCTCCGTCATGCATATGCACGGTGTCGGTTCAGTGCATCAGAGTGTTTGGGTAATGGAAGAAGAATGTTAGCCCAAGATTTCTTCGATGGTTTCTCGTGTGTGACTCGAAGCCGTTGAGGTGAATGTCGCATGCGTTTGCTCGAGTCGATTTTGTTTCCAGCATTTTAAAACTTGTCCAGATCATTTAACAAAAATGAATTTCAAAACTTGAAAGCAAGTTAGATTTTAAACAATGTTTTAACCGGTTAACGAAGTACGAAATGATTAAGTTTAGAGTATGATGTTTTAAACAAAATTCAAGTTTTAAAGGTATGGGTTTAAAGTTTTAAAATTTGTTTTTAACAATAGTTTTGATCGATATAAATATCACCTTAAACAAAATCTTGTAAATTTTGTTCCTAAATGTTTTCAAATTAAAAAGGTAATTTGTTGAAATTTAAATGTGGATTAAAGTTAAAGTTTTTAACTTTAAATAATTAAAGAATGATGATTTTAATAAATCAAATTCAAACTTTTAAATTTAATTTATTTTAAAATGGAAGTCAAGAGTTTAATGTAATATATGATTTTTCTTAATTTAATCATGTTTTATTAACTAAAGTAATTAAATTATAATTACTTAATCAACTAAAATGATTAACTTGGGTAATTCAATTAAGATAAATAAATTTTTGTAATTAATTAAGAGTAGTTGATTACTTAATTAAGGATTGATTTATCAAAGTTAACCAATTAAGAAAAAATTAAGTAATAAATAATTAAGAGGTTAATTACTTAATGTCAAGAAGGACTATTAACTAAGTCATTAGTGATTAATTAATTAATAATTAAGGGAGCGTTCACACCTAAACATAATAGACCAAAGCTAGCCAATTGGTTGATTTGCCTGGCCATTGATAAGAGATCAAAAGATCGACTCCAAGCTGAAATCACTTCTATGTTCGAGTACTTTGTGTTAAGCATATCAGTAGTTACGAAGAAGTAAGGAAATGAGACGACTCTTCCTTGAACTATTTCATAAGAAGATCTTCCCCTCCACATCAATGATTTGGATTTCGCTCTTATCAGCATCTATATATTGATCCTCAAACCATTTCTCATCAACCAGATCGTGTGCTCTCCCTTTATGCTTGATGACTTCTTTACCTTTATCATTCATATAGTTATAGCTCTTTGGAGCTAAGAAGTATCCTATTCTGATTTTATCTTCCAGTTTCATTTTACCTAGGATGGTAGAGGAAACTTCATCGTCTGGCAGTGGGCTTCCTAGAATTGTAGAGTCAGTATCGGTATAGTAACAATCATCTCTGGAGATGTATTTGTACATATGGATACGAGCGCTGGTAGAAGCATTCTATTTGAACAAGAAAGAACATCATAGGGAGAAGAGTCATGTTCAACGAAGGTATATTAGTTTAGGACTACATGGCGAAAGGAAATAGTTGTTTCCTAGTCCTCTGGCTTTGAGACTTCGTAAGCAGCCGGGTCATTCGATTTGGCATGAGAAGCCACGGATTTTCCACTAGGATTTGCGATCCCAGGTAAGATCGGTTCAGGATCAAGGGGTTCTTTTCTATCAGATAGGAAAGGCTGTTGCACAAAATGTACTTCTAAGCAATTGCCCCATAGATCCTATGTCTTAAGTTTAAATGGCTTCTAATATTACTTTCTCTGGTTCAACATCGCTATCATGTAATGGAAATAGCAAACGTATTCTTTCTTTAGCCCTTTCAACATCGCTATCATCGTGTGATGACTCCGTTTCGTTACCCTTTCAATATCACAGAAAAGCGCTTCCAGATAGAGTGTCCAACAATGATTACGGAAGTCGTTATCATAGAGGAAAGCTTCAAAGAAAGCATCTCTTTTATAATTGCGAAAACACAGATGGATTTTCTTCTCAACAAATATTTTTTTTCCACAACAGGAGTTTGAAGAAGGGGAAGGGGCCCTCGACCCATGTCCCATTCTTAACTGATAGAAATCTATAGTCGGTTTGAAAGAAGGCAGTCCGAATCATTGATTTAATAGCACCCGAGTCAATTTGAATGATCAAAGCCTCCCATAGATAGTTTTCTTGTGAGCGGCCTAAGGAAACACAGTAAATCTGCCTCCGGTCAATATTAGATCAAACAATAGGGGACTGATCCAGTATATTAGCACTTACCTTTTTCTTTTTTCAAGACAATAGGTGCTCGCGATGGTACTGTTCCCTACCGAGACAACAGACACTCTCAACGGATCCTCCACGCGCTGGGCATACCATACCTCTTTCGTGCGTCTTTCTGGGAACAACAGGCGCCCGGAGGAAGGCCGACCCGCCTGGGTAAGGTTCTTCATATGAGAGTGATTCGAATCTGTTTCCATTCTTGGTTTGGTTCGGGCCCCTCTCAGGGTCTTCGAGCGCGCGGCTCCTCTCGATTTTTTTCGTATAAGGGAAGGAGTCTAAATCAATGGACATTAATGAACCATCATTGATGGACGTTGCACATGACATGATCAAAACACGAACTTGGATTTTCTTGAACAGTGCAACCAGCAACATATGAATTCCGAGCGCTATCGGTCTACAGAGTTGTGGTTAGGGGTGAAATGCCACTCGAACGCAGAGCTAGCTGGTTCTCCCCGAAATGAACCAACGGTTTTAATGAAAAAAGACAGGGATTTTCTCTTTTTTGAACCTTATGCATCCAAAGATGCACGTACGGTTTAAAAGGGATATAATGTTGTCCTAATCAACCGACCTTATCGAGAAAGATTACTTTTTTAGAACAAGAAGTTGATAGTGAGATCTCAAATCAACCAAAGTGGATGATTGACTCATTCCATACTAGAAATAATTGCGGAAAATTCTTTGATAACACACGAATGTATAACTCCCCACGAATTTCAATTGCACTTATATCCATCACCATAGGAATTGGGTTCAAGCTTTCCCCAGCCCCTTTTCATCAATGGACTCCTGACGTATACGAAGGAGTGCGATTCGCTCTCTCCACTCCCCTCGATCGCTTCAGACTTTGGAAATTTTTTTTGTTGGTAAAGTTATCTTACGTTTTCGAGATTCATTAACTCTCCTACCCGGTAGCCTTGCTTCTTTGGGCTCTACTTTCTGCCCTTGTGGCATTTCTAACTATTCGGTTAGCGTCTTTCACTTAATGAATCACGCCTTTTTCAAAGCATTACTCTTCCTGAGTGCGGGTTCGGTGATTCATGCCATGTCGGATGAGCAAGATATGCGGAAGATGGAGGGGCTTGCCTCCTTGTTTCCTTTAACCTATGCCATGATGCTCATGGGCAGCTTATCTCTTATTGGATTTCCTTTTCCAATTGGATTTTATTCCAAAGATGTGATCTTAGAGCTCGCTTACACTACTTACATAAAAAAAGAAAAAAAAGAAATATCATTCATACTCATAACTCAAGTTGGGTAATTCTGAAAAAGTCCGAAGGTAAATCCTTAGGCATTTAGCACCTGGCGTAACAGCTCCCGGTGCAACAACAAGTACCAGCTTAACTTTGGGGGGGGGGGGGGTGGCGAGTTAGTGGCAGTAGGTAGCAAAGTAGCTTTGTTACCTATTCCGTTAGGAACTGCAGATTTTTTAGTCCATCACATTCTCTTCTTTTCTTAAAGTAGCTCTTACTCTTCCTTGAGTTCCAGAGAAGTTACACTGAGCTTCCGGCAGTTTATTGAAGTCCGTCTATCAGTAATCCATTGCTGTTACAAACCGGAAGTAAAGAAAGTCTTCCCTTCCTACTTCTTTCTTAGCTTCTCTTTCGCTGCGCACCTAAATTCGCGCCCAGAATAATTTAATCAAGTAATTAGGGTTAATTAATTAAGATAAACTAATTTATAATTTGAAATTAATTAGTTAAGTAATTAAGATTATTTAATTATTAATTAAGGATTAATTAATGAAAATGATTAAGGATAATCACTTATTGTAATTTAATTAATTAAATGGTAATTAATTTAGGGTTAATTTATTTATTTATTAATTAATTAAAGGTAATTGATTTTAAAGTATAATTACATAATTAAAGATTAATTATTTAATGAATAAAGGTTAATTAATTTATTAATTAAGATTGATTAATCAATAGTTAAAGGATTAATTAGTTAATTAATTGAGGTTAATTAATAAATAATTAAAGGATAATTAATTAAATGATTTATAATAAATTAATAATTAGTTTACCGGAATTAGTAGTTATTCATAAGTAATTATCCGATTTAAATTAATTAGATGATTAATTAATCTGACTTATTGGTGTTTGGATTCAATTGAATGATGAATTGTTGATAACTTTGATGTGTAATGCTGTTTTAATTCAAGCTGTGATGAATGTAATTTATGTTACCTGTGATAATTGTATATTACTTATCTACGGATCTGTGAATGGAAGATAAGCGTTATAGAGATATACCGCTTATCTATAATTACTGTGCTTGAATCTGTGATGACTGATGATGTTGCACTATTAGGTAAAACCCCTGGACTACACTATACACACATAAATATGGATTGCACGAGGAAATTGGTTAAGTCACAAATTTTTCAAATGATTTTAAAGTTGAAAGGTTTTGGAAATGAATTTGGGTTAAATGTAAAAAGGCATTTGAAAAGGTGTTTTCAAAGATAAAAGTTATTTTGAATAACTTGATAAAGTTTTGAAATTTAAATAATTTGATTTGAATTTGAATTCAAAATTTGAAATTAAATTCTATGTTTAGAAATTATGGTTTAAAAATGTTATATAAGTTATAAATGTGTTTATATGGGTTTGAACCATTTTAAAAGACACTGTTTTGGGAATTTGAATTTAACCCAATAATTTTAACTTGTACAAATGAAATCGGATTAATCAAAGGAATAGTTATTAATTAAAGGTTAATTAATTTATTAATAAATGATTAAAGAATAACTAATCAAAATGGTTTGTAATTAATTAATATTAATTAACCATGATCAGTGTTTATTCATAAGTAATAAATCTGATTTAAATTATTCAGATAATTAATTGGTTTTGCTTATGGATGTATGAAATGTGCGAATGCCTTGAGATCTATAATGATTCTATAATGTGGATTGTTTTGATTGAGCCATGTGTGTATATTATTTATCAGTAATGTATTTACATATTATCTGTGATGCATTTACATATCTATCTGTTAATCTGTGAATGATGATAAGCGTTATTGGAATATACCGCTTATCGATATTGATGTGCTTTAGTCTGTGATGTGATGATTGATGTTGTTACACTATTGTGTAAAACCCCTGAACCACACTTATACACACAGAAATATGGATTGCACGAGGAAATTGGTTAAGTCACAGATTTTTGAAATGGTTTTAAAATTGAATTTTGAATTCAAATGGTTTTGGGAAATGGAATCGGGTTAATTATGAAATGCTTTTGAAAAGGAGTTTCAAAGATAAAATTTATTTTGAATAACTGGATAAAGTTTTGAAATTTAAATAATTTGATTTGAATTTGAATTCAAGATTTGAAATTGAATTCTTTGTTTGGAAATTATGGTTTAAAAAGGTTGTACAAGTTATAAATGTGTTTATATATGGGTTTTAAAACATTTTAAAAGCATTGTTTTGTGAATTTGAATTTAACCTAATTTTTATACTTAAGGGGATTTAACTTGTACAAATATAATTGTATTTTTCTGAAACGAAAACTATTTGTTTTCTAGTAATAATAGCTTTCATATAAGGAAAGGATTTTCAATTTGTGTTGAAAAGTTTCAAGTTTGAAATGAAATTGTGAATTGTTTTGAAAGCTATAAATGAACCTTTGTGAAAGATTATTAAACCTTGTTTTGAAATCGAAGAGGAGTTTAAAAGGTGTATCTTTTATATAAAAGATTTGAATTGGAAACGAGTTTGAAAGCTATTAAATATTCGATTTAAAGATTGAATGAGTTAATCCAAATTGAAATGGAAATTGTTTTGAAAAGCTGTGAATAAATCTTTGTGAAATCTGGGTGAACTTTGTGAAGTGAATCTTTTTGTCTAAAGATTTGAAAATGGTAATTTGTTTTAAACCATTTGAGAAGAAAGTTTGGGTTTTAAATTGTGACTTAACTGAGATCCCATATCCATATGTTTTTAAATATTGCGCTCATTATTCGGTTTAGCCAGGAGAGGACCCTTGTGTCATATAACCCATTCCGAATAATGATACGACGTTATGGATAGCATTTGACGACCGGTGGTGAAGGCCGGATATTTTCAAAAGTGAAAGGATAACTCGTCGAATGTCTCTGCACCGACTGGTCCATGATATAGAGACTCCATATGTGATGGGAAGTCCGGACATGATTAGGGATTATCCGGATTTGCAAGGGCTTCTTCAGAAGTGCCTTCGGTTCTGTTCAAACCCGGAATAGACTTGTATGGATGTGTGTCTGGCATTACTTTGAGATGTAAAGCTGGTTTCTATCAAATACATTTCTATTTGGTGGCAGAGATTTATTCTCTTAGCTTAACACCCTTCTTTGAGACGTACGAGCTCACAGATTATGTAGTTGATGGTTACTAGTGATACATTTCCAATTTGGTAATGTGGCATACGAAATGCTGCCGATCATTTGTTGATCAAAGCATAGACTTTGTGAAAAAGTGTAGCTTTGTGGACGAGACCTCATCGAGCCTCCCAACCCGTAATGGTCGAAACAGGAAAGATGCGGCAAGGTTTCAGGGGTCGTACCCCTGGGGTATGTCCATTCCTTCTGGAAAAGGGTGGTATCATGGTATGGAGCCCAGATACTTAACTCATGTGGACACTGTAAATTTTATTACTATGTGATGTTGCTTTGTGATTAAGGGCCATTGGATAAAGGTCGCAAAAGACCGAGGGTGGCATATCTTAGGTTTTATTCCCGGGAAGAGAGTAAACCGGCCTTGTGTTGGCAGAGAGCTGGGTAAGTTCTCGGGGCGTCCCTCCAGAGGTGTACCCATGTGGCAATGGAAATTTCCTTAGCCTGACCAATTGTTGGAAATCCAAATCACCAATACGCACCCTCTACGATTGCAATTGTATAACCTGCCACCTCAGGTGGTAGCTATAGTAGGCATAGTATAATGGTACCTATGCTGGCTAAGATTAATATTATACTTTCGAAATGTTTTCCACTATGCACTAATAATAATATCAAATGGATTTCGCGTAGTAAGCATTTTTTACTATTATAAGGAGAAATATCCCCCAAGTGTGCGATTGCATGGTGTGTGTGCCGGAAGGCCTTATGGTAGTTTCATTTTCCATATAGCATTGCGGATTTCAATATTTTTAAAAATCTTTTGTTGTTTGTTTTAAAGGTAAAACTGTTTTTGTTTGCTCATATCAGTCCCATGACTGACTTGGAGTTTATTGTTCCTTTCCTAAACTCTGGGTGCCCACAATTTTCCACACGGGCAGTCTAGAGTTGAATTTTTCAGATAATCGAGTAGTAAGAGTAGATTCGATAGCATTCAATCTTTGGATTTTGGCAATCGCAATTGGATCGAGTTGCTTCATTCATCATGATTGCTTTTGGGTTTGAGCTTATGACTTGGAGATCTTTGGAGCATTAAATTGGAATGCAGCTTTGGATTTTATCTTCTTTCTATTCCTTTGGAGATGCATTCTATTGAAGATATTCTTTCCGCTGTGTCTTGTATCTCTGATAGTATTTGTAAAAACCCGATATTTTCAACCATTCGTATCCATTATAAGTGTATAGGTAGACACTCATGCCGAAATTGAATTGCTCAAAATACCGCGTTGTAAATAAAATTTGGCAAATCTCAGAGTATACAGTAAATAATAATCACAGATCACAGATACAGATTATTTAATAATGCAGCGGAAGTAAAAGAAATAGTAGTTCATGAAGCCACTATGTAAATATAAGATACATCAGAGTTAAATAAGATACAACAGAAGAAATAAAGTACAACAGAAGTCTAAATATGATAACCAAGTATAAGTTGAATACAATACTGGAATCAACAGGATAACGGGGAGTGAAATAGATAAACAAGACAAGCAGATAATCTCCAGCGATTCCAATCTCTAGGTGGAAATCCGAATCTGTGAATACTCAGGCTGACCCGAGTGTAAATAAAATACAAACACTCGAGTCAGGACAATATATACTTATATAATGTAAACCAACTCAAGTGAACTGTAATAAGGTACACGTAACTTAAAGGATGCCTGGGACCGCCCATCCTCTAAGGATCCGTCAAACTATTTACTATGTAGTAATATTTCTCTATTATAATAATGTCTACAGTAAAATAAACATACTTTTAAATAGCGTTCCGGGCTACCCATATCACCCGTCACACATAATAGTCCCAGTAGTCCATCCAATATCATGCCATCTCCACTCTGGGTGACTATCAGAGGATATCACACGGGCTACGGGAGAAAAACAAACTAGTAGTAAAGTCTCGGTATGGTAGGTGACACGGCACACAAGGCAATGCCAGGGTAGATATACCAATTACGCACACGGGCTGGTGGTAACGCAGCAGCCACATACGCCCACCTCGGAACACACTCCCATATCAAAATCGAAGGATGACCATCTAATCAATCACAAGTAAGAGTATAATATCGAAGGAATGTGTCCGATCGGAGGAATGACCTCAGTTGGCCCGAGATCGCTCCTTTTTTAGCCACCTTATGCCAACTCACGGGAGTTGAGTCGACGTAATATACCTCAAGAACGTCGCCACCATCCTACTTCATTCTGGAATCTCCACCGCGTACACGGTTGTCAAAGTGGTTTTCGGTATCGGCAGAGAGTATGCCAGATATCCGATCCCGGTCTCTTTGCCAACCCATCGTTATTATAACCCGTAGCTATAATTTTAAAATGGTATTTATACTTAAAAAAAAGAATATCATTTCAAATCCAAATCTTTATCAAAATAAAGAATAAATTAATTCCAAACCATTTCAAAAACATCAATCTTTCCAAAACTTCCTGTCAAATCATTTCAATAAATCAAAATATCATATCTTCCTAAAACTTCATTTCAAATCATTTTAATATATCAAAAGATATCATATCTTTCCAAAGCTTCATTCAAATCATTTTACTATATCAAAATATCATATCTTTCCACAACTTCATTTCAAATCATTTTAATATATCAAAAGATATCATATCTTTTCAAAACCACATTTCAAATCATTTTAATGTATCAAAAAACATCACATCTTTCCAAAGCTTCATTCAAATCATTTTACTATATCAAAATATCGTATCTTTTCAAAACCGCATTTCAAATCATTTTAATATATCAAAAAATATCATATCTTTACAACTTCATTTCAAATCATTTTAATACACCAAAAATATCATAACTTTTCAAAATCACATTCATTTCAAATCATTATTCATTTTATTCAATTTAAAATACCATTTCAATTTACATTTCAAAACAGTTTATATTTCAAAAATCATTTTAAATCACAAAAATGAAGTTATTATATTTAATAACTAGTGCATGGCCCGTGCTATGCACACGGGCATTGCTGGGATGGAAATGTAATTGTAGGTTATACTAAATAGATCTCGCAGACTGTCGGAATAGTGTACTTTGAAGTTAAAAAAATATGGAAATCCCTGTTCTCATTTTTCACCAGTTAATGATGTTTTTCTGCTTCATACTAAATGAACTCATTCTGCTCAGAGTGATGGTATAATTTTTCATCTCAGAACAGTATGTCATGCCCTTTCTCGTTATCTGGGGTTTGATTTTACAGTTTTCTTTTCTTCTCTCAAATGTGATACACAATATGTTTTTTTTATACAGAATTTATAGTAGCAGTGATCAAGTGAATGCTTTGTTCTTGTTTTTTAAGTAAATCTTTAAGTAGTCATTGTAGGAGTTTTTATATATCATACATAGAGAGGAAAAGGTACAATCACCAAATTCGAAGACATTTTTTATAATTTTAACCCTACGTTAGTGTACAGTAAAGAACAGTTGGAGCTGTTGTAGTGTATGAAATAAATAAAATAATCTTATACATTGTAAATCACAAATAAACAATGACGGAATAATGCAGTGACTGAACTTGGTATTTATTTCTGCATCCATGCCACTGCAGCTTTAGCCATAAAGGGATACAGAAAGGCATCCTAGAATCTTGAACCAATAACATCGTTATAAACTCTTAGACAATCCAACAAAACATGTGGTTTATCCAAATAAGCATTAGCGACAAAATCAATTTGTTCTGATACCTCAAACAATTCTTTTATCGCCATTCTTGTTTTTAGTTTCTCCTGGCATGGGTGTAACTTTACTGATTAAGGATAACAGTATGAAATACTAATTATCTCATCAATTGTTACAGAAATTTCATTGATTCGAACTGCTGCTTGGTTTTATCATCGATTCAGATTGTCTATGCTATTGCATGACATATTACTCCTCAGATGTTGCTTCAAATATATTCGGACTATCATTGTTGCAGCCAACATTACTCCTTCTATGAGTAATTCATTTCGTTGTTATTGCACTCACTAATCGATGCGGATACAGTAAACTTTGATGCTCAATTGACTACCAATCTTGTCGACCTGAACATGCTTTCACATAGCTCCATTTAGTTAATTTGTTAGTTGATGCACATGCTCACAATTCCTGACCAGATAAAGCGTAATGTTATCCAGTAACCTAAATAGAATCCCCCATCATTCTGTGTTGACCGTATTATA
Source organism: Allium cepa (assembly GCA_030765085.1). Classification (NCBI taxonomy): domain Eukaryota; kingdom Viridiplantae; phylum Streptophyta; class Magnoliopsida; order Asparagales; family Amaryllidaceae; genus Allium; species Allium cepa. The sequence continues at coordinate 196,214,993 of CM060943.1, forward strand.
ATGTTGTAGCATCGTTTATGACTTCTATATCTGGCTCGTACACAGTTTGACAAAGCGCATCAGCCCAGAGATAATGTCACTGTTGCTTCACATTGCACTCACGATCATTATACATAGCTACGTTGTTGCTTTACTGCTAGGTAGAACCTGATACACTTGTTTGACGTGTTGCTAATGGAAGCTGAACGTTCTAAAGTTATAGAGATGATTGTGAATGGTTTGGATGGAGTTGTAACTGGTGTAGATAAAAAAAAATCGTTTTGTTCATTTTCATACCTGGCTACGCACGTCCATCCTCAGGCCTCTGTAAGAACGTTGTATCTGATGTTTCACCTTGCACTCATGCTCACCTTATTCAGATCAAGCACGTCTTCACCTTTTCACAAAGTTGGCAGTATGAACGCTCTTATCAGCTTGTTTCAAAGTATCCAAGTTACAATCTATTACGTTGATAATAATGCAAGTGAAATATGTTCTGAATGTGTAGTAAAAATTTGAAATGTAACGGTAATCTATAAAGGATGTGTCATGATAATACTCGTTGTAACAAAAAGTGAACTAACCTTTTGTGTACACTGGAAGAGTTCATTCCAAAGTTACCGCAAAGATTGAAATATACATATAAAAATGGTGGTAAATCAAATGTGGGAAAAAGTTACTAAAACCTGCTTGACAACATGACAATTTACATCTGAAGTATGATATCAAAATTAGGCAAAAAAAAAACTTGCGTACTGTTTAACCTTGAGCAAGATAAGTGTACATCTTACATTATCTTGAGGATTTGTCTATAATGTTAATTAAACAATGGATGCACAAATAGTGGTCAGCATAAATTTAAAGCTATTATATAATTGACCTTCTGTTAATGAAAATCAACAGTAGCCAAATAAAATTAACTTCACCAAATATCCAAAATCGTTAACACCACAACAGAATTTAAACTTGTAAAAATTGAATCCCAAACCGACTGAAGTATGAAATAGAGATTGAAAAATTGTTCATAGCTAGTTGTATTATTACAAATAACTACTGTTTTTCTTCTTACAGGTGTTTTGCAGCACATAAATTTATTTAGCAGATATATTACAGTTTCTACATTTTTACCTAATAGAATGAAAGTTTATAATCCGTAAGTGGTGCATTAATTTATATTGATGTTTATTGACACATCATTCAATTTAATATGCACTGGAACCTATGTGTAGATGTGTACAGATTAATATGTAGTGGACAAAAGTGATAGCTCATACTGAAGTTTGATTCATGCAGGACATTGAGTTGACAATTGCTTGTCAGTGTAATAAGGTAGTACAGAAATAAGATGCGGAAGAGGGAGTAATAAATATGTGCAAAAATTTTTACTGACCAAACCATACTGCTGTAAAGTGCGTAAGAAATATGTATGTACTAATGAAATGTATATGCAGTGAAGTACATACGAAATATATATGCAGTAAACTGCTTTCGAATGTAGGAAAGATTCGTGAAATTTTTTAGTAATGAAATGTACATGTGGCGGCGAAAAGAATAAAAGCGGAACTAAACGTGTATCTTAACTCTGTTTGTAGTATTGCAGAATGTTTAAATTAGAAGTGGTTAGTAGTAAAGTGAAGTGGGTATAAATGAGCCATAATTGGACCGGATTAATAATTGTCATTTAATACACTGAAAATACAGGGGTACAAACGTACAGATCTTTAAACAAACACAAACAGATGCAGTAAGTAAATACAGTTGGATAGTTGCAGACAAAGTAGAAAATTTAGGACTGGGTAATACAGGGGTAGGATGGTGCTGCGGGCGTACGATAATGCGCCTTGCGATTGCCGTCATGGCTGCCTACTACTTCCTCTTACTTCCACTCAGTCGTCCACGTTTTTTCTGCTTACCATCAGGCTGCATGTGACAGTTAGGCTCATTCTTCCGTCCGACGGTGTGTTCAGTTATGCTGCCGTCTTGTAAACAGTCGTCAGTCTCCTACAGTAGTATATATGGTAGTCAGTTACTGTGTTATGTGGAAATAAGGGTGGAGTGTGGGTTGGAATGCAGACCTGTTTAACTTTAATCTTTTCTGTGTTTATCACACCTGGGCAATAAAGCAAAGTGTCGATAGGTAAAATGTTTGTCAGATATCGTTACAGGAATGGACGGAGTGTTGACAAAGAGGCATACCAATTTTCGTGACCGTGCTGGATTCAGCAGTTAGCTGTGTACCATCACCTTCTTTCGAATCCTTTGGGTCCAAGGGGTCAGCTCGATCAGGCATAGGGTTGTAAGGCTGGTGAATTTGTGAAACTCTACTGACAGTGAGCGATTTTCCATAATTCATTATGTCGTACTGTGATGGTTTGAATTCAAACCGAGCTTCCGTACCCATCACGCCGTTGAACAGTTTATCAATCACTTCGTCACCGTTGGTCTGAAGAGGTAGAAGTAGTAGTGTTAGGTCGGGTGAGTTAGCGGAGGAAGGAGAGGGAAAACAGTTGGTTGCGAAGGTTAGACGCATGGAAGTTAGTATTGTAAAATGAGAAAATAGAGTAGGTGTAAGATGTGTACCGTTTTGGATATTTCCATCATCTCGTCGACGCTCCTTTTGAGGAGGTAAGCAGCATCTTTGTCAAAAGCGGTTACAGTCGCAGTACCGGTATGGTCAAAAATTTCCATAGATATCTTATACCTGTGAGGATATAACGTAAGGGAAGGGAATTGAAAAGGAACAGTAAACTTACTTCTGCACACCTGTTGTTTGTGCCAAAATTGGTCACAAACCCCGAATACCGCGAAAGCACCAGTGTATGAACACAAGTCAATAATATTCAAACACAAATCTCAGGTCTCAGCAAATATTAAACAGTAATCCCAAAATAAAGAACAGAGACACAGGTTTTATAGTGGTTCGGCTATCTCCGGCCTACATCCACTCCAAAGTTTTTATCCTTTTATTGTTTATCCTTGATGATTACAGATGATTACAGCAGTTACAAAGTCCAAAACTTGAAATAAATAGCAGCAATGATGATATGGAATGATTCTGGCAGCGTCCAAGCGTGTTTTCTCTCTCTAGAATCTCCGACCCCTTTTCCGAATGACCAGGGGCTCTATTTATAAGTGTAGGAGGCTGATATTTCTCCTAAAATCCGGGAAGACCGCTTCAGGCACGTGAGGGGGCCCACACGCCCGAAATCTGGAGGTCCGGGCCCACCTTGGGATCGATTCGAAGTAAGGTTCGAATCGATCAAGAAATCATCCAATTGAGCTGAAATTTGGTGAGAACATTCTTCAACATGTATGTAAGCTCCTGTAAAAATTTCATTGCATTTGGATCAACGGTTTGGAAGATATGATCGATTCAAGATCAAAGCTCCGTGCGTTCTGCCTGGTTCGAACCCATGCTTCGAAACCATCCTCTCCGAAACCATCTCCTTCGAATCCATAAGGCCGACTCCTTCGAATCCATGCTCTTCGAATCCATGCTTTCTGAAGTCACGTCCTTCGAATCCGTGTCCCTTGCTTCGTATCCATCATCTTCGAATCCATGTCCACTGCTTCGTATCCATCATCTTCGAATCCATGTCTAGTGCTTCGTATCCACCATCTTCGAATCCGTGTCCAGTGCTTCGCATCCACCATCTTCGAATCCATTATCTTCGAGTCCATCAAGTTCCCATCGATTCGAAGCATGCGAACCTGATGGGTTCGAATCCATCCTGATGAGATCACGTTCTTTGGGTTCGAATCCATCCTGATGGGTTCGAATTCGATGGATTCGAACCGAGTATCACTTTGTCCCCTTTTTGACGGATTCGAACAACATGCATTCCCCACCTTGAATCCATCATATTTCCTCCATACGAACTCCGATTAACTTGAAATTTGAAACATAGCCTTTCCTAGTCCTTATCATCATCTCCAATCAATTTCGTCCCGATCGGAGTTCAACAAAATTTTGACGATATCGATCGTAGCCTTGATTCCAACCGATCTCCAATCCTGGTATTCATAATTCCTTGCCAATTTGTCGATATTCCAGTTTTGACCAAAAAATGGGATAACACCTGTTAACTGGATGAGTAACATTGTTATTGCATTTAGAGCAGCTAAAACCGGTTGCTTCCTTCGTCACCGTCTTCCTACAAATGGGACAGGAAAGATAACTCCATGTTGATGAAGTGTTAATCCTCATCAGTGTTGCGTTTACGACACACTTCTTTGACTGCAAAGGAGGGAAAAATTGGAAAATGATAATCACAAAGTAAAGGTAACATAGTGGTAAAAAATAAAAGATAATGACATACGTGGCAGTTATTAGAGCGTATGTCGTCTAACATATTAGATATGGTACTTCTAATTTCCGGGTCGTAAGTAGTTGAAGATGTAGGCCGTTGGTGCTTAATTGCTGTAACGGCACTGCCTTCACTGTCCGTGACACTGAAATGTAATACAGTAGCAATAAGGTTGCAGATGAAGTGTACACATCAGCAAAAGTTGTTAATAAGTAGGAGGAGGTAAACCATGAAAGTAATTGTGCCACCTCTTGGCAGTCAGTGCTCAAGTATATTTGTGCAGCATTGGTGGATGAAAAAGTAAACTCTCCTAGAATTATTAGTTTGGAGATAAGGATCAAATTGGACAATGAAATATAAAGTAGGAACGATAGATTACCTTTGAATAGTTTGACTAACAGTGAAGTGAATATCACCGATGGTGGTTGTTTTCCTGATTCAATAGCAGTCTCATCTATGAGGTCAGTTTTGTCAGCCCATAAAGTAATAGATGTATTTTTTAAACTGTGTAAAAGTTGAAATGGAGAGTGTTAGTGAGCATAAATGTGGATGTACATGTGAAGCAGTGATAAATGTTAAACCTTCCACTGTAAACAGTGATCTCTCTTTTAGATGTTTGACATCCGGTCCTTGTTGTCAGTTGGACAACATCTGAAATACCTCGCAGTACCCCACCAACATCTGCTACGAAGAAGGGAAAAAAGGAATGTCAACCAAATCTGAGGAGAAGTGTTAGTTGGAGCGGTAGAATGATAGTATACAACGTGTAGTAGTTTGAAAAGTGAGAGCACCTGTAAGTTGAGCCACCTTACCTATGCGTTGAGCAAGAGTTTCAGTATCGACAAAACCAAATTTGTATCGTGGAATATTGTGCAGTGTTGGTGGAAGCTGTTTCACTTTGGTATCATTATGAAAGATGATCATCAACTCTTCGTCTACAGGACGGTACGTATTTTGGGCAGGGTAGATGTTGAATGTTTCAATCTCGTATAAACATTGTTCTTCAAACGTCTGTGAGTATTTGTCTACCAAACTCTTTGGCATGACAGCATGCTTTTGGTTGCCCTGTCATATAGTCAAGTGTGATTTAGTTGCAGTATGAAAGTAAGTGGTAATAAAATGTCTACATATTAATTGGGTTTACGACTCACATTTATGTCAAGAAGATGAAGATTGGTTGAGTAAATCTGTTTTGCGGCTTTGGAGATTGAATTCCACATCCTAGACAGTCGTACATGAACACGATCCCAGTTAGGACCAACTTGCAACTCAGATAGTAGTTGATATTGGTTCGACATTGCGATAGCTGTTGAAAGAAATGTAAGAATGGTTAACAACAATGGCTAGCAGAATAGTAGTACAACATGTAGAAATATGATATTTGTAGTGGGGTATGTGGCATAGAATGATTAGCGGGTCAAGGGAATTTATTTTGTTCAGAGAGAGGGAAGTACCAGGGGAGTATGTCGTAAAGTGGGAGATTAAAATTTGTGGAGGCCTAGCGTGGATAAGAATTGAAGATGCTGAGTTATATGTAGTTGGAAACTGTAGAATATAACTGATGCACAGTTTTAAAAACCCATATTTTCAACACGTGTACAGAACTTGGTTTGCCTCTGTTCGTGGTTGATGTAGTTATGTAACGAAATGGGTTGACTGGTTGATTGGGAAAATAAGTGTATCCAAAAGACAGTTGCAATGGTGAAAAAATTACGTGGAGTTGAACACCTTAGTAGTTGGTCATAATAGTTGTCTGTATGTGAAAAATTTGGGGTTCGTGCTTGGATTACAGCTACACTGCCCATACCCCATATTTTAAGTCAGTTATATTTTTAAATTTGTACGTAATGATGATAGAGCAACATGTGAAATAGCAGGAGGTTAGTACGTTGACATAGGGATAAGGGGGTAACACAGTTGATGGTAAGTGAGGATAAAAATAAGGTAGTATGTGTATGATGATGTAAAATATATGTAAATAATAACTGACCATACAGAAATATGCGTGTACTGTTATATGAAAGTACAACTGATCAAATAGCACAGGTAGAACGTATATAGGACAGAAAACAGGTAAAAAGTAAAATATTATTTCACTCATTGGTATATTAGTGGAAAGGTTAATATTAAGGAATGCGGTTGTGTCTATTAGTTATGTGATTTTAATGGACTTTAAGTATCGAATGATATTCAGAAACAACTGAAGGAGCAAAATACAGACATGTACCTTCACCGCGAGGCTCTCAACGTGAGAACTCAGAGAACATGAAAAACAATAACAACATTTGGAATTAATGACAAAAAAGGTTTGAGGAAAAGTGAAGCAAATTCGATTGAATATGAAACGATTCAGTTGATTACAATATATATAGTAACATTCTTCATACAATTCATCCTTCATTCTATATCATGACAAAACTTTGTACTTTATTGAGAAGAAGATTTGGGGCAGCTACCAAAAAAAATATTGGGGCTTAAAATACTTATTCTTCAAATTTACTGATACAGACATAAAGAGCAGTGAAGACGATGATGAAATAGTTGATGTGTGTCCACCGTCTGAACGCCCTCTTGTTTCTGTTAATGTCCGAACTGCTTCCACGGTTAGCTGGAGTACCTGTACTTCAGTTTGACACAGCCTGAATACAACAGCAATATGTCAGTACATATGGCCATATGTTATGACCTGCTATTGTGGTAAGGTAAGTAGACCAACCTCCTATGCCACGTGCGGATGTGGGTCAGGACAACCGGTTCAGCCATGTTTCCAATTCAGCGGGTGGCAACATGTGCTTACTATACAGTGTAGCAGTATATCATTCCAGTAATAAATCAACTCATCTATGTAAATCAACACAAAATATTCATTTAGCATAAGATCCAAGAAAATTACATAAAAAAATCACATGGACATTATTCTAACGAAATGTAGTAACAGTTATCAGACTATACAGCAGTTTTACTATAGTTCACCATTCTTATTTATATATGTTTATACCAAAATTTCACAACCTTATAAACTGGGTTAAAAACTTATCATAAGCTCGGTTAAAAACTGAGTATAAGCTGGGTTAAAAACTGGGTTAAAAGTTGAGCATAAGCTTCGTTAAAAACCGAGCATAAGATAGGTTAAAAACTGAGCCTTACTCAGTTAAAACTAAAACATTGCTCATTTAAACTGAGTGAGTTTGCTCAATTGAAAACTGAGCAACTCACCATTACTTCTTCTTACTGTTTCTTCCCCCATGAGTAATCTCTATCCTATCTTATTCATTTATTTGTTTACTAATGATTGTGTAATAGGTGATGAGTTTGTAGGTTTTTTTGGAATAACAAATGAAAAGGAAGAAAATGGAAAATGGTGGAATATAGACGTAGTGGGAAATTAATTTGTTGATGTATGCATGTAAGTAGTTGTACATGTACTTGCGGTAATATAAGGTCATATATTATAATTACAGACTGTAAATTACAACACATGCACTGATCTTTGCAGGAGTTGAAATTACATGTAAAAGCCCAAAACCCAAAAATCAAACATAAAAAACAATAAAACCTCCACAGATGCAAAGCCTGGATAAAATCAGTATAAGTTGCAGCGAAATCAATAGGGCCAAAATTGAAATGCAAAAATATCTATCTACAAGATAATCTTCATTTTAGAAATTTTATGCACCATCATCTGTTAACATGAATCATCGCTTTTAACGAAGGTAAATACACGTTGCATCAAGTATTTAGATTTTTCTTCTTTTATCAATGTAAAAAAAGTACATAGATTTATAAATATTTTGGAAATAGTAGATTGAGTTTAAAGTCTTTTCCAACAAATTATTAAGTAAGAAACGTCATGAAGTCAATGTTTAAGATATGCTTTATTCAACTATATCTTTCACTGTTGCTTTCAAACAATTGCAAAAAAGTAGTGAAGAGCCGAAGCAATCAAGCAATTTACTAGACATTTGTCACCTTATATAAAGATAACTATTCAATAAATGGCCTAGGTTAATATGTACGGTCCAACAAATAAAAAATGAAATTCACAATTACAGTATAGACGTTAACGATTATGCATAAAAGTGTTTTTTGATGTTTTGCTTAAAAACGTACTAATATCAAAATGTTAGATCGGTGTAGTAACAACATAATGAGTGAAATATATGAATAAGCAATGTTGATTTATATGTGATTGTCATGAACAACTAAATAAATACCTTTACGGGATGCAACAGGAAAAAAATTCGTTCCGTGTCCACGCATTACATCTTTGTTACAACGGTACTTGTTTATACTGAACATTTTTCCTTCAACTGTATTATCTTCTATTTTTAACTTTTTCTTCCTCCTGTCCACCTAAAAAAAAACATACTTGTATATTACGATCTCAAACAAATCTATATTATTATCAACTAAACAATGCAAGTGATAAAAGATTGAGAAAATGATGTAGGTTTGACAAAAGTTGCCTCTAATTAGTAGCATCCTTCTTGTCGACTCCATCTCGGTATTGCCTCTCTCCGCACCTACTGTTTTAATTTTTTGCCTTTTTCGATTATTGAGGTTGCACCAAATATTGGAAGAGAAAATGGTGAAAAAATATTGGTAGACTGTGGTAAAAGTTTGAGTCAAACAAATACCAAAAAAATATTTTCAAACCAGAAAGTCAATACATCAGTAATTATAAAAATAAAATGAAGACGACAAAACAATTACATTACAGTAAAGTTTAGACTGAAGTCCAAAAGGTGAAACAGATATGAGTATCCATTTCTCTAAATATATAAGTAAAACCAATCATATTTGAACCAAAAAAGCCATAAAAAAAACGTAGTAAAAGATACCAAAATAGGTGAATAAGGTGATAGTTTGAAGAGTGGATACTGTTTCATATAGATTTACTGTAACAATGATGAGCAAAATCTGGTTTGAGCAAAATGTTATATAGTCATGCTTTAGCGGCAACCGACTTTGCCAAAAATAAATTTTGTTGAACTTGGAGGGTTTCAGGAGGTGAAAACTGAAAAACAGTAAGAGAAACTAATATATAACATCAGAAGCATTGTAGCAGATGATAATCCGGATGAGCTCGATTCCGTTGCCACCAATTAATCTGTCCATAATCTCAACCAATAATTATAATTATATTAGTAATACACAAAACTGGGCATATTGGAATAGTATGTGTCAGTAGAGAAATATGTGTTCTTGCAATACTGCCCGCACATAACAGCAGTTACGGACGACTTGTTCAGGTCAGAAGTGTAGAATGGGAGGTCTGTGTTGTTAGCTTGAAACAGAACATGCAGTAAACAGTACAAGGGACACAGATCAATAACATAGAAATTTAAATCAACTCATAGTTAGGTTGAAATAAATGTGTGAATATATGATGTAGTTGACCCACTACATTTTCTAAAGCGGTGGATAGCAAAAAAAGTTTTAATGTATCACAGAATGTGCAGACATATCAGCATCCATCCGGTTACTGATAATCATTAAATATGAGCATCAAACATAGACAGTTTGAAAATGTAGGTGTGGAAGAGAAATCGGGCAAAATAGGAAATGAGCTGTATTAACAACGAATATATCACACCAGTAAGTTACAAATATATAAGTTCATGGGGAAAAAAATATACAACAAAAATTCAGATAGCAGTACTGAGGGTAGACAGTGCGTGAAGTAGGGACAAATGAATTTGCAGTGTGAAGATGAAGAGATGGTAGTGGGTAAAAATAGATACAACAGAAACCGACCATGTAACCGCATTTTTTCCCTCTATAACCTCATCCTGAAAGCAGGAAGAATGTTAACAGAATTGATTGCGAAAGGCAGCAGTAAAATGCATGTAGTAAACGATGTAAGATGTGATTACCGGATAAACCGTTGAAAACTTCTTTATATACAATATTTTTGGTCAACCCACGACGTCCACCCTCCAATTGACCAATTAAAAACTTAATACCCTGGTATGAAGATGTTCTTGATACAGCAACATACAACTGACCATGGCTGAAAACGGGGAGGGGCAAATATATACCTATATTCTCTAATGTTTGCCCTTGGCTTTTATTTATTGTCATTGAGTTTGGGAATTGTCGCCTACGTAACACAAACGGCCATTTTGTATCCGCAGACGTGAGAATGATGCGAGGAATGAGTACCTTCGTACCGATATTAGTACCGGCAATTATTTCAGCTTCAATAACCCTTTCAGCAAGTTGCGTTACAATTAACCGTGTTCCGTTGCAAAGCCCTAACCTCTGGTTCAAATTTCGTTACAACATAATTGGAACTCCTATCTTCAACTGCAGAATGTGGCTAGGTAATCCAGATATTTTTAGAGTGTTAAGAAATTCGTAGGATAAAGAGTATGTTGATCGTCCACTTGTTCAGATGAAGAACTGATGGAATCAGCACTGAAATAGGACCTTAATTCACTGTTAATTTGAGAAAGGATGTAGGAGTTAATTTCCTCAACAAATTCGTTAGTCGTAGCAAGCACGCACCGTGTGCGTAAATACTCTTTTTTTGGTAACCTACTATGCAAATCAGGATATATAATGTCAACCATATTTTTTAGACCACAATCTCCAACATCGATAAGATATTCAGAAGGTATAGTAATCCACGAAGGATCATCGTCACCGTGTAGTGAAACTGCATCCAAGTTTCCATCTCCAATGTCAAGCACCCATTGTGCAAACTTCTCAACTTTCTCCATTTCATGGGCGTTGCATGTTGAACGTTGCAGTCTCATGTTTCTTGTGAGGATGAAAACCTTACACTTCGCCCATAGATAGGAATTGTTGATGGAAGCAGAGACCACCATATCTCTAGTACCTTTCTGAACTACTGGCAAAGTTTGTCTAAAATCACCTCCCAGTAAAACCGTCTTTCCTCCGAAAAGCCTGGAAGGACCGTAATCAGTACCAACCTGCATTATATCCTGTAAACTTTTTTCAAATGCCTCAAGGGCATTACGATGCATCATAGGTGCTTCATCAAAAATAATTAAATCAGTGGATTTGAGCAACTGTCCTGAAGAAGATTGTTTTGATATGTTGCATGTTGAATTATCATCGACAATGAGTGGAATTTTGAATTTTGAATGGGCGGTTCTACCGCCAGGTAAAAGTAAGGACGCTATACCAGAAGAAGCGACGGCTAAAACAATCTTCCCTTCTGCTCTGAAGTAAGTGATAATGGTTTTCCATAGAAAAGTTTTACCAGTACCCCCACTTCCGTAAACAAAGTAGAAACCACCTTCATTACGGTCAACAAAGTCACGCACAGTGTTAAATATCTTTTGCTGCTCAAAGTTTAAAGATGACAGAAGGGGTTGTGACTCAGCTTTCAACATTTCAATATCATAATCATATTCAGATGTTAGCAAGGTACAGTGACCTGTGAAAACTGAAATAAGGTCCGATGTAGGGATGAAGTTAAATTCTGACACAGATCTACCACTTTTATTCATTATCTTTTCTAATTAGGGTACAATCTCCAACTTAAGTTGACAGTCATCATAACGCTCAGTTTGTTCTTCATGCATACGAACGTGACGCCATTCAATATCGTCCGCCAACATTTTCCAATTTCTATTCCAAAGTTGTACTGGGTTGGATACTTCGCAGAAAAGCAGTAACATAACAAAAAGTTCACATAGAGACGCTGCACTTGCCCAACGTGACGCCTCGGTTAACGCTATGTTCCATTCATTATCGTCTTCAAGTAATCCGCGTGCAACACATGCACTTTTAAAAGAGTCGTAAACAATGGAATTAACGGTTCTTATCTCTTCATAGCTGGTTGGTCCTTTGACAATGTTTAGAAGCAGCCGTAAGTAAAATCGTTCGCCGCATGTTGGATGAGCAAAATAAACTCTACCTGTTATGTCCCTTTTTTTCCTTGCTGTCCACTTGCCCATTTTTTTGTTCCACACCCATTTTGTAGGAAAATCTACATATGTTAACTTTCGTGCCTCCGCACTAATTTTATTAGTTTCCATCCATTCAGTGAAAATAGTGTTGTTAACAGCAGGTTGACATACTACCTCAGCCAAATTATCGTCATCATGAAAAACAACATTTTTCTCTTCTGGTAAATGAAAGTGTAATTGTTCGAATGAAGTTTTTTGATAGTGAATATCAAATTTGAAAATTCTCCAACTTGCTTCTGAAGCTGATATATAACGACAATCTATATAAGTCTTTATTTCATCCACCTCTCGAATAAAATTCTGGTTTGTAACGTTGTTTTCCTCAATTACAACAGCAGCCCTATCGTGACCTTTGTGTATGTATTTGAACAAATATTTAACAGACTTCGCACGATTGCATATCTCAACATTAATGTGTGCTTGATACTTCACAACTAAACTCACATTATGCGGTATTACCCAACAATTATTTAGATTAACCCCCGATACCGTGGTGACAAAGTTATCATTGTTGCATCTTCTGTAATTTGGAAACCCATGCTTGTCGTACGTCGTTTCGTAATTGATCCGCTTTGGGTAATGTTTTGAACATTTACCGTTTATCATACATGGGCAGTTAGGATTAAGAACGCCGCATGGTCCATATACCATAAACCGACTAACTGATTGGAATGCAACAGGATCTGCCACACGGTCTGGTAATTCTGCACTGACCACCTTATCCACCTCAGCTGTCGTTTTAGGTCTGTCCTCCGCCCGTACAAACAGTAAGATATGTGCATGAGGCAAGCCACGCTTTTGAAATTCAATAGCGTACGAAGCTGGAAACATATTAAGCAAAATTAATCAATATTGGCAGTGTATGTAACTATTTTGAACGAAATTTTAGTGCATGATGTGACGTACTTGCATTTACTTTTCCAAAATGTTCTTTTTCCTTTATGTCCTGCATTAATTGCTACAACTTGATTTGGAAAACACGTGAAATTATATCAGGTCTATCTTCTACCCTTTGACCTGGAATATTTTTTAAGCACTCCTTAATCTCCGGCCATTGAGAGTTGCATGTAAATGTGATAAAATAATTCGGAGAAGCAGCCCATCGACAAATTGCCATTGCGTCTTGGTAGTTTTGAAGCATATACCTAGGCCCACTAGTGAAAGAAGAAGGCAAAACCATTCTCCTGCCAATAGACAAAGCCGATATGTCACCCGCTGCAACCGCATCCTTCAGCCCTTTGTACAGTTCAGATCTAATGTTATGTTGGTTATTTCTAATCCAATTCAATCTGTCCTCCTCAATGCAACAGTATGCATCAACTATTAGCTGCTAGAACAATCTCCCACCGTAAAGCAACGTATTACCATCTCCTCCTCTGTACTGCAGTATGTAAGCATAGTATTCACGCATGGTTACCATGTCGTCCTTATCGATATCAGATGGTTCAACGGATTGATAAGGAATGTTAAGTCTGTAACCATCCTCTGCATAGGGAAATAAGATGGGATACTGCATGGCCATAAAACTGGGGTATTTCTCATTAATTCTCTTAAGCAGTCCACTTTTCTCCTCGATTATGATATCCCTATAAGCTTCACTTCGGCTACCATTCCCTGTAACTAATTCTGCAATTTCAGAAGTTGTTGGTAGACTGTACTGCCTACCATCTCTATCCCTCCTTTCCAACAAATGAAGTGATACATTGGTCAAACTACTACTCTCATACCTGTCTCTAGCCATGCAAAACACCTTAGCCAGCTCGTTACAGTCATTGAACATAGATATTAAATTTTTAATAATATGGGGGTTTGTAGACTAGCTAGCGGACAACCCAGGCGCGTTAAGTCTGTTTGTAACCTCATTGGCTGTGTCGTAGATATACAGCTGTGCAAATTTAGCGTGCCCCTCAGTGGGAAGCATAGAGCCTATTTTATGATAATTCTGCCCGCTGATTCTAAATACGTAAGGACCCCAACCTATGTTCACTGAATTACCAATACGCCCACCCATAGATGTAAATGCAAACATCCCGTTATATACCCGTATGTTCTCTCTGAAATTAGAACTATCACGACCACCATTGTAATCAAGCAGTTGATATAAATATTCAGGGCATTTTTTGTACCATGGTAACTTAATTTTACCGTCCTTGCAGCAAATAGAAAACTTTGGATTCAAGGGTCTTCTAGACTTCCTGTTCCTTTCTTCGTACCAAACTGTTGCATTACAACTTGAGCAAACCGAGGTAGGACCACCAAAATTCCATGGCTGCACTGCAGCACCTGTGTCAACAGTTTGTGAGTCATTGTTCCTAACACGAATGTGTATTGTAAACGTACGAAGAGTAAACAAAGTGGTGGACAAACCGTTTTAAGTTTAATTAACAACAAAGTTAAATTTACTGTGCAAACCGTACAATTTCTACATTGGATATTAGCTAACATAAATATGTTTACAACGGAATATGTAAATGAGTTATTCCAGGTTATATTTTTGTAAGAGACAGGGAGATGAAGAGTACACCATTACCTGTGCCTATTTTTGCAAACACACTGATGTGTGAATTTGGCAAGGCAGTTTGTCCATATATATTTTTCCCTGATTTTGTTACAGCGGAAAGCAGCAGTTGTAGTCTGTTAGTACGTGAACGAAATAACAATATGTACACCGACAGAACCTACCATAACGACCACTTTGTCCTGAAGTTATCTTTCTCCTACATGACACACCTCCATGATAGTCGCTTGTACCTTCCATCAGTGACCCCTCATTCTGCAAAACTGCAGTCCTTTTCCTTTTTCTCACGTTGAGTGCACCTCTTCTTTCAGCTCTAGCGTTCCTAGCCACATCAGTGGTTTTCATCATTTATGATTAAGCAAAAGACCTGCTACGTGTTACAATCGTCAAGAACAGTATGTAGTTTGTACAGCCTGCATAAGTGCCAATAAATAGTATTACGTAAAGAGTACAAATAAATATGGTACTACTCCCCATCAAATTTCTTAACTTACGACAGCAGTGACGGACAGAATTCGACATAGTTATGTGCATACAGACTGTGTGGTCCATCAGTCAATCATACAGTTAAAAATAATTGAGCCTAGTGGACATACGTTTGTACAGAAATATGATCAGGAGGACATGTAATGCAAAAAACAATGTTTAGTAGGAGGAATATTGTGCAGTACTGCCATACGAAAGTCTAAAAGTAGATGATTTTAGAATGCATTGAGTATTTTGAACATGGTATGTCAGACGGAAAACCACTCATTCATATGGTCCGAACAAAACAACCCGTTCATATGGCATTGTATGCTGTAGGTAAAATCTGTAGTTCTGATGGCAAATTCTTCAACCTAAATAGTTGAATTTTTTTTTTAAAAAAAATTGGTTGAATGTACAGGCTGGTCACACAAAACAAATAACAAATAAACAGTCTTACAGATTCACATGATACTTCACAATCCTCATCCAGTAACCAAAAGTGGGATTTGTCATAAATTTGTAATTTTATATAACTTTGAGGGAATATAGAGTAGTTTTATTGATATTGTTTCAAAATTTATTTCCACAGAAGGTCATTCTCCCTTATGTTTTATATTCACAATGTTATCTCAGTATGGGAATTTACATGTTTGTCTACAAATAGTACGAAGGTAGTCGGTGTTACGAAAAAGGCATGACCTTTACGGTTCATGGACCTGGCCAACCACATCCTCCAATTAAAATTACACTATAATATTCGTTACGCAGATTTTTTGAATTTGTAACAATAGAATACATCACTGAAAATAAAATAGAATCGTAGTATTCGTATTATAAGCATGGAAATAACAAAAAATAAACCTAACAACAACGTAGGATGACGATTGTGCCCAAAAATATTGCAATTATATTCAGACCAACTTACAAATTCATAAACAACTCAACGATTTATAGTTCTACGATGCGCATGTCAACTCTTTCGCTGGAAGGTTTGAAATATGACAAAACTATGTTGAATACATAGACTGTAATGTAGGAAATTTGAGCAGGCCATTATGGCTCCGCATCGTCGCTATCTGTCAAAATCTTGCATAGCTGACAAACAAAGACTTAACTTCTGGGTACGAATAATTTGTATGAAATCTATACCCAAAGTGATCAACAATAGCAAACAAAATACAGTGCATCTAAAAAAACAGAACAGTACATCATTTACACTGTATACTCATTCCACTTTACAAAATATCACTGGATAACTTCCGCTTTAACATATGCAAAACGTTATTGAAGAAGTCGGTATAATTTAGGAGAAGAAATTAAATAGAACATTGACAGCATACATGGCAGAAGCAGAGTAAACGCGTGTACTACACAGTTAATGTAATATCAATATGAAATGAGTAACATCACGCGATCAATCTGAACTCTTATTAAGCATGTGTGATATTTATAGCACAGTGAAAAGAGTGGAAAACTGAAGTTGCACTTGTCTGTCCGTGTCCATATATGTGTTAGGGGGTGTGTGTCACTGTATAAATAACAGTGTGCCGCTGATAACAGCTCATAACACGAAGAGGCATAGGATAATGAAAAAAAAAATTGCTCAGAAACTTTAAGGTTTTCATGCATTATTACTGTTGTATAATTTTTAATTACAATCTCATGCTTTGTGTAATTACAGTTGAGATTTGAATTTTATTTGGGAGGAGCACAATTATGAAAAGGGGTCATTGAACACAGTATATTTTTTAGTCAATGGTTCATCGAACCGTGGGCTTGTAAGGGTAGAATTAAATGTATTACGCAACTATTATGGGATATTCAATTTGTATAGTATAAGATTATCATAGGTATATTCAATTAATATAATTGAGTTGTTGAATTCATATTGATGTCTAAAATTGTTGTACGTAAATTGGTTTGAAACAATAGATATTTGGTAAGCTATTAATTTGAGAACACAAAAGGAGGAGTTGGTTGCTTTTCAAGTATTTTTGAATACAATCTCTAGAACTCATTCAGTGGACTGTGTATATTTACCTCTTACTAAACTTAACACATTTAACTGTTAGCTACATGATTTGCATTGTTGCACGAAAATGTCCTTTTTTACTGCTTGAATGAATAAGCCTGGTAACACATGTATAACACGCAATTCAAACTTATGTGAATATAATATTAGCTGAAAGAGATGCGTAAGAGGAAATAAATGGCCAACTATAAAATGATATCTTCAGGATCGATATTACATCACATGACAAATCAAAATCCTCGTCCATTAACCAAAACTGGGATTTCTCCTATATCTGTAACTTACTACAGCTTTGAGCTAATAGCGAGTAGATTTATTTATATTGTTTCAAAATTTATTTCCATAGAAGGTCATACTCCCATATGTCTTATATCCAAACTTCTAGCCCGGTATGGGAATGTACATGCTAGTCTACTTACAGTACGAAGGTAGTGGACCGTACGAAAAAAGGATAACCTTTACGGATCATGGACCTACCCAACCACATTCTCGATTAATAATTACGGTATAGTATTCCTGAAGCAGATTTTTTGATTGTGTATAATTCGAATACAAAAATTGTAGTAAAATAGAATCATAGTATTCGTATATTAAGCATGGAAATAACAAAAAAAAAACATAACACCAGCATAGAATGATAACTGTCCACAAAAATATTGCAATTATACTCAGACCAACCTACAAATTCATAAACAATTCAGGTGAAATATATTTTTACGATGGGCATGTCAAATCATTAGCTGGAAGGTTTGATATATGACAAAACTATATTGATTATATAGACTGTAATGTAGGAAATTTGAGTAGGCCATTACGGCTCCACATCGTCATTCTCTGTCAAAGTCTTCCATAGCTGACAAAGAAAGACTTAACTTCTGGGTACGAATATGTTGTATGAAGTCTATACCCAAACTGATCAATCATAGCGAACAGAATACATTACATGTAAAAAATAAACAATACATCATTTGTACTGTGTACACTCATTCCAATCTACATAATATCAATACATAACTTCCGCTTTGGAATTTGAAAACATTATTGAAGAATTTATTGTACTGTAGGAGAACAAAATTTTGAGGAGATTTGTTTAAATTAAATGTCAATATATTCTTTCACGTTATAATCAAATGAATGGGCCTTTTGGTCTGTTTTCTCAATACTATACATATATGTTGTTCCCTACCTTTTTGAGAATAATAAGTTAACAGAATTACGTTGTTCTACTTATACAACAGGAATTACCCCACTAAAAATAGGATAACAGAATAGAAAACGAAGGTTACTTCATGGTTAGATAAAAGGGAAGAAAAACACAAATACAAATAGGGCATAAACATTTGCCGAGTTCCATGCTTGGTATCAATTGGTGATGTACCAGTAGCAAATGGGGAAAAACTATATTGAACATTACGTACTGTAGGATAAAAATGAGTATCACTACAATCGGCAGGAATAGGTGAGCAGATAAATACCTTTCCATGAGTATTAAGTCTTCGTTACTCAGCATTGAGAATCATCCCATTTGAAGACCTGAAAAAGACAGGGGAGAGGAAGTTACCGGGCTATATGTGCGCCGTTGTAAAAGACACCATAGTATATATCATATTTTGCATAACTGTAATGGCACATCTAATACAAAGAAATTCAGACATACAAAGGGGAAAAATGAACAAGAGTGCAAGGCATCATGTCCCTACTGTTGTCCACAGTAGTAGCCCGACATCTGTTAACAGTACTGTCTGTACCGTAAATGTTCGGGTTGTCAGAAATGACCTAACAACATGTTTACCTCTGTGCATGTTAAAAACATATCGTCGAGTTCTGATAATGCACAAATTACAGAGTGTAGGTCAGCAAAGTAGTAACTCCAATTCCCCACCCTAGCAGTTGGGCATTTTTTCTCCCTATAATTCACTAATCTCATGTTAATAAATTATTTCATGCGTGCTTCATAAAGTTGCAACGTACATATATTTCAGACGGTAAACTATTGTGTTGGAACAAAAATGTAAACCAGCGTTACTACTGACTGTTTCATGTACGCACCTCCCATTAGGTGGAAGTGAAAAGCTGTTACATTTTACACACGTTCTCTAACATCTTCGTATAACGTACAGAGTTACGGAATTGGAATGGAGGACGTACAGAAGCGGAAGTGTTTGCAGATCATAATCCACTTAAACAATAACGTCAACTCGAAGTATGTGGAGTAAAGTAAGGTGCATTTAAAGTGGTGTTAAGATAACAGAATGATGTGGAAAATCCCTTTCCCAAACAATGTTATTTTTGCACATTCTAACTGAGTATCTGTATTCGGCTGATACAGTTGGTCGGAGGCGAAAAATAATATCTTTTAGTTTGTATGATTAAAATGTAAGCACCGTACTGTATGACTGTCCATGAAATAATTAGTTGTAATACGATGAGAAGTAAACACGTAGCAGTAGCAATCACAACAGATAATGAGATGAAATTATATCGTACCGAATATGGAGAAACGAATCAGCAAGCCTCTGCTGGTAGCAAGGCGATGCGATGTTGAAGAAACCACGTTACAACTGTGTGAAAAGGGAGAGGAGGGACTGTCACAGCAGAACAATGATTTGGAATTTATACGGTACAATTAAGGATGACGATACGCTGTCTCTCCCAACGATACGTATACCTGAACATCCGTCTGTCCAGTTAGAGACTACACTTTGGACCAGGAGAGCCTCTCCCACATGCAACTAATATAACACACAGGAAGCGTTAGAAATTGAAATAATAGAACAAAAGTTTGTTACAAAGAACTCTTTGTAAGTAACTATATATTTAAACGAGTTATGTAACTGTTAACTGTTGGTATGCGAGAAATTATAAGCGATAAAAACTTATAAGTACGCATATACTTATCAGTATACTAAAATTAGTTCCGGGTATTGCAACTGCAGTACACAGTTGCGTGTATAAAAAAGGTGGGAAATTTGGAACAAAATGTAATTGGTCATGTGCATAACATTGAAATACTCAATAATTGAACTGAGTTGAAGCAACAGGTTAAAAATGAAATAAACCATCCCCAACAATCGACCTCAACACACCGTCAGGTGAAAGCAACAGAAACATTTGTACACGGTAGTGTAGCAGTAATGTATGGATAGTATGTAAGGAATTGCATGAGCACCGTGATGTAAGGGAGAAGTGTAAGAAACACAGGCAGTGTAGACTGTAGAGCAATAAACAATGGGTGAGTCGTACATGTCACATGGGTTAATTCGTTAATGAATATACAGCAACAACAAAAATGGAAGAAGTAAAGTAAATAAATTACTGACCTATCTCCGAATGAAGGTTGAGGGCGACAGCCAAGGCGACGTAGGAGGAAATCGTAACAGGACTGACGTGGAGGCCAGGTAAGCAGGGGGATGGGGAGCCAGGTGAGATGCGGAGGAGAACGGATTAGGGGTCCTTGTAAATAGGGGCGGCTGAACGGCCAAAGTGAAGAGAACGGATTGTGAGACGTTGTAAATAGGAGCGGTTGAACGGGCAAATTGAATCTGACCATGAGTGTCGATTTTTCGAATCGTGGAGGGGAGGGGTGCGGTACGGGTTAGGTGAGAGGAAATGGGTAGTATCAGAGGAAAATTAGGAGGGGAAGGAGTTGGGGGAGGAAGATAATAAAAGTTGGAAATAGAAGGGAGTCGGTTGAAAGGGACAAATGTCGACATATGGCTGCGCTGGTTTCTCCTTTCCTTTATAAGTAATAGATTACATTATTAAATTTCTAAAATTTTCAACTTCCAAAGTTCATTTATTCACTTAAGTTTATCAAAACAGTGAAAATTCACTTTTCGCAGCATTTAGAAAACGCTACGGAAAGTTACATTCAAAATTGTTCAATTTAACAAAAGACAGCATTTTAAAAATGCTGTAATAAGGTTTACTTAAATTTCAAATAAACTTAGTTAAATTCAACAATTATAGCACTTAAAAAGATTGCTATAATAGCCTTTAATTCAATTTAGCTTTTTAGTTCATTATCATCAACTACAGCATTTACAAATGCTGTAATATCATTTACATTGCAATTAATAGCATTTCAAAAATGCAGTTAATTAACTTCAAATATTCAGTATAATTTCACAACAAATTATATTTTTATTTAAAACATTTTTAACTTATAAAATCTTACATTTTCACATTTATAAACATCATTTAATTTTCCTTAAGTTCATGATTTTATAAAGTAAAATTTCCATTGAAAAAATCAATATTTAATAATAATTCACTTATTAAATTGTAATGTTCAATTTTAAATTCATTACATTAAATTTCAACTTAACACTTAAGTTCAAATTCTCAAATATAACTTAGTTTTATTTTTATTTACTTAACTAAAAATCACTTTTAAGTCAATTTCATAAATTTCCAATTTTAGTTATACTTCAAAATTTCAACTTAAATATTCATTCATTTCACATTTCAACGTTATAAAAAAAATCATTAATATGATATAAAATCACTTTAAATTCATTTAAGTTCAAATTATCATAAATTTATCATAATTTCATATTCAATTTAATTTCCAATTATAATTAAATCAAATTTTCCAAAATAACTTACATTCAAAAATTTTCTAACTTTTTCATTAATTCATTTCACTTATAATTATTCAGAGAATCAATAATATTTTACAAAAATCCTTTTTAATTAGATTTAAATCAAAATATTTTAATATTTACATTTCTAAAATAATTTTTAGAATTTTAGAAAAACATATATTAACTACGGGTCTGTATATAATTTTCTACACTAGGAAAAGTGATACGGGTAATATATCATTTCAACCCGTAATTTACAAAGAAAATCCGGGTTTTATCATTTCAAACCCGCAGTCCCAAGTAAATGAAATAAATTGAAAATCATTTAGGCCTATCATTTCAGCCCATAACAATTTTCCCTTATTCTAAAGTCCATTCGGGTATGTATCATTTCAACCCATAGTGATTCTAATCTAAAGGGAACTTGCAGTGGTGATAACTGATATAAATAACAGAAATGGCATTAAATAATAGTAATATATGATATAACAGGTGTAATAACAGGTGTGAACATCATGTGATAATAATATAGCAGTTATAACAAGATGATATAAGTTACAGATTCAAATGATGTCCGTTTATCAACTATATAAGTACATATTAGTCTGGTGAGATTTACTCACTTGTTTGAGCTGGAGATTGCAATACAACTGACACAAACTGAGATCTTCAAAAGCATGATGGCACGGCAAAGATTTGATATCGAGAGAGCCAAAGATAATTGTCTTTTTAACATTTACACAAAACAATGCAACATATAAGTTACAAAACAATGTAACACTTGAACAACACTAGAAATCAATGTCTAAAACAAGTTAAATGGTTTGCACTTATTCTCAACTTCACATACTTCAGTGAAGTATGAACTGAAATAGCATAGACAAGGCATGGATTAAGGTCTGGTTTGGGTCCAGTATAGGCTCGGCTACAAGGTGATAAGGTGAGTGGGAGTTAGAAGTAGAGAAGGCAATGGAATACAAAGGGTTCTAAGGCAAATGGTGGCTTTTGTTGCACCATAGGGTTCGGCCCTTGTTGTTGTGGGTCCAGCCATGCAAAGTGAAGGTCAGGTGGGGTCTGATGTGGCAGCTAGAGGTGGTGGAAGATCAGGTGGTGGAGGCTATTGGTGATGGCCATGGTGGAAATTGAAGGTGATGGACATAGGGTTCAACAATCTACACACAAGGCAACATATCATCATTTCTAGGCTATACATGGGCTCGGCCTCAAGCTATAGGGGCATGGCCAGGTGTCCAGATGGTGGTGGGTGACGTGGCAGTGGGTGATGGTCAGGTCAGAGCAAGGGTTGGTGGAGGAAGTGGTGGAAAAGGTGGTGGAAGTGGTGATAGAGGAAGGGTATGCTCGGCCTAAACTATATGGTGATGGTTTGTGTAAATAGAGGGTGGATCTCTTGCCTAGGGCAGGTCCGCCTGATGGGGTGGTGATCTGGAGGTGGTGGCGGCTGGTTGTGGTGGTGATGGGGTCGGCCTAGCAGCTGGAGGTGGAGGAACAAAGCTATGAAGGTAGAGAACATATACAAAATTCAATAGAAAACTAGAAAAACAAGGAAGAAGGAGATGAATTTTACCCAAACCTTTGAAGCAATGGCCGTGCAATTTTTTTGTGAGTTTGAGAAGGTTAGAGTACGTGAAAAATGAGGGAGATGCAGCTGGAATGAGAAATGAAAGCACGGCAAAAAAATCATTAAAGAGTGGAGTTGAGAAAATGAAAGGTCGAAATGTAAAAAGGCTTTGGAAGTTAAAGTGTTTAAAACCTTTAAAATTTCCATCAATTTATTTTAATTTTTAAATAACTGAAATATATATATAAATTCAGATAAAATCACGAAAATTTATTAAATAAACAAAAATAAATAAATAAATATTAATTAGATATATAATTTGATTAAATAAAACAGCAAAATTTGCAACTAGTCTTGAAAAATATGAAAAATAAATGCAATTAACTTTGGAAACTTTTTATGTAATTAAAAATATTTAAAAATAAAGATAAGAACACAAAATAAAAATGAATTCACAAAAATAAATAAATATATTTTAATTAAATAAAATTTGATGAAGAAATTAGCAGAAAAATGGAAACTAGGCTTTAAAATTTTGAAATAAATTCAAGTAAACTTTAGAAAAATTATACTATCACTTCAAAAATATTAAAAGAAAAAAATGTACATAAAATAACAGATTAAAAAATATTAAAATAAAATATGACAAAGAAAAATATAATTTATATAATTTAAAATAGACAAAATTGTTAAATAAATCAAATTACACCCAAAATTGAAATGTACATAACTTTTCAGTTTAACTCCGTTTTCAACGAAACGAAAAGCAGTGTTCATGTTATTAAATCTATTTTCATAATAAAAAATTAAATTTATAATTTCAAACTTTTAAATTTTTAAGTTAAAAGTCAAAGCTTGACCAGTTTGACCAGAATTTCACTTTTCAGTAAAATATCTAATTTATACCAGTTTAAAACTATAATTCACTTAATAATCAACATTTATATGAAAAAATGAAATATTTGAAATAAAACAAGTTTAAAATAATTGCAAAATAAAAATAAAGTCAAAATTAAAATATATGTAAAATCTAAGGTTGTTACAGTATTGATATCTATTGTATCATTCTGCTGTATCATATTGTATCAGATACTGTATCTGTTGGATATTAATGGTATTATTCATTGTTTCTTCCACTATGTTATTGTACTTAATGTGTTATAAGCTCCGGCGAACCAGATTTGACGTTTGGATCTACGGCATTTGAATACGAGTGACGTATTCAGTGCCGATTTTTGAAGGTCGAGTTAGGGTCATTATAATTCAGATTATATAATAAGAAGTTTAAATTATCATGATTTATTTTCATCGAATATTGAGATCATCACTGTTATTTTGCTTTTCCTGACTAATTGCTAAATATAAATTTTTGAAACAAATTTTAAAATGTTAATTACACCTTTAGAGTCATATTATCCTTACAAATCCTAGCCTATTTTTCAATATATAGGAAGCTATAAAAAAAATTCTTCTAAATTTTTGAGCTTCAACGGAGTATAACACATGTATGTATATACATACATTCAGACAAGCAAACACATAGGACAGTAAAATATTTTGCACAGCAACTCAAAGCATTCATCAAAACATCAATTCATAGATTCAAGGTTCTGAATTAAGGGTTTGCTCACCTTGGATTGACGGCAGAGGACAATCATCAGGAATTTAAAATTCTAGAAACTTCAAATTGGCCCAGCTATGATCTTCTTGCTTAATTTGAAATGTTTTCAGTATGGTTGCTTAGATTTTGAGTTTTAACTTTAAATCTTAGATTGCTCGATCTGATCTGTAGCTTTAAATCATTGCTTTATCTTCTGATTTGAATTCGCCTGACTTGAACTGTTTTGCTTGCTGTCTAGGTTTGCTTGATTTTTCTCCTTATCTTTCAGGTTTAAATCTTCTGTTTTCAGGTCTGTATTCTTTGATTCCAAACATAGTTTCTTTGAATCTTTCAGATTTCGATTGCTGGAATGCTTTATTACAGGCTTAATTTCTTGATGCTTTGCCTTGATATTTTTCCAGTTTTTGAAAATTCCGAGATGGTTCTTTCTGATATTGATATTGATTTTGTTTTCTTTTCTTATTTCAGATCTGATGTTAAGGATATGAGAAAGGAATGTAGTTTAGTTTTTATTCTTCAATATGAAATTTATTTCATTTTAAACAAAATTAATGCCACTTGTTACCACATGAAAATTCTTACTTAACACTTGTTAATTCCTTTAAAAAAATGCTTACACTTGTTATATGTAATTAAAATTGTGTTTAAATCCTTCATCTTAATTAATTTCAAAATTGTGTTTTAACCCTTAAATATTTTATTTTTAACATATGCATTTTATTTTGTTTACCCTTGTTAAAACAAATTTTTAATATATACAATTTCTATCATTCAATAAACGCATTCTCTTTTATAAAATCTTAAGAAAAATTGAATTTAAAAAAAATTATACTTTAATAAATAACACACATACGTATATTATAAAATTTAGCTTTTAAACAACTTTTAAACTTTTACTATATGTTAAACGCTACAAATAATATTTTAAATATATCTTTATATCATAACTCCTATTTAAATAAATACATTTTCTTTATTAATCATTTATATAATCCTTTAAAGAAAAATGGTTTTAAAATTTAATTTCACATGAATAAATATATTAAAATTTCATTCTTAATTAGCACTTTAAAAATCTATTATATCAAATTCAAAACATCATAATTTAGTCAAAATGCATATTTAATAAAATTAGAAACAAATTCTTATTATTTTAAAAATAAAATTTTAATTCCAATTTATTTCAAATATATTTATTTTCTCGTTTCCAAATTTAAATTTCTATTAAAAATCAATATATATATATATATATATATATAAACAACTAATATTTTATTTTATTTTGGAAAAACTCAATTTAATTCACATTTTAATTTCAAAAATTAAATTAATTATCAAATTTAACTTGACTAAAATCCGGGAATGTTACAGATTTCCCCCTTAAGAAAATTTCGTCCTTGAAATTTGCCAGGGAGACAACCAAGAACAGATGAGAGATAGAGAAATATCTTTTCAGATCAAACTGAATATCTATTCTGCATTTGGCTTACCAAATGAGAATATCAACAATAGATATGAGAACACACTCATTCAATATTTCACGATGTACTCGGGTTATCCGAATCTACGAAATATGCAGGGGCACTGGTTAGTTCGAAGGAATAACCAACCATTCGTAGAATGTATCAAAACCCAATAAAATAGATAATGGATATCAATTTAGATTGGAATATCCCAAGGTATATACTAGCTTGTCCCTCTTCGGACTTTGATCTTTCATAAGCAATTACAATAGAATTTCAAATTTGGTTGAAATCGTTTTATCGATACAAATCTTCGTATTTTATTAACCAATTTATTTCAATTTAAAATTTCCAATTCATTTGAAGTTTAGACTGAAGATGAGAATACGAAATAGAACTTATCTACAACGATTCACTAGGCTAGCATCACACCGTAGCTCCTTGTAGCTGCCATGAAGACATCAGACAATTGGAAATCGGATAATGATCAAAGAGATTAATAGAGAAAGGATTGTTTCCTTGTTGTCACAGGGCATCTGTAACGACCCGCTATTTTGGACTATTCGCATCCGCACACGTCGGACTTGAATAATTCAAAATACCGAATTGTTAATTTAAAATTTGACAAAACTCAGATATACAGTAAATAAATAATCACAGAATCACAGACACAGAGTAATAATATGCAGCGGAAGTAAAAGAGATAGTAGTTCATGAAGCTACTATATAAATATATAAGATACATCAGAGTTTACAACAGAAGAGTAATATGATACAATCAGGTACAAATCAGAATACCACTGGAATCATCGAATACTGGAAGTAGAATAGATGGCTGGATCTTCAAGCAAAGCTCCAACTCCAACTCCAAAGGTGAGTCAAAAAAAGCTGAACCACTCAGTCTGACCCGAGCGTAAAGCAAAACACAAAACACTCGAGTCAGGATTAATATTCTCATATCAATAAATTCAACTCAAGTGAAATAGCAATCGAAATACAAGTAACTCAAAGGATGTTGGAATCACCATCCTCTAAGGATCCGTTAAACTATCTACTATGTAGTAGTATACGCTAAATAGATAATGTCTATCAGTAATATAAAGTATCAAAATAGTGTTAAGGCGTTACCATTATCCCCCTTAACACATTTTATGCAAGCATTATAGTCTATACAGCACTGTAAACTCCACCGTAAACTAGTGGGATATCAGGGAGTACTCCATAGGTATAACACAAAACAAATTCGTAGTGGTCGCGTATATAGGGATACAAGTATGACAAGGCACATGAGGCAATACCCAAGGTAGTGAAACTACTGTTCGCCTGATCCGGACCGGTGAGAACGCATCGCCGCAACGATCGCAACACCGCGAAACAACACTCCTGAAATTCCGAGGGTGCACCAATCAATCACAAGTAATGAGTAGTAGTTATGAAGAAGTGTGTTCGCTCGAGGTGGCTAACCCCATTTGGCCCGGCACGGCTCCTGATTTTAGTCATTTCCAATTTGACACAAGTGTCAAGGCTTTCCATTATCGTTCTCTTTCTTCAGTCATCACGTACATCATTCCAACCACTTCATTCTGGGTCATCACTCCGCGTATAGTTATTAAAGTGGTTTTCGGTTTAGACAGAGAGTATGTCCATAACCGATTCCGGTCTCTTTAATAACTTTCGTAATTATTACACCGATTGGTCGTTTAACACATTTCAAAAACCAAATCAATTTAAATTTAAATTAGAATTTATCAATCAACATTTTATTCGTCTTTCAATATCAATTTCCAAAATTTACGTTTCAAAACTTTCAAATTACCATTTCAAAATCTTATAGTTCGACTTCAACCTTTATTTAGACAATTCAAATATTGATTCAAGTTTGTATATAAGCTTCATTTTGAAATCATTTAAAATGGTTTTATTTTCATTTAAATCAATTTAAATTCATTTATCGATTTCATTCAATATTCATTAAGTAAATTTGTCATTCAAACAACTTCTTTTTAAATTCCAATTCATTTAAATCAGTTACTTACATTCAACTTCATTTTATCAAAACTTCAAATTGAAATAAATTAAATTCGCCAAATCAATTCTTTAAATTACAAGTCTTACGTTAATTCTAATAAATCTCATTCATTTCAATAAATCACATTTTATTTCTTGTTAAAGAAATTCAAAATTTTCTTATTTATTGACTTCGATACAAATTTCAAACTCAATTTATAAAGAACTAAATTTCACATAATCGAGAAGTTTCAATTTCACTTATTAACTTACTTAAATAATTTTTCCAAAACTTTAATAATAAAGAAACTCAATTTCATTTATTAACGAAGTTCAAATCCACTTATTCAAAAGTTCAATTTCTCTTATCAAAGAATTCATTTTTTCTTTCAATTCTCAACTAATTCAATCTTATCCAATTATTAATAATTTCAATCTTAAATATTAATAATTTCAAAACTTAATAATTTCAAACTTGATTATAAATTCAAAGTTAATTATTAAATCATTTCAAACTTAATTCAATGAATAATTCCAAATTTAATTGTTAAATAATTCATTTCAAACAACATTCTTCATCAGTTATTACATTTATATTTTTGTTCCAGATTTCAGTATTAACGTTTTCCTTCATCAAAATTTACGTTCCAATTTTTTTTCAAAACCTTATTATTCAAATAAAATCTTTATTTTATTTCAAATCAAATTATTGACCAATCAGTTTATTTAATTCTCTATCCTAAGTCAAGTTCATTTGGGTATTTATCATTTCAACCCGATTCCATTTCAATTCAAAAATCAGAGCATAGCAAAGGGAACTTGCAGTGTGATAACTGGGATGGTGTTAAAGTAAATAAATAAACAATAACAACATCAATAACAATCCAATAATTAATTCAAATAATCCCGAAATAATCGTATTAATTCGCATTGTTATTTGTGGGAATTAATATAACTATTTCTAGAATCTACACTATCATTTCATGCAGATTAAAGATTATTCTACTAATTATTTATACGGTTTTTCACTTGTCACTCAATTTCAATTCTATACTACACAGTTAATCCAATATACGTTCAATGGTTCAAAGTGTAATTATCACTATTCTACATGTCAATTAATTTAACAATTAAAAGGGGTCATATTTAACTAATCAACTCTAACCAATCGAATTCAATACATATATCAATTCAAATTTAAACTATCCTACGTTAAATTCAATTGCATAATATCTATCACTTTAAACATTAACAATTAAACGTCCAACGTAAACATCAAACAATCAATCAATTATCAATCAACCTGGATTATTATTGTATATTTAACAGATAACGGTGTCAGATGTCACAGGTGAACTGGTATAGGTAAATAGCATATAACAGTGTAAACAACTAATAGCAGCATATTTCAATTGTCGTTTCAATTGAAATCAAATTTAATAAATAAAAGAATATTAATCGTGAGTGATTGCTCACCTTTCGAGGCTAGAGCGATTAGACTACGCGATGGGTTACGAATCCAGACCCGAATTTCCACGCAAGCACAATGGCACGAGTTTGACGATCAAAGCTGATGACAAAGAATTTGACGAGATCGAATTAGAACTCGATTGATGACGGTAAATTGGTATAACTATACTGATGTACATCTATATATATAAAGTCATATTTCAAATTTAACATATGTTAAATTTAAATATATATATATATATATATATATATGAATTTCAAGAATCATTGTTTTAAATTAAACACATAAATAAATAAACCCTTATGTATTAACTACTATGTAAATAAAACTTATACATTACACAACTTCATATATATACATACGATTTAAACTAATCTATAACTAACATTTAAAACAATATCATATATAGTCGTAAAACTTACATATATATAAACAATATAAACAACTTGCATACGAAATTTTAAAACATATAACCTGACAATTGCACATACCAACTAGTACTATTATACTATTAATTTACATACAATAAAATACATGCATTAAAATAATACCCTCCTACATATATGCATATTTAAAAAAAAATTATAGCTTAAATACATTTTCGAGAAACTCAGGCATCGATGTGAAATTCATTCAAAACACTGGCATAGATTCGAAACTCTGGCAAAGACCAAAGCATAAAACAATAATATTCATACAACAGGCATTGTGTATTCTTGATATAAGTAATACATATATAAAGATCATATGTAAACACATACACATAGGCTGTTCTTTATCGAACTGACCCATACGTATATATATTCAAACCGATATTTCATAAAACAAAATATTACTTATCATCATAATATATAACAACAGGTTTGATTATAAGGTTGCAAATTTCAATAGGCTAAACATAATACTTGTACTGATATATAAAACAGCTACCAATCTATATAGGACCGACACATCACAATATTTATTTACAACAATACATAAAATATATAAAATTTAAACATATTATAGATAAAGCTTAATTATATAAGACATAAAGTTCATAAACATGCAATTCCAAAACTGTAACCTATATGTGCAGATCCAAAACAAAATACACAGGAAACTACATATACATACAACTAAACTTACAATATATAGTCTACCATGGATATTATACTTAATAGATAATATATATTAGAGATAGCTATAGGTAAATATATTAGATTTAACAAACCATACAAAAGTACTGTTATATAAAAATATATGGATACTTTGTAATATACGTATAAAACAAAACTTTTTTTTTCACAAATCAAATATACAAGGAAACAACAGTACACGCGTGCTGACTTACAACACACAGAAACAAAAGAAAAACTTTTATATGTGTTCAACTTAATATACAAAAATATATAAGAACTATTATATACCCACGGACCAAATTGGAAGCTGCAGAGGGAGGCGAAGGGAATTGTCGTAGAAGAAAGAGGCTGGGTTTTGTTGACTCAGGTTCGACATCCATGGTAGCTGTGGCTGTTTGGATCCATGAGTGGAGGAAGGGGAGGAAGGGGAGAAGTGGAAGGAGTGCTCGGAAATGAAGAAATGGTGATGAAAGGCTGTGTGATGATGGAACGGTGGAACTGGGTGAGGCGATGGAGGACGATGGCTCGGTCTCGCTGGGCTGGGCAATGCTTGGGTTGGAGATTCGAGACGCGGTGGTGGATCGGACTTGGCGCGAAGGGCAGGGACCGGAGAACTGGAGCTGAGGAGATGAAGCGGCTCTAGGAGAGATCTCGGCAGGGGAGGCTGAGGCATTTTGCCTCCGGTTTGAGGCGCGTGAGATGCGGAGTGGGTCGGGTTCTCAGCTGCAAGTTCGGAGGGTGGGATAGTTGCACACGCACGGAGGTGGAAGGAAGGGAAAGATATGAACTGGTAAATATGGACTGGAAAGAAGATATGCACGGAGGTGGGATGCTTGTTTTTTTTTTATGTACAGATAAAGCAACTTGATTATCAAATATGAACAGGCAAGAAGATGAATCGGAAAGAACGGCAATTACATTTAACATTGGGAAAGGGTGGTCAAAGGGTGAATTCAGTGTATTATTAATTGTTAGTTGCTGTTCATACACGTTTTAAATTTGAATAGAACCATCTTTTTTTTTTAAAAAAAAAAAATGGTGCCGATACAATTTACTGTTTCATGGATTTCACTGTGTAACGACCATTGAAACCGACAATTGAATATGCCGCCGAGATCAGCACTACGAGACGATCAAAATGGTATACAGGTATCAATGGTTCGATTGAATTATAAAAATTCGAATTTTATAATAGCGGAAAATGCATGAAAAATCATAGAAAAATAAGATCGACGGAGCCAAAGATGTCCGAATTTGGAAAAATGATAAACTGACATCTTGCTCAGAAGATGGTTTAGAATTTTTCTATGTAAAAAAATTTTGATTTTGAAAACGTTTTATTTTCATCGCTTTTTAACTGATTAAATTGAAGTAAATTTACGCGCGAAATAAACTTTCATATTTTCGGACGAAAATTTGACGGTTGCTATGTTTAACTAGACGCATTCCAAATATCAAGTTTATATTTCAGAATTTTTCGTTTATATTATTTTTCTTTTTCACATAAAAACGGTTAACTAAATTAAATAAAATCGTTAAAATATCCGGGTTGTTACAAGGAAAATTTTGTTTTGAAAGGTAATAAATTGAATTAAATCAACTTAAGGGGGTATCTTGAATTAACTGAACTTAAATTGAATTTCATTTGAAAGAAATCTTTTGTACCTAACACTAATGAATGTGAAATCAAATCAATTTAATGAAATCCTGAATTTAAAGAAAGAGAAAAACAACTTGTTGTATATAAATTAATTTAAATTGAAATTTATATGGTTTAAATAAAAAAATTTATAATGTAATTCAAGTTTATTTTCTTTTGGTTGTTTCTACTCTCCTACTTCCTCCCTTTTCGGGGACGAAAAGCTTTGTGTGGGGGAGAATGTAACGATCCGTAAATTTAACCGGTTTTAGTAACGTTATTAATTAAAATTTTGTGGAATTTTAAACGATAAAATTTTGAAATATAAATTTGATATTTGGAATGTGTCTAGTTAAACATAGCAACTGCTAAATTTTCGTCCAAAAATACGAAAGTTTATTTCATGCGAAAATTTACTTCAATTCAATCAGTTAAAAAACGATGAAAATAAAACGTTTTCAAAACCGATTTTGATTCATGACTTTCTATTTATCAGCTTTGATCGTCGATTCGTGCCAATCTAGCTTTGTTTTGGAAGTCGTGCCTGCATTCCGTAACTCAATTCACTGTCTATTCTCTCCAGCCTCGAAAGGTGAGCAATCACTCACGATTAATGTTCTTTTATTTATTAAATTTGATTTCAATTGAAACAACAATTGAAATATACCTGTTGTTAGTTATGTACGCTGTTGTTACCTGTATCTGTTCACCTATGACATCTGACACCATTATCTGTTAATTATTATGCGATGATAATACAGTTTGGTTGAAATTGATTGATTTTGTTGTTTATATTGGATGTTAAATTGAAATGTAAAAAGTGATGAATAGTATGCAATTGAATTTGACGTAGGATAGTTATAAATTTTGAATCAACATATGTGTTGAATTTGATTAGTTAATTTGAATAATATGACCCCTTGAAATTGTTAAGTTAATTGACACGTAGAATATGATAAATTATATTTTGAACCTTTGAACGTATATTGGATTAATTGTTGTAGAATAAATTGTTGTAGAATTGAAATTGAACGACAAGTGGAAAACTGTAATATAATAATCTTTAATCTACATGAAATGATAGTGTAGATTCTAGAGATAATTATATTAATTCGCACCAATAACAATGCGAATTAATACGATTATTTCGGGATTATTTGAATTAATTATTGGATTGTTATTGATTGTGTTATTGGTTGTTTATTTACTTTGACACCATCCCTGTTATCACACTGCAAGTTCCCTTTACTATGCTTTGATTTGTGAATTGAATTGGAATCGGGTTGAAATGATAAATACCCAAAATGAACTTGACTTAGGATAGAGAATTAAATAAACCAATTGGTCAAAATTTGATTTGAAATAAAATAGAGATTTTATTTGAAAAATAAGGTTTTGAAATAAAATTGGGACGTAAATTTTGATTAAAAGGAAAATGTAAAGATTGAAATCTGAAACAAATATTAATGTAATAAATGATGAAAGAACGTTGTTTGAAATTTAATTATTTAATAATTAAATTTGGTATTATTAATAAATAATTTGGAATTAGTAATAATTGAGTTTGAAATTATAATTAAGTTTGAAATTGAATTGAATAATTAAGATTGAATGTATAATCAAATTTGAGATTATTAAGCTTTGAAATGATTAATAATTAAGATTGAAATTATTTAATAATTGAAGGAGATTTAATTATTTGACAATTGAATAACAATTGAATTCTTTGATAAGAGAAATTGAACTTTTGAATAAGTGGATTTGAACTTTGTTAATAAATGAAATTGAATATTTTTATTTATTAAAGTTTGAAAATTCAAGTAAGTTAATAAGAGAAATTAAACTTCTCGAATGTACGAAATTTAGTTCGTTATTAATCAAATTTGAAATTTGTGACGAAGTCAATAAATAAGTGAAAATTGAATTTCTTTAACAAGAAATAAAATGTGATTTATTGAAATGAATGGGATTATTGAAATTAACGTAAGACTTGTAATTTAAAGAATTGATTTGACGAATTTAATTTATTTCAATTTAAAGTTTTGATATAATGAAATTGAACGTAAGTAATTGATTTAAATGAATTGGAATTTAATTAGAAGTTGTTTGAATGACAAATTTACTTAATGAATATTGAATGAAATCGATAAATGAATTTAAATTGATTTGAATGAAAATTAAACAATTTAAAAGATTTCGTAACGAAATCTGTATACGAACTTGAATCAATATTTGAATTGTTTTAAATAAAAATTGAAAATTGAATTGTAAGACTTCGAAATGCTTATTTGGTAGTTTTGAAATGTAAATTTTGGAAATTGATAGCGAAAGACAAATGAAATGTTGATTATAAATTCTAATTGAAAATGTAATTTGATTTGGTTTTGAAATTTACTAAACGACCAATCGGTGTAATAATTACGAAAGTTATTAAAGAAACCGGAATCGGTTATGGACATACTCTCTGTCTAAACCGAAAACCACTTTAATAACTATACGCGGAGTGATGATCCAGAATGAAGTGGTTGGAATGATGTACGTGATGACTGAAGAAAGAGAACGATATTGGATAGCCTTGACACTTGTGTCAAATTGGAAATGACTAAAACAGGAGCCGTGCCGGGCCAAATGGGGTTGGCCACCTCGAGCGAACACACTTCTTCGTAACTACTACTCATTATTTGTGATTGATTGGTGCACCCTCGGAATTTCAGGAGTGTTGTTTCGCGGTGTTGCGATCGCTGCGGCGATGCGTTCTCACCAGTCCGGATCAGGCAAACGGTAGTTTCACTACCTTGGGTATTGCCTCATGTGCCTTGTCATACTTGTATCCCTATATACGCGACCACTACGAATTTGTTTTGTGTTATACCTATGGAGTACTCCCTGATATCCCACCAGTTTACGGTGGAGTTTACAGTGCTGTATAGACTATGACATTTATATAAAATGTGTTAAGGGGGATAATGGTAACGCCTTAACACTATTTTGATATTTTATATTAGTGATAGACATTATCTGTTTAGCACATATTACTAAATAGTAGATAGTTTAACGGATCCTTAGAGGATGGTGATTCCAACATCCTTTGAGTTACCTGTATTTCGTTTGTTATTTCACTTGAGTTGGATTTATTGATATGAGAATATTAATCCTGACTCGAGTGTTTTGTGTTTTGCTTTACGCTCGGGTCAGACTGAGTGTACCAGTATTCAAGACTCACCTTTGGAGTTGGAGCTTTGCTTGAAGATTCAACCATCTATTCTGCTTTCAGTATTCGATGATTCCAGTGATGTATTCTGATTTGTACATGATGTATCGTATTTCTCTTCTGTTGTAAACTCTGATGTATCTTATATATTTATATAGTAGCTTCATGAACTACTATCTCTTTTACTTCCGCTGCATATTATTACTCTGTGTCTGTGATTCTGTGACTATTTATTTACTGTATATCTCAGTTTTTCCAAATTTAAATTAACAATTCGGTATTTTGAATTATTCAAGTCCGACGTGTGCGGATGCGAATAGTCCAAAATAGCGGGTCGTTACAGCAGGGCATCGCCCCTTTTTAGTGGTACTTCCCTGTCCCCTATCTCGTCCTCTCCTCGCACTCATACTTACCATCAGTGGATAGTAAGAGAATTTCTGAGGCATACGGATGGATATCTTAGGGATATACTCATTCTAGGGTATACTTCACCCTATCTCTAATGAGCCATCTAATGTGTTACACTCCATAGATAAAGTTCTTACTCAACCTCTAGCTCTGATACCAAATGTGACGACTCGAACTCGATGCCCGACAAACGACATCGAAATCCGTATCGCTGTAGCTTGCAACAACAATAGATGATAAACAACACAACAGAAGCAAAAGATGATAACATTAATATACAATATAGATACAATGTTAGGTACATCATGATGCAACACCCCAACACCATCCGAGAATGATTATAACACAACACTACAGCGGAAATTTATCGACATTAGCAAAGTCTTCAAGAGAATCCAATACTGCAACTCCAAACCAAAACTCCAAAGCCAAAGCTCTAACTTCAAGCTCGAACCACCATCAAGCTGAACTTGTAGCAAATCCGATCCTGAATGCGATTGCCAAATTAAGACTTCTAAGACCCCAAAACTGAAGAAGATTTTCAAATGCTACCCAAATGAAGACTTCGAAGGCTATCGAATCTACACCTATTATTGGATTATATGAAAAACCCAACTATAGACTGCCCGTGTGGAAAATTATGGGCACCCAGAGTTTAGGAAGGGAACAATAAACTCCAGGTCAGTCATGGGACTGGTATGAGCAAACAAAAAGAGTTTATCTTTAAGAACAAACAACAAAAGGTTTTAGAAGTTGAAATCTGCAATGCCTTTTGGAAAATGAAACTACCATAAGGCCTCCCACCGCACACACCATGAAAACGCAGAATTGGAAGATATTTCTTCTTATGATAGTAAAAAAATGCTTGATACGCGAAAACCATTTGATATTATTATTAGTGCATTGTGTAGAAAAACCTTTCGAAAGTATAATATTAATCTTAGCCAACATACAACCATTATTGTATGCCTACTATAGCTACCATCTAAATAGCGGTGACCACCATAAGTAAATGGCAGGTTATACAACTAAAACCGTACAAGGCGCGTATAGGTAATTGGATTTCCAACACATAGTCGGGCTAAGGAACTTCCTATTGCCACATGGGAACGCCTCTAGAGGGACGCCCCGAGAACCTACCCGGATATCTGCCAATACAAGGCCGGTTTACTCCTTGCCCGGGAGTAACACCTAAGATATGTCATCCCTGGTCGTTTGTGACCTTTATCCGACGATCCTCAACCACAAAGCAACATCACACAGTAATAAATTTACAGTGTCTACATGAGTTAAGAATCTAGGCTCCATACCCTGATACCACCCTTTTCCAAAAGAAATGGACATACCCTAGGGGCACGACCCCAGCAACCTTGCTGCATCTTTCCTGTTTCGACCATTTTCGGGGTGTGAGGTCCCGATGTCGTCTCGTCCACAAAGCTACGCTTTTCACAAAAGCCATGCTTCAATCAATAAATGATCAGCAGCACTTCGTATGCCACATTATCAAATTGGGAATGTATCACTAGTAACCATCAACTAGATAACCTCTGAGCTCGTACATCTCAGAGAAGGGTGTTGAGCTAAGAGAATAAATTCTCCTCCACCAAATAGAAATGTATTTGATAGAAACTAGCATTACATCTCAAAGTGTAACGTCAGACACACATCCATACAAATGTGTTTCCTGGTTCAAATAGAACCGAAGGCACTTCCAAAGAAGCCCTTGCAATCCGGGTATTCACAATCCCGATCGGACTCCCCATCACATATGGAGATCTCTATACCGTAGCTACTCAGTGTGCAGTCATTCGACGGGTTATCCTTTCTTTTTCGAAAACACCCGGTCTTCACCACCGGTCTTCAAATGCTACCCATAACGTCATATCATTATTTGGAATGGGTTATATGACACAAGGTCCTCTTCCTGCTAAACCGAATAATGAGCGCAATATTTAAAAACATATGGATATTGGGATTTCAGTTAAGTCACAACTTTAAAACCCAAAACCTTTCTTTTTAAATGGTTTAAACAAATTACCATTTTCCAATCTTTAAACAAAATATTCATTTCACAAAGTTCACCCATCTTTCACAAAGATTTTTTTTCATTCACAGATTTCAAAATAATTTCCGTTTCAATTCTTTTTATAGAAAGGATACGCATTTAAGATCCCTTTTCAATTTGAAAGTATACAAATCTTTAACAAAGATTCATTCATATTCTTCCAAAACAATTTCCCTTTCAAATTGGATTAACTCATCCAATCTTTGAATCAAAGATTTAATTCATAGCTTTCAAAACCGTTTCCAAAGATTTTCCTGAAACAATACTTTTAAAATCCGTATCGCCGGAGCTTGCAACAACATTAGATGATAAACAACACAGCGAAAACAAAGGATGATAATATTGATATATAATATAGATACAATGCCAGAAACATCGTGATACAACACCCCAACACCATCCGAGAATGATTACAACACAACACCACGACGGAAATATATTGACATTAGCAAAGTCTTCAAGAGAATCCAATACCGCAACTCCAAACCAAAACTCCAAAGCCAAAGCTCTAACTTCAAGCTCGAACAACCATCAAGCTGAACTTGTAGAAAATCCGATCTCGAATGCGATTTCCAAACCAAGACTTCTAAGACCCAAAGACTAAGAAGATTTCCAAACGATACCCAACCAAAGACTTCGAAGGCTATCGAATCTACACCTATTATTGGATTATCTGAAAAAACAAACACTAGCCTGCCTGTGTGGAAAATCCAACGTTCGAAAATTGACATCAAATACCTCACTTGTATTCGATTGCCGAAGATTCGAATGTCAAACACCATTTCGGATGGAGCTTATAACAACATTAGATGAATATAAACAGTAGAAACAAAATGAATAATCATTGACCAACAATAGAGATACAACATCACAATATTTGATCAACCATTATCACCAACATCAGAGTGCTACACTTGACATAACAACAGAATATTAACAACTTCAAAACGGAATGAGAACAGAGTCTTCAAAAGGTTCCAACATACTTCTACTTTGATAAGGTCCTCAGAGCTCCAACACTTCAAAAGGTTACCAAAGCCAAAACTTCCAAAATCCGATAGCTTCCAAACCAAAAGACTTCAAAAGATTCCAAGCCAACTCCAAAACACGGATAACCTACTTCTAGGCTGCCCGTGTGGAAATTATGGGCACCCAGAGTTTAGAAAGGGAACAATAAACTCCGGGTCAGTCATGAGACTGGTATGAGTAAATAAAAAACAGTTATTTGTGTAAAACAGTTTATAAAATAAGAATGATATGCTTTTGGAAAATGAAACTACCATAAGACCTCCTGCCATACACATAATGCGATTGTGGAATTGGAGGAGATTTCTTCTTATGATAGTCAAACATGCTTGATACGAGAAAATTCTTTGATATTATTACTAGTGCATAGTGTAGAAAAATATTTCGAAAGTATAATATTAATCTTAGCCAGCATACAACCATTATTGTATGCCTACTATAGCTACCATCTAAATAGTGGAGCGCCACCATAAGTAAATAGCAGGTTATACAACTAAAACTGTACTGGGTTCGTACTAGGGCTTGGATTTCCAACAAATGGTCAGGCTAAGGAACTTCCTACTGCCACATGGGTACGCCTCTGGAGGGACTTCTCGAGAACCTACCCGGCTCTCCGCCAACACAAGGCCTGGTTACCTCTATAACCAGGTAACTACTACTCGAGTATGCCATCCCCCGGTCGTTTGCGACCTTTATCCGAGGGCCCTCAACCATAAAGCAGCAACCACACGGTAGTGGATTTGCAGCAAGCACATAGGTTAAGTATCTGGACTCCATACCATGATACCTCCTTTTTCCAGACGAAAATGACATACCCTAAAGGGTGCGACCCTCAAAATCTTGCCGCATCTTTCTTGTTTCGACCGTTTCCGAGGTGTGAGGTCCGATGAGGTCTCATCCACAAATCTACGCTTTACACAAAAGCCTTGCTTTGATCAATAAATGATCTACAAATGATCAGCAACAGACAGCAACACTCAGCTTGCCACACTACCAAATTGGGAGTATATCACTGGTAACCATCAACTACATAACCTCTGAGCTCGTACGTCTTAGAGAAGGGTGTTAAGCTAAGAGAATAAATTCTCCACCACCAACACAAATGTATATGAAAGAAATCTGCTTTGTATCTCAAAGTGTAATGTCAGACATACA
This sequence comes from Allium cepa, assembly GCA_030765085.1. NCBI lineage: Eukaryota > Viridiplantae > Streptophyta > Magnoliopsida > Asparagales > Amaryllidaceae > Allium > Allium cepa. The sequence goes on from CM060943.1 coordinate 196,255,592, forward strand.
ACTATACAAGTCTGTCCCATGTTCAAACAGAACCGAAGTCACTTCCGAAGATGCCCTTGCAATCCGGGCATCCACAATCCCGATCGGACTTCCCGTCACATTTGGAGAACTCTATACCAGAGAAACTCAATGCAGAGTCATTCAACAGGTTATCCTATCGTTCTCGAAGACACCCGGTCATCACCACCGTCTTCAAATGTTATCCATTTCGTCGTATCACTATTCAGAATAGGTTATATGATACAAAGTCCTCTCCTGGCTAATCCGAATAGTGAGTGCTTAATTTTAAAACACGTGGATATATCATTCATAAAGATTTACTATCAAGGTTCGATGTGGGTTTCGGATAACCAACAGGAATCCGACTCCCTATCGCATCGAAGTTCAAATGCCGTTTTACGGGCCAATGCGTTTTCACATTCACAAAAACAAATCACAGATATCACAGCTCAGCACAAAGCAATTCACATTTCATAGCATCACAATCACATATCAGAAATATCAATCCAATACACAGCGATCAATAGTAATCAGTCATCTTCAATTAAGATGAATTAATCGTGTGATTTAAATTAATTATCACATAATTATTTTCATTTATTTAACCTTAATTAATGATTAATTATTATTAATTATAAATTAATTATCCCTTTATTATCAGTTAGTTAATTCTTAATTATTTTTATCAATTAATTATCCCTTGATTAATTACTTTAATTAATTAATCTTTAATTATTAATTAACTTAAATTAATAATAAATTAACCTTAATTATATTTTTAATTTAACCTTTAATTAATTAAGTGATTATATATCATTTTTATTAATTATTCATTTAATTATTCCAAAATCTTTAATTAATAAACCTTATAGTTAATCATCGTTATCATAAGGAATTAAGGTTAATTAAGAATTTAGAAACTAATATTTCATCTTAATTTTACTCTTGATTACATTATTTATTCAAAATAATTAATTACAAAATTAAATAGATTACTTTAAAAACATCTTACAAAAATCCTTAATTAATTCAAACTTATAATCAAAACCATTGTTTGAAAACATGGATAAAAATTTGAAAGTTTGAATTTCATTTCAAAGTGAAAACTGACTTACATTTACAAACCCGAGACGCACTCGAGTATTACCCGAGTTGAAGAAACATCTGCTTCGAGTTTCCCTCAAACTTACCCATGTGAAATTTTTTTCCAACATAAATTTGTTTAAATATTGAAACCTCTCGGCACACACAAGAATTAACTCGAGCTAGGACTCGAGCTAGTACGCGAACTTCACGAAGGCAACTTCGAGTCACCGATGCTTCATCCCCAACCCAATTTTCCTGATACCCATCAACATCGTGCACATGCATGACCCTTCCAACCAATTTCGGTCGAAGCTACTATCGTCGATGTATTGACGATGATCTCCACAAAACCCACAAACACCCAGATGTCCAAAACATTGGCTAAATTGCGATCAAGCAATTTACCCCTAATTGACATTAGACTTGATCATCAAAAAACCCTCTCGTCTAGCAACCTCAAGCCACTAGATGCCACGCGTCTACAGTGAAAGCTTCGCCTATCTTCAATGCTTCGATCGCCACCGGTGCGACCAGCTCTGGTGCAACGATGAAGCCGTAGTAATCAGGATTCTCGACCTCGTTCAAGTATGGGTTTAAACCCTAGATCGACAGAATTAGATCTCCACGATGATCTATAAATTTGCCCCGCATTTTTCATAAGTCCAACCAACATCCAGCTATCCCCAACCACAACCCCGAGGTCTAATTCCTCTTTGATCGCCGTGGTTTGCCCCGAGTTCATTTTGCGTTCAACTTGAAATTACTCGAAATTTCACAACTTAAAAATCCTGAATCTTTAACTAAAAATTGAATTTCTTGAAGACAAACAGGATTATGAAATCAAATCCTAAATTTTGATCAATTGAATTTTAACAAATTTTATGTTCTACTGTGTTTTGATTTTTTTTCCACCAAAACCTTTTATTTTTAATATTTAAAAATATCCTTAAAATTAAGTTTTGATAATTTGTACTTGTTTTTTTTAACAATTCATCCTAACAATAACTAAAATAGGGGTTATGGAATATTGACATGTTTTGTAAAAACCTGGAATTAGAAAACAGGGTAAAACATCCCTGTATATCAACATGCACAGAGGATATAAACACAAATACATACATTTTATATACATGCAAAAAATTTGACTTCAAGCATGATCTCAAACACAGATCTGAATTCCAGAATTTCAAAGTTTACTCACCTTGATTTAGAAAGAAATCAGAAGGCTTTAAATCCTGGAAGTTGAAAACACTGCTGAAAATTTGAACTTGCTTGTTCGAATTGATTTGTGATGGTGAATCTTTTAATTTTTTTTGATTACTGAGTTATTCTTCACTTGTTTGAAACCTTTCCTCTACAAGCTAGAGCTCTGAATCCTGGGTTTATTTGAAATGAATGAAAAAGGCTGTTCTACTTTGATTTCTAGATTTCAACAGAAGTTGTGTTTTCTTGCTTGATTTTTCTTTGTTTTTCTGATTTGTTTGAATTGTTTTTAAAGGTTTCTTTGAAATAATTTTCTGATTTGTTTTTCTTAAGTCTTAAAGGTGAACAAAAGAAATGAGAAAGAGGGGTTTAAGGTGTTATATTGTTTCTATTTTCTTTTTATAATTTTTCTTCAAAATGAAAACAATATAATGACACTTGTAAATTTCTTCCTCCATGATTTACACTTGTTAATTCATTCATTAAAATTCAAACACTTGTTAATTAATATGTTACAAATCCTCCATATGTCCCTTACATGAGAAAAATGATGTATATACATATATTAAAATTGTTTTTCTTATTTTATAAATGCATTTCTCTTTTATTTAAAAATATAAAATTTAAAAGAAATATTTTAAACCAATTATATATTAAATAAACTACCCATATATTGTTTTTAATTCAAAATATTTTACTAAAGCATTTATTTAAAATTTAAGATCAAATTCAAAATTAAATTCAAATCTGTTCATATATACACACATATATAAAATTTAAATTCAAATGATTTTAATATATTTACTATTTCAAAATTTTAAACTCAAATGAAATTGAAATCTTATACACAAAATTTAACACTTATTTTATTTGATTTGAAATTTTCAAATTAATTTCAATTTAGATTTCAAGAATTCAAACAAATCACTAATTTAAATTGATAAAATTTGGGATGTTACAGATTTCCCCCGGCCCTTAAGAAAATTTCGTCCTCGAAATTTGAAAGAGAGCGAAAAACAAACAAAAGATATAAGAACATAGAAAAAGATAGAGAAAGGCTTACTTGTTTAAGCCGGAATATCCACTCTGCAATTGGGATAGGACCTTTGCATGCCATCCTCTGTCTCCTAAGTACAGTCGTTTGGATCTCCACTCTACTGCACCTTAACCAGTTTCACAATTTTGTTCCTTAATTGCTTTTCATCACGATCTGCAATCTTTATCGGTTCTCTTTTAACTGCTAAATTGGGATTGATTTCGAGATCCTACTAAGCAGCTTCTTCAATGATGCTATCTGGAACGTGCACATATTTTCGGAGGTCAGAAATGTGAAACACATCATGCACGCTAGGCAACCAGTTGGGTAGCTGCACTCGATATGCTAAAGGACCAATCCTCTCCAGAATAGGAAAAGGACTAATATACCGTGGTGCCAGCATACCAGTCTTCCCAAATCTTAACACACTCTGCATTGGAGAAACTTTGAGGAAAGTAGAGTCTCCAACCTGGAATTCCAAATCTCTTCTTCTGCGATCAGCATAACACTTTTGACGACTTTGAGCCATTTTCAATTTATTTCATATAAAATAACTTTCTCTATGGCTTCCTTAATCATATCCGGTCCAAGGAAGAGTCTGTCACCTGACTCGATCCAACATGCAGGTGATCGACACAGACGACCATATAAAGCTTCAAAAGGAGCCATTTCGATATTGGCCTGATAGCTATTATTGTATGAGAATTCGACCAGATGCAAATGGTCCTCTTAAGAACCACCAAAGTCGAGAATACAAGCTCGCAAATGCTCTTCTAATATTTGATTTATCCTTTCAGTCTGTCCATCAGAATGTGGGTGATAAGTAGTGCTGAAGTTCAGTTTTGTTCCCAATGCGGCTTGAAATGCCTCCCAAAATCTACTGGTGAAGATCGGATCACGATCACTTGCCATACTTCTGGGTATACCATGGAGACGAACAATTTCTTTCACATATAACTCAGCTAAACTTGCTGCTGTGCGGGTAGATTTCACTGGCAAAAAGTGGGCTGTCTTAGTCAAACGGTCTACAATAACCCAAATTGCATCATTGCCTTTCCGAGTACGAGGCAACCCGTCGATGAAATCCATCGATACTTGATCCCATTTCCACTTGGGTATCTCCAAAGGTTGGAGTAAACCCGCCATTTTCATCTGATCGCTTTTGATTTGTTGACAGGTAGCACAACGACTCACATATATAGATATACCCCTTTTTCATTGTCTTCCACCAGAAAGTTCTTTTGATATCTCTATACATCTTATTAACTCCTAGATGGATACTGAGTTTAGACTTGTGACATTCATCTAAAACTTCACATTTCAGTTCGATGATGTCCGAGAACAGATCCTATCCTTTAGTCTTACAATTCCATTACTATCGATTCCAAAACTGGAATCCTCACCTCGACATATTCTTCTATGAATTTCTTGAAGAAACTCGTCTTCGATCTGCTTTCTTGCAATCTTCTTAAGAAGAGTAGGAGCGACAACAAGATATGCGAGAACAACATGTCTTCTGCTCGAAGCATCGGCAACTACATCGGCTTTTCCAGGCGTATAAAGAATATCTAGATCATAGGATGCCAGAAATTCCAACCAACGTTGTTGTAATAGATTTAAATCTTTTTGGGTGAAGAGATATTTCAAAGATTTGTGGTTGGTGAATAATTCGAATTTTTCACTTAAAGAAAGAGAGTTCATTAAGTATATTTATTAAGTTAAGTTAAATTTGTAAATTGTTGGGAAAGCTGAAAGAGGTTCTTACCCAGAAGATAGTTTCGCCAGATTTTCAAAGCGAAAATAACAGCCAGAAGCTCCAAATCATGTGTTGGGTAGTTTCTCTCATGCGAGTGTAATTGTCTACTCGCGTAGGCAATTACTGTACCATTTTGCATTAGTACCGTACCCAAACCATCTCCACAAGTGTCAGTATAGACAGATAAACCTTGTTTCCCATTAGTGATAGCAAGAACGGGAGCGGTAGTTAATCTCCATTTCAACTCCTGGAAAGCTTCATCACATTTTGGAGGCCAATTAAATTTAGCATTCTTCATCGTTAGCTTAGTCAATGGATTAGCTATATTAGAAAAGTCCTGAACAAACTTCCGGCAATAACCCGCTAAACCTATAAAGCTTCAAACTTCTTTTAGGGTAGTGGGTTTCCTCCAGTCAAGAATAGCAGAAACTTTGCTAGGATCAACAGAAATTCCTTCTTCATTAACAATGTGCCTGAGAAATTTAACTTCTTTGACCCAAAAATGGCATTTAGAAAATTTGGCGAATAGAATGTTCTTCCTTAATATCTCCAAAATGATTCTAAGATGCTCAGCATGCTCCTCCTCGGTCTTGGAATAGAACAGAATATCGTCAATAAACACAAGCATAAATTTATTTAACACCTCTCGAAATACACGGTTCATTAAATCTACGAAGTATGATAGAGCATTGGTTAGTCCGAAAGGCATGACTAACCATTCGTAGAACATGTTAGGACCCTTGAAAGAAGTCAAATGAACACAATCTTCGGCAATTCACAACTGGTGGAATCCCTGGGCTAGATCCATCTTCGAAAAGAATCGAGGGCCGTGTAGTTGATCAAGAAGATCATCAATTCTAGGTAGAGGAAATTTTTCTTGAGAATTAGTTTATTGAGATCGCGGTAATCCACACACAATCTCAAGGATCCGTCAGATTTAGCAACAAACACCATTGCTGAACCCCATTCGGAAACACTAGGACGTATTAACCCTTTATTTAGAAAATCACTAGTTTGCTTGACTAATTCAATTCCTTCCCTAGTGCCATCTTGCAACTTGTGTAAACAACAGGACGAGCATTGGATGCTAAGTTAATTCTAATTTCTATTTCTCTATGTGGAGGTAAAGATTTTACTTCTTCAAACTCGTCTGGAAATTCCCAGACAATGGGTATGGACTCCAGACTAGGTTCGGGATAACCCGAGTTATACATTAACTCATCTCTTTTAGGACTCAGGTCCTCACACGAAATCTCAATGAAATCTCCAAATTTGGTTTTGATTGAAATCAATCGATTGTTACAATCTAATTTGGCTTCGTATTTTGTTAGCCAATCCATTCCAAGTAAGATTTCAAATTCATTAAAATCAAGGACAAAGAGACTGATAGGGAGTTGGTAACAAAAATATGAGATAGGAATGTCTCTACATCGTAGACAAAGGTTCATGGGCCCACCAACTGGATTCTTTACGCAAATAGGCTCATCGACAAATTCAGGTTAGACTTAATTCATTTGCGGCTAGTTGAGAGATAAAACTATGTATAGCGCCCGTGTCCAACAAAACTCTAACAATTCTATCATAGATAATTAGGTTACCTTCCAGAACTCCTTTCCCTTTTTCTGCTTTAGAAGTTGCAGGTTTATTTTCGACTGTGTATACCTTTTCTGTCTTAGCATGCTTCATTGTTGGGCAGTCTTTAACTTCGTGTCCCGGTTTCTGACAGCAATAGCACTTCCTGGGTTTTGCTTGTACGGATTGATCTCTCTTTGGCTTCTTGCAACTGTTTGAATAATGGCCTTTTTCTAGACAATTGAAGCAAGTAGCATTCCCTGCCGAATTTTCCTGATTGCTCTTCTTCTCCTTTCCATGCCATGGTTTCTTGCCTCCAAATTTCCTTTTTGTGCAATTTGGATTGCTTGTATTTTCTTTCTCCACCGGGGCCTCTTGCATATCCAGGGTAGCATATATGTACCCCATATCGATTATATCTAAAAAAGATTCTTTGACATGCCCTATCATCCTTTCGTGGAACTTCTTATTCATCCCACGAATGAATCTTTCATTTTTCTTTAGAGGCATGTTTATCAACTCTAGACCGAAATGAGACAATTCGTTGAATTTGTTTAAGTACTCTTTAAATGACATACTCCCTTGCTTCAAGTCCATAAATTCTTGGTACATTCGGGAAATACCAGCCGATGGCATATAGCGCTTCTCAAATACTTCCTTAAATCGACTCCAAGTAAACTCTTCTTCAGGTTCATCTACAGTAACCGTCTTCCACCAAGCAAGAGCTTCTTCTTGGAGCTGCCAAGAAGCTATTAGTCGCATTTGATCGTCTTCTAACTTCAGCCCTTTTCTTTCACATGACCTGATCCAGGCTTGGGCCTCAATAATAAATTCCTTGCTAGTGAATGGCTTACCACCAAGTCTTGAGAAGCTTTTATATAGATCAGCCAGATTCGACTGAGTTTGAGTAGATAAAGATGCTTCTGCTGTTGCGGGAACTTGACCAGTTGTGGTATTTCCCTGTCCCCTAGCTGTTCCTCTTCGCTTGCTCATTCTTACTATCTGTAATTAGTAAGCAAACTTGATTTAGGTATACGGACGAGATATCTTAGGAAATATTAGCAGTTAAAAGAAATAGACCAAGAAAATTTAGGGTTTCGGTCTTTCATGTTATACTAATTCTAGGGTCTACTTCACCCTATCTCTAATGAGCCGCCTAATGTGTTATAATCCGTAGCTAAAGTTCTTACTCAACCTTTAGCTCTAATACCACTTGTCACGACCCAAAATCCAACGTTCGAAATTCGACATCAAATACTTCACTTGTATTCGACTGTCGGAGATTCAAACGTCGAACTCCAGTTCAGATGGAGCTTATAACAACATTAGTTGAATACAAATAGCGGAAACAAAATGAATAATCATTGATCAACAATAGAGATACAACATCACAATATTTGATTACGCCATTATCACCAACATCAGAGTGCTACACTTGACATAACAATAGAACATTAACAACTTCCCAACAGAATGACAATAGAATCTTCAAAAGGTTCCAACATACTTCCACTTTGATAAGATCTTCAAAACTCCAACACTTCAAAAGTTTACCAAAGCCAAAACTTCCAAAATCGGATAGCTTCCAAACCAAAAGACTTCAAAAGATTCCAAGCCAACTCCAAAACTAGGATAACCTGCTTCTAGGTTGCTCGTATGGAAATTATGAGCACCCAGAGTTTAGAAAGGGAACAATAAACTCCGAGTCAGTCATGGGACTGGTATGAGTAAAAAAAAACTGTTGTTTGTGTAAAACAGTTTATAAAATAAATTCGATATGCTTTTGGTAAATGAAACTACTATAAGACCTCCCACCACACGCACAATGCAATCGCAGAATTGGAGGAGATTTCTTTTTATGACAGTCAAACATGCTTGATACGAGAAAATGCATTGATATTATTACTAGTGCATAGTGTAGAAAAACATTTCGAAAGTATAATATTAATCTTAGCCAGCATACAACCATTATTGTATGCCTAATATAGCTACCATCTAAATAGTGAGGCGCCACCATAAGTAAATGGCAGGTTATACAACTAAAACCGTGCTGGGTTCGTATTGGGGATTGGATTTCCAACAAATGGTCAGGCTAAGGGACTTCTTACTGCCATATGGGTACGCCTCTGGAGGGACGTCCCGAGAACCTACTCGTCTCTCTACCAACACAAGGTCGGGTTACCTCTGTAACTAGGTAACTACTACTCAAGTATGCCATCCCTCGGTCGTTTGCGACCTTTATCCGAGGGCCCTCAACCAAAAAGAAAAAACCACACAGTAGTGAATTTGTAGCAACCACATAGGTTAAGTATTTAGGCTCTATACCATGATACCACCTTTTTCCAAAAGGAAATGACATACCCTAAAGTGCGCGACCCTCATAACCTTGCCGCATCTTTCCTGTTTCGACCTTTCCGGGGTGTGATGTCCGATGAGGTCTCATCCACAAAGCTATGCTTTATGCAAAAGCCTTGCTTTGATCAACAAATGATCAGCAACACACAACAGCACCCAGCATGCCACACTACCAAATTGGGAGTATATCATTAATAACCTTCAACTACATAACCTCTGAGCTCGTACGTCTTAGAGACGGGTGTTAAGCTAAGAGAATAAATTCTCCACCATCAACAGAAATGTATTTGAAAGAAATATGCTTTATATCTCAAGGTGTAATGTCAGACATACAACCATACAAGTCTGTTCTGGGTTCGAACAGAACCGAAGGCATTTCCGAAGAAGCCCTTGAAATCTAGGCATCCACAATCTCGATCGGTCTCCCCATCACATATGGAGATCTCTATACCGGAGCAACTCAGTGCAGAGTCATTCGATAGGTTATCCTATCGTTCTCGAAGACACCCGATCTTCACCACCTTCTTCAAATGCTATCCATTTCATCGTATCACTATTCGGAATGAGTTATATGACACAAAGTCCTCTCCTGGATAATCCGAATAGTGAGCGCTTAATTTTAAATGATGTGGATATATCATTCACAAAGATTTACTATCAAGGTTCGATGTGGGTTTCAGATAACGTAAATGGAATCCGACACTCTATCGCATCGAAGTTCAAATGCCGTTTTACAGGCCAATGGGTTTTCACATTCACAGAAACAAATTACAGATATCACAGCTCAGCACAAAGCAATTCACAATTTGTAGCATCACAGTCACATATCAGAAATATCAATCCAATACACAACATTCAATAGTAATCAATCATCTTCAATTACGATGAATTAATCATTTGATTTAAATTAATTAATCACATAATTATTTTCATTTATTTAACCTTAATTAGTGATTAATTATTCTTAATTATAAATTAATTAGCCCTTAGTTATTAATTAATTAATCCTTAATTATTTTTATCAATTAATTATCCCTTGATTAATTACTTTAATTAATAATCTTTAATTATTAATTAACTTAAAATTTAAGTTAACCTTAATTATATTTTTAGTTTAACCTTTAGTTAATTATTCTTTAAGTAATTAAGTGATTATATGTCATTTTTCTTAATTAATCATTTAATTATTCCAAAATCTTTAATTAATAAACCTGATAGTTAATCATCATTATCATAAGGAATTAAGGTTAATTAAGAATTTAGGAATCAATATTTCATCTTAATTTTACTCTTGATTACATTATTTATTCAAAATAATTAATTACAAAATTGAATAGATTACTTTAAAAACATCTTACAAAAACCCTTAATTGGTTCAAACTTAAAATCAAAACAATTGTTTGAAAACATGGATAAATTATTTGAAAGTTTGAATTTCTGGTATACACACACAAAAATAAACAAAAATCAAACAAACTAATTCGAAGAATAGAAAAAAAATGAAAACAAGTCCCGGCTACGATGCCAAAAACATATTCAACGACGAATTTTCTATCGGTTTAGAAAATCGTCAAAAAATTTGTAATAAATTTTTTACCGCAAGTGCACGACGCACAATTCTAGTACGTGGCAAGTACGGATCGATCTGTAGTGAATTGTTGGTTCTAAATCTCTATTCAATCAAATTATACCAAACTGGAGAGAATGTTTAAACTAAAAAATGAGAAAACTTAACAAAAATAAAGTTATAAAAATATGAGAGTTAAATGACAGTTTAGAGAAAATTTCACTCTCTAGGTCATATAGTTCAATAAATTATGAAATTATGATCCCTCTTTTTTGGTCACTAGTGAACTTAAATGATGTATTTGCCATAAGTATGACATATTTGTGCTATTAATTAGCCTAACATAAGCCATCAAACTTTAACACACCTCTTAACTACTTGTTGATTTTCATGAAAAATGACAACAAGTTGAAAATAAAATCTATTTTAAGCATAGCCTATTAACTATGAATTAGAAATATAGACCATCAACTTTTAATTTCAACAATCACTTCATTACCATCATCATATGTAGTTGAAAAGGTATTTACTGTTTAGTGATTGTTTAAGCATAGCCTATTTAGTATCAACAATATATGCTAGCAAATTCAAAGAAAAAACAACAAGTTAAACCACTTCAATCATTCTCATTAAGCACAAAAAGAGAGCATAAACATCAATTATGTTAAGGCTACATGATTAGAGAGCTTCATTACCCCTAAATTGATTAGCCTCTCATATTTGCTATCATTTCAACAAATATAGCTTGCAACATAAAAGAAAAAGAAAAGGAAAAAGAGAGAAAAGTAAAAGAAAAACTAACCCACTTGCATGAAAAATAAACTAACTACTAACATGAAAGGAAAAGAGCATGTAAATAAAAGAGAACAATAATTTAACATTGCATAAAAAGAAAAGTTGAATGAAATAAAAATGGTTAAGTAGCCATGAAAAGAGAAAAAGAGCTTTCTTTTATTTATGTATCTAAACTAAACTAAAGTGAAGAGAACCTAAAGAAGAGGAAAGGGTTACATGAAACATATGGGGTATTTATATAATTCACGTTTTTGGAAACTACCCAAAATACCCTCTTAGGACGTGTGGTGGCCAAGTTATCATTAACTTCAAATAATCATCTATTAAGCGTGCATGAAGATTTAATGGCTTTTTAGCATGTGCACTAGCTCCTAAGTGTATATTAAGATCGGTGGTTAAGTAGGGTCCTCTATGATCATCACTTTGAATTATTTTCATCTCCATTCCTTTGTATTCACTATTGTGCATGCATATCTTCATCAAGCCACTTGTAAAATTCACTAAAATTTTCACAAAAAATATAGGAAATTCCAAGTAAATTTTCACAAATTAATAAATGCACAAAAATGAACATTTTTTCCCTATATGAAAATGAATATGTGCAATTTGAAAATAATTTGAATTTTCGTTTAAATAAGTTAAAACACCAAATATGATCATTTATTTAATTTAAATAGATTAAATATGGTGGTAAAAATATGCACATTAATGTGCACATTACTCTTGGTGCTATACATGAGTGGAGGTCGTTAGATTTTTTCTTGAACTTCAATTTCCAACCTGCATTAGAATCCTCTCTAGGCTATTGTAGCAATGGAAATTAGGCCAATATTAATGGACCACATCGGGTAAGACCCAAAAAAGGTGCGACAATAATAGATATTTTGGACAAGCTAAGTAGGGGAGAACACTCCCCCTATGTTGGCATATATGCAATAGACAAAAGGGGATAGCTATCAAGAGATGGATGTCTATGTGTTCCAATGGTGGAGGAAGTTTGGAAGGAAGTGCTAGCGGAGGCTATTATTCTAGGATGACTATTCACCTTGGTGGATACAAAATGTATAGGTATATGATGCAGATTTTCTATGGGCTAGGAATAAAGAATAGTATATAAAGTATATCTCTAGTTGTCTCATGTGTCAAAAGATAAAGGAAAAACAAGGGAAGCTTGGAGGATTATTTTTACCATTAGAGGTGCCGATTTGGAAGTGAGATCATATATTGATGGACTTTATAGATGTGTTGCTGAGGAGTCAAAGAGGCAATGAGGCTATTTGAGTTATATGAATAGACTCAATAAAAGTGCCCACTTCATTCCCAAAAGGTGTAATAGGAATGCGCATCTCTAGGGCAAATCAATATCACGAAAGTAGTACGACTATGTGGAAATCCGTCAGCATTGTTAATGATAAAGGCAACTTATTCGGTAGCGAATTTTGAAGGAGTTTGCAGTCAGTTTTAGAAATGACATTGAATCTTAGTACTGCTTACCACTCATAGACCAATGGTCAAACGGAAAGGGTGAATGGGATTTTGAAAGATCCGTTGAGAGCTTACATCATAGATTCTGGAGGACATTGCGATCTGCATTCACCCTTATAAGAGTTTGCGTATAATAATAGTTACCAATCGATGATTGGCATAGCATCCTTTGAAGCCTTATACAGAAGGTCATTCGAATTGCCAAATTGTTGGTGGGAAACCACCAACTAAATTCTAATTAGACAATATTTGATCAGCGAGACTTTAGAAAAGATAGAGATGATTAGGCAGCGAATGAAGGCCGCACAGGTTCGCCATAAGTCCTGTGCTACTAGGAAAAAGGATTTTAGTTTTTGATTAGGGACATGGTGTTTGTTAAGGTTTCCAATCTTAGGAAGGTTATGAGGTATGGTACATTCGGAAAGTTAAGGTTGAGATTTTTAGGCCTTTATCGATTTTTGAAAGGGTAGGGAAACTTGCGTACTGATCAGAGCTTCCGGATAAGTTAGCGGGAGTCCATAATGGCTTTCATGTTTTGCACTTGAGGAAATAACTACATGACATCACCACCATAGTAGTGCCTGATTGGTTAGCAAATATTGAGACGGTTAGAGTGAGAATGCAACACGGCATAAAAATTAATTAGAATCGACTAATAATAAGGCTCAAAATTTAAATTTCACAAATATTAGAATTTGGCCATGAAAGTTACATCAATATGTTCGTGGTGATTTTTTGATCAACTTTCACATATAAAGTTTAGTGATCAAAGCTCAAATAGAAAAGTTATTGACGTTTGAAGTTTTCGAATTTAAAATAATTCAAACGAAATTTAAATTTTAAATTTTATTTGCATTACTATTTAAAGCAATGGTAATAAATATTTTTACGTTAAGGGGATCATAACATTCATGTAAAATGTTAATGGAAATAGGCAATATTGGGAAAGAAATAATTAAAAAAATGGAAACAACATTCACGTTCCAAAATAAGGGACAGGTCGACCCCTTTACCTTGACCGATCGACAACTAGCAGTTGACCGCTTAAACGTGAGCGACCGATCGATTAGTGAGTGGCTAGGGTTTGTTTTGGCCACGAACGACTAGGACTTTATTATTTTAAACCAACGTAAATCCTATGGTTTTGGAATGTTCTAACAACTATAAATAAAAAGCTAGCTCCCTTACTTTTATTCACAAAATATTTGAAGCGCTAGCGAAACACCGTTAGTCCTTTTCGCCAATTAGATTCAAGAATTCAAATCTAGGGGGAAAAAGTAATAAGTTTATATATATATATTTCTTTTTTTATTCTTTCCAAATATTTGAATTCTGAATCTAATTGTGGGAAGAGATGGACCCTACAATAGCCACTTCGTACCCCAACCCTAAAGCGTACCCTTATCGAAGATTTCTCACCACCGCACCTAAAGAATAATCCCTACCATTTAATACTTCTTGAGTGGGAAGGAGGAATACCCTACAACAGCCACTTAATACCTTCAACCGAAAGCAGGCCCTTATTGGGATATCCGTTGTATGACCACTAACCCAAACCATGACATTTCACATTAGTTTGACTATTCATAGGTGCCGGTAACCAGATTAACTAGCCAGACTTAACCTACAGAATTAGGACTAACATCACGTCCAACATGGTATTTATTATAGGCGATGTCTCACATTAGTCCCAAAGGCATACTGCCGATAGCCAAAATAGCTATGCAGACTTCTGTGTGCTTTGAACTGACTTGGCACCCCTATAATTTGGTCATATTTGCACTCTACTAACATACAACCACACTAACACGTGCGTGCACACACACACTACATGTGTATATAATATCTCACCAAGTTTACGACTTAAGGCCTTAAAAGGAAAACTTCTTAATTTGGCTTTAATTATTGATTAATTTCTATAATTATCCTTAACTTCCTTCCTAAGGGGTTTCACGCTACTTACTAACTTGTTTATTTTATATGATAAGATTAATACATTATTACTAATATACTACTAATTATATTTATACATATGTAATATTTTAGATAACTAATATTCCTAAGCATGCGTAGAAGTATTCCTATTCTAAGATAAACACTTCTTATATTAATTGTTGAAATGTCAAAACTTCCATACATACATAAGCCTAAGCTCCATACAATAATTTGCAAAGTAGCTAATACCTTTAGCTAGAACAAATAGACTTTTTGTGTGTATTGTATATTCAGAAATGGAATAATACCAAACTTATTTTACATTAATATAATAGAATCCATCTCTATTTCAAGGAAACAAAACTTACAATTTAAATCCTTTATATTCTTTCAACTTTTACATATACGACATTGAAGCGGAAAAAATGACTCATATTTATTTATACTATAGAAATAGGTGGTGCAAACTACAAGAAAGAAAAATGCATACTTTGCACACCATTTTCTAATAATCTTCCTTTTGAACCCTTTTATTGCAAAAACAAAAATTAGAAGACGAAGTTGAATAGAACATAAATTATTCAAATTGCAACCAACAAATTAAATTCTACTGTATCAGTATAAAATAAATTTTAAAAACCCTACTCCGGAGAGTAGAGCTAGAGAACTCGACTGCCCGTCACACCGGTCCCCTTTTTAGCTAAACCAACTTAAAGCTTCAATTCCCTACTAATTTTATTCGGTATTTGGGGGAATAACCACCCCAATACATTTAAGAAACACAGCTCAATTTACTAGGACACGAAACCACTATCTTAAGGAATTTTGTTCCATAGTCGCTAAGCAGCCCTGACCAACTGAGCTATGCTCACAGACAAATAATTGGAATTGCAATAAATCCAAGAATTGTTATTTTATTTATGGGAAATAAGGGTTTAGGGTTTTCATATATAAAATTCCCCAAGGCATAAAAAATCTAAATTTTACTAAATAAACTACTAAAATATGAAAAAATTAAGATTTCCACTCAAAGATAATTTCTTGCTTCCTTTGGGTTTGATTCACATCTTTGCCTAACTGCTTAATCAGGTTCCTTCTTTTTAGAATATACAACCATTCAATTATATACAAGTAGCTTGGCAGGATTTCTTGTGATGTCAAACAAGGAGTGCCAGAAGGAGGTCCGCCTTGGGTTTAGGTATGAAATGGAGGGGATCTCCCTAGGGTGCTTGGTGCATGCGACTTCATAACACAGTACTACATAGTTTTAGAAAACAAAATATATAACAAGTACACACTCTTTCGTACATATATATACTCTCAATCCAGTCTAAGACGATACTCCTTCCTTATCTGTACTGGATCCCGGTATCAACTCAGGTTAATCGTGTAACCAAAGTTTTGATACCAAATGTGATGACCGCCCTATACCATAGAATTAGGATTGAAAATTAAAAAAAGTATATAACCTATCGAATATCTCACAACACATGGATAAACATAATATCACCAATATAACAAGAGAGAAAGTAACAACTATGTGAACAAATCATCAGAATATAGATTCACAAAATTATATACAAACGTGGTAGAATTTAAACAACTGAAATAAACCAAAAAAACTGTCTCATAACAAGAAAATAAGCACACACTACTAAGGCTTCCTTATGCTGCATAATGGAATAAGCATAGAAATCCATATAAGTATATAATACAAGATAGCTCCATCCAGCTCATCCTCTGCACTGCTACTGAGTCGCCTAGACTTGTTGTCTAGTCTACTCATTGATGAGTACTAAAAATAATAAGAAATAAAGAATAAAACATTAGGTCAGGCAACTGTCTGGTATAAGCGGTAAATGAATCTCAAAATACCATGCAGGTAAATATAGTGAGGAATATAGATACATGAATCATACCTGACCTGTCCCTGTAACCAAAGCGTTAGCACATAACATCATATTATACTACTCTACAAATGACATAATGGTATTCTACTCAAAATAAGGATATTAGCTCTCCAGGTATTCCTATCTCCAATACTACTCCCAATATCTACAAATGATAACCTAGAAAGCAACTAAAGCAACCATACCAACCATTACATCCATTAAGCAACCCTCATCATCACTCCATGTGCTCTGAATGTATGATAACTTGTATAGCGTCCTAACTGCTAAGGACTAATGGAAATCCCAATTTTCAGTGTACTCTCATATCACGTAGCCTAAAACTAGACACATGTCCCATAGCCCAAAGCAAGACATTAGAATCAAAGCCACTAGTCTAGGGTCTTCATATCCACTCCATTGATCTATAAGCGTCCCTACTTATAATACCCTAGCTTCGAGTACAACAAAAAACACTCCGAGTATCAACGATTCCTTAGCCGTACTTTCAAGCCCTTCTTTACTCGATTCGGATCCAAGTCCTTCCTTTGCTCAATCCAGTTTCCATTAATAGGAACCTTTCACATTCCCATCCACGGCTCCCTACTTTATCGAGCCTCCATCTTCGATACGTACTCCCTTTATGAGTCACAATCGAAGATCCTAAGCTTTTATCATGCTGTTATATCAGCATCCAATGCTCAAACGAACGAGCCAACACCTCCAGCATGATCTACAGAGTCCCATGCTTCCTCCTTGTATAAGCCCGACCCCCACTCGTTCACCAAAACAACTCAGTACTGAGTTAAAATGACTCGGCACTGAGTTATTTAATTAGCCAATTTTTGGCATAGTAAATCACTTTGTCTCTAGTACTTCCTTCTAAAGTTCTTTAAATCCTGATCCATTCATCAAAACAATTCTACCCCCAATCTAAAGCTTTCAACTCTAAGTTCTAGAAACAACTTGATATAACATCCAACACTGAGCCAATTTCTTGCATCTTGCCATAGGCAACCTCCACTAGCCATGCTCTACCCATCCATCAAGTTGACTGATCCATATGAGCCACCAAAATAACTCGGTATCGAGTTGCTCAACACGGTACTGACTTATTTACTTAGCCAACTATTGGGTGCGATTTTTTCAGTGAGCTCCCCCTTGCTCCAAAGCCTTACGTCAAAGTTTCATCCAATTCCGACCAATTTTGCCTTCGATATGTCATATTCACCAAACTATCTTTCTAAGCATTCAAAACACAAGCAAACAACATCATAAAATAACATACAAGCATAGAATAACATGCATATATATATATATATATATATATCCATTCATACAAGCAATGCACAAGAATTTGATGAACAAACCAATTCTAACCTAAACATACATATTATATGCACATATGAATTGGATTAAGGAGATTAACTAAATCATTTTTTGATAACCATTTCAAAGATTCACAATTTAGGTCATAAGCGTATGATAATATGTAATTAAAGTTAGAAAATGTTTTAAGGTTAGAAATCATGTTTAAAACATGTAATTCTACCATATAAACATGCATATGATAGTGAGAAGGCATAAACCACTCATTAATTACCAAAATCAACCAATCCAAGTCTAGGTCCGATATGGAAAATAATAGAAAGCAATGAAAACCAACCGAAACGATGATCTCTACCTTCTTATTTGATGATCTTTTTGGATCATAGGTTTTGATTGCTGACAAGACACAACAGTTCACGAATCTACGACTACGATAACATCCAGACTCATCGGCTCAATATATAGTTTGTATAGTTATATATATATTTTAACAAGGGCCATTAAATATGTATATAGAGTCTAGTTTAGTGCTTTGTTAAAATCTTTCCTAAAGAATCATCATTCACATTCAAATAAACTTGCATGCATATTTTAATCAAAATCAAGTTTTCAAAAAATGCATGGAGCGAGGCTCGAACCCGGGTCATTAGTTTAGAAGGCAAGTTCTCTAACCAAACGAGCTATTGTGATTTTTGATTATCAACAGAATTCAGTCGACTAAACAAAATCGACCAGTCGACTGAATATCTATAAAACAGCCTACTGTACACACATATGCACTGTTTTTTTTTACTATCTTTGAATATTCATTCAACTGACCGTTTTTCCCCAGTCGACTGAATTCTGCAACAGTCATTTTTTGTGAAAAGACACTTCCTTTTGCCAAGAGTCGCATTCTATTATGAAGAGTAATGGATGCTTCCGTTGATCAGAACTCTTCGTGAACGGTTGCATCTCTTTATCTATTATATAAACACACAAAATCCACTCCACAAATAACCAATTTTCTAATTACTTTCTGATCTTACTTTCTACTATCTTTGTATTCTAAAAAGCAATCACAACTTTCATATATTGCTTGAATCTCTGAAACAATTAACTTATTCATTGATTCTAAGCAATATTTTCCTTTCTTAATCTTTATACACACATATATACTTGAGGAAAGATTATAGGAAGGCTGTACTATCAAAGACGAATCAGTGTTATTAAGAACACAAAGTGTCAAAGCAATTCTATTGAAACTGTTGAAGTCCTGTTCGGTTGTTCAGGCGGGTAAAGTCCTATTTTGGTTGTTAGAGGCGGAAAAATTCTGTTCGGTTGTTCAGGTGTTCTATATCTATTCCTCCGGGTTAAGAGATGGTTATTATGAAATTCCAGAGGGAATGGGAGTGGACGTAGAACGGAAAGTTCGAACCAGTATAAAAATTCCTAGTGTTCTCATTTTTATTTACTTTGCTATTATTATCTGTTTCCGCATTTAAATTATAATACATTCCATGTTACACGATCCTAAGTGATAGCTAGCCGTACGGTAGTCACTTTCATTTGGTATCAAAGCAAGGCATCTTATAACTGTTACAAAGTTATCTGATATCTTGCTAATATGGAAAACAACACCACTAATACTAGTTTTATTGAAGGTCAATTCACTGCACGACCTCCATTCTTTAATGGTTTAAACTATAATTATTGGTCTACTCGTATGCGAATCTATAAGTAATCTAATTATTTTGAATAATGGAATATCGCACAAAATGAATAAACTCTTTTTACTGGAGAATATTCCACTTGGTCAAACACACAAAAATTAGATGCTACTGCCAATGCTAGAGCTATGAACATGTTATTTTGTGCGCTAGATAGAAATGAATTTAATCATGTTAGCATGTGTCAAACTGCTTATGAAATATGGAGAACGCTTAAAATCACTCATGAAGGAACTAACAAAGTCAAA
The DNA here is from genome assembly GCA_030765085.1 of Allium cepa. Classification (NCBI taxonomy): domain Eukaryota; kingdom Viridiplantae; phylum Streptophyta; class Magnoliopsida; order Asparagales; family Amaryllidaceae; genus Allium; species Allium cepa. Next base: position 196,275,557 of record CM060943.1, read on the forward strand.
TAAAGCAAAATCTCCATGCTCAAAAATCAGTTTCAAAATTTTAGAATGAAACAAGATGAATCCATTAATGATATGTATTCTAGATTTCAAGATATCTATCATTCACTATTAGGATTAGGAGAAATTTTTTTTGATTTTGATATAGTATCAAAAATCCTAAACTCTTTAACGGATGAATGAGAAAGAAAGGTCCTAGCTATTGAAGAAGCAAACGATCTTTCAACTATGAAACCAAAAGGGTTAATAGGAAATCTAATGTCATATGAAGTGAATTTGCAGGCAAAGAAAGTTCAAGCACAAGATAAGAAGAATCTAGCGTTTCAAGTAGAACAAGATGACTCTGACTCAGATGAAGAGGATATGGCATTTATTGCTAGGAATTTCAAAAGTTTTTGAAATTCAAAAAGAATAACAAGGGCAAGAGCTACAAAAATAATTCGAGCAACAATAATAGCAATAAACCATCATCATCTGTCATGGAATGTTATGAATGTCATAAGAAGGGTCATATGAAGAAAGATTGTCCAGAAAAACAGAAAAAAAATTCAAGAAGAAAGCATTTTCTGTAACATGGGATGATTTAGATTCTTCATCATCAGAAAGCGACAGTGACAGTGACACAGAGCAAGCAAATGTATGCTTCATGGCTTCAAATGATGATGTAAGTGAACTAAGTTTTGAAGATTTAGTTGAACTTAATTATGAACTAGTAGATTTTGTAAAACAGACTAAGAAATATAATAAGGAGTTACAAGGAAAACTAAACAGATCTGAATTGGAAATTACACTACAAGATAATACGGCTATTCCAACGGCTCATAGCCGTTGGCGGCCGTTGGAAGCCGTTGGAATAGCCGTTGGAATAAATCCCACGCCTTCCAATGCTTTCCAACGGATCCAACGGACCATTTCCAACGGAATTTCCAACGGCCGCTAAAGGCTTGGAGCCGTTGTAATCCGTTAGAAACCGTTACAATAAAATAGGCAATAAGCCGTTGGAAGCCGTTGGAAAAATTGGGTTTATTTTGCTGTAAAACAGCAAGCTTATTTACCTTCCACCCACACCATTTCCAATCCATTCAATTTCCATTCCATTTCCAATCAATTCCACACATATATATCAATATCAATACAAACAACACATATAAATCAATAAAACACCAATATAAACAAACCAAACCGATCAAACATCACAAAATATACCATCAACGTACATACCATCAACAGATGTCGATAAACCATGTACATACCATCAAAATATTTCTCACCCACTCCGTACCAATATATACAACATCACCATCAACATCAAAACATCTCCAAGTCAATATATACATTGTTCAAACACAAATACTCAAAAACATACCTCCTCAAGGATCCTCGTCGCCTCCAGAAGCACCAGACGACGAAGGAAGGGTACCATGATTCTGCAAATACCGTGCAAGCTTTTGATCCAACTGCTCCACCTGGATGGCTCGTAGACGATTCTCCTCCCGTAGCTGCTCAACCATAGCTCTAAGCCCCTTGATTTCTTCTTTGTCTCGGTCTTTTTGAGCTTGTCGAGCCTGTCGAGCCTGCAAATAGAAATAATAGCAAAAGGGTTGTCTCAGCATATAAAATATTATAACATTATATATCTAAACGCTGATTTTTTGTACATATGTAAAAGGATTAATTACCATTAGGTTCCCGAAGCCAAAACGTCTACTCCGTTGCGCCGGATCCATAACAGCGGTAAAAATGTTATCCTGCTCCTCCTGTGTCAGCACATCACGACCAGACTGCTGAAGCGCATACGCCTGTGCCTCCTGCAACCTCGACTATAATGAAAAAAAAAATTTCAGTTGAAAAATAGTAGCATGTAATTATTTTGCATAGCTAGAAATTAATAAACTTATCGGTGTAAGTATTAGAAATTAAAAAATGCACACCTATGCCTCGGTCCCCCTATCTTGATCACCCCACTGATATATGATATTGCCAGCCTCATCTACTTTCCTAGACGCGTGGGTGTGAGCAAACACGTCAACTAAGCCAACAGAGCCTCCACGAGCTCGTTCCTGCAATTGATAATTTGGATAATTTAACTGTACATAACCAATTACTGAACTGATCAATATACAAATGTGATAATAGATAAATTTACCAAATCTTCGCGGTGATGCTGGAAAGATTTGGAGCCTCCACGGTGTGATACAGGATTACTGCTCCTATTTGCCGAGTTCCTAGCTGACTCCTCCTGCAAATTTACAATGATTAATTATTTATTAAACGGTAAAAAATTGCTGAGATTTATTGTAGATTTACCTTGAGCTCCTCAGAGTTCCACCACTCAACCCACTTCTCCCATACAGTCGCGCTCATCCACTAGGGCTTCTTTCCTACTTTTTTAATCTCCGACATAGTCTTCCTATAGTTCTTCGCGATCCTGGAGTTCCAGTGTCGCTGAACTAAATTGACGTCAGGCTCTTGCAAATCTATGGCGCCCTGTACAATGAGAAAATATTACTAATTATTTATTTGTATTTAATGAATCATCTTGGAAAGAGGTATAAACTTACCAGAAAATCTTGCCAAATCGTCTCTCTCACGTCGTCGGGGATCTTGCCGCACTTGGGCCAGCAATCGGTCAACCTAGCCATGTACGCCTGCTTCGAAATGTTCAGAACCACTTTGGATGGCTCCAACTCAAATCCACTGCGTTAAATATAAAATTGAACTTTAGACAATTGTAGATATATCATGTACAATTAAAAAATTAAAATGCTATGCTTGCTAATTATGATACTTACGTCTCATCAGCCTTAGGCTGCAAGTAAACAAGTGGCCGAGCTGGTGGCTCACCACTACTCTCTCCAATATGACGTGAAGAGCCATGTCGTCGAGACCCAGAACCAGAACCGGACATAATATATATACCTGCCATATATACATACATATACAATTCATAATAATCATGATATGATGAACCATTAAAAAATGTAATACAATATGCTACAAATGTGTCATGTTCTGTATGTGTTGAGTGTGCGAGTATACACTTATTGTCATTAAAATTGTATAAATTGGATAAATGCATTATTAATCAGAGAACAATGTAATGTGAATACTTTTAAAAATTACCGGATATTACTCAGTCGTCCTCATCGTTTTCTAATTCAGACTCGGTTTCGTGCTCTATGTCGTTTTCCTCTACACTCTCAAATGCTTCGACTAATACATTGGTCTCATCATTTAAAGGTCCAAAATCAGTTTGATCGTCCGTAATTGCTATTTCAGCATTTTCCTCCAGATTGCTTGATAGGCCTGTTCGTCTAGAATATTTTGTCCATCGAACGTAAATCTTGCTTTGGTTTTAAAAATCGCAGACCAATCTGCTTTATCCCTTTTTAGAGATGGATAAGGGGCATAATAAGCTTGTAGGGCTTGTTTGGCTAGTATAAATGGGTCGTACTTTTGATAACGCGAGGTATGTTTAATTTCTATAGGATTATATTTTGGATTCACGCTAATACCAGAACCTGGAACATTGCCGAACCAGTTGCATCTAAACAAATAAACATTCTCCACGGGTCTTGTAAAATATGTCAACTGCAATATCTGAGTTAACACGCCATAAAAATCATTTATATGATTATTAGGGTCATCACTGCCTTTAACAAATACACCAGTATTGTTTGTTAATTTTTCAGCACCCTATTCTTTGGTGTTGAATTTATATCCATTAACAAAAAATATTGGATACGTATTAACTTTTCTTTTCGGTCCAAACGCCAAATGTTTCAGTCCTTTATCGAGCACATTATTTGTGGGATCAGAAACGTATTTCGAAAACCATGTACTGAAATCTTGGCTTAAATCGCCGCCTGGATTTTGTGATTCATAAATACTGCAAACACAAACATGATATATTACATTATTATTTATTCACTCGTGTAGTATTAAATTTAACAAAACATGGAATGTGTTAATTACCTAACAAATGGTGCAACTTCAGGACAATTAAGAAGAATATATGTGTGTGCTACATGGTATTCTTTATCATCTAGCCATACTTCCTCACATTTTCCAGCATGTCGGCATGTTGTTTAAAAATAGATAATACCGATTCAGAAGAAGAATCTTGTTCAACGGCCTGATCGTCATTACGCGGAACACTTACAAATGATAAGTTCACATGGTCTTTAAAATAATGAGAGAAAAAGAAAGAAGCTTCTTCTTCGATATATGATTTGCAAATAGAACCTTCAACTCGAGCTTTTTGTCTCACTTTTTTCTTTAAATGATTTAAGTACCTAATAAAAAATATTTGGGTTAAGTATTAACTACTATATTTATATTTAAATCAACATTTACATACTCAATATAGTAACATACCTTTCGAATGGATACATCCATCCATATTGCACAGGACCTCGAAGACGTGCTTCATATGGAAGATGAACAGGTAAATGCTCCATTACATTAAAGAAACCCGGAGGAAATGTTTTCTCCAGTTTGTAGAACAGTATAGGAATTTCTTCTTCAAGTTTAACTAGACGATCAACTTTTAACGTAGTTGAACAAAGCTCCTTGTAAAATAAACTAAGTTCTGTTATTACCGTCCAAACTTTTACCCGTAACAATTCTTTGAAAGCGATGGGTAACAAATTTTCCATCATTACATGACAATCATGGCTTTTCATTCCACTCAGTCTTCCATTTTTATAGTCGACACATCTACGAAGATTAGAGAAAATTCCATCGGGAAATCGTATTCCTTCCACCCATTGTAACAGTACTTTAACTTGGTTGCTGTCTAGTTCAAAGCATTCTTTGGGTTTTTTATTGTCGGGAGTCATGTGAAGCTCAGGATGATTGCATATTTTCTTTATATCACGTCTAGATTTCAAATCGTCCTTAGTCTTGCCCTTCACATTCAAAACTGTATAAAACACATTATCAAAAACGTTTTTTTCGTTATGCATAACGTCAATGTTATGACGGATTAATAGATTTTTCCAATAAGGCAATTCCCAGAATATACTTTGTTTGCACCAATTATGAAACTTCGATTTACCTTGAATTTCTTCTTATTGTCCGATCTCGTGTATCTTTGGATAATCTTTTACAAGTTCATATATATCCTCGCTTGACCAAACCGCTGGTGGTCGTAGAGTCTCATGTCTATTAGCTATGAAGATTTTTTTGTCTCTTCTAAAAGGGTGATTAATATGAAGAAAACATCGCTGACAATCAAACCATGAAATTTTCTTTCCATTTGGCAAAGAAAATGCTCGTGTTTCTTCCATGCAATAAGGACAAGCAAAACGACCGGCCGTACTCCAACCCGAAAGCATTGCATATGTAGGAAAATCGCTAATAGTCCATAACAAAGAAGCGAACATCCGAATTTTTTTCTTTTTTGACATGTCGTATGTTTCAACTCCTTCATACCATAATATTTTCAACTCTTCGATTAACGGCTGTAAGTAAACATCAATGCCCTGTGTCGGATCATCAGGATCAGGGACGACAATCGTAAGAAACATATATGGAGTTTTCATACACATCCACGGAGGTAGATTGTAAGGTGTGATTATTATAGGCCAAGATGAATATTTAGAACCAAACTGAGAAAACGGTGAGAAGCCGTCTGTACATAAACCTAGTCTAACATTTCGGCTCTCCACTGCGAAATCGGGATATTTCTTGTCAAAATGTTTCATGCTTCTCCATCGGCTAGGTGTGTCAACGTACCTTCTTGAGATGTTCTCACACTGTGCCATCTCATATGATGCGCTGTTACAGATGATGCATATAATCGTTGAAGTCTAAGGGTGAGGGGAAAATAATGCATACGCTTGTACGGAACTTCTTTTCCCTTCTTTTTCCTCGATTTGTATCTTTCCTGATTACATATTTTACAATTTCTAAGATTGATGTCTTCTTTCCAATACAGCATGCAACCCTTTAAACATGTATCTATTTTTTGATATGGCAAACCGAAAGATGACATAAGTATTTTCACTTCATAATAATTTTCGCACATTAAATTATCGGATGGCATATGACGTTTAGCAGCTTGCACAACAGCCATCAATCCAGCTTCTGTAAGGTTGTATTTTGATTTCATTGCAATGTATTCTGCAGTTACCGATAATTGAGAGCCGCTTAAACATCCATTCCAAAGGGGTTTTTTAGCATGATGCAATAAACCATATATATTTTTAGCTCCAACATTTGGTTCCTCTTCGATGTTAACATCGTCGTTATCAATTACAACGGTAGGGAACATTGATCGTGCTGCATCTTCGACCATATGTTCTATGAGATTCGTACTACCTTCTTCGCTGATGACCTCCACCGACTGTTCTTGATTACTAGGGGCTACAATTTCTCCATGACGATCCCACAGCAAATAATTGGGTACGAAACCGAATTGGTGCAAATGAACCTTAGCCATATTCGGTTCTAAATAGTTCAACAATTTGCATCTACTACACGGACAACGAATTTCTTCATCGTTTGCAATATTACTTATAGCAAATTCGATGAACACTTGTACCCCTTTTAGAAAATGTTCGCTTATTGCGCCACTAATTTCCCTTCTTTGATACATCCAGCTCCGATCATTAAAGTAATTGACCATGTTTCCCTACTAGAAAACCTACGATAGAGTAAAAATGTTATAAATCATTCATTTAATATTTTGCAGGAAATTTTCCAACGGCCGAAACTGCTAATTTCACAAACTTTATTTTAAATAAGCAACTATTGTTTCATTGCCACTTATGTGTCTTTCTTTGATGGTCGGTCATCCTACTTCCCATTACAAACACAATAGTAATTATATTCCGTAAATCATATCATGTTAAACGATTCCCAAAATTTCGACAGCATTTCCCGCGTGTTCCTTGTATCGTACACAAATGCATGTACACAAGGAACGTAAAGGAAATGCCGTCGAAATTTTATGAACCGTTTAAAGTGGTATAATTGAAGGAATATGTGATGACCCGGAATTTTAAAGCAATATCAATTTATAATATGTAATAAAAATTAAATTGATTAGATAATCTTTGTAATAAGATTTGAATTAATTTTATAATTAAATAAAATAAATAGTTAATTGATAGATTTTATCTTTTTAAATCTAATATTTGTTTCATATTTATAATATATACAGAATATTGTATATATTGTAAATAGGTATTGTTTTAAATGAATCCTGTTTTCTATAAAATTTATATCTTTAGTAAAATTGGAAATTATGATTTTATTTAAAAGTTAAACTTTTTAAAAGCTATTTAATAAATAAAATAAGGTTTAAATACATAAGATAAGTATTGAAATGATTTAAAATATCTTAATTCAAGTTTAAAATTTAAATAAATAACAATGAGGTCATTTTGAGTTTCTTTTAAATATAATGTGATAAAATAAATAATTATTAATAAGAAGACAATTTCTTTTAATAGTTATTTATGGTTATTAAATATTGTTATTTCTAAAAATATAATAATACATTGTTTTAACAAATAAATCTTTAACAAAAATAATTGTTTTCCAAAATTCAAATTTTGTAATTGTATTTGTAAATAAACTAGATTTCAAAATTTATTTTGAACATGAATTCAAATTTTTAAATCTAAAGCATAATTGTTTTTAATTTATTTTGATTTTGAATCATTTGTATAAGTTTAATATTAATTCATTTTAAAATTTATGTACATGTAAATAAATACATAATTGACTAATTAATTAAAGCAAGCTTACATGTATCCTATATTAACATCTAACAAAATACTAATTAACATTTAAGGAATGATAACTCTTAAAAAGACAAGTGTTAGCTTTTAAATTCACTTAATAACAAGTGTTAAAGGATTAAGTAGAATGTAAGACATGTGTCATTTAAATTTGGCTTTTCTTTTATTTGTTCAATAAATTTAAATTTCAGTTTTATATATAAAACAAATTCTTTTTCCATTTTTATTTCTTTTCCAGAGCTAAACAAAAAGGAATCACATTCTCTAAAACTTAAATCTGAGACAAAACTTCTCATTAATCAAATCTAAAACAGCAACTTACGCATCTTCAAAAGAATCAAGCCTGTAAACCATCTCCCTGTTAATCAAAACCTTATTCACTCTCAAGAAAACCTGTAACTACTTCAAAGCATGAAAAATCTATAGCCTGCATTTCATTTAAAATCTGGAGTTTCAAGGCATCTGTATTCTTCTTCAACTTAGCAACAACAGTTTTAAGACTCAGAGACTAGTAGCAACTCTAAGGCATTTCAACACCAAAATTTTCAAAGAAGCAAAGGATTTCAGTTTTAAATCTATTTTCAAAATATAAGAGGAAGCTCTGTCTTCTTCAAATGAGGTGAGTAACATCACATTTTTCTAAATCTGAAATTGATTATGGTTGCATGCAGAGATCTGGATTGAATGTGTGTAGGATAATTATTTTTATGTGATGGTTTTCTGTACATATATATGGATGTGTAGATATGTGTATTGGTTTCATGATCATCTCTGTTTCCAGTTTCCATGCTTAAAACTTGATTCAAAATTCATATCCTCTTGAACCCATTGATGTCAGTACTTAGAATTTTAATAAAACTTGTGTTATGTCATAGAAAAGGTCTAATTTTTTTTGTTTAAAGTCAAATTCAATTTGAAACCTCACTGGAAATAGTAAACCATCAGTGCATGTTAAAAAATGTAAAAATTCAAATTGGGTAATTTATGAATTCAATATTATGAAATGAATTCATAAACAAAATCTTGATTTTTAACACCTAAATCATAATTTTTAAATTTGAATTAAGGGTGCAGTTCTGTGTTGAACATAATATGGAAATAGGGGATTTTTGGGTGATCTCTGCAATTGGAAGAGTCGGGATTCATTGTGTGGATAGAGGAGTAACACATGAAGCTTAGAAAAATCAGTGATGGTGATGCAGACCACTATGGATGCAGTGGTGATAATTTACTTCCTGTAGCCCTAGTTTAGGCTAAGTAACTTGGTTTGGTTGATACATCCTGTAGACTTGATCGAGTTAAATCGGAATTTGGCAGATGGAAGTTTGGTCGTGGGTAGAATCACAGCCGGAGTTGTTGGATTTTAAGTGGTCGGAGGGCCGAGATCTTGGCGATGACAGGTTTGAATGAGTTTTTGGTACTTCGGGTTACAGGTTTTGGGATTAAGTCTCGAATTTGATTTCGAGCTCTGGAGGAAGAATTGATGGTTGTGTTGAGTCGTGGGGTTTGTCGCCGTCGTGGGAAGACCACCAGAGTTGGTGATGACTGGAGGCACGGTGCACGTGCACCGTGCAGATTTTTGGGTTTCTGGTGAAACTGGGAATTGTAGTATTTTGAACTCGAGGTATTACTCGAGTGTTGCTGTGGTTGGCCCGAAGTAATAGGATTTCTGACTCGAAGTAATTTTGTACCTACTCGAGTTTAAACATACAGGTTGCAGTTTCTAAAAAAAAACCTGTAGATTTGTTTTTATTTTAAACTAAAATTTTAAAAACTGAATTCAAATGGAAATAAAGTTTTAAATTCTGAGTTAAGTTTAAATCTAATTTGTATTAGAGTTTCAAATGATTTTGAAAATCTTCTAAGTTTTCAAATTTGAAGATGTTTCAGTTTTTAAAAAAAAATAAAAAAAGAAGAAAGGAAGAAACTTGACAGTTTCTTTTCTGAAGATAGAAATTTTCATTTGAACCTGAAAACAAAAATTTAAATAGAAAATTTGAATTTGAATTTAAGTCTTGTTTCTTAAGGGTTTTGGATCTTCAGTTTCTTTTTAAAATGAAATTTGAATCTTGAAATAAGCAGGTTTAAAAATTAAGGTTTGAATCAAAGGTTTGATACAGGTTTAAATTCAAATAATTTAAACAAGCAATAGTTCAAAGATTTTGAATTTAAGAGTCTGGGTATTTAAATAAGTTTTAAAATTTGAATGTTTTTCAAACAAGTTACATTTAAATTGTTTATTTGAAGTAAATATGTTTTCAAACATTTAATTTGATTTTTCATTTTAAATGAAATCATTATAAATGGTTTATAAAGGAAGTTAAATGATTGTTAACTTGAAACTTGAAATTTAAATGGTAATGTATTTTAAACTTAATTTTTATTTAAATTAAGACTTATCTTATATAAGTTTTATTTTAAGTAATAAATGTGTTTTACATTTACTTTGGAAAGAATAAATGAAATTTAAAATTTAATAATGTTATAATAAATATCATTTTGAATTTTAGATTCAAAATGAAAATTTGAATTTAATTTTTTTTTAAATGAAATGTTCTAAGTACATTTTAATATTTATGAAATTATTAATAAGGAATGGGTTATCTTAGAAATTATTAAATATAATTAAATAAATTGGATAATTAAGGAATAACTTATTTATTTAATTTATTTAATTAATAATTTGGATTAATTTAAATTTGAGTTAATTAAGAATTAATTAAAGAATAAATAATAGTTAATAATAGTCACTAACTAATATTTATTTAGGAATTAATTAATATGATTAATTTTCAATAATTAATTAAATTAATTAATTAATGTTAATAAATTGTGAAATTTATTTAAGTTTAATTACTTGAATAAAAGTAATTAAGACATTAATTACTTAATGTAATTAATGGAATTTATTAAGGTTGGTTTAAAACTAATTAATTAAGTTTAATTAATTTTAAACATTGGATTTGATAATTACCTATGTAATTAATAGAATTACTCAGTAAAGTAATTAGAGATAATTACTGGATGTAATTAGTGGATAGTGTTGGGATTGTAAAAATAATTTGGATTAAATTATTTTGAGTAATTAATCAAGTGATTAGTTAAAGAAATTAATTAAGGAATAATTATTTGATAAGTAATTAAAGGTGGTTAATTACAGATTTAGATTAATCAACGATGATTAATAATTATGGTTTAAATGAGATTAATTGCTGGAAGTAATTAATTTAATTAAGTAATTAATTAAATATAATTAAGAATCATTAATTAATATAATTAATGATGTGATTAAGATTTGATTAATTAAAATTAATTAATCAATAATAAGTAATTAAGGATAATTAATTAATTGTAATTAATTAAGGATAGATGTAATTAACTATAGTTAATTAATTAATGAAGTAATTAGAGGTCAATTACTGTATTTGGGTTAGATTAATTAATTTTGTGAAATTAATTAAACTATAATTAATCGGGACTGATTAATTAAGATGATAAAGTAGAGGTTAATCAATTAATTAATTTGTAATTAATTAATGTAGGCAAGATTTATATTGTGTAAATAATTAATTTAATTCATTTTAAATTAATTAGAGATGATCTAATTAATTTAATTCATTTTAAATTAATCATAGATAGTATGGCTATAGATCATTGCTTATGAATGGTTGTTATTGGTTGCTTTGAATGGTTTTGAATCTCAGCTATGAGATTCATATTGTTGAGTGATATGGATATATTGGTTGTATTGTGATGATGATATTGATTATCTTTGATAATGATAAATGGGGATTATCTATTGTTATGATAATGATAATTATCTGTTGTGAATCTATGAGTTATCTATCTGTGTGTATTTAGATAATGTTATTAAACTGTTTTAAACTCTAAACAACTTGGACCTAAAAGACACGCTTGGATTTCGATGAGACCGGGATCGGGTTTCCATATTTGGATATCCGAAAACCACATCGATTCCAATTAGACGTTAGGTCGTTAATCCAAGTGGAGCGAGTGAAGACTCGAGGTGTAAGTGCTATACGTCAGTATAACTCTGCGGGTGATTCCGTAATGAGTTTGACGGAATAGTACTTATAGATTCGAGATGGAGATTTAGAGTACAAGGGTTATCGTTGTTAACACTAAGGGTGATTCCAAAACGAGTGTAACGAGATAATGCCTTCGGTTTCGTTCGAACCCGGAACGAACTTGTATGGATTGAATGCTTTCAGAACGTCGTCAGGTGGACGATGAGCATTCTAAGAGATGTGTCCTCTAAAGGTAATCGTAGCCTCAAGCCTCATCCACCGGGAATGGCTAAAACAGGGGAGGTGCAGCAAGGCTTCGTGGGTAGCACCCACTGGAGAGCAAGATTGATCCCTGTCTAGAGGTCCCTTTTTATTCGGCTTAGTGGGCAGTTGGAATTGCGCACCAACTGCGGGGTTGTCTTGTTCGGAACTATTCAGTAAGGAATGGGTCCGGCCTTGTGTTGCAGGGGAGTGGGAGTACTCCTCGGTACGTTGATCTAGGCCACGTACTGTGACGGGTGGTACCCCAGTAGCCCTGCCATTGTATGGAATCCATAATCCAATAAGTGCCAACGGTTTTGATTGTATTACCCACTTTTGTGGCTAGTAGCTGGAATTTAATCATGTAACAATTTCGGCTATTTCTTATTTATTTGAAAACCCTAGACACTATTATAATATCATCGGATTTCCTATCAAATGTTTTGGTTAGCGTAAGGTAAAATCTTTTCCATGTTTATGTGTGGAAAGTCTTACGTGATACTTTTTCTTTTCAAAAGGTTTTTAAAAGTTAAGCAACCTTAACCTGTTACTCACACCAGACCCATGTCTGACCCGGAGTTTATCTTTTGTTTTTCATAAACTCTTGGGTACTCAAATTTTTACGAGTAGCCAAGGGAATTCAGGTTAGGATTCAGGTTGGCTTTGACGTATAATGGGGGAGCAATGGAGCAGGAGGCTTCTGCGTTATAGATATATAGTTCCGCTGTGTTATCTCTGTGTTGTGTTTGTATTGAGTTGTAAATACTTGACAGGTGTTTATAACTGCCAGGTATATGTGATGTGTATGCTGTGTATCTCTGATTTGTATTGTATATTATGTAAATACTTATGTTATTAATATAATTTATTCGTTCCGCTGTTGAGATTCTTGTGTTGTTTCTTCTTCTTCTCTTTCTTTATCTTTTCTATCCTCTTCTTTCTTATTAGCGATGCGACTTCCTAGAGTTTGGAAGTTGGGTCGCTACAGGAGGTATCGGAGCGTTAGGTTGAGTGAATACCTAGGCTCTATAGTGGTGTCTATCTTGAGAGAGCGTATTTGTAATTTTAAATAAAATTATATATATATTTATGTATTTCTACCTATCTGTTGGGTTACCTGCTCGGGTATTCCAATATAGGCTATAAAGGTAGATAAGGTAGTGGTGTTTGTAACACAATTACTACATTGGTTGAAGTCTGATGTTTGAGGTTGGAAGTGTATCTGTCGAGACTGTAGACAAAATACTGTCTCGAGTGAGTTTAGCTTGGAGCAAGTATTTCATCGATCTCTAAAGGAAACCTGTTAAGGTTCGGAGACATCTTTGAAGTACAGAATTTTATCTGTTCGATTGGGCTGAAGCAAGTAATGGTATTTTAATACCTCAGGAAGTTGTAACTGCGTGATGAGATGCAGTGACTATGGTTGTTTCCGAAGATATTTCTTTGGAACAAGTTTTAGGAGGTGTGACTGTTTCGATGTTGTGGATGATGTCAGCAGGATGTTGTGGTGTTGCTGTCTGCTTTGAAGTCCGAGTTTCTTGAAGAACTTTGGATTAAGAAGTTTGGCATTGGCGACAGCAGTGCAGCTCGGAGTGTTCTGTGTGCCGACGGAGAGGTCATAGCGGAGTAGTTTTTCTAAAGATGGAGTTCAGAAGCTGCTAAGTGAATCCGTTTCTTAAATGGATTGACAAGGCCTGTGTAGTCTGTTCTGTTTGGTAAAGAGAGAACAGTTTTATTCGCAAATTTATCCGGGTTGATCGTAAAAAGTGACTTGTGATGGTTTGTGTGTTCTCTTGGATGGTTGGAGATTTTCTGGATGTCTTCTGAGAAGACTGAGGTTCGTCAGCATCTAGAAATTGAGATTTCTTATCGACTAGTATTCCAGGAGTGGAACTGATAGTTCTATTTAGTTGAAGAACAGAGATAGAGTTTGATGAAGTAACCCAGTTTTAGAGGAATTTCTGAGTTTTCTTTATGGATTTGTAGAACCATATTTCCGGAGGTGATGTCCAGTTGGTGCTTGTGTTCTTCATTAGTATTATCTTATCTACTATGGATCAGAGTTGTGCAGCAGAAGCAGTTTGATAGTGTTTCTGATTTTCTTTTCCGGATTGGGAGAAGTTTGTTGTTTTCTGCTGTCTACGGAGTAGGATTGTGTTTTGGTTTTGGATTGATCTTGAAGAGATCATTGTATTGGGTTGTTTTTGGTTTTGATTGTTTATAGAGGAATCAGCAAGGGTTAAGCTGATCAGTTTGGATGTTGGCAGCCTAGGATTTGTCTGAAGGCTTTGGTAGATAAGAGAAGGAGGAATTTGGAATTCAAAGTTGGAGACTTCGTTATTTTTGGAGTTTTCTCTGATTCAGGAGCTATAAGTTTTGATTAAGTCTGGGAAGCTAGCTCAGTGATGTTTGGATCTCTTCTCTGTGTTTTGGTTGAATCAGTGATTGGTTTTTCACGATTGAATTGTCAGTTTGGATAACCGGGCTTCGATGAGTTTCACGTATCTCTGAGGGAGTATGTGTATGGTCTATCTCTGGTTTTAGAACCAGCAGTTATGAAGTTTGGTTGTTGAGTCAGACTCGTCTGTAGTTTGATATGCTGTCTAGTTCTGTAGATATAGATGAATAGGAGCTCTATAGTTTAATAATATTGATTGTTTGGAATTTATCGAGCGAGTATCCCGATATTTTTATACCGGGGGAAACCCGTGAAAGTTTTATCCAGAATTTTTCTGGATAATTAGATTTGTTTGATTGGTTGAATTGATTGCTATGGTTGTTAGCATATCATTGGTATATGCTTGCGTTTTAAAATTAAATCTTTAAATAGATTATTAAATTACCTTTTTTTTAAATTTCGGGGACGCAATTCTTTTAAGGGGGGAGGAATGTGATGACCCGGAATTTTAAAGCAATATCAATTTAATAATCTGTAATAAAAATTAAATTGATTAGATAATCTTTGTAATAAGATTTGAATTAATTTTATAATTAAATAAAATAAATAGTTAATTGATAGATTTTATCTTTTTAAATCTAATACTTGTTTTATATTTATAATATATATAGAATATTGTATATATTGTAAATAGGTATTATTTTAAATGAATCCTGTTTTCTATAAAATTTATATCTTTAGTAAAATTGGAAATTATGATTTTATTTAAAAGTTAAACTTTTTAAAAGCTATTTAATAAATAAAATAAGGTTTTAAATACATAAGATAAGTATTGAAATGATTTAAAATATCTTAATTCAAGTTTAAAATTTAAATAAATAACAATGAGGTCATTTTGAGTTTCTTTTAAATATAATGTAATAAAATAAATAATTATTAATAAGAAGACAATTTCTTTTAATAGTTATTTATGGTTATTAAATATTGTTATTTCTAAAAATATAATAATACATTGTTTTAGCAAATAAATCTTTAATAAAAATAATTGTTTTCCAAAATTCAAATTTTGTAATTGTATTTTTAAATAAACTAGATTTCAAAATTTATTTTGAACATGAATTCAAAGTTTTAAATCTAAAGTATAATTGTTTTTAATTTATTTTGATTTTGAATAATTTGTATAAGTTTAATATTTATTCATTTTAAAATTTATGTACATGTAAATAAATACATAATTGACTAATTAATTAAAACAAGCTTACATGTATCCTATATTAACATCTAACAAAATACTAATTAACATTTAATGAATGATAACTCTTAAAAAGACAAGTGTTAGCTTTTAAATTCACTTAATAACAAGTGTTAAATGATTAAGTAGAATGTAAGACATGTGTCATTTAAATTTGGCTTTTCTTTTATTTGTTCAATAAATTTAAATTTCAGTTTTATATATAAAACAAATTCTTTTTCCATTTTTATTTCTTTTCTAGAGCTAAACAAAAAGGAATCACATTCTCTAAAACTTAAATCTGAGACAAAACTTCTCATTAATCAAATCTAAAACAGCAACTTACACATCTTCAAAAGAATCAAGCCTGTAAATCATCTCCCTGTTAATCAAAACCTTATTCACTCTCAAGAACACCTGTAACTACTTCAAAGCATGCAAAATCTGTAGCCTGCATTTCATTTAAAATCTGGAGTTTCAAGGCATCTGTATTCTTCTTCAACTTAGCAACAGCAGTTTTAAGACTCAGAGACTAGTAGCAACTCTAAGGCATTTCAACACCAAAATTTTCAAAGAAGCAAAGGATTTCAGTTTTAAAGCTATTTTCAAAATATAAGAGGAAGCTCTGTCTTCTTCAAATGAGGTGAGTAACATCACATTTTTCTAAATCATAAATTGATTATGGTTGCATGCAGAGATCTGGATTGAATGTGTGTAGGATAATTATTTTTATGTGATGGTTTTCTGTACATATATATGGATGTGTAGATATGTGTATTGGTTTCATGATCATCTCTGTTTCCAGTTTCCATGCTTAAAACTTGATTCAAAATTCATATCCTCTAGAACCCATTGATGTCAGTACTTAGAATTTTAATAAAACTTGTGTTATGTCATAGAAAAGGTCTAAATTTTTTTGTTTAAAGTCAAATTCAATTTGAAACCTCATTGGAAATAGTAAACCATTAGTGCATGTTAAAAAATGTAAAAATTCAAATTGGGTAATTTATGAATTCAATATTATGAAATGAATTCATAAACAAAATCTTGATTTTTAACACCTAAATCATAATTTTTAAATTTGAATTAAGGGTGCAGTTCTGTGTTGAACATAATATGGAAATAGGGGATTTTTGGGTGATCTCTGCAATTGGAAGAGTCAGGATTCATTGTGGATAGAGGAGTAACAAATGAAGCTTAGAAAAATCAGTGATGGTGATGCAGACCACTATGGATGCAGTGGTGATAATTTACTTCCTGTAGCCCTAGTTTAGGCTAAGTAACTTGGTTTGGTTGATACATCCTGTAGACTTGATCGAGTTAAATGGAAATTTGGCAGATGGAAGTTTGGTCGTGGGTGGAATCACAGCCGGAGTTGTTGGATTTTAAGTGGTCGGAGGGCCGAGATCTTGGCGATGACAGGTTTGAATGAGTTTTTGGTACTTCGGGTTACAGGTTTTGGGATTAAGTCTCGAATTTGATTTCGAGCTCTGGAGGAAGAATTGATGGTTGTGTTGAGTCGTGGGGTTTGTTGCCGTCGTGGGAAGACCACCGGAGGTGGGTGGTGATGACTGGAGGCACGGTGCACAGAGGCACGGTGCACGTGCACCGTGCAGAATTTTGGTTTTCTGGTGAAACTGGGAATTGTAGTATTTTGAACTCGAGGTATTACTCGAGTGTTGCTGTGGTTGGCCCGAAGTAATAGGATTTCTGACTCGAAGTAATTTTGTACCTACTCGAGTTTAAACATACAGGTTGCAGTTTCTAAAAAAAAAAAACCTGTAGATTTGTTTTTATTTTAAACTAAAATTTTAAAAACTGAATTCAAATGGAAATAAAGTTTTAAATTCTGAGTTAAGTTTAAATCTTATTTGTATTAGAGTTTCAAATGATTTTGAAAATCTTCTAAGTTTTCAAATTTGAAGATGTTTCAGTTTTTAAAAAAAATAAAAAAAGAAGAAAGGAAGAAACCTGACAGTTTCTTTTCTGAAGATAGAAATTTTCATTTGAACCTGAAAACAAAAATTTAAATAGAAAATTTGAATTTGAATTTAAGTCTTGTTTCTTAAGGGTTTTGGATCTTCAGTTTCTTTTTAAAATGAAATTTGAATCTTGAAATAAGCAGGTTTAAAAATTAAGGTTTGAATCAAAGGTTTGATACAGGTTTAAATTCAAATAATTTAAATAAGAAATAGTTCAAAGATTTTGAATTTAAAAGTCTGGGTATTTAAATAAGTTTTAAAATTTGAATGTTTTTCAAACAAGTTACATTTAAATTGTTTATTTGAAGTAAATATGTTTCCAAACATTTAATTTGATTTTTCATTTTAAATGAAATCATTATAAATGGTTTATAAAGGAAGTTAATTGATTGTTAACTTGAAATTTGAAATTTAAATGGTAATGTATTTTAAACTTAATTTTTATTTAAATTAAGACTTATCTTATATAAGTTTTATTTTAAGTAATAAATGTGTTTTACATTTACTTTGGAAAGAATAAATGGAATTTAAAATTTGATAATGTTATGATAAATATCATTTTGAATTTTAGATTCAAAATGACAATTTGAATTTAATTTTTTTTAAAATGAAATGTTCTAAGTACATTTTAATATTTATGAAATTATTAATAAGGAATGGGTTATCTTAGAAATTATTAAATATAATTAAATAAATTGGATAATTAAGGAATAACTTATTTATTTAATTTATTTAATTAATAATTTGGATTAATTTAAATTTGAGTTAATTAAGAATTAATTAAAGAATAAATAATAGTTAATGATGGTCATTAACTAATGTTTATTTAGGAATTAATTAATATGATTAATTTCAATAATTAATTAAATTAATTAATTAATGTTAATAAATTGTGAAATTTATTTAAGTTCAATTACTTGAATAAAAGTAATTAAGACATTAATTACTTAATGTAATTAATGGAATTTATTAAGGTTGGTTTAAAACTAATTAATTAAGTTTAATTAATTTTAAACATTGGATTTGATAATTACCTATGTAATCAATAGAATTACTCAGTAAAGTAATTAGAGATAATTACTGGATGTAATTAGTGGATAGTGTTGGGATTGTAAAAATAATTTGGATTAAATTATTTTGAGTAATTAATCAAGTGATTAATTAAAAAAATTAATTAAGGAATAATTAATTTGATAAGTAATTAAAGGTGGTTAATTACAGATTTAGATTAATCAAAGACGATTAATAATTATGGTTTAAATGAGATTATTGCTGGAAGTAATTAATTTAATTGAGTAATTAATTAAATATAATTAAGAATAATTAATTAATATAATTAATGATGTGATTAAGATTTGATTAATTAAAATTAATTAATCAATAATAAGTAATTAAGGATAATTAATTAATTGTAATTAATTAAGGATAGATGTAATTAACTATAGTTAATTAATTAATGAAGTAATTAGAGGTCAATTAATGTATTTGGGTTAGAGTAATTAATTTTGTGAAATTAATTAAAGTATAATTAATCCGGATTGATTAATTAAGATGATAAAGTAGAGGTTAATCAAATAATCAATTTGTAACTAATTAATGTAAGCAAGATTTATATTGTGTAAATAATTAATTTAATTCATTTTAAATTAATTAGAGATGATGTATTTAATTTAATTCATTTGAACTTAATTATAGATAGTATGGTTATAGATTATTGCTTATGAATGGATGTTATTGGTTGCTTTGAATGGTTTTGAATGTCAGCAATGAGATTAATATTGTTGAGTGATATGGATATATTGGTTGTATTGTGATGATGATATTGATTATCTTTGATAATGATAAATGGGGATTATCTATTGTTATGATAATGATAATTATCTGTTGTGAATCTATGAGTTATCTATCTGTGTGTATTTAGATAATGTTATTAAACTGTTTTAAACTCTAAACAACTTGGACCTAAAAGACACGCTTGGATTTCGATGAGACCGGGATCGGGTTTCCATATTTGGATATCCGAAAACCACATCGATTCTAATTAAACGTTAGGTCGTTAATCCAAGTGGAGCGAGTGAAGACTCGAGGTGTAAGTACTATACGTCGGTATAACTCTGTGGGTGATTCCGCAATGAGTTTGACGGAATAGTACTTATAGGTTCGAGATGGAGATTTAGAGTACAAGGGTTATCGTCGTTAACTCTGAGGGTGATTCCAAAACGAGTGTAACGAGATAATGCCTTCGGTTTCGTTCGAACCCGGAATGAACTTGTATGGATTGAATGCTTTTAGAACATCGTCGGGTGGACGATGAGCATTCTAAGAGATGTGTCCTCTAGAGGTAATCGTAGCCTCAAGCCTCATCAACCGGGAATGGCTAAAACAGGGGAAGTGCAGCAAGGTTTCGTGGGTAGCACCCACTAGAGAGCAAGATTGATCCCTGTCTAGAGGTCCCTTTTTATTCGGCTTAGTGGGCAGTTGGAATTGCGCAACAACTGCGGGGTTGTCTTGTTCGGAACTATTCAGTAAGGAATGGGTCCGGCCTTGTGTTGCAGGGGAGTGGGAGTACTCCTCGGTACGTTGATCTAAGCCACGTACTGTGACGGGCGGTACCCCAGTAGCCCTGCCATTGTATGGAATCCACAATCCAATAAGTGCCAACAGTTTTGATTGTATTACCTACTTTTGTGGCTAGTAGCTGGAATTTAATCATGTAACAATTTCGGCCATTTCTTATTTATTTGAAAACCCTAGACACTATTAAAATATCATCTGATTTCCTATCAAATGTTTTGGTTAGCGTAAGGTAAAAACTTTTCCATGTTTATGTGTGGAAAGTCTTACGTGATACCTTTTCTTTTCAAAAGGTTTTTAAAAGTTAAGCAACCTTAACCTGTTACTCACACCAGACCCATGTCTGACCCGGAGTTTATCTTTTGTTTTTCATAAACTCTTGGGTACTCAAATTTTTACGAGTAGCCAAGGGAATTCAGGTTAGGATTCAGGTTGGCTTTGACGTATAATGGGGCAGCAATGGAGCAGGAGGCTTCTGCGTTATAGATATATAGTTCCGCTGTGTTATCTCTGTGTTGTGTTTGTATTGAATTGTAAATACTTGACAGGTGTTTATAACTGCCAAGTATATGTGATGTGTATGCTGTGTATCTCTGATTTGTATTGTATATTATGTAAATACTTATGTTATTAATATAATTTATTCGTTCCGCTGTTGAGATTCTTGTGTTGTTTCTTCTTCTTCTCTTTCTTTCTCTTTTCTATCCTCTTCTTTCTTATTAGCGATGCGACTTCCTAGAGTTCGGAAGTTGGGTCGCTATAGAATATAATTACTTTATAGTGTTTGTAACTTGTCCAATACAGGGACAAATCCGACAAATGATGTATCAGATGATTAGAGTTGTCCGTTTTGTGGAAAAAACGAATATCCCTAAAACGATCATATACAACACTTGTCAGACGGGGCCAAATATATCTAAGGATTTAATTATTTGTTTATATTAAATATAAATATATAACTCGTTTAATTAATATTGGTTTATATTTTACCGTTTTATTACATAAGAACTAAATTCATTTATACACAAAATTTGTACACAAAATTCATTTATTACAAAATCATTTACACACTAAAGCAATTCACGTATTCGCACGAATACAAAACTCGTGTTCGCACAAATGCAATATCCATTCTAACGGCTTTCAAATGCAATAAACTCTATCACGCACATACGTTTAATATACTAACCAAATCAACATAAACTATAATGCAATATCCTAAATTACAAAATTTTCAATAGGTTATAATAACTTGTTCATTATGGTATAATAGTTGCAATTAGGGGATAACATGATGTAATATGCATACACTAACAAATAGGAATCAATCAACATCCGAATTAAACCCTAAATCAAAAAAACCTAAATATTAGGTTTAGCAAAATTACCGATTTGGAGAGCTAGAAGGGTGGAGATGGGCAGGAGCAGCTTGTAGACGACGTTGGAGGTGGTTGGGATGGTGTTTGGGCCGGCAGCTGAAGTTTGGAGGTGGTGGAATATTGGAAATGGGGGGAAGTAGTGAAGAAGAGGATGAATGAGATGAAAGATCGGTCTCTAGAAATATGCAGGAAATTTTCCAACGGCTTCCAACGGCCGCAAACGGCTATTTTCCAAAGGCTTCAAACGGTTACGTCAAGATCCAACGAGCCGTTGGAAGCCGTTGGAAATGCCGTTGGAAGCCGTTGGAAATGCCGTTGGAAGCCGTTGGAAACTGGGCGTTGGACTGTAGTTCTAGTAGTGTTAGTATGCTTAGAGAAAAAAAAATTCTCGAAGAAGAACTTGAAAAATCTCAAGAATCTAATTCTAATTTAGCTTCACAACTTTCTGTGATAACTCAGGAATTAGAAATTCAGAAGAATAAAAATGTTGATTTATCAGTTGAAATTAATTATTTAAAATCTAACACTAAAGTATTAGAGTTAGAAAAATCTAGTCTTAAAACTAAGCTAGAAGATATTAATAAAAATATTTCTAATTTTAATAAAGGACGAGAAAATCTTTCTAAAATAATAGAAAATTCTCAGTCTACTTCAAATAAAATGGATTTAGGATATAATAAAACTGATCGTAGAAATAGCACTAGATATGCTTTCATGTATAGTAAAAATGGTGGTTCTAGTACTAAATTTCGAGTAAAGCCTAAATCCAATAGAAATTCAAATACTAATATGACCTATAATGTTGATAATTTCTCTAGAAGTACAAAATCATTAACAGGAAATATGAATAAAAATTATCTTAGTATTTGGGTTCCTGTTAATTGGAAAAATAGAGAATAATACATTGATGATTATTTTGATATGGTAGTTAATAATGAAAATTATATTTATAAAGGTTCAACCACATCCAAATGGGTATGGTTTCCTAAAAATTAGGAAATTATAAAAGCCTTGGGTATCGCATGCTTTAAATGTTAATTTTTTTTCTGATACCTTACATTATAAGTAGTGGTAATTTTGTTTTATATTTCTCTATGTTAACACTTATGTAAAATATAATTTATATCATCATATATACTCTGCTTTTTGTCGATGATAAAGAGGGAGAAAGTTATTGCTCTCTAACACTATTTGTAGGAGTAAACCATGCAAGAACAGATTAAGGGGGAGAAAAGATTAATTATTTACAGGAATATATAGCATAGATTCAGGGGGAGAAAGCTATAGCATAATTACAGGATGATATTCAGTGAGAGAGATAAGATCAGCAAAGCTTGTCGAAGATTCGTTCGTAGCAAATGAAGTTGTCATCATCAAAAAGGGGGAGAATGTTGGATCATAGGTTTTAATTGCTGACAAGACACAACAGTTCACGAATCTACGACTACGATAACATCCAGACTCATCGGCTCAATATATTGTTTGTATAGTTATATATATTTTAACAAGGGCCATCAAATATGTATATAGAGTCTAACTTAGTGCTTTGTTAAAATCTTTCCTCAAGAATCATCATTCACATTCAAATAAACTTGCATGCATATTTTAATCAAAATCAAGTTTTCAAAAAATGCATGGACTGGGGCTCGAACCCGGGTCACTAGTTTTGAAGGCAAGTGCTCTAACTAAATGAGCTGTGGTGATTTTTGATTATCAACAGAATTCAGTCGACCGAACAAAATCGACCAGTCGACTGAATATCTATAAAATAGCCTACTGTACACAGATATGCACTGTTTTTTTACTATCTTTGAATATTCAATCGACTGACCGTTTTTCCCCAGTCGACTGAATTCTGCAACAGTCATTTTTTGCGAAAAGACACTTCCTTTTGCCAAGAGTCACGTTCTATTATGAAGAGTAATGGATGCTTCTGTTGATCAGAACTCTTCATGAACGGTTGCATCTCTTTATCTATTATATAAACACACAAAATCCACTCCACAAATAACCAATTTTCTGATTACTTTCTGATCTTACTTTCTACTATCTTTGTATTCTAAAAAGCAATATCAACTTTCATATATTGCTTGAATCTCTGAAACAATTAACTTATTCTTTGATTCTAAGCAACATTTACCTTTCTAAATCTTTATACACACATATATACTTGAGGAAAGATTATAGGAAGGTTGTATCATCAAAGACAAATCAGTGTTATTAAGAACACAAAGTGTCAAAGAAATTCTATTGAAACTGTTGAAATCCTATTCGGTTTTCAGGATGGTAAAGTCCTCTTTCGTTTGTTAGAGGCGGAAAAATCACGTTCGGTTGTTCAGGTGTAGTATACCTATTCCTCTGGGTTAAGAGAGGGTTATTGTGAAATTCCAGAGGGAAGTCTGGGACTGGACGTAGAACGGGAAGTTCGAACCAGTATAAAAATTCCTGGTGTGCTCATTTTTATTTACTTTGCTATTATTATCTGTTTCCGCATTTAAATTATAATACATTCCATATTACACGATCCTAAGTGATAGCTAACCACACAGTAGTCACTTTCAGATCTTCTCTCTAATAGTGATTTGGCAATGATTAGAGAGTAATTTATGTGCTTTTGGATGAAATTATGGTCAATAGGGGTTTAGTTCTGATCTGGGAAAGAGGAAATTTTTTATTTTGACTCCTGCAGCCCCCTATTTGTACTAATCCCGAATTAGACAAATGAGACTACGTATGGGCTTAATTAGTTACATAATAATACTGGCCTCCAATCGTTTAATTTTTTTTTTTAAAAAGGGAATAACTTTCTAACCGTAAGTCCGTTTTCTTATTATGGCCACTCTACGGAATATGAAACCATCATCCTGAAGCAACGGAACTAGTTTGAAAACTTAATTCAACTACTATCAAAAGTTATAGCCCAAATAAGGTTTATAAAGTCAAAACAGTCGCATAGAAATTTGAGAAAAATCATTGGTGTGAAAAATGTCCCTAAGAGGCATATCCTACAAATATAAAATTGTATGACCTCTTATAAATAAAATAAAATATTTTAAGATCCTTTGATATGTAAAATACAAGTCATTACAATAAAGCCAAGTGGTTCATCATTCACTTGCAAAGCTGAGTGTAGATCTACTTAACGACTTAAAGAGAAACCTCTAATCAATGTGTGACAAATAGGCTACTTTTATTTTCATGTATGACTATATTTTATCTAAGTTAGTATATGCTCGTTATCACCATTTGTACATATAGTCAATTGCCTTTTTATAATCTTGTTTGAGTAATATATTTCAACAATTGATTAAGAGACTTTAATACCTTAAAGTTCAATTATTTAAAATAAAATTGAGCCATGTGTATGAAATTATTTCGGCCATGGGAATCCATTCATAAGTCAATATTCTAAACTTATATTTTAAAATAAAATTATTTTGTTTATGGCCATGTATTATATTTTACATACTTGAAACTGATCTAAAATTATTTAAAGATTTAACAAATATTATTTACATATTTACATATTTGAAATTAGATGATGTACAATCAATTCGTGTATATTTATATAAGTGTATGTAAATTTGTATTATTACCATAATTTGATTAAATCAATAATAGGTATTATAAGTATTAGATGCATTAGATTTAAAAGAGATTTAATACATACATGTGGTTATATGACAACATTTAAAAGGATATTATGAGAAAATATACATTGTATTTAAATGAGAATTAAGGCATACATATGAATGTTTTAATCACCTATGAAACCTTTAAAGGATATATGTATATTCAAAATCTTATATGTAACATCTTTGTATAAAAAGCTTTAAATGCCAAGTAAATTATGCAAGGTTTTAAAATATATATGGAAACCTTAAATCATAGGTTACACGTCGAAAACTTAATTTAACGTTTATAAATAGAAACTTATAAAGCCAAATTTTCAACATTAATCAAAATTTAAGATTATTATATATTATATACTTACATTAAATAATTAAACAAGGTTATTAATATATATAAAAATGCTTAATATATGCATAATAGATATACATTCCAATATCTGCTCATGTATATATTACACCATGTTATATTTAATTGAATCATTATGCTTGCTTACGTATCTTCTATAATCGTGTCATTAGTTTACAATTTATCCCCAATATTTTCGTTGGACCTATCTCATATCCAAAAGTGATAATCACCGTTGTAAAAACCCTCCCAGGCCTCCGCTTAGGCGCTAGGCTACCCTTACCACCAGAACATCCCTTGGATCCACTAGGAAAGGCTTGCCACTACATCTAAGAATCTTAAAAGGTATTTGGGCACTACTTAGGCATTACTTAAAGCTCGATACCACATAGAAGCATTTATAAACTATTTTTGGTGGTCTTACCTCCTTGATTGCTCTAAAATCCATCCAAAACCCCAAAATTTCTATTTGGATCAATTAATACTAAACCAATTGTCAACACTTTATCAAACATACATGGATTACAATAAATTCCTAACTTCGATTAATCCTTAATTAATACCTGCCTAAACGATTAATCCCAGTCCATACTTACTGTCCAACTTCCCCTTAGCGATTTTTACAACATTTCTTCTAATTAATTGCATAGTTGTCATATTTATAATTTATTAAGGTGTTTCCTGAATTAACAGTTTGACCCTTCATATAACTAATTGATAGAACACACACCTAACTAAATTAAAAACACACACATATGTTTATGTGTGAGTATCACAGTTATAGAATATTGTCGCATCATATATGTAATGGAATGTATATATAATACATCCAAGTAAACATTTAATTAAATAATTAGTATGATTAATTAATAACTGTAATATAAGTTTAAATAAATTGGTTTATTTAGTTACTAGATTGGGTCTAGCGTGAACCATTAGAGTTCATAGGTCCATTATGATCCAAATATTTTTTTTTGAAGCTATTCATTTCACCTGATATCGACTGACCTAAGACCTTCACTAATCTAATAGCAACCTACAATCGACAAATTAATAAAAAAAACTTAACAAATATAAACCTAAACATCATGTTATCAGTCCAAACTTCACTGATCCAAATATAATAACAAAGTAATTCAATTACTAGCAGGGAGGTTTTGAGTGAGAATTAGAAACCAATTGGGCCTATTAATTCACCGTCGAAGGCTACCATCGTTATTTTGTGAATATCCACTCCAAAATCTTTACTGTGCACCTTTACTAACTGCGGCCTTAATTTTCTTTTTCGATTGATCTTGTGCTTTCCATTCTCTCTCATTTCTCTCCTTTTTCTTTTATTTCATGATTTTTTTAGCATTTGAATTTAAATATTATCATACTCTTAATTATATAAGAGGTATCTTTCTATAGCCTCTGTTGGCCCATGCCTCACTTCGAAAGTTGGCTTTCCTTACCTTTATTTTGTTTTCCCTCATAAACCAAATAGGAATAGATACGATCTTTATTTACTAATTCAATCGCCTAAATCTCTACTCCATTCTACTTCAAGCTACATTCTACTACTTTTCATCTTGCGTCTTATCTTTGTTCGGCCTATGAGCTTTTCAAAGCCTCTGCTCGAATTCGTGTCTTACTAGACAACATTACCATTTTTCAACTGTCTATACGTATAGTTCAGGTTGCTATGTGCATGAAGGTAGCGGTAGAATGGATGTAAGAGGTAATAGAGTTCTCAAAAGATCAACACATTGTGCAAATTAAAATTTGCAAAACTTATGAAACATCAACATAAGTGACTCTTCCCATAGTGAACAAAACTGAAAAGCAATTTGAAGAGTTCAGCCAAAGTAATCTCTATCAAGGCTTTAGCATACTAAGATGTTTCTCTAAGATTTGTTGAATTATCAGTGAAAATAGGGTTACCAATGTGATTTCCATGTCAATTTACACCAACAAATATGTCGATGCATAGATATGACTTTCGATAGAATGATCCAAACGGTGATATGGAGTGCTGGATCACGAGCATGATTCATATATAAACTCCATTGAGTAAGACTGAAGATCGTAGCCTCAATGATGATTGGATCAACTTTAAGAATACATGTATATCTTTTGGATAAGAGAACTATAAGAAATAGATTGATTAATCAAGTCTGCTTCCTCTTAGCTTTCATTTTCTGATCAAAATCCTCTTTACCTTCGAGTAGTTCGCACTCCAAGTTATACTAGTTACAAAATAATTAAGAATAAAATTAAGTGATTAGAAATGATAAGTTTTTGATAGATTAGAATTAAGCGATTATGCCTTTAGCAATTTCAAAGTTGTGACCTTTGACATAAATGAAATAACTGGAGAGGTATCTTATTAGAAAGATTTCAATTGATTATAGAACTAATCCAACACATACAATACCCTACTTCAATTGACTTTAACGGAATTTGAATAATTTTTGTTTGAAAGACAAAATGTGATTTTGTATTAAATAGATGATTGATACAGTATACATGCATACTATATTTATATAGGTACATAGTGGTTAAATGAAAAATAAAAGAGACATAGGCTTTGGGCTTATAATCGACCCATAACCGCTTTACAAAATATACACGATATAGTCTATATCGTTTCACATTATATCCTTTAATGCTCCCCCTCAAAACCACCTAGATTTCTCCCTAATGGCTGCTTCGTCTCCGTCTATTGCGATTGCTCCTTTTTCTTTAAAAAGACTTATGGAGAGAGAAAATTGGTCCCATGTAATTAGTATGCTTATATTGCTTCACAAGACAGAGTTGCTGAGATCTGAGTAGATCCGTAATCTTTCAGTTTAGCGGTTTTGGGAAAACAACTAATTCTGGGGAAGAAAGTCTTAGATCTTCTCGTATGTGACTGGATCTGATGCTATTAAGTTGAATTTGTTCTCATCTTTATGGAGATGATTCTTCAAGGGTAAACCTGTTGCTATTTAGTTAGATATACAGTTGATTTGTAGCCATTGTATAGATATGATAATAGGCATGTTTCTACTCATGCAGATTTATCACCGCTTTATTAACGTTGAGTCAGATCTGAGCTTAATCTGGATTTACAGATGTACCTCATTAGTGTTGATCTGTCACTATTGTGGTAGATCTATGCTTGATTTGGTCTGAAGCTTCTTGTCTTTCACCTACCTTGAGCTCGATCGTTAGTCGGTAAAGTAACTTGCTGATAATGATTTTGTGAAAATATCTGCAATTTGGTAGGTTGAAGGTACGCGATTTACTTGCTGTTTTTCTTTCATTAGCTACTCGCGAACAAAATATAAGTCTATTTCCATGTGTTTTGTCCTAGAATGTAACGTTGGATTGGCAGATAATGAAATTGCACTTAAATTGTCATTCCATGGCGCTGGCTTTGTGTTTGTATTTACTTTCAGTTCACTTAGTAATGATTGTGTCCATATAATCTCTGCTGCTGCATATGCTATGCTTCTATAGTCTACTTTGGTACTTGATCTAGATATTGTTTGTTACTTTTAGAACACCATTAAACTAGATTATTTCTAATATATATACAGTTTCCTATAGTAGATCTTCTATCATTAGGATCTTTGGCCCAATCTGCATCTGCATATCCAATTATATTTAGAAGTTTGCATGCTTTAAACTTTAGACCATGATCGATTGTCCCTTTTAGATATCTCACTGATTCTTGTAAAAGATGAATTATCTGATTATCAGGCTGAAATCCTATATTTTTCATGCCGATTTCAATTTTTCAAACCAGACTCTAGGAGCCTGTTTAAAAACATAAATCGCTTCATCTAATTTACAAAATAATGTTTTATCTTGTCTGTATCCATGTGTCTGCTCCACGTAGAATTTTACCTTTAAATTTCCATTCAGGAAATCATTGTTTACATCCAATTGCCAAGTTTTTCGATTTTTGTTCAATGCTATGGTGAGTACTACACTGGTTGTACTTGGTTTAACAACTTGAGAAAATGTTGGATCAAAGTCAAATCCATTTTTTTTGTGTATACCCCTTGGCCACAAGTGTAACGACCCTGACTCGACCTTCGAAAATCGGCACCAAATACTTCACCCGTATTTTAATGCCGTAGATTCAAATGTCGAATCTGGTTCGCCGGAGCTTATAACACATTAAGTACAACAACATAGCGGAAGAAAAACAATATATCATTGATACAACAATGCATACATTATCTGATACAATATGATACAATAGGTACGAATAACACTATCAGAGATAGATACAACAGCAAATAGAACAGCAACGGAAAGATAGCATCTCCAAAAGAGAGAATCCAATATCTGAATCTTCATTTGCAAACTCAAAGAAATCTCAAGACAGAAGCCCGAACCATCAACTAGGTAACAATGTTGAAGAGAATCACAAAGCGATAGCCAAAATCCAAAGACTCCGAAGGTCAAAGACTGAAGAAGATTTCCAATTGCTGCACCTACTAGCTGACTATATGAAAACCTAACTTTGGGCTGCCCGTGTGGAAAATTGTGGGCACCCAGAGTTCAAAAAGGGAACAATAAACTCCAGGTCAGTCATTGGACTGGTATGAGTAAACAAAAACATTTTCTCTTTAACAAAAGCAAAACAAAAGAATTTAAGAGAAATCCGCAATGATTTTTGGAAAATGAAACTACCATAAGGCCTCTCGCCACACACACAACGCAAGCGCACACTTGGAGGAGATTTCTCCTTATGACAGTCAAAAATGCTTGATACGTGAAAACCATTTGATATTATTATTAGTGCATAGTGCAGAAAACCTTTCGAAAGTATAATATTAATCTTCGCCAGCATAGACATTTCGAACTTTGCCTACTATAGCTACCATCTAAATAGTGGTGACCACCATAAGTAAATGGCAGGTCATACAACTAATATCGTACAAGGCGCGCCTTGGATGATTGGATTTCCAGCAATGGTCAGGCAAAGCAACTTCCTACCGAATGGAATGTGTCTGGAGGGACGTCCCCAAGAACCTAACCGGATCTCTGCCAAACAAGGCTGGGTTAACCCTGGCCGGAAGTAAAACCTACAAGTATGCCATCCTCGGTCGTTACCGACCTTTATCTGAGGGCCTCAACCAACATCCACAAAGAAATAGATTTGCAGCAACAACACAGGTTAAATATCTAGGCTCCATACCATGATATCACCTTTTATCCAGAAGGAAATGGACATACCATAGGGGCGCGACCCTTAAAAACCTTGCCGCAACATTCCTGTTTCGACCATTTTCGGGTTGTGAGGCTCGACGAAGTCTCGTCCACAAAGCTACGCTATTCACAAAAGCCATGCTTCGATCAATACATGATCATCAGCACTTCGTATGCCACATTACCAAATTGGAAATGTATCACTAGTAACCATCAACTACATAACCTTTGAGCTCGTACGTCTCAGAGAAGGGTGTTAAGCTAAGATAATAAATTCTTCGCCACCAAACAGAAATGTATTTGATAGAAACCAGCTTTACATCTCAAAGTGTAACGTTTGACACACATCCATACAAGTCTATTCCGGGTTCGAACAGAACCGAAGGCACTTCAAAAAGAATTCCTTGCAATCCGAGTATTCACAATCCCGATCGTACTCACCATCACATATGGAGATCTGTATACCATAGCTACTCAGCGCAGATTCATTCGACGGGTAATCCTTTCGTTCTCGAAAATACCCGGTCTTCACCACCGGTCTTCAAATGCAATCTATAACATCGTATCATTATTCAGAATGGGTTATATGACACAAGGTCCTCTCCCGGCTAAACCGAATAATGAGCGCAATATTTAAAAACCATATGGATAATGGGATCTCAGTTAAGTCACAACTTATTATCCAAAACCTTTCTTCCAAATGGTTTAAACCAATTACCATTTTCAAATCTTTAAACAAAAAGATTCACGTCACAAAGTTTACCAATCTTTCACAAAGATCCATTCATAGTTTTCAAAACTATTTCAGTTTCAAATCTTTTATAGAAAAGATACACTTTTAAGATCCCTTTTCAATTCGAAAGCAATAGACCAATCTTTAACAAAGATTCATTCATAGCCTTTCAAAATAATTTCCCTTACGAATTGGATTAACACATCCAATCTTTAAATCAAAGACTCAATTCATAGCTTTCAAAACCATTTCCAAAGATTCATTCATAACTTGGAAAACCATTTTCCTTTCAACACAAATTAGAAATCCTTTCTTTATATGAAAGCTATTATTATTTGAATACAAATAGTTTTCGTTTCGAAAAAAAATCCGATTACATTTGTACAAGTTAAATCCCTTCAAGTATAAAACTTGGGTTAAATTCAAATTCCTAAAAAAAATACTTTTAAAATGGTTTAAAACCCATATTATATAACTTGTATAAACCTTTCAAACCAAATTTCCAAAATAATTTCAAAACTTAATCAAGATATATTATATTCAAACTATATTTCAATTTCAAACTTTCTTTCAAAAGCTTTTCATATTCAATCCAATTCCATTTCCAAAACCATTTGAATTCAAAATTCAAATTTTAAAACCATTTTATAATATTAAATTCAAATATCTGTAACTTAACCAATTTCCTCGTGCAATCCATATTTGTGTTGCATGGTGTAGTCCAGGGGTTTTACATAATAGTGCAACATCATCAATCATCACAATCCAAAAACAACAATTATAGATGAGCGGTATAAACCTATAACGCTTATCTTCATTCACAGATTCACAGATAAATATTATAATTTCATCACAGATAAATAAATTACATTCATCACAGCTCAAATCAAAACAGAGCATCACACATCAGGGATATCAAAAAATTCAGCATTCAATAGAATCCAAACATTCATAAGTAAGATCAATTAATCATCTGATTAATTTAAATCAGATTAATTACTTATGTAACTACTAACCCTGGTTATTTAATATTAATTAATTACAAACCTTAATCATTAATTAATCTTTAATCATTTACTAATTAACCTTTAATAAATTAATCAATCAACTTTAATTAATAAATTAATCAACCTTTAATCATTAGATAATTAACCCCATTATTTATCCTTAATTAATTACACTAATTAATTAACCCTTAATTAATTACCATTTAATTAATTATCCTTAATTAATTATAATAAGCGATTATCCTAATCACATTCATAATTAATTAACCTTTAATTAATTAATTATCCCAAATTAATTAATTATCCTCAAATTAATTACTTTAATTAATTATATTATTTAATTATCCTTTAATAAATTATTCTTTAAATCATTTGATTAATCAAAACTTTAATCATAAATTAATTAACCTTGATTACTTTCATTAATAAATCTTCATTAATTAATTATCCTTTATGGCGATCGCACAAATTAATTACCCTTTAATTACATTAAGTAATTAATTTAATTAAGTAATTATTCTTTTAATTACTTTAGTTAATTAACATTTAGATCTTATTTAATATTTTTTGAAATAAATTCATCATTGACCTATTATATGGTTACTTTAAACAAAACAATTTCAAAACATTTACTTTAATCATTTAGCCTTTGAAACTTGTTTGAAATCTTTGTTTAATAATTCTATTTCGACAACTTGATTTACAATCCTTTGAAACATATTCGTTTTCTTTTTATAACTTCAAAACTTGGTTACTGGTTATATTTCTTTTTAACTTAAAAAAACTGAAACATGTTTCCTTCTCAAAAATTAAAACTTGGTAAAACAACCCAAGCCTTCCCAAATCAAAACACTAGCCAAATAATCAAAAACCGATGCCTAACTTCTAGTTTCCCCTTACATCCCTCGTCTTAGAGCCAAAACGTAATTGACTTCTAGTTCGTCCCCGAGATTTACTTTTCTTCCCCAAACACAGACAGATACACGCCAACAGGTGCATGTGCAAGATAGCTGGCCAATCGTCGACCCTCGCCGTGATCATCGACGCACCGACAACAACTCCATTGAACTTCCCAAACACCCAGATCCTTACAATAACCACGAAAATGAGTTTGAACATTTTAATCGAATTGGAACCAAAATTGATCATCTGGAAATGCCTCATTAAGCCAATTCTGGTCGTCAGTAACTTCACCAATCCGACCACAGTTACATCACTGACACACGCTTCATTTCCCTCGGCGCGATCACCTACGACGCTCCCTCGCCATCGCACGACCCACTTTTTCAACATCGACTAAAACTGCCCCTAAACCAGAGATCGCTTTCGATCAACTGCCTCAACGACTTATAATTGTTTCCAACATTTTTCCTATGATCTTCAAATACCCAGCCTCCTTCACCATTAATCATGATGCTCAATTCGTCGTGGGTCGACGATAATTGATGAAAACCCATTTTCCGTTCAAACCCAAAATCCCACTCTAATTCGAAACTAAAAATCCCAATTTTATTATTAAAATTCAACATTTACAAGCACTAATTAGATTGCATGATCAAAACAAGGAATTAAATCATTTGATTTTATTTCTTTAAAAGATCATTACTAAAAAAATTTAGTTCCAATAACCTATTTGTTGTTTATACTTAATTATACTTTATAAATAAGCTTTTGTTATTACAAACAGTTTTCCTTCGGATTTCACAACCTAAAATTGAATGTATACAGAGAAACTGGATTTTTTTGTACTTGATTAGATGCCTGAACAAAGAACAGAGGCTTATTTTCTACTTCTCAGACATGCACACAACTTTACACACACACACACACACACACACACACACACACACACACACACACACACACACACACATATATATATATATATGTGCATGCAATATTTTCATTCATACATCCATTTTATTTCAATCACCATATATATAAACAAATTCAAGGTTTAAAAAGTTTGCTCATGTGGATGAAGACAGAGAAGAAGCCTGGAAAATGTAATTTGAATTTGAAAATCTAGAACTAAATTTATCTCTGAACTTTGATGTTGAATTGAATATATGCTTGATTTACTTTGATCAGGGATTTGAACTTCAAGCTTGTTTTCAATTGCTCTGATCTCCTATTTGATTCAGATTATTAATTTCTAGGTTTGAAAGTTTTATTGCTTTTCCTTTTGTTTCCAGTTAATTTGAACTTGATCAGTTCCTTTGATTTTGGAACCTGGAACAATTCTTGCTTTGATCTAGGTTGAGTTTGAACTTTACTTTGTTTTCAGGATTTGTTTTGAGTTGATCTTTGGAATGCTTACTTGATAAATTTTGATTTTCCTTATCCTGATCTGGTTTCAGCTTTTAAATTTTTGATAAAACTTTGTAAAGAAAGGAATGAAGCCTGATTTCTCTTCAGTATAATTTTATATAAAATTTTAATCCAATTTGAGAATGATTAATGCCACTTGTTTAATTTTATTAACACTTGTAAATTAATGTTTCCACTAATCTAACATTTGTTAATAACATAATCTTCTTTTTTCACAAATGTCACAAACAAATATTTTATATTTAAATCCTTTACTTGAATTTATCTATAACTTTGTATTAAACCCTTTGTTAAACTTTTATTTAATTTATATTTTTAAACCCTTTCTTTTATAAATTACTAAATGTTTATATTTACATATGTTTATGTAATACATTTTCTAATTAGTTTAAATATATACTTAACTTTACATTTTCATTCATACATTTATATTTACACAACTTTTAAAAAGAATGTTTTTAAAATCTTAAGTATACAATGATAATTAAATCACATATACAAATGTATATTAGCTTCCTAAAATATAAAGTATTTAAATCAATTTATTTATTTATTTATAAAATATTTACTTATTGAATTCCCAAATCGATTTTTCATTTACAAACTTCTTTCATATGTATAAATAGACACACATATGTATATTAAAATTAGATAACAAATTTCTATTAGTTTAAGATTATATAGTTTTCAAGTCCAAATTTTTATTTATAAGATATTTAATTTAGAATTTCAAAGCCATAATTGAATTTAAAATCAATACCCAAATAAACAAATATCTTATTAAATTTGAAAAATTCAAATTAATACACAATTTTATTCAAAAAATTATACCAATTTAAATTCGATTCAAAACTGAGATCATTATAAATTTCCCCCCTTAACAAAATTTCGTCCCCGAAATTTTCTAGGGATACAAAAATAGAATAAATGAAAGATAGAGAAATATCTTTCTAGATCAAACTGAATATCTATTCTGCATTTGGCTTACCAAATCAGAATATCAATAATAAGTTCAAGAACAACTTGTTTAATACTTCACAAGATACTTGGGTCACCAAATCTACGAAAATATACAAGGCATTGGTTAGTTCGAAGGGATAACTAACCGTTTATAGAATGTATCTGGACCCAAAAGAACAGACAAATAGATTCAATCTTTCATAATTCTCAAACACTAGATATGAATTCCAAACTCAAGTCGGAATACCCTAAATTTTACACTAGCTTGTCCTTCTTTGGACTTTTGATCCTCACAAGAAATTACAATAGAATTTCGAATTTGGTTTTACCAAAATCATTTTATCGATACAAATCTAATTTTGCTTTATATTTTGTCAATCAGTTTATTTCCATTTAAAATTTCAAATTCATTAAAGTTAAAATTGAAAAGCTGATAGGGAACCGATGAAGAGAATAAGAATTAGAAACTTATCTTCAATGATTCACAGGGCCACCATCACACCAAAGCTTCTCCCTCGAGCTGCCACGAAGCCATTAAGGAATCGATATCAGATGACGAATCAAAAGAGATTGATGGGGAAAAATTTATTTCCTTGTTGTTACAGGGCATCGACCATTTGTAGTGGTACTCCCCTATCCCCTACCTCGACCTCTTCTTACATTCATATTCACTATCAGTGGATAGTAAGAGAATTTACGGAGGCATACAGATGGATATCTTAAGGATATACTCATTCTAGGGTACTTACATCCCTATCTCTAATGAGTTACCTAATGTGTTATGCTCCTGAGCTAAAGTTCAACCTTCAGCTCTGATACCACTGTAACGACCTTGACTCGACCTTCGAAAACGATAGCAAATACTTCACCTGTATTTGAATGCCGTAGATTCAAAGGTCGAATCTAATTCGTGGGAGCTTATAACATATTAAGTACAACAACACAACGGAAGAAAACCAATATATCATTGATATAACAATGGATACAATCAAATACAACAGATATGAATAACACTATCAGAGATAGATACAACAATCGAAAGAACAGCAGCGGAAAGATAACATCTCCAAAAGACATAATTCAATATCTGAATCTTCATTTCCAAATTCCAAGAAATTCCTAGCCAGAAGCTCGAACCATTAACTAGGTAATGATGTTGAAGAGAAGCACAAAGCGATAGGCTAAAATCCAAAGACTCCGAAGATCAAAGACTGGAGAAGATTTCCAATTGCTACACCTACTAGCTGACTATCTGAAAACCTAATTCTAGGCTGCCCATGGAAAATTATGGGCACCCAGAGTTTAGAAAGGGAATAATAAACTCCAGGTCAGTCATGGGAATGGTATGAGCAAACAAAAATAGTTTCTCCCTAATAAAAGAAAAACAAAAGAATTTAAAAGAAATCCGCAACGCTTTTTGGAAAATGAAACTGCCATAAGGCATCCCGCCGCACACACAATGCAAGCGCACACTGGAGGAGATTTCTTCTTATGACAGACAAAAATGCTTGATACGTAAAAACTATTTGATATTAGTATTAGTGCATAGTGCAGAAAACCTTTCTAAAGTACAATATTAATCTTAGCCAGCATAGACATTTCGAACTATGCCTACTATAGCTACCATATAAACAGTGGTGACCACCATAAGTAAATTACAGCTTATACAACTAAAACCGTACAAGGCGCATATTAGATGATTGTATTTCCAATAATGGTCAAGCGAAGGAACTTCCTACCGAATGGAACGCCTCTGAAGGGACGCCCCCAAGAACCTAACTGGATCTCTGCCAACACCAGGCTGGGTTGACCCTGCCCGGGAGTAACACCGACAAGTATGCCTTCCTCGGTCATTACCGCCCTTTATCCGAGGGACCTCAACCAACAACCATAAAGCAATAGATTTGCAGCAACCACATAGGTTAAATATCTGGGTTCCATACCATGATACCACCTTTTATGCAAAAGGAAATGGACATACCCTAGGGGCACGACCCCTAAAACCTTGCCGCAACATTCCTGTTTCGACCATTTTCAGGTTGTGAGGCTCGGCGAAGTCTCGTCCATAAAGCTACGCTTTTCACAAAAGCCATGCTTCGTTCAACAAACGATCAGCAGCACTTCGTATGCCACATTACCAAATTGGAAATGTATCACTAGTAACCATCAACTACATAACCTATGAGCTCGTACGTCTTCGAGAAGGGTGTTAAGCTAAGAGAATAAATTCACCGGCACCAAACAGAAGTGTATTTGATAGAAACCAGCTTTACATCTCAAAGTGTAACGTCAGACACACATCCATACAAGTCTGTTCTGGGTTCGAACAGAACCGTAGGCACTTAACAAGGAAGCCCTTGCAATCCGGGTATTCACAATCCCGATCGGCCTCCCCATCACATATGGAGATCTCTATACCCTAGCTACTCAGTGCAGAGTCATTAGACAGGTAATCCTTTCGTTCTCGAAATACCCGGTTTTCACCACCGGTCTTCAAATGCAATTCATAACGTCGTATCATTATTCAGAATGAGTTATATGACACAAGTTCCTCTCCCGGCTAAACCGAATAATAAGCGCAATATTTAAAAACCATACGGATAATAGGATCTAAGTTAAGTCACAACTTATTATCTAAAATCTTTCTTCCAAATGGTTTAAACCAAGTACCATTTTCAAATCTTTAAACAAAAGATTCACGTCATAAAGTTTACCAATCTTTCACAATGATTCATTCATAGTTTTCAAAACTATTTCAATTTCAAATCTTTTATAGAAAAGACACACTTTTAAGATTACTTTTCAATTCGAAAACAAAATGCACCAATCGTTAACAAAGATTCATTCATATCCTTTCAAAACAGTTTCCCTTTCGAATTGGATTAACTCATCCAGTCTTTAAATCAAAGACTCAATTCATAGCTTTCAAAACCATTTCCAAAGATTCATTCATAACATGGAAAACCATTTCCATTTCAAACTTGAAATCCTTTCAACACAAATTGGAAATCCTTTCTTTATATGAAAGCTATTATTATTTGAAAACAAATAGTTTTCATTTCAGAAAAAAATCCGATTACATTTGTACAATTTAAAGCCCTTCAAGTATAAAACTAGGGTTAAATTCAAATTCCTAAAGCAATACTTTTAAAATGGTTTAAAACCAATATTATATAACTTCTATAAACCTTTCAAACCAAATTTCCAAAACAATTTCAAAACTTAAACAAGATATATTATATTCAAACTATATTTTAATTTCAAACTTTCTTTCAAAAGCTTTTCATATTCAATCCAATTCCATTTCCAAAACCATTTGGATTCAAAATTCAAATTTTAAAATCATTTCATAATATTAAATTCAAATATCTGTGACTTAACCAATTTCCTCGTGCAATCCATATTTGTGTGTGTATGGTGTAGTCCAGGGGTTTTGCACAATAGTGCAACATCATCAATCATCACAATCCAAACACAGCAATTATAGATAAGCGGTATAAACCTATAATGCTTATCTTCATTCACAGATTCACAGATAAATAAATTGCATTCATCAAAGATAAATAAATTACATTCAACACAGCTCAAATCAAAACAGAGCATCACACATCAAGGATATCAAACAATTCAACATTCAATAGAATCCAAACATTCATAAGTAAGATCAATTAATCATCTGATTAATTTAAATCAAATTAATTACTTATGTATAAACTACTAATCCCGGTTAATATTAATTAATTACAAACCTTAACCATTAATTAATCTTTGATCATCATTAATTAACATTTAATAAATTAATTAGTCAACTTTAATTAACAAATTAATCAACCTTTAGTCATTAAATAATTAACCCTTAATTATTTATCCTTAATTAATTACATTAATTAATTAACCTTAATTAATTATCAATTAATTAATTATCCTTGATTAATTATAATAAGTGATTATCCTAATCACATTCATTAATTAATTAACCTTTAATTAGCTAATTATCCCCAAATTAATTAATTATCCTTAAATTAATTACTTTAATTAATTACGTTAATTAATTATCCTTTAATATATTATTCTTTAAATCATTTGTTTAATCAAAACTTTAATCATAAATTAATTAACCTTAATTACTTTCATTAATAAATATTTATTAATTAATTATCCTTTATTGTGATCACATAAAGTAATTACCCTTTAATTACATTAAGTAATTAATTTCATTATGTAATTATTCTTTTAATTATTTTAGTTAATTAACATTTAGATCTTATTTAATATTTTTTGAAATAAATTCATCATTAGCCTATTATATGGTTACTTTAAACAAAACAATTTCAAAACATTTACTTTAATCATTTAACCTTTGATGTTTGAAATCTTTGTTTAGTAATTCTATTTCGGCAATTTGATTTACAATCCTTTGAAAACATATTTGTTTTCTTTTTATAACTTCAAAACTTGGTTACTGGTTATACTTCTTTTTAACTTAAAAAAACTGAAACATGTTTCCTTCTCAAAAATTAAAACCGGGTAAAACAATCCAAGTCTTCCCAAATCAAAGCCCGAACCAAATAATCAAAAACCCGTGCCTAACTTCGAGTTTCCCTTACATCCCTCGTCTTCGAGCCAAAACGTAATTGACTTCGAGTTCGTCCTCGAGATCTACTTTTCTTCGCCAAACACTGGCAGATACATGCCATCACGTGCATGTGCACGATCGCCTAGCAGATCGCCGACCCTCGCTGTGATCATCGACCACCGACAACAACTTCATTGAACTTCCCAAACACCCTAATCCTCACAATAACAACGAAATTGATTTTGAACATTTTAATCGAACTAGAATCAAAATTGTTCATTTGGAAATGCCTCGCTATGTTATTTCTGGTTGTTAGTAACGTCGCCAATCCGACCACAGTTACACCATTGACACACGCTGCTTTTCCCTCCGGCGCTATCACCTCCGACCCTCCCTCGCCGTTGCACGATCCACTTTTTCAACATCGACTAAAACTACCCTTAATTCCTAAAACACTTCCGATCAACCGCCCCGGCGACTTATAATTGTTTCCAACATTTTTCCTATGATCCTCAGATGCCCAGCCTCCTTCACCATTAATCACGACGCTCAATTAGTTGTGGGTCAACGATAATTGACCAAAACCCATTTTCCGTTCAAACCCAAAATCCCACTCTAAATCGAAACTAAAAATCCCAATTTTATTATGAAAATTCAACATTTACAAGCACTAATTAGATTGCATGATCAAAACAAGGAATTAAATCATTCGATTTTTTTCTTTAGAAGATCATTACAATAAATCTTTAATTTCCTGTAACCTATTTGTTAATTATACTTAATTATATTTTGTAAATAAGCTTTTGTTATTACAAACAGTTTTACTTCAGATTTCACAACCTAAAATTGAATGTATACAGAGAAATTGAATTTTTTTGTACTTGATTAGATGCCTGAACAAAGAACAGAGGCTTATTTTCTACTTCTCAGACATGCACACAACTTTACACACGCACACACACATATAAGTGTGTGTGTGTGCGCAGGCAATATTTTCATTCATACAGCCATTTTATTTGAATCATCATATATATAAACAAATTCGAGGTTTAAAAAGTTTTCCCACGTGGATGATGACAGAGAAGAAGCCTAGAAAATGTAATTTGAATTTGAAAATCTAGAACTAAATTTATCTCTGAACTTTGATGTTGAATTGAATATATGCTTGATTTACTTTGATTTGGGATCTAAACTTCAAGCTTGTTTTCAATTGCCATGATCTCCTATTTGATTCAGATTTTTGATTTGCAGGTTTAAAAGTCTGATTGCTTTTCCTTTTGTTTCCAGTTAATTTGAACTTGATCAATTCCTTTGCTTTTGGAACCTGGAACAATTATTGCTTTGATCCAGATTGAGTTTGAACTTTACTTTGTTGTCAGGTTTTGTTTTGAGTTGATCTATGGAATGCTTACTTGATAAATTTTGATTTTCTTGATCCTGATCTTGTTTCAGCTTTTAAATTTTTGATAAAACTTATTAAAGAAAGGAGTGAAGCCTGATTTCTCTTCAATATTTTTTTTATATAAAATTTTAATCCAATTTGAGAATGATTAATGCCACTTGTTAAATTTTACTAACACTTGTAAATTAATGTTGCCACTAATCTTACATTTGTTAATTACATAATCTTATTGTTTTACAAATGTCACAAACAAAGATTTTATGTTTAAATCCTTTACTTGAATTTATTTATAACTTTGTTTTTAACCATTTGTTAAACTTTTATTTAATTTATATTATTAAACCCTTTCTTTTATAAATTAGTTAGTGTTTATATTTACATATGTTTATGTAATAAACTTTCTAATTAGTTTTAATATATACATAACTTTACATTTTCATTCATACGTTTATATT
Source organism: Allium cepa (assembly GCA_030765085.1). Classification (NCBI taxonomy): domain Eukaryota; kingdom Viridiplantae; phylum Streptophyta; class Magnoliopsida; order Asparagales; family Amaryllidaceae; genus Allium; species Allium cepa. The sequence goes on from CM060943.1 coordinate 196,317,787, forward strand.
TACACAACTTTTAAAAGAGGATGGTTTTAAAATCTTAATTATACATTGATAATTAAATCACATATACATATGTATATCAGCTTCCCAAAATATAAAGTATTTAAATCATTTTTTTTATTTTTTTATAAAATATTTACTTATTGAATTCCCAAATCAATTCTTTATTTTCAAACTTCTTTCATATATATAAATAAACACACTTATGTATATTAAAATTAGATAACAAATTTCTATTAGTATAAAATTATATAGTTTTCAAATCCAAATTTTTATTTATAAGATATTTAATTTAGAATTTCAAAGCCACAATTAAATTTAAAATCAATACCCAAATAAACAAATATCTTATTAAATTTGAAAATTTCAAATTAATTCACAATTTTATTCAAAAATTTATTTTATTTACCAATTTAAATTTGATTGAAAACTGGGATCGTTACTACAAGCCTTGCTTTGTATCTTGCAAAAGTTCCATCAGGGTTTTCATTAATCTAAAAGTCCATTTGCATCCCACTGTATTTTTGTTTACAGTTGGATGAACCAAATTCCGTGTTTTGTTTCTCATAAGTGCGTCATTCATCCATAGCCTTTTTCCAGTTTCTATTGCTCACTGCTTGATCAAATTCATTTTTGTTCTTCTAATGTAATTATTGCGGTGTATATCTTTAGTTTAAGTATCCTACTCTTTCACCTGATAACTATAGGGTGTCCAGTTTGAGCTGGTTGTGATATATGTGCTTGTTCTATATTGCCTTGATGTACACTTTGATGCTCGTACTCCTTCTTGACTTGTTCTGTGTGATTGATTTTTTACAGGACTATGATTGATTTGATTAGATTGATTTGCTTGTTCATGACCTAGTTCATTGATCACGGTGAGTTGTAAATCAGAGTGATTTGAGCCTTCTTCAATCCATTCCATGCTATCTTCAGCTTGATATAATTGTATATTAGGTATTGAAACTTCTAGATTGTATACTTTCTATGTTGTCTTCACACCTATGCTAGAAAATGGAAAAACACTTTCATTAAAGACAACATGTATGCTTATCAATATTTACCATTACTGTCCAAGCATTTGCAACCTTTTCGGTTGCTTGAGTAGTCTAAAAATGTACAGGCAGTTGATCTGAAATTTAATTTGTGTGCATTGTAAGATCTTAGATAGGGGAAGCACAAACATCCAAATATTCTTAGTCTATGATAATCTGGTTTTATATCGAACCAGTGCAGTTAAAGCGCTCGGTGGATTCGATGCGGCAGAGGTGCAAAAAGTCATAGCGGGGATACAGTGAGAATATAACAGGATATAGCGGATGACTCTAAAATAACATATAAAACTTTTACTTAATGTTTAAAAAAAAATATAAATGGTAATTAAATGAAGAATTAACATTCAATTGAATTACAATTAATACATAAATAATTTTAAATAAAAACATGTGCAGATATACTGTAAATAAACTTAAAAATGTTATATAACATAATTGAATTTAGCAGAATAATGGAGTATTTTCATTTCTAAAAATATATTAAAAATTCAATTAAATGAATTAATTTCATTACTTTTATAATATATAAATGTCATTTTTCAATTCATTTTTTTAAAGAAGATATAGCGGAAATAGCAGAATATAGCGGGAACAACGAGATATAGCGGAAATAGCAGGGCTTAAAGCAAAAAAGCTATATTTGGGGCTATATGGAAAAATGTTAGTGGTAGAAATCCACTATGAGATATAGCAGGATTATAGCGGGGTAATAACGGGAAATTAACTGCACAGTATTGAACAAAGTTTTTAATGGACACTTATTTTTCAAGACTTTTTTGGTAGCCTATTTATTAAATAAATTATAGTGCTAAATGCATCTGGCCAAACTTCATAGATAGTGATCCTTGAGCTAACAGAGTAAGACCACATTCTACAATTTGTCTGTATTTTCTTTGAATCAGGCCATTTTGCTCTGAAGTATATGAACATGTAATTCTATGAATGGTTCTTTTCCTTTGAAAGAACTCAGTGAGTGGTTTAAATTCTGCATCACCATCTATTTACAAGACTTTTAATTTGTGCTTTGTCTCTCTTTTTGCCTGTGTCATAAAGTGTACAACTACCTTGTAAGTTTCTGATTAGTTTTAAGAAAATATGTCCATGTGTATCTAGTGTGTACATTAATAAAAGATATGTAGTAGTTAAAACCATAGTCCAATTGACTGGTGCTGGACCCCAAAGGTCGGAAGCAACCAATTTAAGTGTTTTTTCATACTCTGTTTGTGAGTTAGTAAATGATAATTTGACCTTTTCCCATCTGACAATATGTGCACACATATGTAGTGTACTATTTCCAAAAAAAATCTATTATTTATTAAAACCTGCTTTACAATATTGACATTAGGATGTCTAACTTGCTATGCCAAGCATCAAACAAACTTTTATCTCATCTGTAATAATAGATAGATTACAGGATCTTTCACATCTTCTTGAATTTCTTGAGTTAACAAGATTAAACTTGTATGGTCCTCTTTCAACTTTACCCCGCAAAAGAATATCTTTAGTGAGTATATCATTGACTAACCAATGATTAGGATAAAATTTAAAATAAACATTGTTGTCACATGCAAATTGTGACACACTTATGAGATTTTTCTTTATTTGTGGTACCCTTAATAGGTTGTTGAGATATAACTGTCTCCGACCTTTTATGCAAGAAAGTCCAATATGTGTAATTATAATACTCTTACCATTGCCTATGTGTATGGACTGTTTACGTATGACGACCCGCCCTTCACGACCCTCGAAAATCGACATAAATACGCCACTGTATAACAGTCCAAACGAGCCAGAAAAGACAGATTGCTGAGAGAAAAGAAAGAAGGTAGAAGTAAGAAGTAACTAAAACAATAACAGAATCCAACAATCGCAGCCGAACAATATATAATAGATAATGACGGATCATTATACAAAAAGAACTATATCCATTAATATACTTCACATCATCAGAGTACAAAACAATCAATAGCAAAAATACTGGAGAGTTATATTAACTTGTCCTCACAAATGCTGACTATACAGCGTATCCTGCACAACGGAATATACATCAAGTACATGTGATACGTCTCGCCATCCAGCTCGTCCCCTGAGCACCACAGCATCTTATCCTGTATTTTATAATACTCGGTCTGACCCAAGCATTATAATAAAATAACACCTGAGTCAGTCTAGAAAACCAGCGTGAGAAAATACACTAAACATAATTATTAAAGTTTTTAAAATCCTTTGAAAATCAAAGGTATCTCATAAGACCAAGCCATAAATAAACATGTCGCGTTTTTATCTTACGATAACCAAAACATTTCTTATCAAAATCCTTTGACATTATAATAGTTTCTAAGTACAAATACTTATTCAAATAGCCGAAATTGTTACATTCATTAAATTCCAGCATACTAGGCTCTACAATCAAAACCGTAAAAGGCATGTAGGGAGAATGGATTTTCAACTAATGACTAGGCACTGGGTACCACCTGTCACGGTACCTGGTCTCGATCAGCATACGGAGGACCCTTCCCGATCCTTTGCAACACAAGACCGGAGCTACCCCTTACTGGATAGTCCGAATAAGATTACCCCATGGTTGGGAACAAAAACCGCTCCACACAGGCAAATAAAAAGGGACATCAAGACAGGGATGACCTTACCCTAATTGCATGCTACCCACTTAGCCTTGTTGCATAGCCCTTGATTTTCAGTCATTCTCGGTTGATGAGGTTCGAGGCTAAGCGTTATCTTTTTAGGACACATCTCACTTAGATTGCTCATCATCCTAATGACGATGTTCTGATAGCATTCATCCATACAAATCCGTTCAGTGTTTGAACGGAACCGAAGGCACTACTCCTACTACATCCATTTTAGAATCACACTCAGGATTAGTAGGGATTAGCCCTTGCACTTTACTACTCCATCTTCGACTCCAAGCTCTTGTCTTCATCACGAAAACGTACACGTTTTATCGAAGTGGTTTTCGGATCACAATCCGATCCCGGTCTCTTTGAAACAACATTTGTTATTTCTCGGTAAACTCAATCTCGGTTCTTTAGGAAATAAACAGACAAGAATAAGATCGGAGATCACCTCCAAACCGTTAGTGGACAGATTTCTTTATAAACGTCCTAGATTAACAAACCAGTTTATACGTAAAGCATAGCAACTTGAATGGTAACTGCACCATATAATTCATACCTCCCCTAGATATTTCCAAAGTTATATTTGGGTGCAGATTTGATAGTCGGTTTTTTAACTATCAAATAAACAATCAATTTAACCAATTTTTATTTCCATAGAAAACACCAAGACTTATTAAATTTAGATTTATAAATAAACTAAATCACTTCCAAAAAATATATATTTAAAACACTTAAAATAAAGCTAGTTCAATTCTTTAGCCAAAATAATACTTATGAATTTCTATAAGAGTTTTCTGAGTAAAAATTAAGCCAAAATCTACCTTTTAAATAAAGTTATTATATCAAATATTTAATGCTAAAATTTCATTTTAAAACCATAATACTAATTTACTTTTAAAAATGATTAACTACTATAATTAACTTAAATAAATCTTTAATTTTCACTTGAAAACAATTAAATAATAAATTTCCTAAAATATTCTAAAAACATCTTTAACTTCTAGTTTATACTTAGAAACCTTCCTTGGAAAATATACTTAGCTTTCTAGGAAAATACACTTCCCAACTTTTGTTTTAAAAATAAAATCACCTTTTTATTTTTAAAACGAATTGCACCTTTCTTATAAATTTCCTTCGAAAATCTATACTTTCAAATTTATCCACTGATAAATATTCCACTTCATTTATAAACCCTGTTTACAAATTTTCGTTCCTCATCAAACTTTAAGTCGCAGTTTCCAAAATGCTTAATCAATTTCAAACTGATTTCCTGAATTAAATTCCCTTTAAAATTTATTTCTCTATTTATCCAAATCAATCCAAAAAATACTTTGACACCAAAATTCACCCTTTATTATGATTTAAAAATCCTTATTTACATATGAAACATCAATTTCATTCTTTATTCCAAAATTCTCTTTTCATTTCTTTTAATTACCCAATTCATTATATTTCTATATTTTAAAATACCAAAATATATTCATCCAAACCGTGGCAACGTATAACTTAAATTCCCATATAATCTATTACAGGATATCAAATAACATATCATAGTTTTGAAAATAAATTTCAATATTTTGAGGAATCCAGTTGGATCCGTCCAACTAGTTTTCCTACATCCACGGATGTTAGCACAACAAATAAAATACCAAATCCCACTTTAAGGGGGACATCGTGGTATAAAGAGTCATCCGCTATTATGCGGGGCAAATAGGGTCTCATCCGCTATATAATGCGGGTATATCAATCCTGCCAATATGTACATATATATACACTACCATATATAATATCACATCCAGACTGATAATAACTATCACATCCAATCAATCAAACAATAATTTAAATTTTATCTATTTAAATAAATTATGGAAATCCAGATGTGAGTGAGATTTACTCACCTTGAGTTTAAAACACCGAGCGTTCCAATTTTAAATTAAATCGACCTCCTTTGATTTATTCTAAATTTTCAGGAGGTCCAAACTCCTCCCGATCTACTGCAGCGCGTAGAGCTCCTCGCTGCGGTTCCGGCGCTTCCTGTTTTGTCAAATTCTGATTATGCATGCTTGAGATATGTTATTATAAACATTTAGTATAATTTATAAAAAAATTCTTTTTTTTATACCATACGAATCTAGCCGTCGAATACAAAAGAGAAGATCAGGCCGCCAACTTCTTCTTCCATCTTCACCAATGTAAGCAACAGGAATCGAACCAAACATCGCCGTCGAACAAGCGAAAACATGAGCACCATGATAACGTTGAGGATAATCCAAAACTTCCACGCCGAAGCCCCAAACGGTACGCACCCACGGTCAGAACGCGACCAAGCTCGGTCTGGTCATTGCTCCAGGAAACACGCTCGAACATGTGACCATCAACCCTCAATTACGTCTCCAAACAATGACGACACCTTAGATCCACCGTTGGATCTGAAGCTCTCAATGAGCTCGACGTTTCCCTAGTTGAAGTCGAGTCGTGAAAGTGAGTGGATTTGGAGAAAAATGAGGGAGAACTTCAGAACACATCGGCCATTGAAATAATTTTAGTGGCTGCCGTGAATTCCTCTTAGGGTTTTACTGAACAAGCCTTTATATACATATATTTTTATATTATTTTATAAATATACTTTTAATTTTACAAGCTTTTACAAACGAACTCCAAACAACATGTGCCGCCTGGCGTTAATAATGTTTTACCCAAATTCCAAACACAATGGAATGTGTTTCGGAGCCTACTTTGATCGTATATGGAAGATACCTTTTTGAATCGATTTAAAATATTAAATTTTCGATTTTAATTTCAATGCATTTCTCTCGCACACGAACAAACGGTAACACTAAATGCTATGAAATTTGAAATCCGATATAGTTAACTATTACTGATCCAATGAAACAGGTTTCGTCGAATTCCGAGACTGTGCCTCGAAAGGCTATTATAACTCGTCGATTTAAATCGAGCGATTTTCAAAATCGTCAAAATCATTCAAAACTTCACTTTTAAAACTTTACAAACTTTATTATAAATCATATAGAATTTATATTTACATTACAAATCATTCCGATTCATTTCAAATCAAAATCTGATTATTTACATTATTACTATATATTAAATTCCACTATTAAATTAATATAATGATTCCAATTTTAACTTATCGGCTTTTCATTCTATCCAAAAGTCCAATACTATAATTCAAATCCAACTAAATCATTATAACTCATTTTACTAATTCAACCCAAATCTCCATATTTCAAATCAATTAACAACCCACACCCAACATTTAAAAATAAATTAAAAGTTTCAAAAACTAACGACCAAAATTTCGGGTCGTTACATTCCTCCCCTCTTATAAAAATTTCGTCCTCGAAAATTTCTAAGGTAGGAAAAATGCCCCTAAACCCATTAACTTACCCAAAACCCACTTAACTAATATCCAATATCCACTTCCCAAAATCCTTCTAGTTAAATCCAAAACCAGTAGTTTCATTTCTAATTCAAAAACTATGATTTCCAACATTGTTCCAAAAATCAACTTTTCTAGTTAACCAAAATTTTCAAAACTCCCAAAAAAATTTCTAACACCCAAAATTTTTGAAATTTTTTGATAGCGTCTCCTTTGTATGGAGAGGTTTTTACAATGTCACAAAAGATATAAATATATATACATCGACCTACACGGTCGGTAAGCAAAATATATAACAATATATTATCCTTTCTTTTATTTTATTGCGTTGGCGTACCTTATATTAGCATTTTAAATGAGTGGCATATTTATTATGCATCTACACAATCCAAACTCTATCCAAAAGCCTCCTATACCTTTACTTACTCAAAAAAGCACATAAGTTTCCGAAACCATGAAATTTTAACAACGTTTCACTTATTTGCAATAGTTAAACATATGAATTGTAATAGCAATGCACACTAAATACTTTTCGTAAGCAATTTATACAGTTTCAACACTAATTCAACTGTTTTCAATTGATTCATATACCATTTTCATTAAATTTGAATGGTTTACAACCCACTTGCTAATATTCAACTCATTTTTAATTTTAAACAAACCCATACTCATTTCAATCGATTCAAAAACCAATTATATTCACTTCTTTTAATTAACATACTTCCGTTTACGACAAATGACTAACTTTCTATGCAAATTTGATATTATTCATGCAAATAACAATTACTTAAGCTTATAACCATTTTTAAATTAGTTCCCACTCAATTTATATTAATTTCATTCCATTCTGAATTATTCACAATCCATACATTCTCATTTCATTACACTACTAATTTAAATCCATTCACTTGCATTTCATTTTCATTATCCAAACAAGTTTCATTAAAAACCATTTCAGAAAGCTCGACGACTATCATTTGACAGTTTACTTAAGTTATTTCAGCTCCACAGTAATTCCATTTCTTCTTGCATCAATCCTATTACCATTTTAATTTGATTCTCATCCAATCAAATTCCAATCCGTTTACTAATTTTAATTCAATTAATTTACTCACTCAATCCATTTTAAATTTTAATTCCCCTTCTCAATTCATTCCTGAATTTATTTTATTAATAACATTTCCATTTTAATTATTCTACACCCAAATTGGATTTATTTTTAGCTCAAACTATTTCTGTTTTAATCCAACTTCATTTCATTCGACAATATTTCCATCATATTTAATTCATTCACAATATATGTCGAATTCTATTTATAACTCAAGCTTTATTTCCAAACTCCATCATAACTCGTAATTCAACTTCTATTTAACCACATTAGGTTCCATTTCAGATTCAATTAAAGTTAAATTTAATTCATTCCAATTTTACTTCTCAATCTAATTTAAATTTTTATTTCCCAATTTATAAGTTCAAAAACTTATTTAGTTACTTATATCCATTCACGTTTTATATTTTACTTTATCTTATTTCGATTCACCTTTCATTTTGAATTAATTTTGAATTTTCCATTCCTTTTTCCATAAAATACCAACCATTTTCATTTAGGTTTTACAATTCCATTTCTCTATTCATAAGTTCACAACTTATTTACTTAAAATCCTAAATCCATAATTCTGGATTATTTATTTCACTTAAGGACTTAAACGTATTCATCCCATTCAATAATTGTACTTATGCTTATTCAATTCCTACCTTTCCACTTAATATCCAATTCGATCCAGATCCAACTTTAATTTTATTTAACTTATCTTAAGTTAAATTCCAATATATCTCATTCCCTTTGATTTATTCAAGTTAAATTTTAATTCCAGGGTTAAAATTTTAAATTTCCTTTCCTAATTATATCAACTTCACTTTATAAATTCAATACTGATTTCTCTTTGACTTTTCTCATCATTTCAATATAGAATTCCTAGAATTCAATTACCCAGTTTTATTTCAAAACCATTTTGAAATCATAAATATACATACCCACTTTGGTATATCAAATCATACCTTCGGATTTCCAAAACAACTTGGTTTTACAAAAACAATTTCCCTTTTTTGAAATTTCTGAACAAACTTGGTTATCAAACATGTCTAAACAAATAATTATACCAAACCATCCCGGTAGCAATACATCACATAGAAACTCAAAAATGAATACTTATGATGTGGCCATCATCATTAGGATTATTTTCCAGCGACTGAAGTGAGTTCGGTGCTTTCTTACATCCAAAAGTTCATTTTAAAACACTTTCTATTCAAGCATATTTTCCAAAATAATACTCTATTATTTTCTTCAACCACTTTAGAAAACATTTCAAAAAAATTTAAGACTTAAAATTTTCCACACTTGGTTCAAATTCATTTTAAACAATTATTTTCTTCAAAATCTACGGGATTTAAATTCGGGTTTAAATCAAATTTTTAGTTAGGTTCCATTGTATGTCTCATACTTATACAATTCTATTTGGTTATAAATATATATATAACCGTTTTAAATTTTAGATTCTTATTTGATTATAATATCAACAACCAAACATCCAAATATATATATACAATAATTTTAGAAAATTATTTCTTTTATATCAAAATATAATTTTGGGTAAAATTATTTCATTTACCCACTTTAAAAACAATACTATGTCGGTTTATCTTATTTAAGAGTTTAGAAACCCTTATCGATACGGTTGAACTTCCGTACGGACCAGAATTCATAAACACTCGACTGATAAATCAACAAAATATGAAAATAGTTTTATATTGTCTAACAATTACGCTCTCATATCGATTATTACACTCAAACTCATTCTAGAGTACTACAGACTCTATCTCTAATAAGTAATTTCCCCACCAAAGCCTAGGTTATCACCAACCTATGCTCTGATACTACATGTGACGACCCACCCTTCATGACCCTCGAAAATCAACACAAATACCCCACTGTATAACATACCGAACGATCGAGTGCCTGAAAAGACAGATTGTTGAGGGAAAGAAAGAAGATAGAAGAAATAAGGAACTAAAACAATAACAGAATCTCACAATTGCAGCGGAACAATATATAATAGATAATGATAGATCTTTATACAAAAATTACTACATCTATTAATATACATTACATCATCAGACTACAACACAATCAACAGCAAAAATAGTGGACAGTTATATTAACTTGTCCTCACAAAAGCTGACTATACGACTTATACTGCATAACGGAATATACATCGAGTACACGTGATACGTCTCGCCATCCAGCTTGTCTCCTGATCTCTAAAGCATCATATCATGTATTTTATAATACTCGGTCTGACTCGAGCATTATGATAAAATAACACCCGAGTCAATTCGAAAAATCAGCGTGAAAAATACACTCAACTTAATTATTAAAGTTACCAAAACCCTTTGAAAATCAAAGGTATCTCGTAAGACCACGCCACAAATAAACATGTCGTGTTTTTACCTTACGATAACCAAAACATTTCTTATCAAAATCCTTTGATATTATAATAGTGTCTACGTACAAATATGTATTCAAATAGACAAAATTGTTACATTCATTAAATTCCAACATACTAGGCTCTACAATCAAAACCGTAAAGGGCACGTAAGGTGAATGGATTTCCAACTAATGACTACGCACTGGGGTCCCACCTGTCATGGTACCTGGTCTAGATCATCATACCGAGGACCCCTCCCGATCCTATGCAACATAAGACCGAAGCTAACCCTTACTGGATAGTCCTAATAAGATCACCCCACGGTTGGGATCAGCAACCGCTTCACACAGCCGAATAAAAAGGGACATCTAGATAGGGATGACCTTAGCCTAATTGGGTGCTACCCACTTAGCCTTGTTGCATAACCCCTGATTTTAAGTCATTGCTGGTTGATGAGGTTCGAGGCTAAGCGTTGCATTTTTAGAACACATCTCACTTGGGATGCTCATCATCCTCCTGACGAATTTCTGATAGCATTCATCCATACAAGTCCATTCCGGGTCTGAATGGAACCTAAGGCACTACTCCTACTACATCCATTTTGGAATCACCCTCGGGATTAGTAGCGATTAGCCCTTGCACTTCACTGCTCCATCTTCGAGTCCAAGCTCTTTTCTTCATCACGAAAATGTACTCGTTGGATTGAAGTGGTTTTCGGATCAAAATCCAATCCTGGTCTCTTCGAAACAACGTTCGCTATTTCCTGGTAAACTCAACCCTGCTTCATTAGGAAATAAACAGATGGAAATAAGATCGAAGATCACCTCCTCACCGTTAGTGGACGGATTTCCTTTTAAACGTCCTAGAAGAACGAACATGTGACGCCCCACCTCTATACCCACACTAGCCAAGAACACTACGGTGTAATGCTGTCAACTAGCACGGAGAATAAGGCTGTTGAGGAGCGACCATCCGTGTAATTGCTTTGCGCGAGCACCGATATGCCAGATAAAAATATAACTTTTCATCTCAAGAGGAAATCCGACATACCGACACAAACTCAAAGCTACTACATAGTGGCTATAAAGGTCTTCGGAAACAAATATAGAAATAAACATAACACAAATCAGTCGCAGATAATTCATATCACAAAGGCGGAGTAAGATATTAATATTACACATAAAAGTGTTCATCAGAGTAGTGGTCAAAAAGGTCCACAATAATACAAAAGAATAGCAACACGTGCTATACGAAAGAATACAACCATGAGTCTATATCTCAAGTGTATACAACAAAATAAACTACTAATCTAAGTAGTTTGCCAAAAGTCAGAGTAATGAATCCCAGTGGAGAAGTCAAGCAGAAGCACCTGTAACATCTCGGTCTGACCCGAGTATTATTTAATAAGAAAATAATAAACGGATCAGTCTAGCTATAAATATAAGATGAAATGATAAAGAATAAGAGACATGACTAAACATATAATAATCACAATGCCAAGCTGTGATATATAAGTAATTGAAAATCAACAAGAGATTAATCAATATCACAATAATCTACTCAAGGATCAAAAGGAATGTCATACTCCTAATTTCATTCACCAAGCCACAATAATTGATAGATCAAATCAATAGAAATCACGAAGATGGGTGAAGCATAAATTCCAGAATTCAACACACGAAATCCAGAAATCACAAGAAAAGGATGGCCAATCCCACAACTGGACATCGATGCATCTAGAAAGACACGCCCCATGTACAGTCGAACATCGACGCACCTAGAAAGATACGCCCCATGCTCTAGCATCGACGCACCTAGAAAGATACGCCCCATGCATAAATAAACATCGATGCACCTAGAAAGATACACCCCATGTAATGTCTAACATCGATGCACCTAGAAAGATACACCCCATGCTAAGTCGAACATTGACGCAGCTAGAAAGACATGCCCCATGCATATACGAACATCGACGCAACTAGAAAGATACGTCCCATGCCTCGACTTATTGAGCCGATTGCTCCACGAAGTAAACAAACATCGATGCACCTAGAAAGGTACACCCCATGCATAATAAACATTGACGCACCTAAAAAGGTACGACCCATGTATAAACAAACATCGACGCACCTAAATAGGTACGACCCATGTAAGAAATGAGACGAAGCTCAATAAAATGAGGAACAGTCCTCCACATGGACAAAGAGACATCGCACATTGCTAGTCTAAATCACAAAGATGATCGTCATGATCAACGAGAAGTGTCGATTACAGTAAGCTAGTAAATATATGAGCTTAGCTTCATGTCCCATAACCACTAGCTTAACTTAAATATTTACGAACAAATTGTAGGTCTCCACTAGAAAATTGTCTTAAGAGATTCAATCGAACAAGTCCAAGAATTAACCAACGAAGTAAACGCAAGAGTTTCATACCACTTGTTTTACTAAGTCGTTTAATTAGATTTCTCATACGAGTGAGGTAAAGGTTTGTATATACTAGTAGATTGGAAAACAGTTTAGGAAACGTGCTTTGTAATTGAAAATAGAGTTGAAATCGTTTTGATGAAAAGGGTTTTGATATTTACTACTAGTATAGAAACCTTTATATTTTTAAAGTGACAAATCATCGAAAGGATTGTAGGAACAATCAATCATCAAAATTCACATACGAAGACGTGAATCTAATCCAAAGAAATCGATATAATATCCATCAAAGTGGATATTTCCAAAAATTCCCAAGAAAATGTCATCAAAGTCGATAATTAAATGATAACAATAAATAGGATCATCACAAATCGATTTAAATTGGAATTCTTAAGCAAATAGGCAAATAGGCAAAAAGGGTGCAGATTCAGACGTCTGAAATCAAGGATTCAGACGTCTGAATCTGGAAAATAAATATTTCCAAAGACAGAATTCAGACGTCTGAATCCTTGAATTCAGACGTCTGAAATAGGCACTTTTTAGCCTATTTCCTTTCTGGTTCCAAATGAACCAATTCAGACGTCTGAAACCATATATTCAGACGTCTGAATCTGGGAATAGAAATCTTCCCAGAACAATATTCAGACGTCTGAATATTACGTTTCAGACGTCTGAATGAAGGGTTCAGGGCATTCCCTGAACTTAGGCCAAAAATGGCCAAACGAATATCGGAAACGATCGAACGAGCAAATGGCGATGACTAAGGAATTACGTCGAACGACAACCCAGCCTAAACGACTCTTCGATACGCCTCAAATATCAATGTCCAAATATCCATAATAAGATTTTCATAGATTTTGATTTCAAAATACCAAAATTGGAATATACACCAAATCAATCCAAACCAAAATCAATTGCACAAGAGTAAGTGTTAGGAATTCATACCTAACAATCGAAGATAATTATAAACTAAGATGTGAGATAAAAATCTCACCTTTGAACCCAAATCAATGAAGGAGAAGATTTAAAAACAAGCTAAGATCAGTTCCTCTTCAATAACAACTCAAGAAGCTTCAATCTAAGCTTAAAAGAGAAACATTTCCTAAATTAGGTTTAGGAATTTTCTGAAATCAAAGAGAGAATGAGTTGGAGAAGAAGAAGGAGATACTTACCAATGGGTTCACTTGAGTTTTGAGCAAGAAGATGGATTTGCTAATGGAAACTAGGGTTTAGGATTTCCTAATTCTTTTTCTCTTCCCCCATTTTTGATGAAGCTTGAATGTATTAGGAAATTATGAAGTAATGAAGAGGAGAAGGGGTTGGGACTGAATACATAAGTGGCTCAGCCCAAACCAAAGCCCTAAGTACAAAGTAGCAAAAATCAACTTTCTTCAAACATATCGAAGCTTATACTCAAAAAAGTCGCAAACGGCATTTTGAACTCAATGGGGGTGGTCTCAAGTCCCAATTCGACTGTTTGTATAAAGTAGCTTTTCGGACCAAAATCCGACGAGCGATAAAATATTTAAATAAAATATTTAAATATAAAATCGATAAATATGCGGGTTGTTATAGACTCCCCTCCTTAAAGAAATTGCGTCCTCGCGATACTTAAGAAGAAAATAAGAAGTAACAACCATAAAAGCATATTAACACAAAAGAAAATTTGAAATAGGAAGTTCACCATAAAGAGCATGAAAGGGTAAGCCTGAACGGGATCACTCGATGAATTCCCAGGATTCCCAAGAGCAATCCTTAGGATCTGAGAACTATTGAACTTTCACAAGAAGAACATATTTATTCCGAAGGCGCTCAACCTCCGAAGGAATGATGCGAATGGAATGTTGCTCATAAGTCAAATCTGGTGAAACTTCAATTTCATTAATAACACCGGGCTCAAGAATAAAATAGGAAACCTAAAAGCATTTCCATAGTTAAAAGACGCAGAAAACGTCAAGAATAGCAGAAAATTGAGCCAGTGCAACGGCGTAGTACAGAAACGGTACGCCCGAGAAACTTCAAACTCGAATAATTTGGAACACCGACGTAGTACAAAAAGGGTACGTCCAATGAACCGATAAACCAGAACAACGATGTAGTATAATAATGGTACACCCATTGATCCAAATGAGATGGGACATCGATGTAGTGTAATAACAGTACATCCGATGAACCGAACACCATAAAAGAACACCGGACACTAGTCCATAAAAGGAATGAGATAAAGCTCAATAAAACGAAGTGTACCAAAACGTCCGATGAACTTGATAAAAAGATAATTCCATTCAAACAACATCAAAGAATCAACCACTTGTTACTTACGACAAAGCGCATTGGCAACACGATTTCCCTTCCAGGAATAAAAAGAATATCAAGATCATAAGATGTCAGGAACTCGAGTCAACATGGAGTTCCATATGAGAAAATAATTATTCCAAAGATTTTATGATCGAGGTGGAGAACAAATTTCTCCCCCAAAGATGATGATGTCAAACTCTAAAAGCGAAAACAATAACCGCGAGCACTAGATCATGAGTGGCATACCTAGCCTCAATCGGCTTTTAATGATTTAGAAGCACACGAGATAGCACGTTCTCCTTTGCAAGAGAACGACATCCAAACCAATACGACTAGTATCGGTACAAATAGCAAAGTCTTGGTTCTCCTCCAGGAATCACAAGAATAAGAGTATCGAAAAGAAAGAATTTCTTTTAAATAATCTTCTTTCCTGAAAAGTTAAAACTTTCAAATTACATTTATCATTATGTAATAATCTTTCTAGAAAAATTTACTATTTTCAAGTTAATATACTGTAACGGCTCTGAATTTTTAACAATTTAAATTGTAAATATTTAATTATTTTAAATATTTAAATGATGTTTGACTTGAATTTGAAATTATCAGAATAAATTGGCGATTAAATTTAAGAATTTAATCTATTTAAAGTTGAATAGAATTTGAATTTAACTTTGAAGTTGAAATTGAATATTGAATTTGTATTTTAGATTCAAACTAATGACTTAGAGAAATAATTTGGGTATAAGAATTATTATTTATGAAAATTAATAAATTTGTGGTTAGTCTCAATAACATTTTTCAATTACTTAAATAAAATAGAATATAATTTTATCAACACAAAATAAGAAAAAAATAAAATAAAAAGAAGATTGCAAGATCTCTGGTACAGACATATCTATCATCAGCTACAAACACGCCGTTACTCACGCCTTCACTTACGCCTTTCATCACGCCCAAAAAAAAAATCGTGCCCCTCCACTTCAAAGCAGATCAATACCCTTTTCTCCATTATTCCAAAATCGAACGAGAAAATAAATTAAAAATGGCGGCCTCTCTCCGAAACTCGCTCGTCCCTCTTTGCTAAAAAAAAAAATTAGGGTTCTGCTTCGTTCACCTCCAAATTACCTTCGTCTCGCTCGCGTCGCCTTCGTGTTCGATTCCTCCGCCTCGAGTTCGATCTATTCCCGCGTGATCGCTGGTCTTTACTTCCTCCGTCGACAACTTCGCTCATCGGTGCTTCCCTTCGCGTGCTCGCATGCTCCTCCACAAAGCAAAGGTGAGTACTTTGGTACTCGCATCTAATTCAAACGTTTTCGTGTTTGCTAGCTTATTTAATTTCGCGATTTTAGTCGCTCGATTTATTGATCCTCACCATTTTGAAACCTTGTTGACTTCGGTCTCGATTTTTTTAGTTTTGCTGTGATAAAATTTTCTGGGTCCATTGTTTAAATTTCTGGAAATTTAATGTTGTGATTTCGACATTGTTTTGGCTTCGGTCACTTGATTTCTTAAAATATTGAACTGTATCATACCATCGCATAATTTTGGTAGTCGATGAATTCTAATGGTTTCGGCCTTGGATTGAGATTGCAGTGTTGTCACTATTAAATACTTCGAGTTTTTTTTGTGATTGCCCTAGGTCTTCCTAGAGGTGATGCACGTATAGATGTTCTTTGAGTTCACCTTGCTTTGATCACTGTGATTTTGGTTCTAGATAATTGTTCGACTTTGTTTTGGGTCGACTTCAACATTGACCTGATTTTATTTAGTCTTGTTCGACTTCTGTCATTGTTCAAACTGCTACTGGTCTCTTGTTTATGCTCTGTCTACTTGTTATTCGAGTAGTACATATATGTATTTGGTGTACATTTGTTTTGGGTGCTTTGTTGGCCTATAGCTCCATGCTGCCACCCCTTTGGCATTTTTACTTTGAGGCAAATTCTTTATCTAAGTAGCTTCGAGCTCTGCATAGTGCTTATGCATTGAGTCATGTTGCTATAGAGGTTTTGTATTGTTGAATTTGGTTTGGCCTGTTCATAGTGATGCCTCACAACTTCATTTAGTATTCATGAGTTCATGCCTGTAATCACTTGCACTGATTAAATTCATTTCTGTAGCATATTTTGATCTGACATGTATTTCACAATTTAACTCTTGATATCACTGTTGTACCTTCACGGCTTTGGGTTGCACTGATTTTCATTGAGTAGCCTGGTTATTTGGTATGTTGTTGCATTTCATCATGTGTATACATACATCCATGTATATATATAGGTGTATGTCTGCATTTGTGGCTTCAGCCTTGAACACTGTATAGATGTACTTCACTATCACTTTCTCCTTGCTTGGAGTTGCATCTCTGGTCAAGCTTTGTATTGGTGTACTTGATTTGAATTCATGTTGTAGTTATTGAGATCTTGGTTCGGTCTGGTTCATGTTGTATCATTTGGTATTGCTGTATGGTCAGTGGTGCACTTGATTGCTCTAACCTTGTACTGTATATTCTCGAGCTCTATAGCATTGCTTGCATCATAGTCCACTGATCTAGTGTTTTGTTGCACCACTGTTGGATCCATTGTTGCTGTGTCATTTACTTGGTGCATTTGTTTGCACTCATCTTTTCCATTGTGTTTTCAAAATAATACCCCTTCTGAACTCACATTATTTAATAAACAAAGTAACTGATTTCCTGTTGTGCTGGTTAAGGATTTCTAAAAATTTGCCGGCCTTCGATTTTGATAGTATTACGGTGAGATTTTGGCACAGCTCTGATTTTTTTTTTTGATTTTTCAATGCCATGGCTTCGATTCATCTCTTATTGATTTCGGCTCATGTATTTTTGGTTTGAATATGACACATCAATGTGTGTCAATTTTGTTTTTTTTTTGAGTCAAGATACATTGCTTTGGTTGTTGCCTGGTCGACCATAGCGATTCACTGGTCACTGACCTGAGTCTTGTTGCATTGGTTATCTCACTTGATTTTGTTGAGCTTGTCACTGCGTTGCACTTGCTTGACCCAGTATGGTAGTTGTATATTTGTTGTGCCCTTGTACTCATGTGGTGGCTGCATTTTCTTGTTGCAGTTCGCTCTTGAATTCAAGTGGGGCTGCAGTTTCATTTTATATAAAATTTTGCACTTGTTGAAGTGTGCAGCCATGTAGTATCGACATTTTGAATCGATATTTGGACCTTCATTGATTTTGGTTCGTTGACCTTTTGAGTACGTCATTACGGTAGTGGCGAGGCAGTGCACGCAAGCATGAACTGCAGCCACACGATATTGATTTTTATTGATATCCTATTTTGTTTTGATTTATGATCTTTTGCATATTTCATTACGGTAGTGGCGAGGCAGTGCACGCAAGCGTGAACTGCAGCCACGGAGTTGACATTTTTAAATGCGGCGAGACCGTATACGCGTGTGTGTACTGCAGCCCTACCAAATTTAATGTTTAAATTTATGTTTTCTTTTTGATGAAAATTATTTTATGTTGCCAATTCAATATATTTTAAATCGCATTTGATGATTCTGTTGTAAATTGCCGTTTAGGCAAATTTTGATTGTTTTCTAAATTATCTTCATCAATAATCCCTTCATCTATCTTCATTGATAATCTGAATCTACTGATTGATTGTTTAACACTGTTAAGTGTTATATTTACTGTTATCCGATTACTTGTTAAAGGATCGGATAGGTAAATTTATATTTGACTGTCGTCTAATTATTGTTTGATTATTATTGCCTCTATGCACTAATAACTGAGTTTGAATTAGACTGACCTGTGCATTATTTTCTTTTGAATGTAATACTCGGGTCAGACCGAGTATTTTTACAGCTTGAAGATTTTCAGGCAGCGAAGTTAGAGAGAGGGGAAAGCACTCCACTAAAGTTTTTCTAGAAAATTTTTTCTTGTACTTAATAGTAAATAAATTGTTTCCGCTGTATAAAAACTTAATGCATTGTACAAACTCTGATATATGTATGTAAGAAAAATTCATTTATGAATAATATTATGATTATTCTGTGATTCTGTGGCTAATTCTGTTTAAACTCTATAAACTGACTAACAATCCGTCATTTTGAACGTTTCTAGCTGGTTTAATTACCGACTAGAGGCGGTCAGAGCGGCGGGTCGTTACAAAAGTGGTATTAGAGCTTTGGTTTACACAAAGCTCAGTTTATGATGTTTAATATGAATAGTTACTAGAACCACTTTAAAGAAAAATGTTTTTCAAATTTAAGATAAGTATGAAATTGTTTCTTTGAAAAACAAAAGGTATTTTGAAAATTCAAATCTTTTTCGAAAATTCCCCTCTCTAAATTTAGGATTGCGATAGTTTCGATCGTTCGGAAACTCATTATCGAATTATTGAGACCTATGAAAAATAAAAGTTAAGTGAAGTGAATTAATGAATTGGTTTGAATCAAATATTGTGAATATCTACAAAATAATAATTGTGAAATAAAATGATATTTCAATTTAGTTATAGCCAAGAGGATAATTAAACTATAACTTGAGAATTTGATTCTGAATTCTTTTGAGAAATTGATTTCAAACGTTGTGAAGAAAGAGTTAATAAATAAATGGATTATAAGTATTTAACTTATAATATGAACTTTTGGTATATAACTGAGTTATATAAATTGAATTGAATTGAATTAATAAAAGATTTATAAATTGAAGTTTTATAAATAGGAAAGGAATTTGTAAAGATTGTTTATAAGTTCGAAATCAATTGAATTTGATAAGTAAATTGTTGTAGCTTATTAAAGGAGTTATATTCACGATTTTGGACAGTGAATATATTATTGAATAAACAGATATGTTTCAGGGAAGTGATATTATGAAATGAGGTTAATGTGGAAATATAGATCTAATGGAACCAATCGATGAATAATTTACTAAAGAACTAGTTGACTATTTTGGAAATAGAAAGTAAATGCAAAGTTCAAATAGAGATTTAAATTTCAAATTTGAAGTTGTCAACATGATAATCCATTATAGGTTTAATAAATTCAGTGACGAATTTGAATTTAAACGTGTGGAAAATTAAATTAGTGAAAAACTTAATATTGAATATTTGAAATTGGTTTAAAACTAATATTATGAAAAGTATGAGGAATTCAAACTATGAATTAAGTTGAAGTTGAAATTGAAAAAGTTAATGGTTTTTAAAAAAAAATGTTTTAAAATGCATTAAGTATCGAATACATAGATTTCAACATTCATTGTTGAAATAGGCGTTTTCGAGAAATAAGGAAATGGTGGACTATAACATTGTTGTTATAGTAAATGTTTTCCGGAAGGAAATGTTGTTTATAGTATTGGGATTTATATATCTATCTTAAATTCGAATCCCTATACTAGTGATTTTTGAGTTGTTGTAACGATGTTTTACGCAACATTCGTTTTAACTCAAATAAATGTGTTTAAAAGAATGATTTCCTTAAAGAATGGAATATATACTTAATTTTGATTCAAGTATATTGAATATTTTCCGAGAGTTGAAAATAAAAGAATTTGTGAATTACTTATTATTTAATAAGTATGGAAATGTTTTCCAATATGAAATGAAAGGTTTGAAATTTTATCTTTTAAAGATAAATTGAAAAATGAATATTTGAAATTGGTTTCAAATCGCTAAGTTGGAAAATTATATATCTTGTAAAGATATTATTTTTGAGAAATGTGAACAATTAGTTCAACTTGGAAATTTTTCAAAAAAAAAAAAAAAAAAGATTGAATCTTGAGTTAAATTGAGTTTAACTTTGACACCCAAAACAATATAAGTTGAGCTTTGAATTTTGGATAGTCGATTGGGATTGTATGTCTAACATTGTGAATTGATGACATAGCAATTGATCTCTATTAAATATATATATCTGTGGTGGCGGAGAATTTATTCTTTTAGCTTAACACCCTTCTCTGAGACGTACGAGCTTAGAGGTTATATATCGATAGACATCAATTATGTGTTGAGAATTGACGATGTAACATGAAATCCAAATCGAATGCGAAGTCGATAATGAATTGGATTATGAATGTGAATTAGGTTTGAGATAACCTTAAATTTTCAAATCGATTTAGAGGAAAATTTTAAGTGAAATGGAAAATTTTGGAATCCTCTATTTGTTATGAATGTGAATTGAGTTTTCGTAATTTATATATGTGAATATAATAATTCGAAAACTATCAGTTTAGAAAGTCATTATTATGAAAAGTCCTGTGTAGGTTTACATAGGTATGATATGTACGAAATGTGAAATGAAGTACTATATGTATATGACATATGTTTTCTAAAAACTGAGGATATGGAAATGTACCTTCCATTTATTATTTGTGAAGGTGATTGGAACTCGGTGGAGTGTCCATTGGAAATCGTAGCTACGTAGAATTTCCATTAGTGGAATGTTCATTGGGACTGACTGGGATCCCCCACGATGGATCATCGTGTTTGGGATTAGGTGAATTGATGCTGGCGTAATTCGTGGGGCGTGATGCCTACAGTTACAAGCGATTCCACTGGGATAGTGGCGCAACCGCCGTGTAAACTGCGATCTAGAAACCGAAGCGAAATTCGAGGGGCGTGATGCCTACGGCCACGAGCGATTCTACTGGGATAGTAGCGTAACCGCCGTGTGGACCGCGATCTAAGGCGACAACCATGGCGAAATTCAAGAGAGATGAGAAATCTAAGGTTACAAGCGATTCTACTGGGATAGTAGCGTAACCGCCGGGTAAACTGTGATCCATGGGGGAACGTGCTTTCCATATCCATTTTTAAAAGAATTTTTAAAAAGTATTTTCACTGGGAGTTGAAGCAAGTATATTTAGTACTTGGAGATTTTTAGGCTTGTGCCTGGCCAGCGTATGCCTAATGTCTGTAAGAACGACGATGGACTTGTTAAACTTCGAGTTGTCAAGTATTTTCAAACTTTGAATAGAAAATCAATAATCTGAAATTAGAATTACATAATTCTAACTTAATGAATTAAGGAAGATGATCTTTAAAATATCTTGAAAGCACACAGCTTGCGAAAAGATGTAATATGCAAATATTTAGCATGAAAAATTTCAAGTTTAAAAATCAGAGTTTTGTAAGTCAAAAATTTGGTAAAAGACTTTTGTATCTTGATTATTGAAATTGATGAACAAAACTAGTGAGATAAAATAAATGGAATGAATCCTATAATTATTTATGAGTTTGGAACTTGGTAAAATTGTGTAGGGTATAAATATCGGTGAGATTTTAGCAATCGTTTTTCCTGACTTATAATTTCGGGACGAAATTCTTTAAGGAGGGGAGATTGTAACGGCTCTGAATTTTTAACAATTTAAATTGTAAATATTTAATTTATTTTAAATATTTAAATGATGTTTGACTTGAATTTCAAATTATCAGAATAAACTGGCGATTAAATTTAAGAATTTAATCTATTTAAAGTTGAATAGAATTTGAATTTAACTTTGAAGTTGAAATTGAATATTGAATTTGTATTTTAGATTCAAACCAATGACTTAGAGAAATAATTTGGGTATAAGAATTATTATTTATGAAAATTAATAAATTTGTGGTTAGTCTCAATAACATTTTTCAATT
Source organism: Allium cepa (assembly GCA_030765085.1). Classification (NCBI taxonomy): domain Eukaryota; kingdom Viridiplantae; phylum Streptophyta; class Magnoliopsida; order Asparagales; family Amaryllidaceae; genus Allium; species Allium cepa. The sequence continues at coordinate 196,340,688 of CM060943.1, forward strand.
ACTTAAATAAAATAGAATAAAATTTTATCAACACAAAATAAGAAAAAAATAAAATAAAAAGAAGATTGCAAGATCTCTAGTACAGACATATCTATCATCAGCTACAAACACGCCGTTACTCACGCCTTCACTTACGCCTTTCATCACGCCCAAAAAAAAAATCGTGCCCCTCCACTTCAAAGCAGATCGATACCCTTTTCTCCATCATTCCAAAATCGAACGAGAAAATAAATTAAAAATGGCGGCCTCTCTCCGAAACTCGCTCGTCCCTCTTTGCTAAAAAAAAATTAGGGTTCTGCTTCGTTCACCTCCAAATTACCTTCGTCTCGCTCGCGTCGCCTTCGTGTTCGATTCCTCCGCCCTGAGTTCGATCGATTCTCGCGTGATCGCTGGTCTTTACTTCCTCCGTCGACAACTTCGCTCATCGGTGCTTCCCTTCGCGTGCTCGCATGCTCCTCTACAAAGCAAAGGTGAGTACTTTGGTACTCGCATCTAATTCAAACGTTTTCGTGTTTGCTAGCTTATTTAATTTCGCGATTTTAGTCGCTCGATTTATTGATCCTCACCATTTTGAAACCTTGTTGACTTCGGTCTCGATTTTTTTAGTTTTGCTGTGATAAAATTTTCTGGGTCCATTGTTTAAATTTCTGGAAATTTAATGTTGTGATTTCGACATTGTTTTGGCTTCGGTCACTTGATTTCTTAAAATATTGAACTGTATCATACCATCGCATAATTTTGGTAGTCGATGAATTCTAATGGTTTCGGCCTTGGATTGAGATTGCTGTGTTGTTACTATTAAATACTTCGAGTTTTTTTTGTGATTGTCCTAGGTCTTCCTAGAGGTGATGCACGTATATATGTTCTTTGAGTTCACCTTGCTTTGATCACTGTGATTTTGGTTCTAGATAATTGTTCGACTTTGTTTTGGGTCGACTTCGACATTGACCTGATTTTATTTAGTCTTGTTCAACTTCTGTCATTGTTCAAACTGCTACTGGTCTCTTGTTTATGCTCTGTCTACTTGTTATTCGAGTAGTACATATATGTATTTGGTGTACATTTGTTTTGGGTGCTTTGTTGGCCTATAGCTCCATGCTGCCACCCCTTTGTCATTTTTACTTTGAGGCAAATTCTTTATCTAAGTAGCTTCGAGCTCTGCATAGTGCTTATGCATTGAGTCATGTTGCTATAGAGGTTTTGTATTGTTGAATTTGGTTTGGCCTGTTCATAGTGATGCCTCACAACTTCATTTAGTATTCATGAGTTCATGCCTGTAATCACTTGCACTGATTAAATTCATTTCTGTAGCATATTTTGATCTGACATGTATTTCACAATTTAACTCTTGATATCACTGCTGTACCTTCACGGCTTTGGGTTGCACTGATTTTCATTGAGTAGCCTGGTTATTTGGTATGTTGTTGCATTTCATCATGTGTATACATACATCCATGTATATATATAGGTGTATGTCTGCATTTGTGGCTTCAGCCTTGAACACTGTATAGATGTACTTCACTATCACTTTCTCCTTGCTTGGAGTTGCATCTCTGGTCAAGCTTTGTACTGGTGTACTTGATTTGAATTCATGTTGTAGTTATTGAGATCTTGGTTCGGTCTGGTTCATGTTGTATCATTTGGTATTGCTGTATGGTCAGTGGTGCACTTGATTGCTCTAACCTTGTACTGTATATTCTCGAGCTCTGTAGCATTGCTTGCATCATAGTCCACTGATCTAGTGTTTTGTTGCACCACTGTTGGATCCATTGTTGCTGTGTCATTTACTTGGTGCATTTGTTTGCACTCATCTTTTCCATTGTGTTTTCAAAATAATACCACTTCTGAACTCACATTATTTAATAAACAAAGTAATTGATTTCCTGTTGTGTTGGTTAAGGATTTCTAAAAATTTGCCGGCCTTCGATTTTGATAGTATTACGGTGAGATTTTGGCACAGCTCTGATTTTTTTTTTTGATTTTTCAATGCCATGGCTTCGATTCATCTCTTATTGATTTCGGCTCATGTATTTTTGGTTTGAATATGACACATCAATGTGTGTCAGTTTTGTTTTTTTTTTGAGTCAAGATACATTGCTTTGGTTGTTGCCTGGTCGACCATAGCGATTCACTGGTCACTGACCTGAGTCTTGTTGCATTGGTTATCTCACTTGATTTTGTTGAGCTTGTCACTGCGTTGCACTTGCTTGACCCAGTATGGTAGTTGTATATTTGTTGTACCCTTGTACTCATGTGGTGGCTGCATTTTCTTGTTGCAGTTCGCTCTTGAATTCAAGTGGGGCTGCAGTTTCATTTTATATAAAATTTTGCACTTGTTGAAGTGTGCAGCCACGTAGTATCGACATTTTGAATCGACATTTGGACCTTCATTGATTTTGGTTCGTTGACCTTTTGAGTACGTCATTACGGTAGTGGCGAGGCAGTGCACGCAAGCGTGAACTGCAGCCACACGATATTGATTTTTATTGATATCCTATTTTGTTTTGATTTATGATCTTTTGCATATTTCATTACGGTAGTGGCGAGGCAGTGCACGCAAGCGTGAACTGCAGCCACGGAGTTGACATTTTTAAATGTGGCGAGGCCGTATACGCGTGTGTGTACTGCAGCCCTACCAAATTTAATGTTTAAATTTATGTTTTCTTTTTGATGAAAATTATTTTATGTTGCCAATTCAATATATTTTAAATCGCATTTGATGATTCTGTTGTAAATTGCCGTTTAGGCAAATTTTGATTGTTTTCTAAATTATCTTCATCAATAATCCCTTCATCTATCTTCATTGATAATCTGAATCTACTGATTGATTGTTTAACACTGTTAAGTGTTATATTTACTGTTATCCGATTACTTGTTAAAGGATCGGATAGGTAAATTTATATTTGACTGTCGTCTAATTATTGTTTGATTATTATTGCCTCTATGCACTAATAACTGAGTTTGAATTAGACTGACCTGTGCATTATTTTCTTTTGAATGTAATACTCGGGTCAGACCGAGTATTTTTACAGCTTGAAGATTTTCAGGCAGCGAAGTTAGAGAGAGGGGAAAGCACTCCACTAAAGTTTTTCTAGGAAATTTTTTCTTGTACTTAATAGTAAATAAATTGTTTCCGCTGTATAAAAACTTAATGCATTGTACAAACTCTGATATATGTATGTAAGAAAAATTCATTTATGAATAATATTATGATTATTCTGTGATTCTGTGGCTAATTCTGTTTAAACTCTATAAACTGACTAACAATCCGTCAATTTGAACGTTTCTAGCTGGTTTAATTACCGACTAGAGGCGGTCAGAGCGGCGGGTCGTTACAAAAGTGGTATTAGAGCTTTGGTTTACACAAAGCTCAGTTTATGATGTTTAATATGAATAGTTACTAGAACCACTTTAAAGAAAAATGTTTTTCAAATTTAAGATAAGTATGAAATTGTTTCTTTGAAAAACAAAAGGTATTTTGAAAATTCAAATCTTTTTCGAAAATTCCCCTCTCTAAATTTAGGATTGCGATAGTTTCGATCGTTCGGAAACTCATTATCGAATTATTGAGACTTATGAAAAATAAAAGTTAAGTGAAGTGAATTAATGAATTGGTTTGAATCAAATATTGTGAATATCTACAAAATAATAATTGTGAAATAAAATGATATTTCAATTTAGTTATAGCCAAGAGGATAATTAAACTATAACTTGAGAATTTGATTCTGAATTCTTTTGAGAAATTGATTTCAAACGTTGTGAAGAAAGAGTTAATAAATAAATGGATTATAAGTATTTAACTTATAATATGAACTTTTGGTATATAACTGAGTTATATAAATTGAATTGAATTGAATTAATAAAAGATTTATAAATTGAAGTTTTATAAATAGGAAAGGAATTTGTAAAGATTGTTTATAAGTTCGAAATCAATTGAATTTGATAAGTAAATTGTTGTAGCTTATTAAAGGAGTTATATTCACGATTTTGGACAGTGAATATATTATTGAATAAAACAGATATGTTTCAGGGAAGTGATATTATGAAATGAGGTTAATGTGGAAATATAGATCTAATGGAACCAATCGATGAATAATTTACTAAAGAACTAGTTGACTATTTTGGAAATAGAAAGTAAATGCAAAGTTCAAATAGAGATTTAAATTTCAAATTTGAAGTTGTCAACATGATAATCCATTATAGGTTTAATAAATTCAGTGACGAATTTGAATTTAAACGTGTGGAAAATTAAATTAGTGAAAAACTTAATATTGAATATTTGAAATTGGTTTAAAACTAATATTATGAAAAGTATGAGGAATTCAAACTATGAATTAAGTTGAAGTTGAAATTGAAAAGGTTAATGGTTTTTTAAAAAAATGTTTTAAAATGCATTAAGTATCGAATACATAGAGTTCAACATTCATTGTTGAAATAGGCGTTTTCGAGAAATAAGGAAATGGTGGACTATAACATTGTTGTTATAGTAAATGTTTTCCGGAAGGAAATGTTGTTTATAGCATTGAGATTTATATATCTATCTTAAATTCGAATCCCTATACTAGTGATTTTTGAGTTGTTGTCACGATGTTTTACGCAACATTCGTTTTAACTCAAATAAATGTGTTTAAAAGAATGATTTCCTTAAAGAATGGAATATATACTTAATTTTGATTCAAGTATATTGAATATTTTCTGAGAGTTGAAAATAAAAGAATTTGCGAATTACTTATTATTTAATAAGTATGGAAATGTTTTCCAATATGAAATGAAAGGTTTGAAATTTTATCTTTTAAAGATAAATTGAAAAATGAATATTTGAAATTGGTTTCAAATGGCTAAGTTGGAAAATTATATATCTTGTAAAGATATTATTTTTGAGAAATGTGAACAATTAGTTCAACTTGGAAATTTTCAAAAAAAAAAAAAAAAAGATTGAATCTTGAGTTAAATTGAGTTTAACTTTGACACCCAAAACAATATAAGTTGAGCTTTGAATTTTGGATAGTCGATTGGGATTGTATGTCTAACATTGTGAATTGATGACATAGCAATTGATCTCTATTAAATATATATCTGTGGTGGCGGAGAATTTATTCTTTTAGCTTAACACCCTTCTCTGAGACGTACGAGCTTAGAGGTTATATATCGATAGACATCAATTATGTGTTGAGAATTGGCGATGTAACGTGAAATCCAAATCGAATGTGAAGTCGATAATGAATTGGATTATGAATGTGAATTAGGTTTGAGATAACCTTAAATTTTCAAATCGATTTAGAGGAAAATTTTAAGTGAAATGGAAAATTTTGGAATCCTCTATTTGTTATGAATGTGAATTGAGTTTTCGTAATTTATATATGTGAATATAATAATTCGAAAACTATCAGTTTAGAAAGTCATTATTATGAAAAGTCCTGTGTAGGTTTACATAGGTATGATATGTACGAAATGTGAAATGAAGTACTATATGTATATGACATATGTTTTCTAAAAACTGAGGATATGGAAATGTACCTTCCATTTATTATTTGTGAAGGTGATTGAAACTCGGTGGAGTGTCCATTGGAAATCGTAGCTACGTAGAATTTCCATTAGTGGAATGTCCATTGGGACTGACTGGGATCCCCCACGATGGATCATCGTGTTTGGGATTAGGTGAATTGATGCTGGCGTAATTCGTGGGGCGTGATGCCTACAGTTACAAGCGATTCCACTGGGATAGTGGCGCAACCGCCGTGTAAACTGCGATCTAGAAACCGAAGCGAAATTCGAGGGGCGTGATGCCTACGGCCACGAGCGATTCTACTGGGATAGTAGCGTAATCGCCGTGTGGACCGCGATCTAAGGCGACAACCATGGCGAAATTCAAGAGAGATGAGAAATCTAAGGTTACAAGCGATTATACTGGGATAGTAGCGTAACCGCCGGGTAAACTGTGATCCATGGGGGAACGTGCTTTCCATATCCATTTATAAAAGAATTTTTAAAAAGTATTTTCATTGGGAGTTGAAGCAAGTATATTTAGTACTTGGAGATTTTTAGTCTTGCGCCTGGCCAGCGTATGCCTAGTGTCTGTAAGAACGACGACGGACTTGTTAAACTTCGAGTTATCAAGTATTTTCAAACTTTGAATAGAAAATCAATAATCTGAAATTAGAATTACATAATTCTAACTTAATGAATTAAGGAAGAAGATCTTTAAAATATCTTGAAAGCACACAGCTTTGGAAAAGATGTAATATGCAAATATTTAGCATGAAAAATTTCAAGTTTAAAAATCAGAGTTTTGTAAGTCAAAAATTTGGTAAAAGACTTTTGTGTCTTGATTATTGAAATTGATGAACAAAACTAGCGAGATAAAATAAATGGAATGAATCCTATAATTATTTATGAGTTTGGAACTTGGTAAAATTGTGTAGGGTATAAATATCGGTGAGATTTTAGCAATCGTTTTTCCTAACTTATAATTTCGAGACGAAATTCTTTAAGGAGGGGAGATTGTAACGGCTCTGAATTTTTAACAATTTAAATTGTAAATATTTAATTTATTTTAAATATCTAAATGATGTTTGACTTGAATTTCAAATTATCAGAATAAACTGGCGATTAAATTTAAGAATTTAATCTATTTAAAGTTGAATAGAATTTGAATTTAACTTTGAAGTTGAAATTGAATATTGAATTTGTATTTTAGATTCAAACCAATGACTTAGAGAAATAATTTGGGTATAAGAATTATTATTTATGAAAATTAATAAATTTGTGGTTAGTCTCAATAACATTTTTCAATTACTTAAATAAAATAGAATAAAATTTTATCAACACAAAATAAGAAAAAAATAAAATAAAAAGAAGATTGCAAGATCTCTGGTACAGACATATCTATCATCAGCTACAAACACGCCGTTACTCACGCCTTCACTTACGCCTTTCATCACGCCCAAAAAAAAAAATGGTGCCCCTCCACTTCGAAGCAGATCGATACCCTTTTCTCCATCATTCCAAAATCGAACGAGAAAATAAATTAAAAATGGCGGCCTCTCTCCGAAACTCGATCGTCCCTCTTTGCTAAAAAAAAAATTAGGGTTCTGCTTCGTTCACCTCCAAATTACCTTCGTCTCGCTCGCGTCGCCTTCGTGTTCGATTACTCCGCCCCGAGTTCGATCGATTCTCGCGTGATCGCTGGTCTTTACTTCCTCCGTCGACAACTTCGCTCATCGGTGCTTCCCTTCGCGTGCTCGCATGCTCCTCTACAAAGCGAAGGTGAGTACTTTGGTACTCGCATCTAATTCAAACGTTTTCGTGTTTGCTAGCTTATTTAATTTCGCGATTTTAGTCACTCGATTTATTGATCCTCACCATTTTGAAACCTTGTTGACTTCGGTCTCGATTTTTTTAGTTTTGCTGTGATAAAATTTTCTGGGTCCATTGTTTAAATTTCTGGAAATTTAATGTTGTGATTTCGACATTGTTTTGGCTTCGGTCACTTGATTTCTTAAAATATTGAACTGTATCATACCATCGCATAATTTTGGTAGTCGATGAATTCTAATGGTTTCGGCCTTGGATTGAGATTGCTGTGTTGTTACTATTAAATACTTCGAGTTTTTTTTGTGATTGCCCTAGGTCTTCCTAGAGGTGATGCACGTATATATGTTCTTTGAGTTCACCTTGCTTTGATCACTGTGATTTTGGTTCTAGATAATTGTTCGACTTTGTTTTGGGTCGACTTCGACATTGACCTGATTTTATTTAGTCTTATTCGACTTCTGTCATTGTTCAAACTGCTACTGGTCTCTTGTTTATGCTCTGTCTACTTGTTATTCGAGTAGTACATATATGTATTTGGTGTACATTTGTTTTGGGTGCTTTGTTGGCCTATAGCTCCATGCTGCCACCCCTTTGTCATTTTTACTTTGAGGCAAATTGTTTATCTAAGTAGCTTCGAGCTCTGCATAGTGCTTATGCATTGAGTCATGTTGCTATAGAGGTTTTGTATTGTTGAATTTGGTTTGGCCTGTTCATAGTGATGCCTCACAACTGCATTTAGTATTCACGAGTTCATGCCTGTAATCACTTGCGCTGATTAAATTCATTTATGTAGCATATTTTGATCTGACATGTATTTCACAATTTAAGTCTTGATATCACTGCTGTACCTTCACGGCTTTGGGTTGCACTGATTTTCATTGAGTAGCCTGGTTATTTGGTATGTTGTTGCATTTCATCATGTGTATACATACATCCATGTATATATATAGGTGTATGTCTGCATTTGTGGCTTCAGCCTTGAAAACCGTATAGATGTACTTCACTATCACTTTCTCCTTGCTTGGAGTTGCATCTCTGGTCAAGCTTTGTACTGGTGTACTTGATTTGAATTCATGTTGTAGTTATTGAGATCTTGGTTCGGTCTGGTTCATGTTGTATCATTTGGTATTGCTGTATGGTCAGTGGTGCACTTGATTGCTCTAACCTTGTACGGTATATTCTCGAGCTCTGTAGCATTGCTTGCATCATAGTCCACTGATCTAGTGTTTTGTTGCACCACTGTTGGATCCATTGTTGCTGTGTCATTTACTTGGTGCATTTGTTTGCACTCATCTTTTCCATTGTGTTTTCAAAATAATACCCCTTCTGAACTCACATTATTTAATAAACAAAGTAACTGATTTCCTGTTGTGTTGGTTAAGGATTTCTAAAAATTTGTCGGCCTTCGATTTTGATAGTATTACGGTGAGATTTTGGCACAGCTCTGATTTTTTTTTTGATTTTTCAATGCCATGGCTTCGATTCATCTCTTATTGATTTCGGCTCATGTATTTTTGGTTTGAATATGACACATCAATGTGTGTCAGTTTTGTTTTTTTTTTGAGTCAAGATACATTGCTTTGGTTGTTGCCTGGTCGACCATAGCGATTCACTGGTCACTGACCTGAGTCTTGTTGCATTGGTTATCTCACTTGATTTTGTTGAGCTTGTCACTGCGTTGCACTTGCTTGACCCAGTATGGTAGTTGTATATTTGTTGTGCCCTTGTACTCATGTGGTGGCTGCATTTTCTTGTTGCAGTTCGCTCTTGAATTCAAGTGGGGCTGCAGTTTCATTTTATATAAAATTTTGCACTTGTTGAAGTGTGCAGCGACGTAGTATCGACATTTTGAATCGATATTTGGACCTTCATTGATTTTGGTTCGTTGACCTTTTGAGTACGTCATTACGATAGTGGCGAGGCAGTGCACGCAAGCGTGAACTGCAGCCACACGATATTGATTTTTATTGATATCCTATTTTGTTTTGATTTATGATCTTTTGCATATTTCATTACGGTAGTGGCGATGCAGTACACGCAAGCGTGAACTGCAGCAACGGAGTTGACATTTTTAAATGTGGCGAGGCCGTATACGCGTGTGTGTACTGCAGCCCTACCAAATTTAATGTTTAAATTTATGTTTTCTTTTTGATGAAAATTATTTTATGTTGCCAATTCAATATATTTTAAATCGCATTTGATGATTTTGTTGTAAATTGCCGTTTAGGCAAATTTTGATTGTTTTCTAAATTATCTTCATCAATAATCCCTTCATCTATCTTCATTGATAATCTGAATCTACTGATTGATTGTTTAACACTGTTAAGTGTTATATTTACTGTTATCCGATTACTTGTTAAAGGATCGGATAGGTAAATTTATATTTGACTATCGTCTAATTATTGTTTGATTATTATTGCCTCTATGCACTAATAACTGAGTTTGAATTAGACTGACCTGTGTATTATTTTCTTTTGAATATAATACTCGGGTCAGACCGAGTATTTTTACAACTTGAAGATTTTCAGGCAGCGAAGTTAGAAAGATGGGAAAGCACTCCACTAAAGTTTTTCTAGAAAATTTTTTCTTGTACTTAATAGTAAATAAATTGTTTCCGCTGTATAAAAACTTAATGCATTGTACAAACTCTGATATATGTATGTAAGAAAAATTCATTTATGAATAATATTATGATTATTCTGTGATTCTGTGGCTAATTCTGTTTAAACTCTATAAACTGACTAACAATCCGTCATTTTGAACGTTTCTAGCTGGTTTAATTACCGACTAGAGGCGGTCAGAGTGGCGGGTCGTTACATATACTATGTCTAATTGTCTCATCAAAGCGTTTAGGAAATTCCTATCGATAACGTTTATCAAGCGCATCGACCAAAATTCTTAAAACACTAAATGGGCAATACAATCACAAAATCATATTCTATAGGATAAGTAAGTTTCTCAAAAACTTCTAAGAATATTCTTTGTTCGTTTTAAGAACAAAAATCCGGTTATACTTCTAAATAAATCTTATGAAAAAGATTTTGCAAAATTTTAAATTGCTATTCTCATCCAAAAATCAATAAATACAAGAATGGTCTCATTGAAATATTCATAGAATATTCGATTTATAAAATGGTTGAGATAAGCTAGACAAACTGAATGACATAATAATTCATTCATAGGAATCATAACGAGTGCGGAGTGCGTAAGTGGGCTAACACCCGCAACTCGTCGCCAAATGAAAATCGGTGGCAAGGTCGAACTAGAAAGACCTTAACACCACACAAAAGATTTCTTAGGTGATAATTCTAAGACAAACTCAAAAATATCAGAAAAGTTTCACAAATTATTTAGATAAGAGAAACAACACTTCCCTTATAAGTGGGCTTAAGGAATAAAATGATTCCACCAAAAATGTGAAATCGGAATCACAAAGAAAAATTAGAAAGCTGCTTAACAGATAGAAAATGTTGAAGATGAATAGTCCACTCGAAAAATAGGATATGGGCTTCACAATGATTAAACCGATCCTTTTAAAAAAATCAATTCCGAAACCTAAGTAAAATTATCGGCCCGGAAAGAAAAATCACATAAAATGATTTCGACATCAATAGAAAGCAAATTGAGTGTTGCGGACCTACCATCCGGATTCACAACTCTCAAAGAACTCATCAAGCCCAAAAATATTTTTAAAGAAAAAGAATCAACAACTCAACTAAGAAGACCACGAAATAAAACAATGCCATCAAGGATTGAGTGAAAAATACCTTGACCACGAGAAGTGTTACCAGGAGCTTGAACTACATTGAGCTTTCCCTCCTTCCTACTTTGAAGTACGGGACATGCAGTTATATGGTGAACCGAATTCTTGCAATAGCGACAAAAGAGGGGTCTCGGACATTCCCTTGCAAAATGGTCCATGGAACCACAATTGTAGCATTGAGCACGACTAGAGGTAGGAGTCTTTGCTACTGGAATTTGTTGCTTCCCTTTCTTATTAGAATTGGGGCCTATGAATTTGATAGGCCTCTTCAAGTTATTGTCGAAGTTCTGTTGGGCACACACAACTTCAACATCACCTTCATTATCGGCCTCTTCAAGACGAAGAGCGATATCAATAAGCTGATCAAATGAAACCTCAAGTTTCAGGAGTAATGGCTTCTTAAGATTCTTATTCAAGCCATAGACAAACCTCTGTTTTTTCTTCAATGGGGTGTTGATATATTCAACCCCGTATTTGGACAGAGATTCGAAAGATGCGACATAGTCTGTCACAGAAGATTCACCTTGAACAAGGTCTATGAAACGCCGGGCCAAAGTTACTTTTTCACCCTCCGGCACAAATTTCAATTCGAATCTTTCCCGGAACTGTTCCCAAGTAAGATCCTCTTCGATAATCTCTGAAGTTAAGATCTCATACCAATCTAATGCTCTTTCTTGGAGCATGCGAGAAGCCACTTGGACTCGATGAAGGTCAACAAGGTTCATGCGAGAAAAGATACGATCGCATGATTTGAGCCAAGCTTGAATTTCTATAACACTCTCGGATCCTGTGAATGGCCTTCCACCCAAATCGGTATAGTCTCTGCACAAGCGTGCAAAACCGGATCTAGGATGAGTAGGCTCTGGATTGGGACCGGCTGCTTGAGCGTTCTTTACAAGATCAAGAAGATGCTGGGCAGACATAAATACTCCATCCAGGGGAGTAGCACTAGATTGACCGGCGCTGGGACGGCCTGGTCTAACCATTTCTCTTTTTTAAGAAAGAAAGAAAGAAGAGGAAAAAGTTATTCTCAAAATAAATATCAAGCAATCTTGATAGATAAAACAAGGAATCATAAAAGAAAGTAGGATAGATCGGTACGAAGACTCGAATAAATCCTAAGGCACAACTCCTAAGAAAGACTTAGGACATGATCCTTGCTAAATTATTCTATATTGTTCCGAAGTATCGCTCTGATACCAAGCTGTGATGCCCCACCTCTATACCCACACTAGCCAAGAACACTACGGTGTAATGTTGTCAACTAGCACGGAGAATAAGGCTGTTGAGGAGCGACCATCCGTGTAATTGCTTTGCGCGAGCACCGATATGCCAGATAAAAATATAACTTTTCATCTCAAGAGGAAATCCGACATACCGACACAAACTCAAAGCTACCACACAGTGGCTATAAAGGTCTTCGGAAGCAAATATAGAAATAAACATAACACAAATCAGTCGCAGATAATTCATATCACAAAGGCGGAATAAGATATGAATATTACACATAAAAGTGTTCATCAGAGTAGTGGTCAAAAAGATCCACAATAATACAAAAGAATAGCAACACGTGCTATACGAAAGAATACAACTATGAGTCTATATCTCAAGTGTATACAATAAAATAAACTACTAATCTAAGTAGTTTGCCAAAAGTCAGAGTAATGAATCCCAGGGGAGAAGTCAAGCAGAAGCACCTGTAACATCTCGGTCTGACCCGAGTATTATTTAATAAGAAAATAATAAACGGATCAGTCTAGCTATAAATATCAGATGAAATGATAAAGAATAAGAGATATGACTAAACATATAATAATCACAATGCCAAGCTGTGATATATAAGTAATTGAAAATCAACAAGAGATTAATCAATATCACAATAATCTACTCAAGGATCAAAAGGAATGTCATACTCCTAATTTCATTCACCAAGCCACAATAATTGATAAATCAAATCAATAGAAATCACGAAGATAGGTGAAGCATAAATTCCAGAATTCAATACACGAAATCCAGAAATCACAAGAAAAGGATGGCCAATCCCACAACTGGACATCGACGCACCTAGAAAGACACGCCCCATGTACAGTCGAACATCGACGCACCTAGAAAGATACGCCCCATGCTCTAGCATCGACGCACCTAGAAAGATATGCCCCATGCATAAATAAACATCGATGCACCTAGAAAGATACACCCCATGTAATGTCTAACATCGATGCACCTAGAAAGATACACCCCATGCTAAGTCAAACATTGACGCACCTAGAAAGACATGCCCCATGCATAGACGAACATCGACGCAACTAGAAAGATACGTCCCATGCCCCGACTTATTGAGCCGATTGCTCCACGAAGTAAACAAACATCGATGCACCTAGAAAGGTACACCTAATGCATAATAAACATTGACGCACCTAAAAAGGTATGACCCATGTATATACAAACATCGACGCACCTAAATAGGTACGACCCATGTAAGAAATGAGACGAAGCTCAATAAAATGTGGAACAGTCCTCCACATAGACAAAGAGACATCGCACATTGCTAGTCTAAATCACAAAGATGATCGTCATGATCAACGAGAAGTGTCGATTACAGTAAGCTAGTAAATATTAGAGCTTTGCTTCATGTCCCATAACCACTAGCTTAACTTAAATATTTACGAACAAATTGTAGGTCTCCACTAGAAAATTGTCACAAGAGATTCAATCGAACAATTCCAAGAATTAACCAACGAAGTAAACGCAAGAGTTTCATACCACTTGTTTTACTAAGTCGTTTAATTAGATTTCTCATACGAGTGAGGTAAAGGTTTGTATATACTAGTAGATTAGAAAACGGTTTAGGAAACGAGCTTTGTAATTGAAAATAGAGTTGAAATCATTTTGATGAAAAGGGTTTTGATATTTACTACTAGTATAGAAACCTTTATATTTTTAAAGTGACAAATCATCGAAAGGATTGTAGGAACAATCAATCATCAAAATTCACATACGAAGACATGAATCTAATCCAAAGAAATCGATATAATATCCATCAAAGTGGATATTTCCAAAAATTCCCAAGAAAATGTCATCAAAGTCGATAATTAAATGATAACAATAAATAGGATCATCACAAATCGATTTAAATTGGAATTCTCAAGAAAATAGGCAAATAGGCAAAAAGAATGCAGATTCAGACATCTGAAATCAAGGATTCAGATGTCTGAATCTGGAAAATAAATATTTTCCAAAGACAGAATTCAGACATCTGAATCCTTGAATTCAGAAGTCTGAAATAAGCACTTTTTAGCCTATTTTCTTTCTGGTTCCAAATGAACCAATTCATACGTCTGAAACCATATATTCAGACGTCTGAATCTGGGAATAGAAATCTTCCCAGAACAATATTCAGACGTATGAATATTACGTTTCAGACGTCTGAATGAAGGGTTCAGGGCATTCCCTGAACCTAGGCCAAAAATGGCCAAACGAATATCGGAAACGATCGAACGAGCAAATGGCGATGACTAAGGAATTACGTCGAACGACAACCCAGCCTAAACGGCTCTTCGATACGCCTCAAATATCAATGTCCAAATATCCATAATAGGATTTTCATAGATTTTGATTTCAAAATACCAAAATTGGAATATACACAAAATCAATCCAAACCAAAATCAATTGCACAAGAGTAAGTGTTAGGAATTCATACCTAACAATCGAAGATAATTATAAACTAAGATGTGAGATAAAAATCTCACCTTTGAACCCAAATCAATGAAGGAGAAGCTTTAAAAACAAGCTAAGATCAATTCCTCTTCAATAACAACTCAAGAAGCTTCAATCTAAGCTTAAAAGAGAAACATTTTCTAAATTAGGTTTAGGAATTTTCTGAAATCAAAGAGAGAATGAGTTGGAGAAGAAGAAGGAGATGCTTACCAATGGGCTCACTTGAGTTTTGAGCAAGAAGATGGATTTGCTAATGGAAACTAGGGCTTAGGATTTCCTAATTCTTTTTCTCTTCCCCCATTTTTGATGAGGCTTGAATGTATTAGGAAATTATGAAGTAATGAAGAGGAGAAGGGGTTGGGACTGAATACATAAGTGGCTCAGCCCAAACCAAAGCCCTAAGTACAAAGTAGCAAAAATCAACTTTCTCCAAACATATCGAACCTTATACTCAAAAAGGTCGCAAACGGCATTTTGAACTCAATGAGGGTGGTCTCAAGTCCCAATTCGACTGTTTGCATAAAGTAGCTTTTCGGACCAAAATCCGACGAACGATAAAATATTTAAATAAAATATTTAAATATAAAATCGATAAATATGCGGGCTGTTATAGAACAAGTTTATACATACGGTATAGCACCTCGAACGATAACTGTACCATATAATTCTCTACCTCTCCTAGATATTTCCAAACTTATATTTGGGCCCAGATTTGATAATCGATTATTTGACTATCAAATAAACAATCAATTCAACCAATTTTTATTTCCACAGAAAACACCAAGACTTGTAAAATTTAGATTTTTAAATAAATTAAATCACTTCCAAAAAATAAGTATCTAAAACATTTAAATTAAAGCTACTTCAATTCTTTATTCAAAATAATACGTGTAAATTTCTATAAGAGTTTTCTGAGTAAAACTTAAGCCAAAATCTACCTTTAAATAAAGCTATTATATGAAATATTTAATGCTAAAATTTCCTTTTAAAACCATAATACTAATTTACTATAAAAATAATTAACTACTATAATTAACTTAAATGAATATTTTCTTTTCACTTGAAAACAATTAAATAATAAATTTCCAAAAACATTCTAAAAACATCTTTAACTTATAGTTTATACTTAGAAACCTTCCTTGGAAAATATACTTAGCTTTCTAGGAAAATACACTTCCTAACTTTTGTTTTAAAAATAAATCATCTTTTTATTTTTAAAGCAATTGCACCTTTCTTATAAATTTCCTCCGGAAATCTATACTTTCAAATTTATCCACTCATAAATATTCCACTTCATTTATAAACCCAGTTTACAAATTTCCATTCCCCATCATCCTTTAAATCACAGTTTCCAAAACGCTTAATCAATTTCAAATCGATTCCCTGAATTAAATTCCCTTTAAAATTTATTTCTTGATTTATCCAAATCAATCCAAAATATCCATTAACACCAAATTCACCCTTTATTATGATTCAAAAATCCTTATTTACATCTGAAACATCAATTTCATTCTTTAATCCAAAATTCTCTTTTCATTTCCTTTAAGAACCCAATTCATTATATTTATATATTTTAAAATACCAAAATATATTTATCCACACCGTGGCATCGTATAACATAAATTCCCATATAATCTATCACAGGATATCAAATAACATATCACGGTTATGAAAATAAATTTCAACATTTTGAGGAATCCAGTTGGATCCCTCCAACCTGTTTTCCTGCATCCATAAATTTTAGCACAACAAATAAAATACCAAATCCTACTTCGAGGGAGACATCGCGGTATAAATGGTCATCTGCTATTATGCAGGACGCGTAGGGTCTCATTCGCTATATAATGCGGGTATATCAATCACTCCAATATATATATATATATATATATATATATATATATATATATATATGTATGTATGTATGTATGTATATATATAGACACACACACACACTACCATACGTAATATCACATCCAGACTAATAATAACAATCACGTCCAATCAATCAACAAATAATTTAAATTTTATCTATTTAAATAAATTATGGAAATCTAGATGTGAGTGAGATTAACTCACCTAGAGTTTAAAATGCCGACGTTCCAAATTTAAATTAAATCGACCGTCTTTGATTTAATCTAAAATTTTCACGGGGTCCAAACACCTCCCGATCTGCTGCAGTGCGTACAGCTCCTCGCTGCAGTTCCGACGCTTCCTGTTTTGTCAAATTCTGATCATGCATGCATGAGATATGTTATTTGAAACATTTAGTATAATTTATAAAAAAAATCTTCTTTTTTTATACCATCCGAAATCTAGCCGTCGAATACAAAAGAGAAGATCAGGCCGTCAACTTCTTCTTCCATCTTCATGAACGTAAGCAATAGGAATCGAACCCAACATCACCGTCGAAGAATCCAAAACCGCGACCACCATGATAACTTTGAGGATGATCCAAAACTTCCACCATAATAAAAATTTTATAAAATTATTTCTTTTATATCAAAATATAATTTTGGGTAAAATTATTTCATTTACCCACTTTAAAAACAATACTATGCCGGTTTATCTTGTTTAAGAGTTAAGAAACCCCTGTCGATACGGTTGTACTTCCCGTACCGACCAAAATTCATAAACACTCAACTGATAAATCAACACAATATAAAAATAGTTTATATTCACTAACAATTATGCACTTGTATCGATTATTACACTCAAACTCATTCTAGAGTACTATGGACTTTATCTCTAACGAGTAATTTCCCCACCAAAGCCTAGGTTATCGCCAGCCTAAGCTCTGATACCACATGTGACGACCCACCCTTCACGACCCTTGAAAATCAACACAAATACGCCACTGTATAAAATACCGAACAATCGAGGGCCTGAAAAGACAGATTTCTAAGGGAAAAGAAAGAGGATAGAAGAAAGAAGGAACTAAAACAATAACAGAATCACACAATTGCAGCGGAACAATATATAATAGATAATGACAGATCTTTATACAAAAAGAACTATATCTGTTGATATACATTACATCATCAGAGTACAACACAATTAACAACAAAAATACTGGACAATTATAATAACTTGTCCTCACAAAAGCTGACTACACAGCTTATACTACACAGCGGAATATACATCAAGTACATGTGATACGTCTCGCCATCCAGCTCATCTTCTGAGCTCCACAACATCCTATCCTGTATTTTATATTACTCGGTCTGACACCAGCACCATAATAAAATAACACCCGAGTCAGTCTGGAAAACAAGTGTGAAAAAATACACTCAACTTAATTATTAAAGTTTTCAAAATCCTTTGAAAATCAAAGGTATGTCATAAGACCATGGCAGAAATAAACATGTCGGGTTTTTACCTAACGATAACCAAAATATTTCTTATCAAAATCCTTATATATTATAATAATGTCTAAGTACAAATACTTATTCAAATAGTAGAAATTATTACATTCATTAAATTCCAGCATACTAGGCTCTACAATCAAAATCGTAAAGGGCACGTAGGGAGAATGGATTTTCAACTAATGACTAGGCACTGGGGTACCACCTGTCACGGTGCCTGGTCTAGATCAGCATACCGAGAACCCCTTCCGATCCTCCGCAACACAAGACCGGAGCTACCCCTTACTGGATAGTCCGGATAAGATCACCCCGTGGTTGGGATCAGCAACCACTTCACACAACCGAATAAAAAGGGACATCTAGACAGGGATGACCTTACCCTAATTGGGTGCTACCCACTTAGCCTTGCTGCATAACCCCTGATTTTAAGTCGTTCCCGGTGGATAAGATTCGAGGCTAAGCGTTACCTTTTTAGAACACATCTCACTTAGAATGCTCATCATCCTCTTGACGATGTTCTGATAGCATTCATCCATACAAGTCCATTCCGGGTTCGAACGGAACCGAAGGCACTACTCCTACTACATCCATTTTGGAATCTTCCTCAGGATTAGTAGATTAGCCCTTACACTTCACTGCTCCATCTTCAACTCCAAACTCTTGTCTTATCACGAAAACGTACTCGTTGGATTAAAGTGGTTTTCAGATCACAATCTTGATCTCGGTCTCTTCGAAACAACGTTCGCTATTTCCCGGTAAACTCAACCCTGGTTCTTTAGGAAATAAACAGATGAAAATAAGATCGGAGATCACCTCCTCACCGTTAGTGGATGGATTTCCTTATAAACGTCCTAGAAGAACGAACGAGTTTATACGTACAGCATAGCACCTCGAACAGTAACTGTACCATATAATTCTCGTACCTCTCCTAGATATTTCCAAAGTTATATTTGGGTCCAATTTGATAATCGATTATTTAACTATTAAATAAACAATCAATTCAACCAATTTTTATTTCCATAAAAAACACCAAGACATATTAAATTTAGATTTTACATAAATTAAATCACTTCCAAAAAATTTATATTTAAAACATTTAAAATAAAGCTACTTCAATTCTTTATTAAAATAATACTTATGAATTTCTATAATAGTTTTCTGAGTAAAACTTAAGCCAAAATCTACCTTTAAATAAAGCTATTACATCAAATATTTAATGCTAAAATTTCCTTTTAAAACATAATACTAATTTACTTTTAAAAATAATTAACTACTATAATTAACTTAAATAAATATTTACTTTTCACTTGAAAACAATTAAGTAATAAATTTCCTAAAACATTCTACAAACATTTTTAACTTCTTGTTTATACTTAGAAACCTTCCTTGGAAAATATAATTAGCTTTCTAGGAAAATACACTTCCCAACTTTTGTTTTAAAAATAAAATCACCTTTTTATTTTTAAAATGAATTGCACCTTTCTTATGATTTTCCTTCAGAAATATATACTTTCAAATTTATCCACTGATAAATATTCCACTTCATTTATAAACCCAATTTACAAATTTCCATTCCTCATCATCCTTTAAATCACAGTTTCCAAAACGCTTAATCAATTTCAAACCGATTTCCTAAAATAAATTCTCTTTAAAATTTATTTCTCGATTTATCCAAATCATTCCAAGAAATCCATTAACACCAAATTCACCCTTTATTATGATTTAAAAATCCTTACTTACATCCGAAACATCAATTTCATTCTTTATTCCAAAATTCTCTTTTCATTTTCTTTAAGAACCCAATTCATTATATTTCTATATTTTAAAATACCAAAATATATTCATCCAAACCGTGGCATCGTATCACTTAAATTCCCATATAATCTATCACTGGATATCAAATAACATATAACAGTTACGAAAATAAATTTCAATATTTTGAGGAATCCAGTTGGATCCCTCCAACCTGTTTTCCTGCATCCATAGATATTAGCACAAAAAATATAATACCAAATCCCACTTCGAGGGGGACATCGCGGTATCAAGGGTCATCCGCTATTATGTGGAGAGCATAGGGTCTCATCCGCTATATAATGCGGGTATATCAATCACTCCAATATATATACACTTCCATATATATATATATATATATATATATATATATATATATATCACATTCAGACTGATAATAATAATCACATCCAATCAATCCATCAATAATTTAAATTTTATCTATTTAAATAATATGGAAATCCAGATGTAAGTGAGATTAACTCACCTTGAGTTTAAAAAGCCGAGCATTCCAATTTTAAATTAAATCGACTTCCTTTGATTTAATTTAAGATTTTCACGAGGTCCAAACACCTCCAGATCTACTACAGCACGTAGAGCTCCTCATCGCGGATCCGATGCTTCCTGTTTTGTCAAATTCTGATCATGCATGCACGGTATATGTTATTTTAAACATCTATTATAATTTATAAAACAAATTCTTTTTATTGTACCATACGAAATCTAGTCATCGAATACAAAAGAGAAGATCAAGTTGCCGATTTCTTCTTCCATCTTCACGAACGCAAGCAACAGGAATCGAACCCAACATCGCCGTCGAACAATCGAAAATCTCGACCACCATGATACGGTTGAGGATGATCCAAAACTTCCACGCCGAATGTAAAAACCAGCAAATTTATCGATTGTATATTTAAATATTTTATTTAAATATTTCATCATTCATCGGATTTAAGTCCGAAAACCTACTTTTAGCAAACAGTCGAATTGGGACTCGAGACCCCTTCCATTGGGTTCAAAATGCCGATTACAACCTTTTTGAGTATAAACATTGATATGTTTGGAGCTAGCTAAAAATTTGACCTTTTTCACTTTGGGTTTGGGTTCAGCCCACTAGCCAACTTAATATCCCAAACTGAACCACTTCTCTTTATTCATTCCCTCTTCCTTATCTTTTCAGTTCTAAAGAGAATAATGGGCGAAAATAAAAAGAATTAAAATACTAAGCCCTAGTTTCCATTTGCAAATCAATTTCTAGCTCCAAATTCAACGAGAAGCATTGGTAAGTATCATCTCCATCTTCTCCAACTCATTCTCTCTTTGATTTCAGAAAATTCCTAAACCTAATTGGAAAATGTTTCTCTTTTAAGCTTAGATTCAAGCTTCTTGTGTTGAGATTGAAGTGTGGTTGATCTTCCCTTGTCTTCAAGCTTCTCATTCATTGTTTTTGGGTTCAAAGGTGAGATTTTTATCTCACATCTATGTCTATAACTATCTTTGATTGTTGGGTATGAATTCCTAACACTTATTCGTGTGCATTTGATTTTGGTTTGGATTGATTTGGTGTATATTCCAATTTTTAGTGTTTTGAAGTCAAATCGTTAAAAATCATAACTTTGATGTTTGATTATGCTTTTTTGGTGATGCATCGAGGAGCCTATAGGGCTAGGTAGCTGATTTGTGTAAACCCCTAGTACCGTTGCTCGACCGGTTGCAATTCGGAAGGAATTAGCCTTCATTTACATAGGCTTGGAAGTGCAGGAAAAGGTTCCAGTCACCTGGAATTTTGAGCCAGTCGACTGACCTGCTACCTGAGCACTTCCCATGCTCTGGTCCAGTCGACTGGCATACTGAGTCCAGTCGACTGACTAGCATCCCACGTATATTCCGGGACTGAGTTCAGTCGACTGAACTCAGTGAGCCAGTCGACTGACCTGCATATTCTTGCCTATTTTGCCTATTTTTGTTTGAAACTCCAATTTTACCTATTCGTGGTTCTTCGATTCTTTGTTGTCATTTATTATCGACTTCGATGACTTCATTTTCGGGATTTTTGTGAACATACATTTTGATGGATTTGGTATCGATTTCTTTGGAATTAATTCACGTCTTCGTGTGTGAATTTTAGTGATTGTTTGTTTCTACAATCATTTTTTTGATTTGTCACTTTAAAAATATAAAGGTTTTCTATACTAGTTGTAAATAT
Organism: Allium cepa; assembly: GCA_030765085.1. Taxonomy (NCBI): domain Eukaryota; kingdom Viridiplantae; phylum Streptophyta; class Magnoliopsida; order Asparagales; family Amaryllidaceae; genus Allium; species Allium cepa. The sequence goes on from CM060943.1 coordinate 196,362,841, forward strand.
CAAAACTCTTCCATTAAAACGATTTCCATACTATTTTATTACAAAGCTCGTTTCTTAAACCGTTTTCCAATCTATTAGTATATACAAACCTTTACCTCACTCGTATGAGAAATCTAATTAAACGGCTTAGTAAAACAAGTGGTATGAAACGCTTGCATTTACTTCATCGGTTAATTCTTGGACTTGTTCGATTGAATTTTTTATGACAATTTTCGAGTGGAGACTTACAGTTTGTTCGTAAATATTTAAGTTAAGCTAGTGGTTATGGGACATGAAGCTAAGCTCATATATTTACTAGCTTAGTGTAATTGACACTTTGTGATTATCGATGATGATCGTTTATGGTTTAGACTAGCAATGTGCGATGTCTCTTTATCCACATGGGGGACAATACCCCGTTATGTTTAGCTTTGCCTCTCTTTGTCCAGGTGGGGGGGGACTATACCTCGATTTTGAGGAGCTTCGGCTCATCAGGAGGAACTTCGGCTCATCAAGAGGAGCTTCGGCTCATAATCCGCAATGGGGGACTATACCCTGTCAGGAGGAGCTTCAGCTCATTAGGAGGAGCTTCGGCTCATTAGGAGGAGCTTCGGCTCATCAGGAGGTGCTTCGGCTCATAGTCCGCAATGGGGGTCTATACCCTGTCAGGAGGAGTTCCGGCTCATTTTTATGGGATAACGACCCATTTTGTGACACACATGTTGATGAGTTTTCATGCTCCCGTCTTGTGAGGTCTCTTCTCCCCTTTTTGTGATTTTTAGATTTCCATTGATGATTTCTAGAATTTGTGTTTCACAAATTTTTGTGATTTACATTAATAAGCTTTATCAATATTTGTGCATTGGTGAATTTGTGTGTCATTAACTTTTGTGATTCGCATTGATATAATTGTCAATATTTATGGTTTAGTGAATAAAAATAAAGAGTATGACATTCCTTTTTATCTTTGAGAAGATTCTTGTGATATTGATTAATCTCTTGTTGATTTTCAATTACATACTTATCACAGTATGGCTTTATGGTTATCATATGTGTTTTCATATCTCTTTTTTTATATCATTTCATTGGATATTTATAGTTAGACTGATCCGTTTATTACATTCTTATTAAATAATACTCGGGTCAGACCGAGATGTTACAGGTGCTTCTGCTTGACTCCTCATCAGGGATTATTATCCTGACTTTTGGCTAACTACTTAGATTAGTTGTTTTTAGTTGTATACATTTGAGATATAGACTCATTGATGTATACTTATTCTTTTGTGTAGCACTTGTAACTATTCTTTTTGTGATATTGTGGTTCTTGTTTGACCACTACTTTGATATACACGTTTATGTGTAATATTCATATCTGTTTCCGCCTTTGGGATATGAACTTCTGTGACTGATTTATGTTATGCTTATTTCTATATTTGTTTCCGAAGATGTCATAGTCACTGTGTAGTAGCTTTGAGTTTGTATCGGCATGTCGGATTTCCTCTTGAAATGAAAAGCATATTTTACTATCTGACATATCGGTGCTCGCACAAAGCAATTACGTGGATGGTCGCTCCTCAACGGCCTTATTCTCTGTGCTAGTTGACGGCATTACTCCGTAGTGTCCTTGGCTAGCGTGGGTATAGAGGTGGGGCGTCACAGCTTGGTATCAGAGCCTAACTTCGAAACAATATAGAATAATCTAGCAAGGATCATTGTCCTAAGTCTTTCTTAGGAGTCGTGCTTTAGGATTTAATTCGAGTCTTCGTACCGATTCATCCTATTTTCTTTATGATTCCTTGTTTTATCTATCAAGATTGCTTGATATTTACTTTGAGAATAACTTTTTCTCTTCTTTCTTTCTTAAAGAAGAATAATGGTTAGGTCTAACCGACCCAGTGCGGGTCAATCTAGTGCTACTCCCCATGATGGAGTATTCATGTCTGCTCAGCAGCTTTTAGATCTCGTGAAGAATGCTCAAGCTGCCAGACCCATTTCAGAGCCTACTCATCCTAGATCCGGTTTTGCACACTTGTGCACAGACTATATCGATTTGGATGGAAGGCCATTCAGGGTATCCGAAAGCGTTATAGAAATTCAAGCTTGGCTCAAATTGTGCGATCGCATCTTTTCTCGCATGAATCTTGTTAATTTACATCGAGTCCAAGTGGCTTTTAGCATGCTCCAAGAAAGGCATTTGATTGGTATGAGCTCTTGACTTCGGAGATTATTGTAATGACCCAGAATTTCTGTTAATTAAAATTTGTATATTTAATTGATTTTAAATATTAATAAGTGAAATTTATAAGTCGAATAATTTTATTTCGAATAATTGGATTTAATTGGATAATTAAATAGATAATTTAATATGTTAAATTTCTGAAATAATTGAAAATTGGGTTTAATATGATTGAAAATGATTTGTAAAATTTTATTATATCATATTGGAGTTAGAGTGATGTACAGAACTTTTAAAATTGAATTTAAAGTTAATTTGTGAAAATTGAATATTTTAATATTTAATTGACGAGTTAAAATAGACATTTTTCAAATAGTCTCGGATTTCGACGAAACCAGTTTCATCGGATCCGTAATGTGATATTATTATAAGGTTTCAAATTTCGTGTCAATCGGATTTACCGTTTGTCCAGGGCAAGCCAAATCGCATAGAAAATTAGTTTAAATCGATTTAATTTAAAATTGATCGTTTATTGCTGTAACTCGCACAGATGATTGAATTAGCTTCCGAAACCCATTCCATTGTGTTCGGAACGTGGGGTAAACCTTAGAAACGCCAACCAGCACGCTTCGTTTGGAGTTCGGAAAAATCCGGGATGAATAGTGTCGCGTATTTTTCTATAAATGGACCTACATGTTTTCATTTGCAAAAGAAAAACAAAACCCTAGGTCAAAACTACAGTCGCCGCCTCCATATAAACCAATGGCTGAAAATTCATAACTTTCATCTCCAATTATCTTCAAATCCACTCACCAATTCAACAAACTTCCAACACGGAAGTTGTAGAGCACTACAAGATCTATAACTTCAACGGCTATGATAGCGATTGGGTCAACGGATCGATGGGAAAAAGGGTTCAAAGCGCTACCGTTCACACGTGTTTCTATGCATAGGGGGGAGGCCGAGCCTCAAACCCTTCAGGCCGAAGGTCAAGCATGAGAGGAGCTTCGAAACCCCGGTCTCCGATCGTCATCAAGTTGATCGTAGCTAGTGCGGTATGTAACCCTAATAGGGTCGGCTATGGGTTCATGAACGATGTTTACTGGAACATTTGCGTGAGGGAGAAGAACAAAAAGGGAGGCCTGGATTTCATCAAGGAAAAATGGACGGCCAGATATGTTTTGGGTTAGAAAATGAATATAAATTGCAAATAATTTGTATATAAATTGTTCAAAATTTAAAAATTCATAACTTTTTCATACGAGATCCGTTTTGGACGAAACGACTTGCGTCGGGTTCGTTTTGTCGAGCACTACGCAATGGAGCTGGTTTGGAGTCGATTGGAGCTAGTGAATTTTTGGGTGAAATTAAACGCACGTTTAATTTTATTCGAAATAAAACGCTGAAACTAAATTGAAATCAAGGTGAGAACTTCTGACTCAATCGAATTGTTTCGATTTAAATTTCAAATAGTTAGATTTAAAATTTATGATTGTATGCCTGGATGATAAATTATTATCTATTGATTGTTAAAATAGACATTATACGCCGTTAGTAAGCGGATGTTATTTATTAAAAATATATACCGCGAATATTTCACAGCAAAGTGAAATTGGTATTATTTATGAACTTGGAGTTGATTTCCCGCAGTATATAGCGGATGAGACCCTATTGCGCCGCCTATTAAGAGGATAATATTTTTATAAATCCCATATACCGCGATAATTCCGTACTGGAACGGAATTGGTATTGTGCTAACATCTGTGGATGCAGGGAAACAGGTTGGAGGGATCCAACTGGATTCCTCAACTGTATTGATTTATTTACAGATATTGTTATATATTCTGTTGTCATATCGATATATGATGTTTGGATGACGTGATTGACTATTTGGTGTTGTTGCATAATCGGATCCATTTTTGAAGTTTAAAAATAACGATTTTGATTTTAAAGTGATTTTTCAAAGTGATTTTTCAAAGTATACGTTTTATTAAACTTTTGAATTGATTCATTTTAAATAAATAAACGTTAAAATTTTAAAGTTATAAAAATTATGATTTTTGGTGAAATATAATCAAAGTGTGATTTTTGGAATAAATAGTTAAGTAATTTATAAAATGGTTTAAATTGGGATTTTTGAATTATTAAAAACGATGTATATAAAAGATTTATAAAATTGAAATTTTATAAATTAAAAATATTGGAATATTAAAACGAGTTTTTATAAGTGTTAAAAAAATGAAATAAAAATTGGATTTCATAAGTGAACGAAATTTATAGATTTATAAATTGTGAAGTTATAAAATGAATAGATTTCGTAAAATAAAATATTTATAAGTAATTATCTTATAAATCGAACTTTGGCATTTAAATGGGATATAAATAGAAATTGTCAATAAAGGGATTTTTATAAGTTGAAGTTGTTATAAAATATAAAAGAATCTTAAAAGTAATAAGATTATAATGTGTGAAGTTTTTTTTAAAGAACGATTTTGTAAATAAATGGATTATAAGTATTTAACTTATATGGACTTTTGGTATATAATTGAGTTATATAAATTGAATTGGATTAATAAAGGAGATTTATAAATAGAAGCTTATAAATAGAAATGGAATTTATAAACATTGTTTATAAATCCAAAATCAATTGAATTTGGTGAATTAAATATAGAAGGTTATTAAAGGATATATATTCGCGATTTCGGATAGCGAATTATCCTTGAAATAAAATGTGTAGAAAATATTGAATTTGGTTAGTGAAGTATATTCACGATTTTGGACGGTGAATATATTATTAAAGAAAATGGACATGTTTTTGGGGAAATGGTATTATAAAATGAAGTTAATTGTTTTGAAGATGTACTAAAATGGATTAACTATCGAAACCATAGATTTCAACATTCATTGTTGAAATAGGCCTTTTCGGAAAATAGAAGGAAATGGTGGACTATAACACTGTTGATTTCCGAAAGGAAATGTTTTATATAGTATTGGGATTTATATATCTATCCAAATTTCGAATCCCTATACTAGTGATTTTGGGTAGTCGTAACGATGTTTTACGAAACATTCGTTTTGACTCAAATAATGTGTTTAAGCGCACGTTTTCTTTAAAGAATGAAATATATACTTAATTTCGATTTAAGTATATTGAATATTTTCCAAGTGTTGAAAATAAATGGATTTGTGAATCACTTATTATTAAATAAGTATGGAAATGTTTTATAATATGAAGTGAATATTTTGAGATTTTATCTTTTAAAGATAAATTGAAAATGAATATTAGAAATCGATTTAAAATCGTATATTCATAGATATTTTGGAATTGTAAATTCACTATGGAATTTATAAATGGAAAGGAAATTTGTTTAAAAATAAACGTTGATTTATTTTTGAGGTGTGGGAATAAATTTACGGATCTGGAACGCAAATATAAAGTAAATCGTTAAGGATTTATTTAATTGGTTTAAATGAACCATGTTGAAATGAAAGTATTTTCGCTTAAGGAAAATGTTTGAAATTTGTTTTCAAAAGTGGCAAAGGTGAAAAGGGATTTGAAAATTGTTTTCAAATGGTTGAAGTGTGGAAAAAATATATATCTTGTAAAGATGTTTTGGAAAATAAATAATTTGGAAAATTATTTGGAATCTGATGATGTTGAGCAATCTTATTGATAGTTAAATAACCGACTATCAATATTTACCTTTGAATGGGTATTTGTTGTGATTGCTTGAATTTGAATGCTACACGTATTTTTGAATAAGCGCTCACTATTCGGGTTAGCCGGGAAAGGACCTTGGGGTCGTATAACCCATTCTGAATATGTGATACGTCGTTATGGATTGCATTTGATGACCAGTGTTGAAGACCGGATATTTGTGAAAACGGAAGGATTACCGTCGAATGACTCTGCATCGGCTGATCTCCGATATAGAGGTTTTATCACCCTTTGTGATAGGAAGTCCGGTCGTGATTAGTGAATATCCGGATTGCAAGGACTTCTTTGTAAGTGCCTTCGGTTTTGTTCGATCCCGGAACTGACTTGTATGGATGTGTGTTTGACGTTACAATTTGAGATGTGAAGCTGGTTTCTATCAAATATGTTCCCGTTAGTGGCGGAGAATTTATTCTCTTAGCTTAACACCCTAGAGGTTATGTATTTGATGGTTACTAGTGATACATTCCCAAATTGGTGATGTGGCATACGAAGTGCTTTTGAGCATTTGATGATCAAAGCACAGCTTTTGTATAAAGCGTGGCTTTGTGGACGAGACTTCGTCGGACCTCACACCCCGAAAATGGTCAAAACAGGAAGGATGCAGCAATGTTATTGGGGGTAGCGCCCCTTTAGTGTATGTCATTCCTTCTGGATAGAGGTGGTATCATGGTATGGAGCCCAGATACTTAACATATGTTGTTGCTGCAAATTTATTGCTTTGTGGTTGTTGGAAATCGAGGATCCTCGGATATAGATCAGTTACGATCGGGGAATGACATATTAGTGTTAGTAGTTACCTAGTTTGAAAGGTAACCCGACCTTGTGTTGGCAGTGATCCGGTTAGGTTCTCGGGGCGTCTTTCCAGAGGCGTTTCCATGTGGCAATGGAAAGTTCCTTGGCCTAACCATTTGTTGGAAAACAAAAGAAACAATACGAACCTTGTACGGTTTTAGTTGTAGAACCTGCCATCTAATATGGTAGCTATAGTAGGCATAATATAATGGTACTTATGCTGGCTAAGATTTATATTCTACTTTAGAAATATTTTCTACACTATGCACTAATAATACTATCAAAAATGATTTGATTTTACGTAGTAAGAATCTTTGACTATCATAAGGAGAAATCTCCCTCAAGTCTGCGTTTGCATTGTGTGTGTGCCGGGAGGCGTTATGGTAGTTTCATTTTTTAAAAGCATTTCGAATTGACTTTAAAAATATTCCTCTGTTTTGTTTAAAAAAAATAAACTGTTTTAGTTCTCACACCAGTCACATGACTGCCTCGGAGTTTATTGTTTTTCTTCCTAAACTCTGGGTGCCCACCAATTTCCACATGGGCAGCCAAGAGTTAGGTTATCAGGATATTCTAGAATTCAGGAGTTGCTGGAGGCAAGCTGGATGGCATGGCGTATTCACTAGTATATATATTTCTTTTCCGCTGTTTGTTGTTGTTTGTTGTTGTACACTCTGATGATGTAATGTAATGTAATATGATGTAATGTAATAACTGATATAGTTCTTTGTTTAAAGATTATTCGTTTACCTATTATATGTTGTTCCGCTGCGATTGTGAGATTCTGATATTGTTCTGTTGTTTCTTTCTGTTCTGTTCTATTTTTCTTCTTCTTCTATCTTTTTCTTCTTCTTTAACCCTAACGGTACGGTTTTCCGGCCTTCGATTGTTCGACAGTTGATACGGTGGACGTATTGATGTCGGTTTTCGAGCATCGAAAAGTCGCAACGTTACATTTGGTATCAGAGCATATGGTTAAGCGACAACCATGGCTCTGTTGGGTATTACTCATTAGAGATAGAGTCAGTAGTACTCTAGAATGAGTTTGAGTGTAATAATAGATACGAGTGCGTATTTGTTAGTGAATATGAACTTGTTTTGTATTGTGTTTGCTTATCCGTTGAGCTGTTTATGAATTCTGGTCGGTGCGGGGTGTACAACCGTGATCGATAGGGGTTTCTAAACTCTTAAACGAGATAAACCGACATAGTATCATTTTAAATAGGGTAAATGAAATAATTTTACCTTGGTTATATTTTATATATAAAGAAATGATTTTTCAGAATTATTAAAATGTATATGAATTGATTGTTGGTTGGTTGAATAAGTTAAATAAAACAACAGCTGTAAAAGAATAATTGTATAAACAATTGAATTATTGGTATGGAAGTTATAATTAAAATGATTTACAATTGTGAAATAATCTTATATATAAGAAGTGAAATTATATAAGTAAAAGATTTATAATCTAAAAATAAAATTCTAGAGAAGTGTTTTGAAAGGATTTGATATTTTGGAAAATTGTTTTGGAGAAATTAAAGCTCTAAACTCTTTTCGGTCACTGGAAATAATTCTGATGATGATTGCAACATCATTGGTCTTCATTTTCGAGTTTCCAAAAGAGGGATTGCTGCCAAAAATTTTTATATGGAAGTTATTTGGAAAATTTGGATTTGGTTTTGGAAATTCAAAAAGATAATTTGAATTGGTTTCAAAAATGGTTTTGAAAGATTGAAAAGACTCTGGAATCCTATTTAAAAATATTTATGGGAATAATAAATGAGTTGATAACTTATACAATTCGAATTTGGATAGAATAATTTTAACTTAAAGGATGGAGTTAAGTTAAAGGGAGTATAAGTGAATCAATTAAAAATCCAAGTTGTAATTGATGAATATAAGTGAAATGAGTTTTGAACTTATAAATATGAATAATAAATTTAGCTTTGGATAAGTAAAACCAATTATTGAAGTGGTTAAACAATTTTGTTAAGCAAAATGAGATGGAATTTGAATAAGTGGTGGAATTTGACTTCGGTAAAAAGTTAAATAGAATTTATGTTAGAATTGGAATTTGAATTGAATTTATAAGTGGAAAATTTAAGTTAAGTAAAATAAATTGAAATGGAATATAACTTAAATGAAGTTGAATAGAGTTGATTTTGGTGTTAAAGTAAATTAATAAGTGAATTAATGAAGTGAAGTCATTAAGAATTTGAACTTGAGTTATATAAATGAAATTCAACTTTATACTGTTAAAGGAATTAGCAATTGAATTAATGAATGGATTGAATGTTAATCAATAGAATGTAAATAATTGATATGGGATAATGAATGTAAGTGTTAATTCATTTAAAAGCTAATGTTATTGGAAGTTGAATAATTGAATGAGAATCAATTTAATATGAACCAATTGGAAATAAAAGTGTTGAACTAAATTGAATGTAAATTAGTGAATGTAAACTAATTGGAAACGAATGAATGAATGTTAATAAAATCCAATGTAAATGAATCAAATGTGATTTAAATTGGAAAACCAATTCAATGTATATTAATGAGAATATGAATGAATATTTATTTGGTTATGGATGTTAGTTGGATGATAGTTGTTTGATGGTTGCATTTGTTGTTTTTGTTGCAATTGCTATGTGGCACATGTAGTTGTTATGTTGCTATATGTTGTATATTGATATTACTTTCATATATACGTGTTCTCATGGTTTGTTGAGTGTTTAGTAGGTGCGGATTGCGCTTGCTTCGCATTTGGAGCTCGCTTTCGCGCTATATTAGCCATATATGCTCGCTAATAAAATATAAGGTACATATCTTGGATTAAATATTGTACTTTTACACTTTTTTCCCTACGGGATGCCTCATCACTTGAAGAGATGTATATTTGTGATATATATACTGTCATTTTTTTTTCGGATCGAGCCGCGCAAAGGAGACTCTGGCGAATTTTTTCAAAAATTTAAGGCGTTAGAATATTTTTGAGAAAATTGGGAAATTTTTAAAAACTAAGTTTGGATTTGGAAACTTAGTAAAGATTTTGTAAGAAGTTTAACTATGAATTTTAGAAAAGTTAAACACTTAAGAGATTTGAAAAATCTAAATTGAATGGTTTGTTTTGAAAAGTTAATGGATTCTGAAACTTTTTCTTACTTGGTAATTTCGAGGGCGAAATTCTTTTAAGGGGGAAAGTTTGTAACGACTCAGAATTTCTGTTAATTAAAATTTGTATATTTAATTGATTTTAAATATTAATAAGTGAAATTTATAAGTCGAATAATTTTATTTCGAATAATTGGATTTAATTGGATAATTAAATCGATAATTTAATATGTTAAATTTCTGAAATAATTGAAAATTGGGTTTAAAATGATTGAAAATGTTTGTAAAATTTTATTATATCATATTGGAGTTAGAGTGATGTATAGAACTTTTAGAATTGAATTTAAAGTTAATTTGAGAAAATTGAATATTTTAATATTAATTGACGAGTTAAAATAGCCATTTTTCAAACAATCTCGAATTTCGACGAAACTAGTTTCATCGGATCCGTAATGTGATATTATTGTAAGGTTTCAAATTTCGTGCCAATCGGATTTATCGTTTGTCCGAGGCAAGCCAAAACGAATAGAAAATTAGTTTAAATCGATTTAATTTAAAATCGATCGTTTATTGCCGTAACTTGCATAGATGATCGAATTAGCTTCCGAAACCTATTCCATTGTGTTCGAAACACGGGGTAAACCTTAGAAACGCCAACCGGCATGCTTCGTTTGGAGTTCGGAAAAATCCGGGATGAATAGTATCGCGTATTTTTCTATAAAAGGACCTACATGTTTTCATTTGCAAAAGAAAAACAAAACCCTAGGTAAATTATTGTCAAGGACAAAATTCCACAGCTTTTTAGCCCCAAGGACAGACCTTCAATATTTTATGCTGAAGGAAAACTTTCTGTAGGTATCAGTTTTTTGTTATTGATAGCAGTTTTTAGGTATCAGTTTGTAGTTATCGGTAGCAGTTTTTAGGTATCAATTTTTAGCTCGGTAGCAGTTTTGTTGTCCTTATGAAAAATTTTGGAAAATGTTTGTCCTTATGAATAATTTTTAGAAGAATATTTGTCCCTGTGGCAAAAATATTGAGGTCGTGTCCTTGAGACAAAAAATATACAAATCTTTGTCCTTTAAATTAATTCCCCAAGGTCAAAACTATAGCCCCCGCCTCCATATAAACCAATGGCCAAAAATTCGTAACTTTCATCTCCAATTATCTTCAAATCCACTCACCAATTCAACAAACTTCCAACACGAAAGTTTTAGAGCACTACAAGATCTATAACTTCAACGGTTATGGTCGCGATTGGGTCAACGGATCGATGGGAAAATGGGTTCAAAGCGCTGCCATTCGCACGCGTTTCTATGCATAGGGGGGAGGCCGAGCCTCAAACCCTTCAGACCGAAGGTCAAGCATGTGAGGGGCTTCTAAAACCCGGTCTCCGATCATCATCAAGTTGATCGTAGCTAGTGCGGTACGTAACCCTAATAGGGTCGGCTATAGGTTCATGAACGATGTTTACTGGAACATTTGCGTGAGGGAGAAGAACAAAAAAGGGCGGCCTGGACTTCATCAAGGAAAAATGGACGACCAGATATGTTTTGGGTTAGAAAATGAATATAAATTGTAAATAATTGTACATAAATTGTTCAAACTTTAAAAATTCATAACTTTTTCATACAAGGTCCGTTTTGGACGAAACGACTTGCGTCGGGTTCGTTTTGTTGAGCGCTACGCAATGGAGCTCGTTTGGAGTCGTTTGGAGCTAGTAAAATTTTCGGGTAAAATTAAACGCACGTTTAATTTTATTCAAAATAAAACGCTAAAACTAAATTGAAATCAAGGTGAGAACTTCTCACTCAATCGAATTGTTTCGATTTAAATTTTAAATAGTTAGATTTAAAATTTACGATTGTATGCCCGGATGATAAATTATTATCTATTGATTGTTAAAATAGACATTATACATCGTTAGTAAGCGGAGGTTATTTATTAGAAACATATACCATAAATATTTCACTGCAAAGTGAAATTGGTATTATTTATGTACTTGAAGTTGATTTCCCGTAGTATATAGCGGATGAGACCCTATTGCGCTGCCTATTAAGCGGATAATATTTTTATAAATCCCATATACCGCGATAATTCCGTACTGGAACGGAATTGGTATTGTGCTAACATCTGTGGATGCAGGGAAACAGGTTGGAGGGACCCAACTGGATTCCTCAACTGTATTGATTTATTTACAGATATTGTTATATATTCTGTTGTCATATCGATATATGATGTTTGGATGACGTGATTGACTATTTGGTGTTGTTGCATCATCGGATCCATTTTTGAAGTTTAAAAATAATGATTTTGATTTTAAAGGTATTTTTAAAGTGATTTTTCAAAGTATACGTTTTATTAAACTTTTGAATTGATTCATTTTAAATAAATAAACGTTAAATTTTAAAGTTATAAAAATTATGATTTCTGGTGAAATATAACCAAAGTGTGATTTTTGGAATAAATAGTTAAGTAATTTATAAAATGGTTTAAATTAGGATTTTTGAATTATTAAAAACGATGTATATAAAAGATTTATAAAATTGAAATTTTATAAATTAAAAATATTGGAATATTAAAACGAGTTTTTATAAGTGTTAAAAAAAATGAAATAAAAATTGGATTTCATAAGTGAACGAAATTTATAGATTTATAAATTGTGAAGTTATAAAATGAATAGGTTTCATAAAATAAAAGATTTATAAGTAATTATCTTATAAATCGGACTTTGGCATTTAAATGGGATATAAATAGAAATTGTTAATATAGGGATTTTTATAAGTTGAAGTTGTTATAAAATATAAAAGAATCTTAAAAGTAATAAGATTATAATGTGTGAAGTTTTTTTTTAAAGAATGATTTTATAAATAAATGGATTATAAGTATTTAACTTATATGGACTTTTGGTATATAATTGAGTTATATAAATTGAATTGGATTAATAAAGGAGATTTATAAATTGAAGCTTATAAATAGAAATGGAATTTATAGACATTGTTTATAAATCCTAAATCAATTGAATTTGGTGAATTAAATATAGAAGGTTATTAAAGGAGATATATTCGCGATTTCGGATAGCGAATTATCCTTGAAATAAAATGTGTAGAAAATATTGAATTTGGTTAGTGAAGTATATTCACGATTTTGGACAGTGAATATATTATTAAGGAAAATGGACATGTTTTTGGGGAAGTGGTATTATAAAATGAAGTTAATTGTTTTAAAGAAGTACTAAAATGGATTAACTATCGAAACCATAGATTTCAACATTCATTGTTGGAATAGACGTTTTCGGGAAATAGAAGGAAATGCTGGACTATAACACTGTTGTTATAGTAAATGATTTCCGAAAGGAAATGTTTTATATAGTATTGGGATTTATATATCTATCTTAATTTCAAATCCTTATACTAATGATTTTGGGTCGTCGTAACGTTGTTTTACGTAACATTCGTTTTGACTCAAATAAATGTGTTTAAGCGCACATTTCCTTTAAAGAATGAAATATACACTTAATTTCGATTTAAGTATATTGGATATTTTCCAAGTGTTGAAAATAAATGGATTTGTGAATTACTTATTATTAAATAAGTATGGAAATGTTTTATAATATGAAGTGAATATTTTGAGATTTTATCTTTTAAAGATAAATTGAAAACGAATATTAGAAATCGATTTGAAATTGTATATTCATACATATTTTGGAATTGTAAATTCACTATGGAATTTATAAAAGGAAAGGAAATTTGTTTAAAAATAAAAGTTGATTTATTTTTGAAGTGTGGGAATAAATTTACGGATTTGGAACGTAAATATAAAGTAAATCGTTAAGGATTTATTTAATTGGTTTAAATGAACCATGTTGAAATGAAAGTATTTCCGCGTAAGGAAAATGTTTGAAATTTGTTTTCAAAAGTGGTAAAGGTGAAAAGGGATTTGAAAATTGTTTTCAAATGGTTGAAGTGTGGAAAAAATATATATCTTGTAAAGACGTTTTGAAAAATAAATAATTTGGAAAATTATTTGGAATCTGATGATGTTGAGCATACCTATTGATAGTTAAATAACCGACTATCAATATTTACCTTTGAATGGGTATTTGTTGTGATTGCTTGAATTTGAATGCTACACTTATTTTTGAATAAGGGCTCACTATTCGGGTTAGCCGGGAAAGGACCTTAGAGTCGTATAACCCATTCCGAATATGTGATACGTTGTTATGGATTGCATTTGATGACCGGTGTTGAAGACCGGATATTTGTGAAAACGGAAGGATTACCGTCGAATGACTCTGCATCGGCTGATCTCCGATATAGAGGTATTATCACCCTTTGTGATGGGAAGTCCGGTCGTGATTAGTGAATATCCGGATTGCAAGGATTTCTTTGTAAGTGCCTTCGGTTCCGTTCGATCCCGGAACTGACTTTTATGGATGTGTGTCTGACGTTACAATTTGAGATGTAAAGCTGGTTTCTATCAAATATGTTCCCGTTGGTGGCGGAGAATTTATTCTCTTAGCTTAAAACCCTAGAGGTTATGTAGTTGATGGTTACTAGTGATACATTCCCAAATTGGTGATGTGGCATACGAAGTGCTTTTGAGCATTTGATGATCAAAGCACAGCTTTTGTATAAAGCGTGGCTTTGTGGACGAGACTTCGTCAGACCTCACACCCCGAAAATGGTCAAAACAGGAAGGATGCAGCAAGGTTATTAGGGGGTAGCGCCCCTTTAGTGTATGCCATTCCTTCTGGATAGAGGTGGTATCATGGTATGGAGCCCAGATACTTAACCTATGTTGTTGCTGCAAATTTATTGCTTTGTGGTTGTTGGAAATCAAGGATCCTCGGATATAGATCGGTTACGATCGGGGAATGACATATTAGTGTCAGTAGTTACCTAGTTTGAAAGGTAGCCCGGCCTTGTGTTGGTAGAGATCCGGTTAGGTTCTCGGGACGTCTTTCCAGAGACGTTTCCATGTGGCAATGGGAAGTTCCTTGGCCTGACCATTTGTTGGAAATCCAAAGAAACAATACGAACCTTGTATGGTTTTAGTTGTAGAACCTGCCATCTAATATGGTATCTATAGTAGGCATAATATAATAGTACCTATGCTGGCTAAGATTTATATTCTACTTTTGAAATGTTTTCTACACTATGCACTAATAATAATATCAAAAATGATTTGATTTTACATAGTAAGCATCTTTGACTATCATAAGGAGAAATCTCCCCTAAGTCTGTGTTTGCGTTGTGTGTGTGCCGGGAGGCCTTATGGTAGTTTCATTTTTTAAAAGCATTTCGAATTGACTTTAAAAATATTCCTCTGTTTTGTTTAAAAAAAAATAAACTGTTTTAGTTCTCACACCAGTCACATGACTGACTCGGATTTTACTGTTTTCCTTCCTAAACTCTAGGTGCCCACCAATTTCCACATGGGCAGCCAAGAGTTAGGTTATCAGGATATTCTAGAATTCAGGAGTTGCTGGAGGCAAGCTGGATGGCATGGCATATTCACTAGTATATAGTATTTCTTTTCCGTTGTTTGTTGTTGTTTTGTTGTTGTACACTCTGATGATATAATGTAATGTAATATGATGTAATGTAATAACTGATATAGTTCTTTGTTTAAAGATTATTCATTTACCTATTATATGTTGTTCCGCTGCGATTGTGAGATTCTGATATTTTTCTATTGTTTCTTTCTGTTCTGTTCTATTTTTCTTCTTCTTCTATCCTTTTCTTCTTTAACCCTAACGGTATGGTTTTCCGACCTTCGATTGTTCGACAATTGATACAGTGGACGTATTGATGTCGGTTTTCGAGCGTCGAAAAGTCGCAACGTTACAATTATCGAAGCGGATCTTACTTGGGAGAAATTCCGGAGACGATTCGAATTGAAGTTTGTGCCGGAAGCTGAAAAGGTAATTTTAGCCCGGTGTTTTATTGACCTTGTTCAAGGAAAATCTTCTGTGATGGATTACGTTGCATCTTTCGAATCTCTCTCTAAATATGGGTCGAATATATTAATACCCCATTGAAGAAAAATCAAAGATGCGTCTATGGGTTGAATAAGAACCTCAAGAAGCCTTTGCTTTTGAAACTAGAAGTTTCTTTCGATCAGCTTATTGATATCGCTCTTCGACTTGAACAGGGCGATAAAGAAAACGATGTTGAGATTGTAGGAGTCAATAAGAAGAGGCATCCCTTTATTAAGTTCGAAAGTCCTAATCCAAACAAGAGAATGAAGCAAGTGACTTCTGTAGTAAAGACTCCAATCCCTAATCGTGGAGAATGCTACAATTATGGTTCTAGGGACCATTATATAAATAGGTGTCCAAGGCCTATTTATTGCCGCTATTGCAAAATTGCGGATCATTATATATCTTCGTGTCCCAAACGTCAAAGCAAGAGAGAGGTGAGCTGAATGTAGTGCGAGCTCCTAGTGGCGCTTCTCTTGGTCAAGGTACTTTTTATTCTATCCTTGATGGCATTGTTTTATTTCGTGATCTTCTTATTTGAGTTCTTTTTGATATGGGTTCATCTCATTAATTTTATATCAAATGAACTTGTTGATTCTTTTTCTTTAAAATATTTTGGGCTTGATGACTTCTTTGAGAATTGCGAATCCGGTTGGTGGATCCGTAACACTCAATTTGCTTTGTTTGGATGTCGAGATTATTTTATGTGATTTTTCTTTCCAAGCCGATTTTTTTAACTTAGGTTTCGAAATTGATTTTTGAAAAGGGATTGACTTAATTATTATGAAGCCATATCCTATGTCCCTAGTGGACTACTTATCTTCGACATTCTTAATCTATTAAGCAGATTTCTATTTTTCTTTGGGATTTCGATTCCAATTTGATGGCGTCATTTTATTCTTGAAGCCCTCATGTTGAGGAAATGTTATTTCTCTCATTTGGATAGTTTATAAATTTTTCGGTATTTTTGAGCTTGTTTTAGGATTATCACCTAAGCAATCTTTTGAGTGGTATTAAGGTCTTTTCAGCTCGACCTTGCCACCGGTTTTCATTTGCTACAAGTTGCGGCAGTTAGCATTCCACTTACTGCATTCCGCACTCCTTATGATTCCTATGAATTACTTATTATGTCATTCAGTTTGCCCATCTTATTTAATCCATTTTATAAATTGAGTAATCTATGAATATCTCGATAATTCCATTCTTGTATTTATTGATTTTGGATGAAAATAGAAATTTATAATTTTGCAAATCTTTATCATGAGATTTATTTATGAGTACAATTGGATTTTGATCTTAAACAAGAAAAGAATATTCTCAAAAATTTTAAGAGATATTTTCATCATATAGAAGATGATTTTGGTGATTGTAGTGCCCGTTGAGTGCTTTAAGAATTCTGGTCGATGCGCTTGATCAACGTTATCGATAGGAATTTCCTGAACGCTTTGATGAGACAATCAGACACGATATATTGACTTGTAAAATGTAAATTTTTCTAGAAAGATTATTACATAAAGATAATTGTAATTTTGAAAGTTTTAGCTTTTCGGGAAAGAAGATTAAAAGAACTCTTTTTCGATACTCTTATTCTTGTGATTCTCGAAGGGAACCAAGACTTTATTGTTTATACCGATACTAGTCGTATTGGTTTGGGTGTCATTCTCTTGCAAAAGAGAACGTGTTATCAGTTTTGCTTCTTTACAATTAAAGCCTATCGAGACTAGGTATGCCACTCATGATCTAGTGCTCGCGGCTATTATTTTTTCTTTCAGAATTTGGCATCACCATTTATTTTTGGGGAAGAAATTCGTTCTCCACCCTGATCATAAATCTTTGAAACGTTTATTTTCTCTTAATGAACTTAATGTTGGCTCAAGTTCGTTGCATCTTATGATCTTGATATTCTTTATATACTCCCGGGCGGGGAGAATCATGTTGCCAATGCACTTAGCCGTAAGCAATAAGTGGTTGTTTCTTTGATGATGTCCGAATGGAATGATCTTTTTATCAAGTTCATCGGACGTTTCGATGTACTTTGTTTTGTTGAGCTTCGTCTCATTTCTTTTATGGACTTGCGTCCGATGTTCTTTTATGGTGTTCGGTTCATTGGACGCACCGTTTTTGTACTGCGTCGGTGTTCCGAATTATATGAGCTTCGGTTCATTGGACGTACCGTTTTTGTACTGCGTTGATGTTTCGAATTATTTGAGATTTGGTTCATCTGGCGTACAGTCATTGTACTATGCCGTTGTTCCAAATTATTCGAGTTTCTAGCTTCTCGGGCATACTGTTTTTATACTACGTCGTTGCACCGGCTCAATTTTCTGTTATTCATGACGTTTTCTCACGTCTTTCTACTACGGAAATGCCTTAGGGATTCCAATTTTTATTCTTGAGCCCGGTGTTACTGAGGAAATTGAAGTTTCACCAGATTTGACTTATGAGCAACATTCCATTCGCATCATTGCTTCGGAGGCTGAGCGCCCTTGGAATAAAGATGTTCTTCTTGTGAAAGTTCAATGGTTCTCAGATTCTAAGGATTGCTCTTGGGAATCCTGGGAATTCATCGAGCGATCCCGTTCAGGCTTACTCTTTCATGCTCTTTATGGTGAACTTCCTATTTCAAATTTCATTTGTATTGATATGCTTTTATAGTTGTTACTCTTTATCTTCTTCTTAAGTATTGCGAGGACGCAATTTCTTTAAGGAGGGGAGTCTGTAACAACCCGCATATTTATCAGTTGTATATTTAAATATTTCATCGTTCCTCGGATTTTAGTCTGAAAACCTACTTTTAGCAAATAGTCGGATTGGGACTCGAGACCCCTTCCATTAGGTTCAAAATGCCGATTGCAACCTTTTTGAGTATAAACATTGATATGTTTAGAGCTAGCTAAAAATTTGACCTTTTTCACTTTGGGTTTGGGTTCAGCCCACTAGCCCACTTAATACCCCAAACGGAACCACTTCTCTTCATTCATTCCCTCTTCCTTATCTTTTCGGTTCTAAAGAGAATAATGGGGGAAAAGAAAAAGAATTAAAATCCTAAGCCCTAGTTTCCATTTGCAAATCAAGTTCTAGCTCCAAATTCAAAGAGAAGCATTGGTAAGTATCATCTCCTTCTTCTCCAACTCATTCTCTCTATGATTTCAGAAAATTCCTAAACCTAATTTGGAAAATGTTTCTCTTTTAAGCTTAGATTCAAGCTTCTTGTATTGAGATTGAAGTGTGGTTGATCTTCCCTTGTCTTCAAGCTTCTCATTCATTGTTTTTGGGTTCAAAAGTGATATTTTTATCTCACATCTATGTCTATAACTATCTTTAATTGTTGGGTATGAATTCCTAACACTTATTCATGTGCATTTGATTTTGGTTTGGATTGATTTGGTGTATATTCCAATTTTTAGTGTTTTGAAGTCAAATCTTTAAAATCATAACTTTGATGTTTGATTATGCTTTTGGTGATGCATCGAGGAGCCTATAGGGCTAGGTAGCTGATTTGTGTAAACCCCTAGTACCGTTGCCCGACCGGTTGCAATTCGGAAGGAATTAGCCTTCATTTACATAGGCTTGAAAGTGCAGGAAATAGGTTCCAGTCGATTGGAATTTTAGGCCAGTCGACTGACCTGCTACCTGAGCACTTCCCAGCTCTGGTCCAGTCGACTGGCATACTGAGTCCAGTCGACTGACCAGCATCCCGCGTATATTTCGGGACTGAGTTCAGTCGACTGAACCTAGTGAGCCAGTCGACTGACCTGCTTATTCTTTCCTATTTTGCCTATTTTTATTTGAAACTCCAATTTTATCGATTCGTGATTCTCCGATTCTTTGTTGTCATTTATTATCGACTTCGATGACTTCATTTTCGGGATTTTTTTTGAACATACATTTTGATGGATTTGATATCGATTTCTTTGGAATTAATTCACGTCTTCGTGTGTGAATTTTAGTGATTGATTGTTTCAACAATCCTTTTTGTGATTTGTCACATTAAAAATATAAAGTTTTCTATACTAGTAGTAACTATCAAAACTCTTCCATTAAAATGATTTCCGCACTATTTTGTTACAAAGCTCGTTTCTTAAACCGTTTTTCAATCTATTAGTATATGCAAACCTTTACCTCACTCGTATGAGAAATCTAATTAAACGGCTTAGTAAAACAAGTGGTATGAAACGCTTGCATTTATTTCGTCGGTTAATTCTCTTACTTGTTTGATTGAATTTCTTGTGACAATTTTCGAGTGGAGACTTACAATTTGTTCGTAAATATTTAAGTTAAGCTAGTGGTTATGGGACATGAAGCTAAGCTCATATATTTACTAGCTTAGTGTAGTTGACACTTTTTGATAATCGATGATGATCGTTTTATGGTTTAGACTAGCAATGTGCGATGTCTCTTTGTCCACGTAGGGGACGGTACCCCATTATGTTGAGCTTTGCCTCTCTTTGTCCACGTGGAGGGTATTATACCTCGATTTTGAGGAGCTTCGGCTCATCAGTAGGGACTATACCCTGTCAGGAGGAGCTTCGGCTCATCAGGAGGAGCTTTGGCTCATCAGGAGGAGCTTCGGCACAGAGTCCGCGATGGGGGACTATACCCTGTCAGGAGGAGCTCCGGCTCATTTTTATGGGATGACCACCCATTTTGTGATGCACGTGTTGATGAGTTTTCATGCTCCCGTCTTATGATAGGCCTCTTCTCCCCTTTTTTGTGATTTCTGGATTTCCATTGATGATTTCTAGAATTTTTGTTTCACCAATTTTCGTGATTTACATTGATAGCTTTATCAATATTTGTGCATTGGTGAATTTGTGTGTCATTAACTTTTGTGATTGGCATTGATATAATTATCAATATTTATGGTTTAGTGAATAAAATTAAAGAGTATGACATTCCTTTTTATCTTTGAGAAGATTCTTGTGATATTGATTAATCTCTTGTTGATTTTCAATTACATACTTATCACAGTATGGCTTTATGGTTATCATATGTGTTTGTCATATCTCTTATTTTATATCATTTCGTCGGATGTTTATAGTTAGACTGATCCGTTTATTATTTTTTTATTAAATAATACTTGGTTCAGACCGAGATGTTACAAGTGCTTCTTCTTGACTCCTCATCTGGGATTATTATCCTGACTTTTGGCTAACTACTTAGATTAGTAGTTTTTGGTTGTATACATTTGAGATATAGACTCATTGATGTATACTTATTCTTTTGTGTAGCACTTGTAACTATTCTTTTTGTGATATTATGGTTCTTTTTGACCACTACTCTGATATACACGTTTATGTGTAATATTCATATCTGTTTCCGCCTTTAGGATATGAATTTCGGTGACTGATTTATGTTATGCTTATTTCTATATTTGTTTCCGAAGATATCATAGCCACTGGGTAGTAGCTTTGAGTTTGTATCGGCATGTTGGATTTCCTCTTGCAATGAAATGCATGTTTTACTATCTGACATATTGGTGCTCGCACAAAGCAATTACATGGATGGTCGCTCCTCAACGGCCTTATTCTCTACGCTAGTTGACAGCATTACTCCGTAGTGTCTTTGGCTAGCGTGGGT
This sequence comes from Allium cepa, assembly GCA_030765085.1. Lineage (NCBI taxonomy): Eukaryota > Viridiplantae > Streptophyta > Magnoliopsida > Asparagales > Amaryllidaceae > Allium > Allium cepa. The sequence continues at coordinate 196,384,177 of CM060943.1, forward strand.
ATAGAGGTGGGGCGTCACACCAAAGCCCCAAACAGTGCGCTCCCATGGCCAGAACGCAGCTAAGCTCAGTCTCGTCGTTGCTTTAGAAAACACGCTCGGACGCGTGACCACCGGCCCTCAGTTACGTCTCCAAACAAAGAGGACACCCTAGATCCACCGTTGGATCTGAAGCTCTCGACGAGCTCGACATTTCCCTAGTTTAAGTCGAGTCGTAAAAGTGATTGGATTTGAAGAAAAACGAGCTAGAACTTCATAGAGTATCGGCCATTGAAATATTTTTAGTGGCGGCCATGAATTCCTCTTGGGGTTTTACTGTAAATATTTTTTTAATTTACATGCTTTTACAAACAAACTCCAAACAACACGTGTCGTCTGACGTTTATAATGTTTTACCCACATTCTGAACACAATGGAACGTGTTTCGAAGCCTAATTGATCGTATGTGGAAGATAGCTTTTTGAATCGATTTAAAATATTAAATTTTCGATTTTAATTTCAACGTCTTTCTCTCCCACACGAAAAAATGGTAATTCCAAACGCTATGAAATTTGAAATCTGATAATAATTAACTATTATGGATCCAATGGAACTAATTTCGTCGAATTCCGAGACTGTGCCTCGGAAGGCTATTTTAACTCGTCGATTTAAATCGAGCGATTTTCAAAATCGTCGAAATCATTCAAAACTTCACTTTTAAAACTTTACTAACTTAATTATACATCATATAAAATTTATTTTCACATTAGAAATTATTCTGATTCATTTTAAATCAAAATCTGATTATTTACATTATTACTATATATTAAATTCCATTATTAAATTAATATAAAGATTCCAATTTTAGCTTATCGACTTTTGATTCCATCCAAAAGTCCAATACTATAATTCAAATCCAACTAAATCATTATATTTGAAATTATAACTCATTTTACTAATTAAACACAAATCTCCATATTTCAAAATCAATTATCAACCCACACCCAACATTTAAAATGAATTAAATGTTTCAAAAACTAATGACCAAAATTCCTGGTCGTTACATTATGTCTATATTCCTTTTGTCCCAAATTCAGATTTTCTAAGTTGTTTGTAATGTGATTGGTAGCCCCTTAGTCAGGATCAACTTTCATATGCCATATCATCTGACTTTATGATTGAGTTATGTTGACAATTTCTTCAAGCATCTAACTGATTGTTTGAATCAACTTGTGCCATATTGATATATGGATTTGCTCTTCTTTAATTGTTTTGACTCTGACCAGCTGTATAATTTGCATTGAACCTAATGTAATATTTGATTGTAGTATGACTAAGTTTCTCATATATTTGACATCTTAGCCTGTTATTTTTATTCCGTCCACCTCTGCCTTTTGATATGTTTGATCTATTTTCATGCTGTTTTGACTTTTGCTTTTATAGTTGACCGCATAGTTGATTGACATGTCTGCATCTAGTGGCTTTTTGTGAGTAATTCTTCCTTCATGAGTAAGAAGTGTTGAATGAAAAAACTCTATAGATGGTATGGTTTTCTTTAATGTAATAACTGCTACAATAGATTCATATTCTTCACTAAGACCATTAAAATGGTTAAAACCTGCTCTGCGTTTGATACTTTGTAGCATGCTGCTTCTAACATGTCACATGTTACTTTGATCATTGACAGATAATCTTTCATAGGTAAATTGTCATTTTTTATATTTTGCAATAGTCTTTTGTAGTGCATTACCTTTGCAACTGATTGTGTGTTGAATATTCTTTCAACGGTGGCTCACCAGCCAAGAACTTGTGATAATAGGTTAGTACTAAGAGATGATAATAAACATAAACTTATAAGTCTATCTTGTCTATGATATTTTGTGTATTCCACATTGTTGATCACCTTTTTTTTATTAGCTACAAATTTTAGATGAATAGAGATGGTGCCAAGAATGAATCCTTCACGGTTATAACCATGAAGTGTAGTTTCTATTTGAAGTTTCCACAGCACATAGTTATCCTACTCAAGACGAACAACTATTAACTGACTTTATGGGTTGATCACTATTTTGATGAGACTTTCTATTGATGTGTCGAGTTTCTGAGTGTTGGCAGGGTTTTCAAAAGTTTCTTTATTACTGTTATATCCAGACATGATGACGAATTTTGTTAAAGAATTGACTGGCCTGAAGAGTCTTGAAGATGAGCAGATGCAAGAATTTCTTCAACAATCAAGAATCAGGTTTGATGCAACCAAACTTAGATGATGAGAATACTCTGATAAGTTTCAGGCACAACACTTACTTTTCTTATGAGTTTTTGATTGAATTCTTAATTTCTGTTTTGATTTTCCTTTCTTCTGGATCTCTTCTTGTCTCTGAATTTGCCAAAATTTAAGTTGCAGCCAAAATTCTTGTGTTTCCAGGTGTCGGACGGAAATTTTGGTGAATTCTTGATACAACCCAGATGATGGGATTAAACTCTGATGGGTTATTGATTATCAGATGATGATGATGATGATTAATCTGATAATAATCAGTTTTAATTTGTATTAGCAAATTCAGTTAAATGCTGTTAAGCTTTGCAATTTGCTTTGATACCATACTGGAATTTGATGAATTTGTGTTTGAAACACAAAATGTGATTTTGAATTGAATAGTTTATTGATACAGTATACATGCATACTGTATTTATATAGGTACATAGCGGTTAAATGAAAAATAAAAGAGATATGGGCTTTAGGCTTATATTCAACCCATAATTGCTTTACACAATGTACACGATATAATCTATATCTGTACACATTATATCCTTTAACTATCTTTACCCTAATATAGTTTTGTTCACAATTGCTACTATTTCCCAACCAGATGGACCAGATCACCTATTTTGGTTCGAAACCAAAGTGTGAATACTTCGGTTACCTTAGAGTCATTTGGTCAACAAAAATATATTGGCACCATATAAAAGAAGCGGTCACTTGCTTTGGGGAAAATAATGGAGTAGGATACCTTTTTTACATGGACTACCACATGGTATTTGGTAGAAATGTAGACATGTTCTAAGCACCATCTCTGGTGGTCCAAAATGCACTAAGCTTATCACTTCTTATAGTGATTCAAATGTTATCATCAATACTGTACTCTCATCCTTATTAGTGAAGAAATATAAGTTGATAAATAGTAATGATTATTAAATTACGTAGGATCATTGGTCAAACTACACTCTTAAGAGAGAGTTGTTAAAATATTGGAATGAAACTAAATAAAATAGAAAAGAATGAGGAGGTGGTCAAACTACACTCTTAAGAGAGAGTTGTTAAAATATTGGAATGAAACTAAATAAAATAGAAAAGAATGAGGAGGGAGAAAAAGAAATGATACATACAAAGAATTTTTTTTATCGAACTATATAGTATAAATCTCTATTACATTACACCATACTTAATTATAGAAATGCTTACTTGTAAACACGTAAAAGAAAAATAATGAAACCAAAGAAAACATAATAAGGTTAAATACACAAAGTGCAATCTTAATAATGGAAAATGTAATAAGACACCTGTAACAACCCTAGATTTTTTTGCATATAATTTAAATTTGACTTTATTTTGTTTTGAAATTATTTTAAACTTGTTTTATTTCAAAATTTTCATTTTTAAATATAAATTTTGATTATTATATGAATTATAATTTCAAACAGGTAAAAATTGAATATTTTCCTGAAAAATGATTTGTGGTCAAAACTGGTCAAACTTTGACTTTTAAATTTAAATATTTGAATTCTTGAATTTTATCTTTTATTATGAAAATATATTTAATATCATGAATACTTCTTTTCGTTTTGTTCAAATTGGATTTAAATTGTGAAAGTTATACCCTTTACAATATTGCATGTATATATGGTTATTTAACAATATTCTTTGTTTTAATTTATATAAATGATATTTTTACTTGATATATCTTATTATAATTTGTATACTTATGTTATATTATGTATATTTTGACTTTTAAATATTTTAAAGTGATGTTTGAATTTTTTCAAAGCTTATTGAAATTATTTTCTATTTTAAAGACTAATTTTTATTTTCTTTGCTATTTTCTTCATTTAAATTATATTTAATTAAAATTTATATATTTATTTTGTGAATGCATTTTTATTTTATGTTATTATATTTTTTATAAATATTTTTACAAGTCCATATAAATTTTCCAAACTTCGTCCTGTTCATTTCCATTTTTCTAGACCAGTTTGCAATTTTGTGCTATTTTCTTATTTTAACCTTATATAATAAATAAATATTTATATATATTTTATATTTGGTTATATTTTCGAATTTATGACTGAAATTATTATTATTTTAGTAATATAAACTTATATAAACAAATTAAAAGTAATATGAAAAGGTTTTGACTTTTGGTTTCCAATGGCTCTTTATTTTCCAACCTTTCATATTTATAACTTACTTTTTCATCAATTTGCCTTAACTACTCACACCTTCAGCCGACCACATCATTTTTCCTCATTCACGTACTCTTTTTTTCTCATTTCTTGAAGAAGAAAAATCCGGCCCTTGCTTGAGAAGGTTTTGGTAAAAAAAAATCATTTCTCTTCTTTCTTTTGTTTATTTATTTTGTTTTGACATTGTTTTGCACTTGTTCTTCTTCACTTCTAGGTTCGGCCACCTTCTCTCCAGCCCCTTCCATCTCCACCACCACCTGAGGACACCACCATCATCACCTCTTCTCTGACCAAACCTCAAGTCGTGCCTCCTTGTGGATTGATCCATCACCAAAATCCAACAAAACTCCGTAAACTTGCCTAGGCCGAGCACAATCGCCCACATCCACCACTTCCACCATCCATGGCCGCCACTATCATCACCTCCACCACCTTCAGCACCACCTGGACTCTCGGCCACACCATCCCCTTGGACCCCACAGTACAGGCCGTGACCGTAGTGCCTTGACCGAGCCTTGTTTTGGCCTTGAATCATGTGATATTGCCTTGTTGTGTTGTTTTCACCACTACCCACCTTTGCACCATCAACAACCAAGTGTAGGCCGACCATACCCAACCAAAACCTGATCCAAATCTTTCCTTAGACCTGTAGTACACCTTATGTCTGAACCTAAAGGTTGTTGGAAGCAAGTGCAAAGCAATTCTGCTTTGATTCGTACAGTTGATTCTATCTTATTCTATCGTATTTTGCATTCGAAAACTGATGTTATTATTATTGTTTTGTGTGACTTGTATTCAAGGGATTTGATATTTTGGCTCTTCCACTGATCTCTGTGTCGTGTTATCGTGCTTGTGTGGTTCCCTTTCGTTCATTCGTCGTTGTGTCTTCAGCTCAAACCTGTGAGTAATTCTCACCAGACAATTTGTACTTATATAACTAGTAAACTGACGCCTTTTGAATCTGTAAAATGCATTATCATGTTACACCTGTTATATTATGATCATAAGATGTTCACCCATGCTTAAACACCTGTTATATCATAGGTTATTGTTATATTTCGTTGTTCTGTTATTTTTATCAGTTTATCACACTGAAGTTCCCTTTAGATTAGAATCACTATGGGTTGAAATGATACATACCCGAACGGACTTTAGAATAGGAGAAAATCGTTATGGGATGAAATGATAGGCCTGAGCGATTTTCAATTTATTTCATTTACTTGAGACTGCGGGTTTGAAATGATAAAACCCGGATTTTCTTTGTAAATTACAGGTTGAAATGATATATTACTCGTATCACTTTACCTAGCGTAGAAAATTATATACAGACCCGTAGTTAAAATATGTTTTTCTAAAAATTTTAAAATATTTTTGAAATGTAAATATTACTATTTTTGATTTAAACTTAATTAGAAATGATTTTTGTAAAGTATTATTGATTTTTTGGAAATTTATAAGTTTAATAAATTATGGAAAAGTTAGAAAATTTGAGTGTAAGTTATTTTGAAAATTTTAATTTAATTATAATTGGAAATTAAATTAATTATGAAATTATGTTAAATTTATGATAATTTGAATTTACAAATGAATTTAAAATGATTTTATAACATACTAATGATTTTTGAATAAAGTTAAAATGTGGAATGAATGATTATTTAAGTTGAAATTTTGAAATATAACCAAAATGGGAATTTGTGAATTTGGCTTAAAAGTGAATTTTAAGTTAAATAAATAAAATTGAAACTAAGTTATATTTTTAAATTTTATACTTAAATGTTAAGTTGAAATTAATTCAATGAACTTAAAATTTAATGTTGAAATTTAATAAGTGAATTATTATTAAATCTTGATTTTTGAATGAAAATTTAACTTTATAAAATCAAGAACTTAAGGAAAATTAAATGATGTTTATAAATGTGAAAATATATGATTTTATAAGTTAAAAATGTTTTAAATAAAAATATAATTGGTTGTGAAATTATATTGAATATTTGAAGTTAATTAACTGCATTTTTGAAATGCTATTAATTGCAATGTAAATGATATTACAGCATTTGAAAATGCTGTAGTTGATGATAATGAACTAAAAAGCTAAATTGAATTAAAGGCTATTATAGCAATTGATGTAAGTGTTATAATTGTTGAATTTAACTAAGTTTATTTGAAATTTAAGTAAACCCTATTATAGCATTTTTAAAATGTTGACTTTTGTTAAATTGAATTGTTTTGAATGTAACTTTCCATAGCGTTTTCTAAATGCTGCGAAAAGTGAATTTTCACTGTTTTGATATACTTAAGTGAATAAATGAACTTTGAAAGTTCAAAATTTTGGAAATTTAATAATTTAATAATAACTTCATTTTTAATGATTTAAAATGATTTTTGAAATATAAACTGTTTTGAAATGTGAATTGAAATGGTATTTTAAATTGAATGAAATGAATAATGATTGAAATGAAGTTTTGGAAAGATATGATATTTTGATATATTAAAATGATTTGAAACGTGGTTTTGAAAAGATATGATATTTTGATATATTTAAATGATTTGAAATATGGTTTTGAAAAGACATGATATTTTGATATATTGAAATGATTTAAAAGGAAGTTTTGCAAAGATACGATATTTTGATATATTAAAATAATTGAAAATGTAGTTTTGTAAAGATATGATATTTTGACATATTAAAATGACTGGAAATGAAGTTTTGTAAAGATATGATATTTTGATATATTAAAATGATTGGAAATGAAGTTTTGTAAAGATACGATATTTTGATATATTAAAATGATTGGAAATGAAGTTTTGTAAAGATATGATATTTTGATATATTGAAATGATTTGACAGGAAGTTTTGGAAAGATATGATGTTTTTGAAATGGTTTGGAATTAATTTAATCTTTATTTTGATAAAGATTTGGATTTGAAATGATATTCTATTTTGAAGTATAAATATTATTTTAAAAGTTATAACTGCGGGTTATAATAACGATTGGTTGGCAAAGAGACCGGGATCAGATATCTGGCATACTCTCTGTTGATACCGAAAACCATTTTGACAACCGTGTACGTGGTGGAGATTCCAGAATGAAGTAGGATGGTGGCGACGTTCTGGAGGTATATTTACGTGGACCCGACTCCCGTGAGTTGGCTTAAGGTGGCTAAAACATGAGAGATCTCGGGCCAAAAGGGGTAGCTCCTCTGGTCGGACACATTCCTTCGATACTATACTCTTACATGTGATTGATTAGATGGCCATCCTTCGATTTTGATATGGGAGTGTGTTCCGAGGTGGGCGTATGTGGCTGCTGCGTTACCACCAGCCCGTGTGCGTAATTGGTATATCTACCCTGGCATTGCCTTGTGTGCCGTGTTACCTACCATACCGAGCCTTTACTACGAGTTTGTTTTCTCCCGTAGTCCATGCGTATCTACTCGTAGTCTCCCAATCAGGAGATATGCAGATATTGGATGAACTACCGGGACTATTATGTGTGAAGGGTGAAATGGGTAGCCCGGAACGCTATTTGAAAGTAAGTTTATTTTACTGTAGACACTATTATAATAGCGAAATATTACTACATAGTAAATAGTTTAACGGATCCTTAGAGGATGGGCGGTCCCAGGCATCCTTTAAGTTACTTGTACCTTATTACACTTCACTTGAGTTGGTTTACATTATTGACGCAGCGTGAGAGGCGAATTCGATGATGTAAATCCAATCCGTCCAGGATCTCACACGATTAGCGGAAATAATCGGTGAATCGGTGATAAATCGATGGATTTAAGAATACTGAAAGGCCCAAATCCGTTGATCACGAAGATACCGGATTTTAGAAATCTTCAACACGTTGATCGCGCATGATACCGTGAAGAAAGATCTACAATTCTTTGGGCGTTGATCAAGCGCACTTGATTCCGCGAATTGGCTTCAACGTTCGTTGATTCGAGCACACTCGAATACCGAAAGTGGAGATAGGAGATAACACTCAACTACCAATTTAATGGAGGCACAAATCTTCACAAACAAAATTTTATTCAAAATTCAACAACTTTACAAGTGAACACACACATCCCTATTTATAGGGTTACAACTCACATTAGGTCGTTCACGACCTAACACCGCACGATCTGCGACCTAATACAGAAGCACACGACTTAACAACAAAACGCAATACAACACATATTCGACCTAAAGTACAACTCACGCGACCTAAAATCAACGACCTAAACAAAACAATTAGCGACTTAAGGAATTTGCAGTGACATTACTTCGTTCACGACCTAAAATTTCAATAGTTTCGCGAATTAAAGAATGGCAACGACATGAAGGTAACGACCTAAATCACGCGATCTAAGATTCTTTATCATCAAAGTAATTCGCGACCTTCTGGACTTCATACGCGACCTAAGACTTCGCGATGTAGCGGCCGCGACCTAGGCTGGAAAGGTCGTTCGCGACCTAAATGCTCGCGATTCAAAGATGGGTCAGGGTTTGCGATCTGGAGGAGTGGAATGGAGCGACCTAGGCTGGAAGAAGAACGCGACTTTGGTATCTGGAATTCGCGATGAAGCGTAGGTCGTTCGCGACCTTCAGAAGCTTCGCGCGCTCGCGACCTAAGGTGGAGCTTGGCAGCGCGACCTACTGGAGTGGTTTGGCCCTCTTCGCCGCGACCTAGGGCAGTGCGACTTAGCAATGTCGCTGACTTCGCTTGCGAGGTATGCTCTGCATCATCCTCCCCTTGTTGGAAGGAATTCGTCCTCGAATTCACACTCTCGTCATCTTTGATAGGTTCCTCCTCGTAATACGAAATTAAGTGTTTGACATTGAAAACATCAGAAGTATGAACCTCTTCCGGCAATCTTAACCGATACGTATTATCATTGATCTTCTTCAAGATTTCTACTGGACCAATTTTTCGTGCTTTCAACTTGTTGTAAGTTCCAACTGGAAAACGATCTTTCGTCAAAACGGCATATACAAAATCTCCTTCTTTGAAAACAACACTTCTTTGTTTCTTATCCGCCATTTATTTATACTTCTCATTCGTCTTAAGTAATCGTTCCTGTACAACTTTGTGGCATTCCTGTAACTCATTCACCAAATCACTAGCCCGCTTAACGACTCCCTTCTGATATGGCACTGTCGTTAAATCCAACGGTCCCTTTAGAATGGCTGAATATACAACTTGAAACGGACTGAGTCCAGTACTCCGATTGACTGCATGATTATGTGCAAACTCTGCTTGACATAACTTCATATCCCAGCTTTTCAAATTGTCTTTCACAAGACATCTCAATAAGTTTCCCAATGATCGGTTAACCATCTCTGTTTGCCCATCAGTTTGCGGATGGTAAGCGCTACTAAAATTCAGCTTCGTTCCGACCATCTTCCACAAACTCAACCAAAAATGGCTTAAAAATCTAGTATCTCGATCAGAAACAATAGATTCTGTTAAACCATGCAATCGATACACCTCTTTAAAGAATAATTGAGCCACTCGGACGGCATCAGCTGTCTTCTTACAGGCTATGAAATGCGCCATCTTCGAAAACCTGTCCACTACAACATAAATAGAGCCATTTCGCCTCTGAGTTCTCGGTAATCCCAACACAAAATCCATGCTAATATCAACCCATGGTTTAGTAGGAACGGGTAATGGCATGTATAATCCCGCATTCGTCGCTGTTCCCTTCGAAACCTGACAGATATGACACCTCTTCACAAATCTCTCTACCTCTTTCCTCATTGACGGCCAAAAATAAGATTGTGAAATTAACTATAAGGTACGATCCCGTCCAACATGTCCTTCTTCATGCAACTCTTTAACAATCTTCATTCTCAAGTTACAGTCTGGTATGCATAATCGATTCCCCTTGAATAAGAATCCATCGACCAACACAAATTCATCAGTACTCCCATCCTTAACTTTCTCAACAAACTTTGCAAAGTAAGGATCCTCTTCAACCAACTCTGGCAATAGTTCAAATCCTGTTACTTCAACTTTCAACGTTGTCAACAAGTGATTCCTCCTGCTCAAAGCATCAGCCACACGATTCGACACCCCTGATTTGTGCTTTACGACATATGTAAACTGTTGTAGATACGCAATCCATGATTCATGTCTCGCTGAAATCTTGTCATGACCTTGTAGATGTTTCAACGCCTCATGGTCAGTATATAACACAAATTCCTTCTGAAACAGATAATGCCTCCAGTGCTTCACAGCTTGAACAATCGTGTAAAACTCTACATCATATGTACTATATCTCATCTTGGCTCCAGACAATTTCTCACTGAAATAAGCAATTGGTCTTCCATTATGACTCAATACTCCACCAATCTCAACCTTCGATGCATCAGTATGTAACTCAAACAACGACTGAAAATTTGGTAAAACTAGAATTGGCGCTGACGTCAATAGTGTCTTGATCTTCTCAAAAGCTAACTTTGCTTCCTCTGTCAACACAAACTTCTTTCCTTTCATGTAATCGGTTACAGGTGCCTTCACACTGCTAAAGTGTGGAATGAACCTTCGGTAAAAAGATACCAACCCATGAAAACTCCTTACTTCAGTAATTGTCTTCGGTTGTGGCCAACTTCTGACAGCTTCCACTTTGCTTTCATCCACTTGAATACCCTCCTTCGACAGTACATATCCCAAAAACAAAACACTGTCCGTCATAAACACGCACTTCTTTGCTGCTGCATAGAACTGCTCCTGTCGTAGAATCAACAGTACTTCTCGCAAATGTTTGATGTGCTCTTCCGTACTCCTACTATAAATCAAAATATCATCAAAGTAAACAACCATGAATTTCCCAACAAATGGTCTGAAAATCTGGTTCATTGCTCTCATAAAAGTACTAGGAGCGTTTGACAAGCCAAATGGCATAACCAACCATTCGTATAAACCCTCCCTGGTTTTAAAAGCAGTCTTCCACTCATCTCCCGGTCTAATACGAATTTGATGGTGTCCACTCTTCAAGTCAATCTTGGAGAACACAACAACCCCACTCAACTGGTCAATCAAATCATCAAACCTCGGCATAGGAAATCTGTATCTCACAGTGATCTTGTTTAAAGCCCGACCGTCCGTACACATCCTCCACGTCCCATCCTTCTTGGGTACCAATAAGGCTAGCATGGCACATGGACTCAAACTCTCCTGAATACGCCCCTGTTCTAACAGCTCCTCCACATGCCTTCTGAGTTCTTCATGTTCCTTAGGACTCATCCTGTAATGTGGCCTGTGAGGTAATACTGATCCTGGCACAAGATCAATCTGGTGTTGAATATCCCTCAACGGTGGTAAGTCCTTCAGCAATTCTTCTGGAAACACATCTTTAAATTCTTCCAGCACTGGCTTTACTTCTTCGGGAACTCCCATCACTTCACTACTTTCACGTCCAATCAACAAAAACACTTCAGGTTCCTCCTCCACCTCTTTAACAAACTCCTTCAAAGTCAACAGAGTCTTTAATTCTTCAATCTCCTCCATCTTGTTTTCTTCTTGTTGTCGCTTCTTAGGAACTAAAGTGATTTTTGTGCCTTCAAACGTGAAACTGTAGCTATTGGTAGGACCGTCATGTTGCACAGCCCTATCATACTGCCACGGTCTCCCCAACAACAGATGACATACATCCATATCCACAACATCGCACCAAATCTCATCTTTATATCTCTTCCTAATCGAAAAATTCACACAAGCTCTTCGACAAACCTTCACTTCCCCACCTTTCCTCAACCAAGTTAACTTGTAAGGTTTCAGATGCTTCTCTGTTTTCAATGCCAACTTTTTCACAGCCTCTGTAGAAATAATATTATCACAGCTTCCCGCATCGATGACAAATTTGCAAACCTTCCCCAGAATAGTGCACGTCGATTGAAAAATATTACTCCTCAACCAACTTGAATCATCCTCTTGCTTTGGTGTCAAACACGACCTCCTCATCATCAAATTACAACCCTCATCTCCCGACAATTCTTCCTCCTCCTCAACATATGGTGAATTGGAACATTCAGCTTCTGCATCCTCATCTTCAATCTCAGCAATCATCGCCCGCTTCTTTGGCTTTAGACATTCATTGCTCTTGTGACCAAATTCTTGACAATTAAAGCATTTGATACTATTGTTGATCTTGGTCTTTACAACCTCATTGACAACCGGTTTAGTAACAGCTTTTGAAACAGTAGTATTGCCACTAGTTCCCTTCACTTGATTATTGGAATTTGTAAACACACCACCTCCTCGTCTTCCCTACTTCTCCCAAGCCAACGCTTTCTGGTGCGCTTCAGCCACAGATCTCGGGTCAAACATATTAACCATATCCTGGATCTGCATTCGCAAACCTCCAACGAACCTAGCGGTCAACTGTTCTTCCGTCTCCATGATGTCATTTCGAGCAATAAGTTGATAAAACTCATCAGCATAATCATTAACAGTCTTCCTTGCCTCAAGTTCTGCAACCTCTGGTACATGAGCGAATGATAATTGTAAGGTAAAAATGTAGCTTTCATCAATTTCTTCATTTTCTCCCAATCAACAATCCTCGAATTCCCCATCCGTTCTCGTGTAAGTTTGGTTTGCTGCCACCACGCCATAGCTCTCCCCCTCAACCTAGTAGCAACCAACTTCACTCGACGATCTTTCGGTACCTCCTTGAAATCAAAGATCTCTTCAACATTAGACAACCAATCTAAAAATTATTCTGCAGCCATTCCACCCTTGAACTCTGGAATTTCAATTTTCATTCCGGACTCCCATTTGTGATCATACTCTGAATGATTTCTTCCTTGGCTTCGATTTCGACTATGAACACTACCACCATCAAACTCCTCATCAAAATCTGATGCATATCGTTGTCGATCATGACCACCAACATCTCTACCCCCATTTCTACCACCATCAGTTCTTCGATCTACATTCCTCCGATCACGATAATCCATATCTCTCCGATTTCGTTCATCAACATTTCTATCACGATCGTCAACATTTCTACGATCATGATCTTCTCTTCTCTCCCTATCTGAATGTGGTGAAACTCTATTTCCCCCATGACTCGATTCAGGTGAAACCCGTCTTCTACTTTGATTCATTTCAAGCATCATTCTCTCTAATCGACCAATCCCTTCATTCAACTTCTCTGTGAAACTCTCGTTGATTCGTTGCTCCATTTCATCGGCCTCTTCTCTTCCATACAAAGCATTAATATTGCGGTGGCGTTGAGCTCGTCTCGGCGGTATGATTAAACTTCAACAAATCAAACAATCTTCAAAAACTTCAACTCAAACTTGAACAAACAAGTCACGGCTTACTCCAATACTTGGCTCTCGGCTTTGAACACTTCAGAGTGATGCACGGCTCAAATTCAAACACTTTCCAGACTTTGATCCAAAATGATATGGATCGAAAGCTCCAAACCTGTTGCAACTTCACGATGAACACGATGAAAACAAAACTTCTCAACAATTGCAAATCCGATCTCCAAACTACAAATTCTTGAAACCTAATTCTCCAAATGATTCAAACTTCAAATGAAGCAAACTCCTTGCGATCTAGCTCTGATACCAAACTGACGCAGCGTGGGAGGCGAATTCGATGATGTAAATCGAATCCGTCTAGGATCTCACAAGATTAGCGGAAATAATCGGTGAATCGGTGATAAATCGATGGATTTAAGAATACTGAAAGGCCCAAATCCGTTGATCACGAAGATACCGGATTTTAGCAATCTTCGACACGTTGATCGCGCACGTTACCGTGAAGAAAGATCTACAATTCTTTGAGCGTTGATCAAGCGCACTTGATTCCGCGAATTGGCTTCAACGTTCGCTGATTCGATCGCACTCGAATACCGAAAGTGGAGATAGGAGATAACACTCAACTACCAATTTAATGGAGGCACAAAGCTTCACAAACAAAATTTTATTCAAAATTCAACAACTTTACAAGTGAACACACATCCCTATTTATAGGGTTACAACTCACACTAGGTCGTTCACGACCTAACACCGCGCGATGTGCGACCCAATACAGAAGCACACGACTTAACAACAAAACGCAATACAACACATATTCGACCTAAAGTACAACTCACGCGACCTAAAATCAACGACCTAAACAAAACAATTAGCGACTTAAGGAATTTGCAGTGACATTACTTCGTTCACGACCTAAAATTTCAATAGTTTCGCGACTTAAAGAATGACAGCGACATAAAGGTAACGACCTAAATCACGCGATCTATGATTCTTTATCAACAAAGTAATTCGCGACCTTCTGGACTTCGTACGCGACCTAAGACTTCGCGATGTAGCGGCCGCGACCTAGGCTGGAAAGGTCGTTCGCGACCTAAATGCTCGCGATTCAAAGATGGGCCGGGATTTGCGATCTGGAGGAGAGGAATGGAGCGACCTAGGCTGGAAGAAGAACGCGACTTTGGTAGCTGGAATTCGCGATGAAGCGCAGGTCGTTCGCGACCTTCAGAAGCTTCGCGCGCTCGCGACCTAGGGTGGAGCTTGGCAGCGCGACCTACTGGAGTGGTTTGGCCCTCTTCACCGCGACCTAGGGCAGCGCGACTTAGCAATGTCGCTGACTTCGCTTGCGAGGTATGCTCTGCATCAATTATATAAGTATATATTGTGCTGACTCGAGTGTTTGTATTTTTTATTTACGCTCGGGTCGGCCTGAATTATTCGCAGATTTGGATTCCACTTTCTGGAGATTGGAATCGCTGGAGATTATCTGCTTATCTAGTTTTATCTATTTCAGTTTTGTTGTTCTATTCAGCTTGTACTTGATTATCATCTTGAGACTTCTGTTGCACTTTATTTATTCTATTGTATTTTATTTAACTCTGATATATTTACATAGTAGCTTCATGAACTACTATCTCTTTTACTTCCGCTGCATTTCTTACTCTGTGTCTGTATTCTGTGATTATTATTTACTGTATGTACTGAGATTTGTCAAATTTTATTTACAACGCGGTATTTTGAGCAATTCAATTCCGACATGTGTGCCTGCCATTGCACTTGGAGGGTGCAGCATGATAGGTGAAAATATCGGATTGTTACAACACCTTTTTAGTTTTCGTTGTTCAAATTATCCTTGACACCTCCTCAAACAAACGATGTAGGTTTGAAGTTTAGTGTTTGTTGAAATTGTTTTGAAATGGTGTTTTGTCGTCTGAACAATATGTATAGGACTAATTACATGGGTCATCCCCCATGACACCTTAAGAAATATACACTGATCGACTTATGATAGGTTGGACATTTGGAAGTGTGTCGGAATGCAATATACAACATCGTACAATACGAGGTGGATGATTAGCATATAGTACATTAGGCGATAATCAGTTATAAGTTAGCTATTAAGTGTATGTTCGAGCTAACGTGGTTAGTACAAAGGTCAATTTCTCTACTCTAAAATATATGTCTCATGTACCCGATTAAATCTAACCATTTATTTTGAGTGTGATCCCTGTTATTTAATTTTTTATATAAACAATGAATTGTTAGGATTTGCGAGAGACGTTAAGACATCCAATTTGAAAACAGACGAATTGAACCACTAGGACATGACATGCATCCATTGTTTGGTTTCCCATAATACTTTTAAAATCTTCTTTACAAATATAAATAATAAAAATGTACGGTTAATTAGGCATCAATACAAATAACAATCCAAATATCTAAGCCTTCTTTTGAAAACAGTAAACAAACAATAAAAAGAATAATAATCCACAGATTGCAACTGAGTTCAATAATAAAAGCAACTATAATTCTTATCCAAATATATACAAAGATGCTGAATGAATTGATTCACATAACTCATTCAGTCCTTGTTTGAATTCTGTAAACAATTTACCAACACAAAAAGGCTTCATCTACCATGTGCTTTCTTGTCGCTATTCTCAGCATCTCTGTACTTGCCTTGAACTCATATCTAGCTGCTACACTCTAATAAATCCAATATAATTGAAGACAATTTATATTCAATGTGGTCTATTAATAACTCTTTAGCATCAATTTGTCATAATTCGTGCAACCCAAAGCAAACTGCAAACTAGTACAAACAATGTAGAAAGCAGAAACTTATTAAAAATCGTAGTGTAAATAAATCTCCCCTGCAATGCATTTATTCTAAAGTTGACGTTTGCCTCCATGTACATGCGTGTGAAAAATGGAAATATATCTATATACGTAAACACTGAATGCGGCAGATTTCATGCATGAATGCAAGCGTTGTACACTTCATATAGAATCTAGATGTTATATGAAGAATTTATAGCTTTTTACTGTGTATATTGATTGTTTCATTCTTTCTAAGTTTCCTATAACTGGGTCATATGTTTCTTATTTGTATTTTGAGGTTTACTCTTGAAGATTTTACTGTGAGTTTACAGTTTATACTTTATACCATAAGACTGGTAGTTTCTTTTTTGTATTATAAGCATTTCTTGAAGGCTGTGCCTGGAAATTGAATTTTAAAACATTATGTAGTCAGGATGCACCAAATATGTACTTATGTCTGATATACTGTAATCTTAAACATACATGTATACACAAAAGGCATGCAATTGCACACACATAATTGTATCTTTTTATCACATGCAGTTGATTGATCGATTAATGTACCATTTGCTTTAGTTTTTTTTTTTTTTAATTAGGAAAAGAATAAACTAGCTTCATATCCCAACACATAATTCATAAAAGGGAATCAATGTACTAATGCATATGGCTAATTTTAATTAATATGCATGCTGGAAGAAAACAAGAACAGAAAGGGAATCAATGTACTAATATGCATCAGATCTTATATATACATATATATTCCATTCAAATAATAATATGCATGTTAGTTTTAGCTCAGGAATGTGTCAGTCACTTAACTAAAATATCTATACTGCTAGCATAATTTAGAATGTGTCAGTAACACCCAGATGAAATTGCTAGCAAAATATAATATGCAGAATATATATAAATTCAGGCATCAATTTCCATGCTCTCTTATTTGGTTGCTTGTCAAAAAAAATATAGGAAAAAATTCATATCTTCCCATGCATTCTTGTTTATTTGATTCATGTCTTTACACTCACAAAGCACAATATACACAACAAATTCTTTCTGCAAATGCCCTAGAATATTATCATGTTGTAAACATATAATTTATATAAGTTTGGGGGAATACCCACTGTAATCTTGTGAAGAGAGTAAATGAATAATAGTTCAAGAAGGTGTGTAAAAATTGTTGCATTTTTTGTTAATATAAATAATGAAATATTTTTGGACGCCAAGGATATATGAAAAAGATAATACTGATATGTAGACAATTTAAATAAAATTGTAGGCATGATCATTGACAATAATAAAGTTATCTTACATTGCAGTGCTAGTGAAGTAATTGTTGGGTATTGAGAAGTGTGTTCGATTTTAAGATACAAAACCTAATCTTTTGTCCTCTGTTTATGCATATATGAGGTTCACAAGCATTGATAAATTTTATTAATGTCAATATTTGATGTGCAAATGATGAAATCTAAAATATCAAGAACTCTATAGGTTCTGTGTGTTCATATGCCCAAATTTGAACAATTTGGACTTGTACTAAGCTAGCAACTTTACACTATCGGTGTGATCTTAGCTTGCATAATGTCCAATAATGAATTTCTCTTTATATTCACATACAAATAATGTGTGGTCTTCTACGGGGCAACTTGAATAAGTTATAGGATGAAATTCTTTTCATAATTAGAACAATTTTGCACAAACACAAACCTTTTGTCACACTCATGAATTAATTAAAACACCACATATATTTCAACACTTTTGACAATCCACATATCTCAAGATGAGAATATATATGATTATGGCCATGATGATCAAGTAAGAGAATTCAAAGAAAATACAGTTTCAAATTACACACAAGTACTCAATTTTTTTTATTTTTTTCACTTCACCTTAAGTGGATTAGATCCCAGCCTAAGTTCAAGATCAATCTCTTCAACAGGAGCACCTCTAATAATTTGCAGATCTCCTGAACTCTGCTTACTCGAAATCGGATGAAGCACTTCTTGATCATCATCTATTTTTCTCCTCTTTGTATTGTTATTACAAACTATATCATCATCATCATCATGGTCATAGCCTCCATCTCTATCTCTTTTTCCCTTCAAATGACTTCCAAACCCTAGTTTCAATTCCAAACCACTTTGTAGTAGTATAGGCAATGGATTATTGTTCTTCATCAAAGATCTAGGGTTCACCAAGTGAGTCTCTTCAACCCGTTTAGATGAAGTATACAATGAAGGACTACATAATGATGAACCAACGAATCCTAAAATAGGATTAGGGTTAGGTTTAGGGCTAGGGCTAGTTGGGATAGGGCTACCATAGTACTCCAAAGCCCCACCTTCCTCAGTGTATTGCTCGGATACCTCCTCCGATGGGCTACAAGACTGTTTAAGACGTGCACGGTCCCTACGATGCACGTTCATGTGCCCTCCGAGAGCTTGAGCCGATCTAAATTCACGTCTACAAAAGCTACATGAGTAAGACCTTGGAGGCCATACGCAACCTCCTAGCAAAGCTGAATCCTCGGCAAAAGCTTGCTCCTCCCATGATTCTTGATTGAATATGGAAGGAGGAACATGTCTAGTGTTTATTTTCCTCCTTGCCCACATCCAATACTTCGCTTGCTCCATGTTGTTATTGATCATGCACGAACTATATCAAATTCAAATCGAATTTCTTTATTTTGATGAAGATGAAAGTATAAGTTGAGATGAGATTGAAATGAATAAAAGTCCTCAAGGTATTTGTTATGTGGTAGAAGGGAGAATTAAGTAGAGTTATATACGAAGACAAGGCGATATTTGTCATCGTTCATCGGATGACGTACGTATTATTGTAGGTTGGTGAGTGATATAAAAAAGAAATGAAGTATAAACAGTAGAGCAATAACTTTTAAGAACATGCAGTTGGCTGCATTTTGCAGATGCAAGGATCTGACAACTAATTATATCTCAAGTAGCTATGTGTGTATATGTGCCTAGATATATAGGTCTAAAATTAACAACCTTATTTTTGTTGAAGTCCTTTCACTATACTTGTAATTTACCTGATTAGTGTTTCATGCAATGTTCGAGTTTCATGTCATGTCACATGTGCGTATCCTTAATTATTTTTTAGGAGTTTCATGTCTTGTAGGTTACAATATTTCTTGTATACTATTACGATATTTGTATTACTTTTGTGCTATATATGTTACTTTAAAACCAAATGGAATAAAAGAAAGCAAGTATAATTTCTTGTAGAAACAATACTCCGTGGATTGTAATTTGGGTACTCTACAAACGTCCTTTGATCAAGGCCATTTGACGCCAAGAAAGATGAAGCAAGATTTACTTGCAGTTATGCCTACTTGTCTTCTTTCAATGGTAAACATTTGAATTATTTAATATATTGATGTAGCTAGTTAATTAAACATTTACAAATTGTTTTTACTCCCAAGTATGTCTAATGTGTATTTTGTTAAGCAATACAAGCTAGCAGGTTCCTATCAAATAAATATACACTGTCCATCAAAGTATCCCTTAAATGTGGAATTTTCATAACTAGACTGGATAACTCTTAGTTAAATTGATACACGTAATAAAAATGTATACTATCCAATGTCAGCAACTTCGTGTATATATCTTACAACTGTACTAGTACTCATTGACTTAGGATTATTCTGTTAAAACAGCAGAAATAAACATAGAGAACATTTCACCGTCTTCACTTGCTTAAATTCTGTGTTTTTTTTTTCATGTGTGTATTACTTCTATATTCAAACAAGCACTCTGTCGTGTGTGTATTGCTTCTAAATTCTGGGTTTTTATTCTCTGGACCACACATATCATTAGCCAAAAAATAATAATTAATTTTTGTTCTTTGAAATATTCGTGTTTAATTCTGAAAAAGACCTAGTAGACGTGAACATATAGGAAGTAGAAAAACTGAACTGTTCTCAGACACTTTAATGTTTGGACTGTATAAAGCTGAAATATTATTACACAATAAACCTTTGTCAAATAGAAATAACTCATCCTAGATCGGACATATTGACAATAGAGCAACTTGCTATTCAGTCAGAAATACAATAAATTGAAAAGTTATTAAACACAAATTAAATTGGGTAATTTGTCGCTAAACCATGGATGATGAGATTAGAGAATATTTGATGAGGTATTGTACTTGTCGGCATTTTGGACGTCGATATAAATTTGGGTACAATTTGGCGATGATTCTTTTAATTAGATGCAAGAGCGCTTTCAGCAACAGCATGTTCACTTCATTTTTTGCATTGAACAATGAGCATTCGAATTGTGTTTGCCGTTCTATTTCCAAGGGAAAAGAAGCTCTAGTGGCATATATAGCCTCATACGATGTACTATACATCAACTGTATTGTACACAAATCATCCTTTACTGTTGGACTTTCTTCTACGGCTTCAGTTTGAACAAACAAAATTATGCCTTTTTTACTCAATGTAAACGGAAGACATGTGTAGCATTCAATGGGTAATGATTATGTTGCTTGGATTGGCGACTTGAATAGCTAATTAGAGCACATCAACAATTACTTGTTCACTTGAAATATTAGTCATCACACAAACTGACGTGGCTTGTTCAGTTGGTTGTGACTAGTGTTAGATGATTTCATGGCTAGTTCACTGAACAAAACACTGTTTTTTTTTTAATCGGCAAAAACATTGCCGTTTTATTGCAATTAGTTAGAATGGCAAAGATTCACCGTTTTACCCATATTTGCAAGCAAAATGAATGAAACTGCATAGGTTTTGTCGGTTTATTTAATTTTTACAATAAGACGATCGTCTTTGCCATTTTAGTTATTTGTAATTTCTTTTACAAACTAGTTTGGTGGCCGGTTTTGGAGTTATCTTGTTCGTTCAGTATAAAAGAAAGAGAGAGAAGAGAAATGAACAAGTCCATTGTTGATAATGGTCTTACATATATATATTTTAACAGTTACTTATCGTTTTTTTTTAAAAACGTTCTTTCATTACAGCAGATTCACCATGGTCACCAAATGATTTACCATATGGAACAAGAAACAAATAGGGATTTATGAAGTATTGTTAATGAATGTTACAACACTCATTCAGAGTGTATGTAAAGGCATTCAATACGAAACAAAAAGTACTCATGCCGGATTTATCATGACATGTATAAGATATAAAAAAGCCGATGGATGGAATGTTTTCCAGTTGTCTCGAACAACCTATAATTCACGGTACTGGTTCGAATATAATACCAATTTTATTGGTCAAGCGGCTTATGAACTTGGTATATTTGTTTTACACGATTCAGAAGAAATTAAGGCTTGTTTATTTTTGTATTTTTTTATTCATATCATAACAACGTTTTGTTTTCTTTCTTTTTATTTGTCAAAATTGTAGATCAACCTTGGTCGTACATTACCATAGCTAATCAAACATAACCATATGCATAAATTGTTAAACGTACATAACCATAGACAAACATATTAAAATATACATATATAAACATATAGTTGTAGATCAATCATGTTAGTGAGCCCCTTGAAAATGTAGGGCACTAAGATGAATAGTCGAACAATTTTCTCTATGTGCACTCGGCACCAATTGAAGTGACCGTTGTGAGTTTAAAAACTCTAAGGGACAAGTTGATCTTCGTCAAATTCTCCATAATTGTAAAATATAGAATCTTTCAGACAACGTAAAAGTTTAACAATACTTTGTAAACAAAAATTCATAATGTAATGTAAATAATAAAATTACCTTATTGACTAAATGTCACTCAATAGGGAAATGGATGCTTAGAAGCAACATTGATCTTAGGTAGAATGTAAAAATCTTTGGGAGTTTGACCAAACTCGCCAAAATTGATATAAAAATTACTTTGTTCGCCATCAATGCTCCATTATGGCGAAGACCGACTACTGATCAATATTCAACAATTGACGAATGTGGAAAAAATGATGGAAACTCTTACCACTCGGAATGTTAGCAAACTATCAAAACCAATATCTATACCTCTACTATTGCTTCTACTTTCCTTTCTTTCATTTCTTATGAAATTGCTTACTTAAAAGCAATAAAGGAAACAAGAAGTCGGTGATTTGTGTTAGAGAGTACTAGAGCCAATACAAGTAGTATGTGACAGAGTAGGGGTATGCCCTAGGGACAATTATGTAATTATTATATATCTAACTCGATAACCAATCTAGCTTGTTCGAAATAAAATGTATTGTATTATTATAGTTTTAAAATAATACGATATTAATTAAATAATTAATTAATTTACTTAAATGTGTATTTAGTAGAAAATTCTTAAATAGTATGTTTTGTGATAGTAGTTACAATATGTTATGATTATAAGTGATTTATCACAATGAAATAAATACACCGTTTTAATTATTCCATGTCAATGTTTGTCGAAAGTAGATATTGATATATTCGTTGAGACTATAGAGTACATAGCGCTTTCCAGTTGGGTAGTGTATTATTCATGACTACTGGAGGCACTAAGTGTTTATGTACCGATAGTTATTGGATAATTATGAAATGACTCATCTCAATAATTTTCTATCGGTTAATTTAACTAAGGTCAAAAAAAATATCGATGTGAAAAATTACACATTTTTTTGACTTGAGGATACCGCTGATCCTCGATGTGGAAGCTACGCCTTAGTTATATTAAATTATGGCACGACGTCCATCGAATGGCTATAGTTGGATCTAGTGCAAGCATAAAGTGAAATACTTTTCAAGAGAGGATTCATGCCCCCAATTATATAAGTTAGTATCACAGTCTACTTAATCACTCAAAGTCAAAGTCTTTGGCCAGAGCAGTTCGGCTAATAATATTTATTATCATTGAGCAAGCACTTTGTGTTTGGACTGTAAAGTTGAATACGGACATGTCGGAATTTTGAACCTTATCATTCAATAATTCCTAATGCGATATAATTTGACAAAGAGTGTAGGTGAAAATAATTGCCACAATCGGGAAACGCTTAATGAAGTAAAATTAGGTTTTTTTACCAATACCAAGTAAGAGATAAATTAGACCATAATTTCACACCACCTACTAAGTGACGCGTGGACATTATTTTTCGAATTGTTCGATAATAATTACCAACCAAATTTACACTTAAGAGTCACACAACCAAAACGTTGAACACCTCTGCTGCCATCTAATTTAATTAAATTATAGTTGTTATAAATATGAAATATTAATTATAAAATTTTATTTGATACTTTTTTATTAATATTAAATGTATGCATATATATAATAGTTATAAATACACTAATTGATATACAATAATGACCTCTCGCCTTCCTCTTCTCTGCTCTCCGTATTATTCTCTGCGTCTCTGTTGTTCTATCGGTACTTGGTTGGTGGCTTTGATGCCGATCTCGTGTGAGAGAGAGTATATTCTCTCTGGCTCGTTTGTGCGCAATTGCGCCGCCATCTTGGCTGTGACTTCTGGGCCGCTTTCAGTGGTGATTGATGGTCCGTGTTCGATCGAAATTAGGGCTTTTGGTTTGGAATCTTTTAGGGCTCTTTGCCGATCTCGTTTTATTGTGGTCGAACACTGTTTTCTGGTGATATTGCCTGTCTCGGACGAAGGTTTGCAGGTTCGTTTGCCGCCCAGTCGTCGCCTAGTTGAGGCCGGTGCAGTTTCGGAGGTTGCGAACTTTCTAAGAGGGGTGGATGATGGTTCGAAGAGGGATTTCATCACCCAATTCGAACCGTTGCTTTCTTTCTCTGCATCTTGCGAATTGATGCCGTGTGGGGATGTTCCTCTGTTAGTGGGTTTGGTGGTTTGTGGTGTTGTTCATGTGGGTGATGATGTGACTGAAGGGGATTTTATCACCTCTTCCAGTCTAGTTGTTGCGGATTGTGGGGATGAGACTGGTTTTATGGGTTGCGATTTTCCAGCAGGGTGCCTCGATGTATTGCGGTGCGACGCCTTCCCTGATTGGTTGTGGGGCGTCTCGCTGTGTCGTCCCACGTGTTTCTGTGCCTATGGTGGTTTTGTGGTTGCTGCCTTGACCGAAGGGGAGCTCATCGCCTCTTCTGGTCATGGTGATGTGGTTTGCTCGCCTGATTCATATCAGGGGGTTTGCTTTTCTTGTCCTGAGATTGTTGATGTGGATTTAGGTTGCTTTGCTTCTATGTATTGGTCATGGGTCGTTGAACTGAGCGGTTCTGCTTGTCATTAACCCATTGCTTTGTATTGTGAGCATTTTTTGGTTGATTGTCTGGATCTTTCCATCGCTTCGGCGCGGCAGGTGATTGGTCGCTTGCCATGTCAGGTGAGTCTCTCTACTATTCCTTCTTGCTTGGTCGCTGTAGGTGGTTTTACAGCGACTTGTTGGTTTGTGTCTGATGCTTTGTTTATCATGTTTATGAGCCATGACACGCTACGGTGTGTGCTCCCTGACTATGCTGCCCTGTTTTTATTTGGTGGCGTGTCAGGTCCTGTTGGCATTGAACACTCCGTTTGGAGCGGGCGGTGTGGGTCTATCGGTTGGTTTTTTGTTCTGAGTCATAGCGTGGCCTGGACTGTGTCGTTTATGGCTTATATTCGGTTTTATGTATTGGTAGGCCTACTATGGTCTCTGCGGAGATTTTTCCTTGACTGGATCGATTGGCTCGGGCGATATTCCAGCTCTGGTCGCATAGTGACCACTGATTCGGTCCACTATGCGGGCAGTCGGGAATATTGCCAGCTTTTATCGATCCGATCGGGTGATCTCTCTGTAAAGACCATATTGCGAACCTCACCCGTCTCGCGGGGCTGTCTCTCTAGTGACAGGTCGGCTTGGGTTAGGTTCCTACAGCAACGTGGGATGCATATTTTGTGCTCCCCTACATTCTTTCGTCCGGCTCAGCGTGTTCTGGCTTCCCCAGAACCTCCGTCTGTTTGTTGTTCTTCTCTTTGTTCGCTTCCTTATTCTTCTTGTGCGATTTCGATCTGTATTCCGATGCTTAGTTTAGAGGAGATTGCGATCATTAATGATCGTCTATCTCGTCTAACTAAAAACTCGGCTCCTTCTAGATCTCCAGCTAGGCAGACCGGCTCGTTGGAGGCGATCGGAGCTACGGCGGAGTTCGAGCATCGGCTTGGGGTTGCGCATCAGGCTCGGCCAACTCGCCGCAGATCGAGAGGAGCACCGACCATTCTTCGCACTATCCGTACTCGCTCTATAGCGGCGACTGAGCAGATCGATCGATCGGCTCTATCCTCTTTGTATAGTTCCCGAGTTGCGTTTGTTCTGCTTTTCTTGTCTTCTGTTCTTCCTTCCGTTGTTCCTGCTTTCATGTCGAACCTTCTCTTCTAGAATATTCGTGGTATTGGCAATGAAGCTTCTTCTGCTAGGCTTAAGCGTATTGTCCGTAAGCATTCTATTTGCTTGGTGGCTCTTTTTGAACCTTTCATGGGCCCTGGATCGGCTATCAAGGAGGTTCTTTCGCTTGGTTTTGGAGGTGCTTTGGCTAATGTGTCGGGGAAGATTTGGATCCTTTGGTCCAAAGACTGTGTTGTTCGTCCTGTTTTCGACTCGCCCCAGCTTTACTCTATTTTGTGCTCCTCCCCCCTTTTCCCTCATCCGTTCCTTTTTTCGGCGGTGTAAGCGAAGTGTGATCGGTTAGAGAGATTAGCTCTCTGGGATGACATTCTGTCTCTAGCGGATTTGGGATTTGCGTTCTTTGTGGTAGGTGGGGATTTCAATGTTGTCGCAAGTCAGGCCGAAAAAATTGGGGGGTTGGCCGTCGATCGGCAATCGGTTTCTGACTTCAATTCCTTCATTGTGAGTTCCGGTTTAACAGAAATCCATTCCGTGGGTTCTGCTTATACTTGGTCTAACAACCAAGAAGGGCCGCACCGGATTCTTTCCCGCCTGGATAGAATTTTTGGCTCTGCTGAATGGTTTAATCTTCCTTTCTCTTTTTCTACTTCTCATCTTCATCGATCTTGCTCTGATCATGCGCCTCTGGTGTTGCGCTGTTCCTCTCGTTCTTCGTCGGGGCCTTCTTCTTTTCGTTTTCTAAGTATGTGGAGCTCTCACCATGATTTTCTCCGGGTTGTGGAGGAATCGTGGATAGTTCCTATTGATGCTGCTCCCATGGGGGCTTTCTTTCAAAAACTGAAACGTCTTAAGGCTTGTCTAAAGACGTGGAATATTCATGTTTTCAGGAACATTTTCGACCGTGTTCGTGTGGTAGAAGAGTCTCTGATCGTTGCCGAATCTGAATACGACGTGACTCCTTCGGCTGAAAACAGGGCTAATTGGGTTTGTGCCCAATTGGATTTCTCCTCGGAACTTCGTATTGAAAACTCATATCTTCGCCAACTGGCAAGGGTCAAATGGGTTGTTGAAGGTGATGCGAATTCCAAATTTTTCCATTCGTCCATTCGCAAGAAAGCCAACTTGCTTTCTATTCGTGAGATTTTGAGACCGGATCTCTCTGTGGCTTCAACTCCTTCTGAAGTTAGAGAGGTCATTGTATCTCACTTCCAGTCCTACCTGGGTTCTCCCTCCGTGTCTGACCCGGATCTGGACCTCCTTTCCTTCATTCCTCCGCTGGTCCCTTCGGTGGAAAGTGCGGCTTTAGCTTATCCGCCTTCGTCGGATGAGATTCGTGATTGCGTCATTGCTCTTGGCAAGGATAGTGCCTGTGGACCGGATGGTTTCAACGGTTCCTTCTATCGGCGTGCTTGGTCTATCATTCAATCAGACTTTTGTCTGGCTATTCAGCAGTTCTTTTCTGGTTGCATTCTTCCAATTAGCTGGTCATCCACTAATTTGGTTCTCATTCCCAAGAGTGATAATCCTCGGTCTTGCGTGGATTATCCTCCGATCAGCCTCTGTAATTTCTCTAACGAAGTGATTTCTAAGGTATTGGCCAAGCGTTTGTCTCCATACCTGGATCGCATTATTTCCTCCTCTCAGGCCGGCTTTGTTAAAGGACGTTTGATCACTGATAACGTCCTTTTAGCTCAGGAACCGATTTTCCAGATTGACAAGAAAGTAAGAGGTTCTAATATTGTTTTTAAACTTGATATGGAAAAGGACTACGATCGTATGTCGTGGTTTTTCGTCATCAAGGTTCTTCGTGCCTTCGGCTTTCCTGAAACCCTGATCGATTTGGTGTGGAGGCTCATTTCCAACTGTTGGTTCTCTGTTTTCATTAAAGGATCGGCTAATGGTTTTTTCAAGGCAGGTAGAGAGCTTCGGCAAGGTGATCCTCTTTCCCCTTCTCTTTTTGTGATAGCGGCTGAGGCTTTCATTCGAGGGATCCATGTCTTAACGA
Source organism: Allium cepa (assembly GCA_030765085.1). Classification (NCBI taxonomy): domain Eukaryota; kingdom Viridiplantae; phylum Streptophyta; class Magnoliopsida; order Asparagales; family Amaryllidaceae; genus Allium; species Allium cepa. Next base: position 196,411,990 of record CM060943.1, read on the forward strand.
TGTATGGCCAAATTCATCGTTTCGGACTTCCCAGTGGGTGTCCTCTCGTCTCTACCCTTTCCTTTGCGGACGACATTGTCATTTTCTCCAATGGGAATCGAACTTCGGTTCGGCGGTTCATTCGGTTCATCCACCTTTACGAAAGGTGTTCGGGTCAACTGGTCAACTCTTCAAAGAGTTGTTTCGTCCATTCGAAGGACATGGAGCCTGAAAGGGTATCCTGGGTAGAATCGTTTACCGACTTCAGGGTAACGTCTCTTCCTCTTCCTTATTTTGGTATTGCCCTCTACAGAGGTAGGAAACTTAACGCCCTGTTCGACCCTCTGACCGACAAAGTTAGGGGTAAGATCATCCATTGAAATGCGTCGCTTCTGTCCCTTGCTGGTAGATTGGTCCTCATCAAATCTGTTTTAGGCTCTTTGGGCACTCATGTTTTCGCCGCTATGACCCATACTTCTTCTTTTTTTGGTCGTTCCAATCTCTGGCCTCCTTCTTCTTCTGGGGTTCGAAGGTCGACAATCACCGCCATCACTGGGTATCCTGGGATGTTATCTGTCGTCCTAAGATTGAGGGTGGGCTTGGCTTGCGAAATCCGAAGGACATTTGTTCGGCTTTCGCTTGCAAGTTGTAGTACAGGTTTGGTTCTAACGATTCGCTCTGGGCTTCGTTCCTTCACGCCAAATACCAGAGGTTGGCCTCTGGTGGCTTCACAGGATCTCCATCATTCGCTAGTGAAACATGGAAGCATATGCAAACGGTTAAGTTGTTCTCTGATTCTCATGGAGGCCAAACCGGATGGGACGGTGGCCCGTTTTCTATTCATAAGGTCTGGCTCTCTTCTCGTTCTCCCGCCCCCGCTTTTCCCATCTTTTCTTTCGTTTGGGACGCTAGAATCCCCCCTAAAGTGTCTCTTTTCATGTGGCGAATCCTTCATAATGGTTTGCCAGTTGATGCGAACCTTCAGAGGATTGGTATCTGTTTTGTTTCTCGTTGCAGATGCTGCGGCAGCGGTGAAACGGAAACGGTGGACCATTTGCTTTTTTCAAGCTGTACCGCGAGCTTGCTGGAACTACTTCGGAATTTTGATGGGTATTCGTGGTTGCGTTTCCTCGTCGAACGACCTTCTAGGTTCCTGGTGGATCGGTAGAAATGGTAAATCTCTTCGTTCTATCACCTGTCGATTGATTCCTTGTCTGATTTGCTGGCACATCTGGTGTGCGAGGAATAAGGCTATTTTTGAGGAGACGCCAATGGATCCTTTTTCCATTAATCGGCGGGTTAGAAATGATGTTTTCTTGGCGTTTCGAGGTAGACCTTTCAGAGGATCAGTCAACTCTCGTTCTGGTCTCCTTGCGGCCCTGCTTTCAATTTCCTGCTCTCAGCCTTCCTTTAGAACGAGAATTGGTTGATCTCCGGTCTCGAGACTTGTGTCTCTTGCTTGCAGGTCATCTTGTTCCCTTTTTCCCTCATCCCTCCCACCCCACCCCCTCTTTTTTTCTGTATTTCGTTTTCTCCTGCCTTTTGATTTCAGGTTTTGGTATGTTGGTTGGGTTGGAGCTCTTCTTTCTGCTTTAGGATGTTGCTTGGTAGAAGGACATTTGGATCTTTCTCTTGGCTTCCGTTTTTGCTGTTCTTTGGTTGTTGGGCGCTTTGATGGGATTTTTCATGTGAGCTAGACTCTTTCTAGCTGTTGTTGTGCATGGTTGTCTTACGACATCGGCATCGGGCGGTGGTATTGCCGGAGCTCGATGACGATGTTTGATGGGCGGTGGTTTATCCAGAGCTCATCGTCGGTTTTCCTTGCCATCTTCCTTCTTCCGCCGCCGATCTGTCTAGCCTACTTCTGGTGGTTTGGTCTTTTGCTCTTCATTTGTATATTTTGTATGATTTTTGATTGGTGCAGTTGTTCTACTTTGCTTTTGGGTCACCTGTCAGGCTTGTTGACAGCTTTTTGGTGATGGTTAATAAAATTTATTTGATTGAAAAAAAAAATATATATATACAATAATGATGCGCGTTTAAGGATTTAAATATGTTAATTATCGATGGGGCTTGAAATAATTTTGAGGCAATAGGCATGTCAATGGATGCTTTCGGATGTGGATAGTGTTACATCCACATCCGCATTCGAAACCCTTTTCGGATATTGGATATCCTCATTCGTAGATATGGATGGATATGTGATAATTATCCTATTCGCCAATGACCGATCAATTAAGAATTAAAAAAAAAATAGTTTAACATTAAATAATTTCAAGCTCATTGAGTATAAAAGTGTTCAAAATTAACAAATATAATGATAATAAATAGTTTCGAGCAGTTAATAAGCATTAAGTGCATATAATATAAACTATCAACTTAATTAAATAATAAGAGAATATCTTTCACTTCACTAAAATACACATAATTTGAACTGTAATCTTAACGAAAACCGGATGAATAATTTTCGAATGCGGATGTCTTCGTATCCGCATCCGCATCCGCATCCGATTTACTAGATATCAGATATTTTTGCGCATTTTGAATGCGAATGCGGACGGATTTTGGATTTTTCGAGTATACATTGATAGCCCTAGGCACATATGAGGCTTGATGTAAGCTGCTATGATATGGCTAAGGAGTGGTTGACCATTAGATGGCAAAAAAGATGTTAGATTTTGAATTAACGAAGGGAGATTATGTAAGAGAAAAATGAGGATCTATATCCTTATTTTACTCCCTAGGATCTCATTTATTTAGAGGACTCTAACCCTCATTTTTATTTTACTTTTTGCTCTTCCCTACTACAACCATGACGAGCACTCCTTCCTTTTACATCCTCAAAATTTCAAGCTTAAAAAATTTAATCAAGTAATATATGAGTTTTGGTTATGGGCAGTGACTAAATTAAAAAAATGATGATTGTTATGTGAAAATCGACATGATTAATAGGAAGTTATCGTGTTGGAATAGTTGACTTTTAACTAGAGCTGGTAGAATCATCTTAACTAACTCTATGTGGCTGCCCCTTTCGATCTTTTGGATGTCTTATTATCTTTTCCAAAATATGTAATTGTAAAGATAGATAATATTAGAAGAAATTTCCCTTGGAATGGTGACCACTCCTGCTTTATTAACTATCTGGTTAATTTGGCAATGTTTTGCAGATCCAAAGAAGAAAGAGGTCTAGGAATCATAAATCTCCATAATCGCAATGTCTCTTTATTAGAAAAATGGCTCTGAAATTTAATAAAACTAATGAATATTTTATTTGAAAAGAAACGAACCTTAAGTCAAACTAATTTCCAAATGAATCAAAGAATTGATGAGGCACTGATTTATAACCATATATCAATTACTTTACTCATAAGTAATAATAGTCATTCTTTAGAAATTGGTATCATACTCTCAGATTGTATTTTTTGTTCTTCTTCTAAGCCTCCATTATCAATCTTGTAAAATAATAATAATAATAATAAAATTTTCTCTCCCTTAGTTGATGTATACCGTCTTGCGATAATGGAACCATTATTTGGATTCTCTTGTTGCTATTTGTTTTATCACACTATAGCATGATCTTGTGCTTCCGCGTGCATTTGAGTTGATTTATAGTTATTTGCAACAGAAATACCACGAACAAGATCGAAGAAGGGTGATGTGATTCCATATGGGATGATTTTTTTGATGGATAATACTTATTGCATATATTTAACGATTCATCCTACGAATCACACACGTCTTGTTTAATTTGTTTTGCTTGGTCAAAGAATTAGAGGAAAATTTTGGATTAATATATGTATTGGCGTTTGAGGTGATTATAGATTTTCTATGTAAAAGATATCTTTCATAGACAGGCTTTACCATCTCTTGTATGCTTCTCACACACATGCAAGCAAACGCCTTAAATATGCAACATACACAATTATGGCAGTATCGTCTTCAAGAACTGCTTATTACTCCCTACTGACGTATTTAATTCTTTACACATATCTTCTTCCGGTCTCTAGGAAAAGCATATATTGGAGCGAAACATTGTGATTTAATATTCTAGAATTCTGAAATTAAAACTATTTTTTTCCTGTAAATTTGTTTAGGAAGACCAACACTAAAGTTAATAGTTTGGACTTGCTGGTTTTATTCCATTTTCCTCGCTCTGTATATTAATTAAGGTATCCACGTGAAGAGGCATTTACCCTTTATTTGCACTATTAAACCACAAGATTTAATGGTCTAAACTGAATTATTGATATCGGGTATTTTTTAAGTAAATAGGACTAACGAAAAAAACAATATTTGAATTTCAGGCATTAAATCTAGTGATTGAATTGATCCTTACCAAAGTGTAAATCTTTCTTTAATCCATCAATAGAAGAATATCCAAATGGCATGTATCAATTATGAAGACATAAATAATTAATCAACACCTCCATGCTGATAATATGTATTCTATCACGTCAATTTCCCTATACATTAGTTTAATACTGATGTCTAGCCCTACATACATATTCTTAATCAACAAGGCATCGACTGACTTGAATTTTGCCTAAAAGAATGTATAGTATATAACTTAAGCCTCAATCATGTCTCTTAATTTACAAATTTGATAGTGGGGGGCATTAATAAAATGACTATATAGTTAGACTGAAATGCTGATAGTTTGAAAAAACAACGGTCTAATGTTCTGCTAGAATTGATGGCTTACATATATTAACATTCAATCATTCTCTTCGAATTATATTTATGTCTATGTATTGTTGACAAAGCAATATATAACCCAGTAACTTGTGCTAATCTACTTCATCCATACATGAGTTGGTTGCCTGCCTAGCTAACAATGTTATGCGTTGGTTCAGTTTTCAGTTTTCAGCTTTTTATTTTTATTTTGTTTTCTTTCTTTTCAAGGTTGATGCACTAAACAAATCCAAATGTCAACTAATTTTGTAGAACTGACGGTTGTAGTAAATGTATAAGCAATAACTGATCTCCAGCTTTGATTTTCAGGAAAAACATTTTACCAAAACCTACTGTTAAAAAATAATAAATAAAAGAGCAGAAAAGAAAAGAGAAGACATTAGCGAAGAAAAAAAATTTTATGCAACGCAGTAATCACTCTGATATTCTAAGATAAGAACAGTACAGATAACATATACATATAAATAATCCATGCATGATTAAAATATTAGCTGTTAAGCCAGAGGATTAGACAAATTAGTCTGAAGACACTGAAAATAAACAATTAAGTAATCAACTTTCGACCTCACTGAATTAAAAAGACTAGTGTCACTTTCCATTTATTGCAGATTCTCACTGAAATGTCTCCATTCCCCACTTGTTTATAAAGAGAGAAAGATAGAAATACTCTCCAGCACTGAAATGATTATTAATTTCATACGAGTATATAATAATTTCGTTATAGGGACAGATGGTTATGGATTTATTCACATTAATGGACGCATGTACAATTGCGTTTGTGTAGCATGTTACTGGATTGAAACATGCCCGTGAGTCAGTTGTGCACTAGTTAGCTAGTGTCATTGTTACACATTTTCAAATGAACGACTCAAGGAGTGAAACGTGAGAACGTATACCTATTCCATAATACATCCCGATATCAAGAAACGAATGAGCTTTATGATGCCGTGCCGTTGCACTTCAAAAGAGAGACTACCACTACAAAAGAATTACAAATTCCCTATGCTAAAGAAGATGTTGGAAAACAAAAGGCCAACAAAAAAATTCATCTTCGTCTTCCTTACGTCATTGGTTACCGATTGGTTTGATAGTCTGTTGAGAATGAGAATATAGCTGAAGTATGCAGTAAAATATCAATACCGATATAATAAGAGGTCGGGGTACAGTCCATATAACTCTATATACAATAGCCCATTAGTTTATTGTTACATTATAAATACAATGTAACAGTATACCGCTTTGTATCATTCTTTTGAAAGATTATCAGTACAAAATTACATTTCTGCTTGTCTTCAATCTGTACAAAATCCAAATATCAAAATTAATCAAGATCTAATATGGTGTCAGATTAAGAGCATTTAGTATCGAGATTTTGAAAACCCAAGCCCACTGAAACCCATGTTGAGTAACCGGTATCCTAGAAATGGACAAAGACAAATATATCAGAACTCAATTAAATATCTCACAACGGGATTGGTTAAAATATAATAGTAAGTAAACACTCATCAATATAATAACACTTTCTTAACAAGTGCCACAAAACTGGAAAGCCTCTGCTCTCTATCTAACATAGGGTGTTATGAGGAGGAGGTCGGAACTAAAGTTATGGTGAATGAACAAATTATATACTTCTGAGCTTACTTTTACATATACCATTTTATTTCCATTTACTGTTATATTAGGTTCACTAGATTTATAATACTCTCGCCTATATACGTGAATCGTACCCATCTATTAGGTTTTAATCTACTAAGGAGTAGATGAGTACGATTCACGTATATAAGCGAGAGTATTATAAATCAAATGAACCTAATATAACAGTAAATGGAAATAAAACGGTATATGTAGAAGTAAGCTCAGAAGTATATAATTTGTTATATATATATATATATATATATATATATATATATATATATATAGTTATATGTCCAATGATCGAATTGCTCATAGGTACTAGTCATGTTACCTTCCGTATCCTTCTCGTAAAGGACTTCATCGCCTTGTTTCCATGACGTTCTATGACTATATCTATAAAGGACCGCCTTGTAAGGCCTACAATATAGATGTTCCATCGTTTACTAGGAAAATGCAAAACCGTGTCTGCACTAGTCTATACTAATGCTCGACATCCACAATGTACCTCCAAATGCGTACATTGAGAACTATACGTAATCGTTCCGTCTACTCTCTGAATCGCGCCAACAAGGTCTATCCTATATGGAACTCGGTCAGGGATTTTTTATATCTATAAAGAACAGCTTCGTTAGGCCTAGAATACCGATATTCTACTTGGTCTGTCTCTTTTCTCATTGTGGCTATGTCCCCATGCTGCCACCTCTCAACTAATCAAAAGACCTCTAAAGAGTTAAGTGGTCATGCCCTACTGCAAACAATCTAACGTCCAATTGACGGTGCCCCTCATCCAATGTCTCGATAGTGGAAGTATCATTGGATTGTTGGTTTAACTCTAGACTTTTCCGAACTCGTTCTTGGTTTTGATGCTGGCCGATATCTGCATGTGACTATCATTTTGGATTCTTCCCACTAAGCTTACTTGCAAGTACTGGGACATATGAATACCCTGCTCCTAACACCAACCCCTTCGGACTGCCTACAATGGTCCTACCATGCAAACAGCAATCAGGGCTTGCTATTTTGATGGTACACCAACAGACTTGCCTTCGGAGGGCCGCATCACTACACCTACACCAGAGGACCATCCTAGAGTATCCTCATGTCCCGTTGAGTACTTCCTTCTAGGCTTAAATAACTAAGTTGGACGTGTTCTCCATCGTTGAAATCTGTATCAACTGCTTCATTACATTCTTCATCCTTTTGACTGCTCCAAGCGCATCTCACTCTTTTATTTGACCCTAAAGTCTAATCTTTTTAATTTGCGTTTAGTTTACTTTTATTATTCTGTTGGCTACTTATTTGCCCCTAATTAGCATAATCTTGTCCCAGGCCCACCTAACTAATGTGAGACTATCAGTTTCTGACCGAAGGGAATGCTGTTGGTATGTGCCACTTCTATTATCTTGCTTATTAACTTAACTTAAGTCTTAAGTTTATTAAAATAAGTCTCTTCTATTATTTCTATTCTATTGCTTATTAACTTAGTATAAGTCATTTTAAATAAGCCTTTACTATTATCCTTACTATATTGCTTACTAACTTATTCTAAGTCTAAAAATAAGCCTTTACGTTCTTTCTACTTAATTATAACCTATGTTATAATTTTACTTGTAATTGTCACTTTTTATCTTCTTTTATAATCTGCATATTATACAATTACAAGCGTTTCTTTTCTACTCTAGGCCGTCTTCTTTATTATGATATTGAATTTAATTCTCTTATCTTATACACTTTACTTATCATAATAACTATTTTACTTAATTTTATTGTCTATGCAGTAAATGCAGACTTTGATTCATTATCGTTTACAACTTCAGATTTTTCTCTAATAATTAACTTGATTCCTTTAATTCTTTGCTTTATATTCTTCTATTCTAGGAAATAGTCCTATTCTATTTGGTTGGTTATGAGAACCGTACTAAAAATCCATTTTCATATTTTAATACTGAATAATACTATAAACAATAATTCGTAACTGCAAGATATTTCTTTTATTATTTTTGGATAGTATAAAATACAGTGGTTTCTCTATTTTATACTAATTCCTTTTTTCCTTCTTTTATTCTTGCAATTACGTTTATCGTTATCTTTTGAATATTAAACTATAGAAATTTATCCTATTTTCTTAACCAGCCAATTAGTTTTATCACTTACTTTCAAATCAAGTTATTAGATTGTTCTCTAATTTATTGCTCCCGTTTATCATGATTTATTGCATAATTCTTAATTTTGTTGCTTTATTTCAGCTTTTCTTATCATACATCTAATTTCCTAAAATTTAGTATTTTCTTATTTTAATCCATAATTGCGAATTCTCTTCTTGAACTATATTATTCACATAAAAAGAAAATAAAAAGAAGCTAGAATTTAGGCTAAATTATAATTTTAAAATAGATGTAAATAACTGTAAATTTCTTACAATTCAGCATAACTAATTGACAGGATTAATTACTGAAATATGAAATAAAATTATTTAACGGAAATCTAATGATAATATATCATAAACATAAAAGATATATAATTAAATCTACCCACCTGTCATCCTTAGTTTTGCTTATGCTCATCTTGGCTTCATGGTCCTTCTTGATCCCCTTCTTAGGTGCGTAATATTTTAATTTAGAAGATCTCCTTCCTAGAAATATTTTATTGTTAGGGTCCAGCCTTAGGCAATGAACCCAAAGAAATAATTTCTACTTAGGGTCCATCTTCAGGCAATGAACTTATTGGGAGAAAATATGATACTGAGAAAAGAGCTAGGCCTAGTGTTCTATTTATAGGGGAGTTTGGGGATCTCAGGCTGTAACGACCCGGTATTTTCAACCATTCGTCTCCGTACGTGTCGGACTTGAATTGCTCAAAGCAACAGATTCTAAATTTTATATTTGGCAAAACTTAGCATATAAATTAAATAAATCAATCACAGAATCATAGACACAGAGTAACATAACAACAAGCAACGGAATAGATAAAAAGTAGTTCATGAAGCTACTATGTAAACAATAGAGTTTGAAATAAAACACAACAGAATATCTCAAATATAATGTAATCTTAAATACAAACAGAGGACAAGTCTTGACAAACTAACTGAGAAAGCTGGATAGATGAAACAGATCTTCAAGCAAAGCTCCAAAGCTGAGTCTTAAATGCTGTGACACTCAATCTGAACCAAGCATAAAGCAAAACACCAAACACTCGAGTCAAGATTAACATTCTTATATTAATAAATTCAACTCAAGTGAAATGTCAAATGAAATATAAGTAACTTAAAGGATGCTTGGGATTTCCATCCTCTAAGGATGAGTGGAACTATCTACCATGTAGTAATATATGCTATTATGCTATGTCTATGGCAAAGTAAACTATTAAAACAGTGTTAAGGCGTTACCATATACCCCTTAACAAATTTTATATAATGTCGTAGTCTATACAAATACCATAAGCTCTTCTCGCAAGTGGGCTATCAAGGAGCACTCCATAAGTACGACATAAAACAAACTCACAGAAGGCGCGATATGGCATGTGACAAGGCACTCGAGGCAATGCTAGGGTATAAATACCATTTGCATATCCGGATTGGTGATAACGAATAGAAGCTACTACCGTCCACCTCGTGACACACTCTCAAATCAAAGGTGCACCCAATCGAATCATAAAAGCAATAGAGTGGTCTCGAAGAAATGTGTACGATAGGAGGTATGACCTCACTTGGCCCGACGTGGCTCCTGTTTTAGCTACATCAAGCTGACTCACGGGAGTCAGGGCTATGTGAATACCATACAGAATCGTCCTCAAACCATCCTACTTCATTCTGGAGTCTCCACCACTTACACAGTTGTTAAAGTGGTTTTCGTTATTGGTAGAGAGTATGACAATATCAGATCCTGGTCTCTTTAACAACCAAATGCTTATTTCACACCGTGGTCATTTCAATTCAAATAGTTCATATTTCATATCAAAATCCTATTCATTTCAAGACCATATCAATTTGATATCATTTTCACTTTAAATAATACTCATTTCCCAAAATCGTAACACTTAAATTGTAGCACTTTCGAAATCATAGCACTTTTACAGTCATAACACTATTGAAATCATAACACTATTGAAATCATAGCACTTCCAAAATCATAATGGTATCCACCTAAATAGTTTAGATGTTGAAAATATTATATATATATATATATATATATATTAAAATAGTTATAAATTAAAATAGTATATATATTAAAATAGTTATAAATTAAAATATTATATATTAAAATAGCTATAAATTAAAATAGTATATATATTAAAATAATTTATATTAAAATAGTTTATATATTAAAAAACTTTATCTAATAAAAATAGTTTCCACCAATTTCATAAATCGATTCAAATCAGCTAAAATTCCGAAATTCAATTTAAATCAATTTTAGTTTAACCATTTCAGTTTAAAAGGTTAAAGATTCAAGTTTAAATATTCAACATTTATAATATAATTTCATTAATATTTTAACATTTAACTTTAATTCTATTCAAATTGGAAAGTATTAACCTAATCATTTCAATAACAATTTATTATATCCCAATTTACAAATTTAAATCAATATCAAATATTCAATCTCAATTTTATTTAAAATTTGAGAATTTTCATTTTATCACTTTTTATCAAATCAAGTTATAAATCATATTTTCAAAATCTCAAAATCAGTGAGTTCAAATAAATTCTTGTTTAAATTCAATTATTAACCAATTAAATTTCAAATCAATTTTACTTTATTTTCCTAACCTTTATTTATTAAAGTTAAAAAATATATTTGTAAAATATTAATATAATTTAAATAAATACTTAAACATATTATAAACCAATTAAATTAAATTTATTAAACCGAAACTTATTTTATATATTTTTAAGAAAATAAAATTTTAAGAGAAATCTTAAAATTTATGATTTCAGAACTAACTTATAAATTTAAAATTTTCAAAACATATAATTTTTAAAAATCTACAATTCAGACATATATAAAAATAACATATATATACATATATATTATATTTTAAAAATCAATATTTATTAAAAACCATACATTTCCTTTCAAAACTTTGGAAATCATTTTCAAAATATAGGCCAACGGTGTCCGTATATAATTTTCTATCCTATGGTCAAGTGGTACCGATATTATCATTTCAATCCGCAAGTTAAATATCTATGGGTATGTATAATTTCAGCCCGCGATCCCAAAATTCAAAATTAACGAAAATCCCTTCGATTTATAATTTCAACCCATAATGATTTCCCCCTATTCTACAAGATTATTCGGGTATGTATCCTTTCAGCCCAATGAGAATTCTAAATTAATAGGGAACTTACAGAGTGAGAACAAATATGACAATAATATAACAGATCAACAACATGCATATGTCATCAGTGAAAAATTTAAATATACTATATATACAACAGGAACAGTTACAATAAAGGTCATGTCATATATAGCAATTATATATTTAGAAGTTCACGTTTAACATCATATTTCAATTGTCATTTCAATGTGAATTAAGTTTATTGATTATAAGGATGTTAATCGTGAGTGATTTCTCACCTTTGAGGCTAGAGAAACAACAGGAATGAGTGGAAACGGATAAGGATACACACATGGATACAAATAGAATACACGGAACAACAAAAAGCTAGGAATTGCTGTGGCAAATTCGATATTGAAAATGTAAGTCAAGATGGCAGGAGATCGATGAAACAAGATATAGTACATATATATAAATTTTAAAAATCAATTTAAAACATTATTAAAATAAAAATATTTATTTTCAAATCAATATTGAATCCTAGCACAATAAAAATATCTATATATTTGAAAATAAATTCACATATACCAACATATACACAAATGTAATTAGACATATATACAAACTTACATACATATTATATTTTAATATATATATATATATATATATATATATATATATATATCATAAAAGTCAATATCAACTTATTTTATTAAATATACGTATAAACTTAGACAGTTATATATATATATATACAGTTATATAAACTTACATATACAACAACCAGATCATATACAACTTTATATATATACACACATACAATTTAAAATCAATATTATTATAAACCTATATACATATATACTTTGAAATCAACAATATATATATATATATATAACAAATATAAGCTGATATATATAAACTTACTTAAATATATATACTTTTATATACTTTAGCACCTAAAGTAAGATAGAAAGCTTCAGATATTACTGTATATGTAGACTTAGATTGTTATATATATATATATATATATATATATATATATATATATGTATATTTAAAATAAACTAAGGAACAAATAACACATATCTTTCTTTCTCCCTTTTTTTCAAAATATATGTACATTACATATATAAAATTGGCATATTCTTTAGCATTAATAAACTAAAATATTATAAATTAAATAACCTACATAAGCTCACATATAAGATGATAGATTATTACGACTTACAAATATAAAGAGCCGATTACAAACACACACACACATATATAAGCTATTATAAACTGACAGATTATAAACGTATATAAACTAACATATATATACTTTATATATCTAACATATTATTTTAAATACTACCGGCATAAACTTTATATCTACCAACATATATATAAGTGTGTATTACAACATATATTAGATTTAACTATATATATAGACACACGCCCACGTCCACTTTATATAAACATACACTGTTATATATGTAGATTCAAAAGGAAGGAGGAGAGAAGTTGTTCAGCTGACAGGTGGAGTGCCTGGCTGCACACGTGTGGAAGAAGACATGGCCGCATGGGCGATGCGGGTACTCTATTTTCGAAGTGGTGAGGCAAGCTCTGAGTTGTGTGGTCAGAGGAAAGAGGAACGGATATAGAGGTGTGCTCGGCAAGCTTAAGAGGTGGAGGAAGGAGAATGGAAGCCGAAAAAGTGGAGTGGAGAGGCTGACGGTCTCGGCCATGTCGGGCTTGGAGGGTGCTCGCATGGTTCGGATCTTGAACTTGTGGTGGCGGGTGAGGATGCATATGAAAGTGGTGGTTCGGTGGAAGCACGAGTAGGGAAGGGTTTTAAAATGGGGAGGTCTGTGTGAGGAGATGAGATGACAAGGGTGTGGTTATGTTCTGGGGTGGAAGCTTCGGTCGCTAAAGTGGGAAGAAGGAAAGGCGATGACTTGCGAGGTCGTTTGGTGATGGAGTTTTTGAAGAGGAAGCGGATGTAGAGACGGTGCTAGGTGGGCATGGGGCTAGCTGCATGCACTAGTGGGATGGGCTATGGTGGGGGGAGGGAGAGACTAGAGCATGAAAGCAACAACAAAGGGAAAAAAAATATGAACAGATTTGATGAGGAAGACGCATGAGCAGTTTCTAAAGTAGAAATATATAGGAATGAAATCATGTTATATATACTTTTTTTGACAGAACGAAAGTGAATAAAAAAGGACCAACCAGAACAAATATTGAAACAGTAAGAAAAGAAACAGTCACGTCTGCTAAATTAAGGAATAATAAAAGCCGGCAGCTAGTTACTTTACTTGATAGACCAACGAAAGGACACAGAATGCCCAAAAGATCCAGATGAAGAATCGATAGGACGAACCGTTACGCCGATTCATCATGTATCGGACATCAAAATGCACAATTGAATATACTGCAAAGATCAACGTAACGATACGAATAAAATGGTACACTGATGTCAGTGATATGACCTACCTATCAAAATTTGATATTTCGCTACCGAACTGTTTCAAATTCGCTAAAAATAAGATAAACGAAGCTAGAGAAATCCAAATTTGATGAAATGAAAGATGACATCTCAGTCAAAAGACATTAAACATTTTTATTATATAAAAATATTTAGATTTCAAAAACACTTTATTTTCATCCATTCAATTGACTTTAAGTTGAAATTGAAAATTACAAAGTAGAATTAACTTTCATATTTTCTGATGAAAATTTACCATTTGCTATGTTTAAATAAACCAAATTTTATTTCCAAATTCAACTATTTAAAATTTCATAAAAATTCAGTTAATTACATTATAAAAATTGTTAAAATTTATCGTTCGTTACATAGGCCGTTGTATTCTTGGATTGAATCTGGAGCTACCACGTCGCTGGGTCGTTTGGAGCCAACAGACTAATCAACATAAGGCTTGGATTGCGCGAAAATCAATTTTTACATCACTCGGCACGTACCTGGATGAATCATCGTCCAGGTAGCAAGGCAGGTCGACCATGTTCCGACAATTTCGAGGCCATATTCTGACAATTTCAAAAATGTTTATTTTCATTATTCATCATTATTTGCTTCATTTTAATTATATAAAATGCGGGGTGTTACAAACTCATCGGATAAGATATCATCATTGGATGTGCTCATCAGAGATCTTTGATCTTTTCATTTAAGATTTTCGAATTAGCTTGCAAATTCAACAAAGAAGTCAAGTGCCCAATCAGAATTCATCAATTCGGACACAATAAGACTTTTCATCAAATCAAGCAAAGAAGCAATAAAAAAATCAGAAAATAGATCAAGAAGGCAAGAAAATCATCATAAAAAACATCAAGAAAGTAAATGCCCCACCAGTAAACTTATCAGAACAAAATCATCATTTAAGTCTCTTTGGTCGCATCAAACCTATTTTGTGATCATTTCTTGCTAACCGAGTCTCTCATTAATCAAGATTGTTTCCATCGTTTCATGTCATTCACATTTCTGAATCACCAAAGTCATCTAACATCACTCTATCATCATAGCTAAAGGTGATCAAAACTCAGGCACTTCATACAACACACATAACTCAAACTTGCAAAGCGCGTCAACAACCGAAGAAATGATCAAGACTGACGCCAACCCTTAAATCCAATTGATCACAGCCCATCACGATGAAAATAATTATTTTCTTTAAAAGATGCAAGTTGAAACAACAGTTATGAGATATGGACTTGAAGGCTTTATGCTTGAAAATTATCTATGCCTCCAAGCTTCATCACTGATCAAGAAAATTAGGTTGTCAGAAGTACAAAATCCACAACGTATCAAAGACAAGATAGCCTACTAAGTTCATGGCTACTATCCTCAATCAGCACAAATCTGTTACCATAGATAATACGATGCAAGTAATCCAACGAGATTTAGACAACTACGGAGTAGATCTTTAATTCTCCGACAGCTGCCAAGATAATATACTATAAGTGGAAAATGCAAAATATCAGAAAAGACAATTTATCCATAAGAGAATTTATGTCAAAAAGGAAAACAATATGCGATTTACTTGTAGCTGCGGGCCATAGGATTGTAGGATCGATTTCACCCTAGAGGGGGGGTGAATAGGGTGATAGTGTAAATTATAAAAACTTAATTGCAGAAGCTAATTAATATTAACACGGATCACAGAATAGCAGGACAGATATAGCAGAATATAAATAACAGAACAGAACAACACAGAATTTACCCAGCTTCGGCAAAACCCTGCCTACGTGCTGCCCCCAAGGTTTCTACTAGAAATTAGATAGTCCCTCGCTTACACACGTAAACTCGCTATACCCGCTATTGACTAATCTAACTCTACGCTCAAAACCTTGACCACAACTCAAGTACCGAGTTGCAAATTCCCAAACTACACACCGTAGTTTGCACCCTAGTCACACGACTAGAAAATTAAAACGGTTTAAAAAGAAAATACAATTAAAAACGATTATAAAACAAAATAACCCTAATTAAAAACCCTTATATAAAAAAAACAAAGAATTCTCCCTTTTAAAACAATAGGCCGGCCTCTTTTATATTCTAGCCCGTCTCTTTTCTTTATGTTAATGGCGGCTTTTCTTCCTCTCGTTCCTCCTGATTAAAAACTAGGGCTTCTGTGAATTTTGGGGCTTTTGCTCCTTGATCCAATTTAGGGTTATTCTAAAAGCCGACGTTATGTTGATCGATTCAGTGAGTATTTGCGTTTAGCCTTGATCGATCGTACCCCTTGTTGCTCACTTCGGCTGCTTCGTTGATCAAGTTCGTCCCTTCTTCGGTATGTAATTTTATGCTTTTGTTTTTGCTGGTTTTATGCTTGGTTGAACTCGATGATAAAATTTGCCGATGATGATTTTCTTATATAGGGTTCGTAACCCTAGATTTGCGTTCGTATAATTATTTTTGAATTTGTCAACTGATTATTTTGGCCATTGATTTTCGCTTGTATGTTCATGATGATTTCTGACTTGTTCAATTCGAATATATTTGATTTCTTGGCATTCACGGCTTTGTATTTACTGCTCCGTGAATTTCTTGTTTTGAGTCACGGCTTCGAATTGATTTTGGTTGATACTGCATTCGAACATGATGTTGATTTTCGTTTATCACTGTGACTTTCGCTTCTGGTCATCTTCTATGACCGATGGCATTTTGGTTTATCACTAGTGCCTTCAGTAGCTTCACAGTTGTATTCATGTTTAGTTTAGTCGTACACTTGGTCATGTTGCTTGAGTGACTTCCATTGGTGCATTTTCCTTACTGACTTGATTCACTGCATGTTTTGAGCTTCAACTGTGCTCGAGCTCTGTCCATAGTTGTTCAGTTTACAAGATGCTCCACTTGATCATGTACTTTGTTCTTTGCTGCCTCTATTATGTATGCATTTGCATACTGCTGTTGTTTGAATATTGTTGGATGCCATCTTCATGTACTCGATATTGTGGCATGTGGTCTTTGTATTTGCTGGCTTGAATCTCTGCATCCATGTTCTTCACTGTTTCCATCATTTGACTTGTCTGGTCTGGTCTTGAGTGTGCTATTGAGATACATGCATTGATGTAAACTTGTGTATCTTGTAGCTTTCATGTTTGCTGTATCACTTACAAATATTGATGCATTTGTTTGTTGCAATTGGGTTGGTCTGCACTGCTCGTTGTAGCTGAACTTGTGGACATGTTGCCTGGTTTTGTGGCACTGCTTATAGTCTTGTGGCATGTTTGTGGCTGTGCTTGCATTGACATGTTGTGGCCTGTACTTGTATGCATCATATATGCACTGTGCACTAACTTGAGTCTGGTTCTTCACTTGGAATTGCACTTCCTGTTGCTGTGCACTTCTGTTTGCTGTCATGTTCTTGACCATTATCACTGTTGACTGCTGACTTCATTTGGTTGTTGCATTTATGAATTTCATTTTATAATCTGTAGCATGGCACTGCGACTCGAGTTTTCACTGTCATGTTGTTTGCAGCTGTGCTTCATTTGGCACTGTTTACTTGATGCTGCATCACTTATAGCTTTGATCATGTTTCTGTCATGTTTGAACATAGTTGCATTATGTTGGTGTTGTACACTGTCATGTTGAATTCACTGATGTATCACTGGTATACTTCACTGTGTTGATTGTTGTGCACTTGCTTGACTAAACTACTCTGGTCTTTCATGATGTATTTGCTGTGGCATTTTGTGGTCTGCACTGAGCACTTGAACTTGTATCTGTGCACATTGTTCTATGCACTGTTCTTGTATTACTTGGGTTACTTGTATGCACTGCATATTTGGATTGCACCTTTTCTGGTTGGTCTGGCCATTGTAGCTGTATTTACGTACTTGTTCAGTTACATTGCTGTCGTAGATGTTGCACTGTATCACCACTGTTCTTTGCATTTGTACATATGAATGTGCTCGAGCTCTTTGCATACTTCATGACTGCCTTGTGTTGAACCCAGTTTTAAAAACTCGGGTTTGACCTTGTGCTGAAGTTGTGATATTTATATTATTGCACGTGAGTTGAACCCGGCTTTTTATTTGGGTTTGACCTGTGCTCACCTGTCCCTGTAAATCAATCAAGTGTATATATCGGTGTGCACGGCCTTGTGGCATATACAGTAATATACTGTGTATGTCACAAGTTGTTCGTGTATGATGAATTCAAATTTAAATTATGACGAACAACCCAAATAACTGAGGCAAATAATATTTTCAAAATCATCTTTTATTTTTGAATTGCAAAAATATTTCTTTTTCAATTTTACTGCGTTAGTGTATATTTTTGCAGATTGCTCAGATGCTGGATTCAAACTTGAATGCAGTTGAAGATAAATACGAGTGTGAGTGATATGTAGTGAGGTGCTGATGTAAAATAGTGATGTAATTGAAATTGTATCAAAGTTGTATAGTGAATAGTGAGAGCTTGAATTTGTATACTATTCAAAATTGTAATAAATATTTATTTGAATAAAATATTCATTTGAATTCAAAAACTGTGTTATTTATTTTTATTCAGCAAATATTTATTTATTCTGTGAAAATTAAAATAGAATAGTATATTAACAAATACATTTAAATGAATGTATATATGTTTATTATCATCAAACAAAAATCATATAAGCGCATATTTAACAATCTCCCCCTTTTGATGATAACAAACATATATTTAAGATTTTGAATATATTAAATGTATTTGATAATTTCAATTGCTCCCCCTATTTGAATACTTCCTCTCTATACGATACTCCCCCTACATATATGACTCCCCCTACATATATGCATACAAATAAAATGTGCAAATGAGCCTAGATGTATATTGAAAACTTGTTTGACCTTTTTTCTCCTTTTCTTTACAAAATCTTAACTTTTCTCTCCCCCTTTTGTTATCAGCAAAAGAATAATAGTGTTAGAGAAAATAGAGATAAAGTGATCGATATTAATCCAACATTAAAACCCAATTGAATATAAATATAAAATTTCAATAAAAAATCAAACAAAAATCATAAATATTTTATTAGGTGCATATTCCACTTTTAGAATGATGGAAATGATGTCATCATATAAAACCATACAATTATGTCTATTTGTGGTATACTTATATCAGGAATTTGAATATCTACTAACCATGCATAACCGTTAGGACTTTTAAATGAGATTAGTAGTATTCCAATTTTATTTTAAAAAAAAATGAATTCAAGTATCTTCTAACCACGCATAACCATGAGGACTTTTAAATGGGATTAGAATCAACTTGTTTATTTTAAAAATCAACTTTTGATATGCGTTCCATACATGCATAACCGTGAGGACTTTTAAATGAGCATGGAAGCACATAACAAATTCCAAGTAATTCACCCATGCATAACCGTGAGGACTTTTAAATGAGAGTGAATACTTTGGTATTTATTATTATTATTATTACCTTTTTTTTAAAAAAAAATGTGAAAAACGAAAAAACGAACGATTCCTGTTTAAAGTACCACATATTGACAAACTATATAGAATTTTGATGAGTGATGGTCGTTAGAAATATGATAGATATAGAGATGGTCAGGGAATTTTTACCAACAAAATTTTTTATAACTCTCGTTTAAATTTCTAAAGAAATTTACTAATTATACCGTCTTGAGTTATAATATTTGATCAATATCAACACTCATCTTATTTTCAATCACTATATATCTTTTCGATAATTATTAGGGGGTCAGATTAGTTAATATAGTTATTTGAAATCAATTTCAAAAATAGTTGTAAAATCAAGTTTTCTTAAATAACTAATCTGATACAAGGTCAAAACTAATTTTCTAGAAAGGGTTTCATAAGAAAATTTTCTGCTATAAAAAATAATTTCAAATGAAAAATATGCAGACATTTTCTTTGAAAAACGATGCAGCAAATGAATGTGTCAAAAATTAATCACGTTCCACTAGTAATTTTTCTATCAACCATATTACTAGTGTAATCTGCATCTGAATTTAAATTTCACTCAAAATTCACTCGTTGAATGTCAAAGACCAGATTAAGAAATTTCAACAAATTTTCTCATGATTATTATCAACAAATTTTAAATGAAATTCTCTTGGATTTGAAATGAAAACCGTGTCAACAATCAAACATATATTAAAGTGTCAATTTTAGAAGCCATCAAACATTATTTTTATTTCAAAGCAATTTCTTAAAAGTTTCAACAATTTCAAAAAAAATTAAAATCCTTTTTACAATTTTTAAAATAGAATTCATTAGGATTTTAAATCGAGGCCGTGTCAAAACATGAATATAGATTTAGCCAACAATATTATTATCCAATCAAAACACTATTTTTCTCTCAAACTTATATATCAAGTAATTCTAGAGAATTTTATAGTGTTTTTGGCATAAGAATATAAATGGCTAACAATTTTGAATAAAGTCAGAATCAAAATCATCATTAAATCATCATCATATCATCATCGCATAATTGGCTGATTTTATTCAGAAAATGGTACAGATTATCACATTTAATATATCGTACAAATAAATATACCTTTACCTGTCTTTACCTTTACGATATTTCTCGTCGTTGTCCATTGTGATTCTGTCACCCTTATACTAGGCTAAGGAACTTTGCTTTGTCGCCCATTGTGTTTCTGGAACAGCCAAAATCCAGAGAACGCTATTGTTGTTCCTTAGCCTGCCACCACACCTACACGGGAGAAGATTTATGTGACCTATTTGTTTTTATAGGTCCATGATTGTTAGTGGCAGAATAATTATAAGAATAATTTTGTGGAGACCCAAAACTATTTATAATTGTTCCCTTCGGCACCCAAATTCGTTTAACTTTAAGAGATTTTATATTTGTGCCTTTTGGAACCCAAATTGGAATTGTTTTCACGTGTTTGGGTCTATACCAACAATTATTTTGATTGTGTCCATATTTTCTACAAATTGTGCACATAGAATTGACTTGATTAATATTGCTTTCAACAATTTTCGATTTATTATATCCAAGTCCTTGTCTATCCGTATTACCAGTTTGCTTTCCTAATAGCATATTCAACGATTTTTCACTTTTTGAAAATTTATCTAAAGTCGTTGACAATTGTTGGACTTGTGTTTTGAGAGATTCATTTTCGTTTAACAACTGTGTGCACTTTTTAATAGAATTCTCTCTCCTAGTATTTTCATTCTCCTTTAAAATCAGAATTTCATTTTCAAGCGATTTTATTTTAATTTCTGATTTTTTAATTTCTTCATCAAATGTTGGACACTTATCACACTTAGGAATTCTACATTGATAGTTCTTAACTAATCGATCAAGTTGTTTATTGCATTCTATCAAAGTATCCTTTTGAGATTCAAGTTTAGCATATTTTTCCCTAAGTCGTTCATAACAGCCATTTACTTCATGGAAATAAATTAGTAATTCAGAATGAGTGAGTTTTGATACCTCGCTTGGCTCGTCGTCATCACTGTCTGTAACTTCACCATGAAGACACATATTTGCTTTTTCACTCTCACTCTCGGTGTTATCACTTTCATCTTCGTCAGTTTCATCCCAAGTAGCCGCAAAGCTTTTCTTCTTTAGTTTCTTTCCTTGATTTGATCGTTTTTGAGGACATTGTGGCTTGATATGGCCGGGTTTGTTGCATTTGTAACAGATGATTTTCTGATCTTCTGGGTTGTCTAGTGCTTTGCCTATTCTGTTTTTCAATTCATGATTTCGAGCTGGATTTCCGTATTTGCGATTCCACTTTTTGAATTTCTTTATTAGTAGCGCTAGCTCTGCTGCTCCATCATCATCGTCATCATTCTCATCATCACTTTCAGTTGTTCCTTTGAGAGCTATTGATTTCTTTCGAGTATCTCCACCTTCACGCTCTTCCTTGAATTTCATTTCTAGCTCATAAGTGGTGAGATTTCCGATGAGTTCTTCGACTTTGAGTTGTTTTAAATCTTTCGATTCTTGAATGGCAGTTACTTTTGCTTCAAAGCTTCGTGGAAGGACTCTGAGGATTTTACGTACTATTTCCAATTCGGTGTATGTTTTTCCGAGAGCTTTTGATTTGTATACGATGTTGGAAAGTCGTCCGTACATCTCTTTGACATTTTCTTCTTTCGCCATTGTAAAGTTCTCGTATTCGCTGCTTAGCATGGCAAGGCGAGATTCTTTGACTTGAGATGTTCCTTCGTGAGTTACTTCTAATATGTGCCATATTTCCTGCGCAGTTAGACAATGTGAGACACGATTAAATTCAAATTGATCTAATGAACAGATAATAGAATTCATAGCTTTGGCATTAGTATTCTGTAATTTATTTTCTAGTTCTGTCCATTGTTCCTTTGGTTTCTCTATTTCCTGATCATCTACAGTTATAGTTGGTATTCTATAACCTGTCTCAACAATATCCCAAGCGTCAATGGTTTTCAAAAAAAATTTCATCCTATTTTTTCAAAAAGCATATTCATCATTGAACATTGGTGGTCTAACTATGGATTGACCTTCTGCAAAAGCATTATTAAAAGAAGCCATTTTAAAAATTCGAATTTTTAAAACAAAAACCGATTTTTGAAACACGAATTTTTAAAACAAAAATTGATTTTTGAAACACGAATTTTTAAATTAAAAATTGGTTTTTGTAAAATCAAAATTTTTAAACAAAAATGGCTTTTGTTCCTAGCTCTGATACCACTTGTAGGATCGATTTCACCCTAGAGGGGGGGTGAATAGGGTGATAGTGTAAATTATAAAAACTTAATTGCAGAAGCTAATTAATATTAACACGGATCGTAGAATAGCAGGACAGATATAGCAGAATATAAATAACAGAACAGAACAACACAGAATTTACCCAGCTTTGGCAAAACCCTGCCTACGTGCTGCCCCCAAGGTTTCTACTAGAAATTAGATAGTCCCTCGCTTACACACGTAAACTCGCTATACCCGCTATTGACTAATCTAACTCTACGCTCAAAACCTTGACCACAACTCAACTACCGAGTTGCAAATTCCCAAACTACACACCGTAGTTTGCACCCTAGTCACACGACTAGAAAATTAAAACGGTTTAAAAAGAAAATACAATTAAAAACGATTATAAAACAAAATAACCCTAATTAAAAACCCTTATATAAAAAAAACAAAGAATTCTCCCTTTTAAAACAATAGGCCGGCCTCTTTTATATTCTAGCCCGTCTCTTTTCTTTATGTTAATGGCGGCTTTTCTTTCTCTCGTTCCTCCTGATTAAAAACTAGGGCTTCTGTGAATTTTGGGGCTTTTGCTCCTTGATCCAATTTAGGGTTATTCTAAAAGCCGACGTTATGTTGATCGATTCAGTGAGTATTTGCGTTTAGCCTTGATCGATCGTACCCCTTGTTGCTCACTTCGGCTGCTTCGTTGATCAAGTTCGTCCCTTCTTCGGTATGTAATTTTATGCTTTTGTTTTTGCTGGTTTTATGCTTGGTTGAACTCGATGATAAATTTTGCCGATGATGATTTTCTTATATAGGGTTCGTAACCCTAGATTTGCGTTCGTATAATTATTTTTGAATTTGTCAACTGATTATTTTGGCCATTGATTTTCGCTTGTATGTTCATGATGATTTCTGACTTGTTCAATTCGAATATATTTGATTTCTTGGCATTCACGGCTTTGTATTTACTGCTCCGTGAATTTCTTGTTTTGAGTCACGGCTTCGAATTGATTTTGGTTGATACTGCATTCGAACATGATGTTGATTTTCGTTTATCACTGTGACTTTCGCTTCTGGTCATCTTCTATGACCGATGGCATTTTGGTTTATCACTAGTGCCTTCAGTAGCTTCACAGTTGTATTCATGTTTAGTTTAGTCGTACACTTGGTCATGTTGCTTGAGTGACTTCCATTGGTGCATTTTCCTTACTGACTTGATTCACTGCATGTTTTGAGCTTCAACTGTGCTCGAGCTCTGTCCATAGTTGTTCAGTTTACAAGATGCTCCACTTGATCATGTACTTTGTTCTTTGCTGCCTCTATTATGTATGCATTTGCATACTGCTGTTGTTTGAATATTGTTGGATGCCATCTTCATGTACTCGATATTGTGGCATGTGGTCTTTGTATTTGCTGGCTTGAATCTCTGCATCCATGTTCTTCACTGTTTCCATCATTTGACTTGTCTGGTCTGGTCTTGAGTGTGCTATTGAGATACATGCATTGATGTAAACTTGTGTATCTTGTAGCTTTCATGTTTGCTGTATCACTTACAAATATTGATGCATTTGTTTGTTGCAATTGGGTTGGTCTGCACTGCTCGTTGTAGCTGAACTTGTGGACATGTTGCCTGGTTTTGTGGCACTGCTTATAGTCTTGTGGCATGTTTGTGGCTGTGCTTGCATTGACATGTTGTGGCCTGTACTTGTATGCATCATATATGCACTGTGCACTAACTTGAGTCTGGTTCTTCACTTGGAATTGCACTTCCTGTTGCTGTGCACTTCTGTTTGCTGTCATGTTCTTGACCATTATCACTGTTGACTGCTGACTTCATTTGGTTGTTGCATTTATGAATTTCATTTTATAATCTGTAGCATGGCACTGCGACTCGAGTTTTCACTGTCATGTTGTTTGCAGCTGTGCTTCATTTGGCACTGTTTACTTGATGCTGCATCACTTATAGCTTTGATCATGTTTCTGTCATGTTTGAACATAGTTGCATTATGTTGGTGTTGTACACTGTCATGTTGAATTCACTGATGTATCACTGGTATACTTCACTGTGTTGATTGTTGTGCACTTGCTTGACTAAACTACTCTGGTCTTTCATGATGTATTTGCTGTGGCATTTTGTGGTCTGCACTGAGCACTTGAACTTGTATCTGTGCACATTGTTCTATGCACTGTTCTTGTATTACTTGGGTTACTTGTATGCACTGCATATTTGGATTGCACCTTTTCTGGTTGGTCTGGCCATTGTAGCTGTATTTACGTACTTGTTCAGTTACATTGCTGTCGTAGATGTTGCACTGTATCACCACTGTTCTTTGCATTTGTACATATGAATGTGCTCGAGCTCTTTGCATACTTCATGACTGCCTTGTGTTGAACCCAGTTTTAAAAACTCGGGTTTGACCTTGTGCTGAAGTTGTGATATTTATATTATTGCACGTGAGTTGAACCCGGCTTTTTATTTGGGTTTGACCTGTGCTCACCTGTCCCTGTAAATCAATCAAGTGTATATATCGGTGTGCACGGCCTTGTGGCATATACAGTAATATACTGTGTATGTCACAAGTTGTTCGTGTATGATGAATTCAAATTTAAATTATAACGAACAACCCAAATAACTGAGGCAAATAATATTTTCAAAATCATCTTTTATTTTTGAATTGCAAAAATATTTCTTTTTCAATTTTACTGCGTTAGTGTATATTTTTGCAGATTGCTCAGATGCTGGATTCAAACTTGAATGCAGTTGAAGATAAATACGAGTGTGAGTGATATGTAGTGAGGTGCTGATGTAAAATAGTGATGTAATTGAAATTGTATCAAAGTTGTATAGTGAATAGTGAGAGCTTGAATTTGTATACTATTCAAAATTGTAATAAATATTTATTTGAATAAAATATTCATTTGAATTCAAAAACTGTGTTATTTATTTTTATTCAGCAAATATTTATTTATTCTGTGAAAATTAAAATAGAATAGTATATTAACAAATACATTTAAATGAATGTATATATGTTTATTATCGTCAAACAAAAATCATATAAGCGCATATTTAACAAGGATATCACATACTAAACAAGTGTTGACCATATTAAGTGGTCTAAATGATGAATATGAAGTAGTTGTGGCTGTAATGGCCTCTAACGAAACATTGTCATATATACAATATGTACATTTAACACTTCTTGCACATGAAGGAAGATTATATCAAACGAAATTACTGGACACTGACTTATCCATCAATTATAAAGCAAACTCAAAGAATAAGGGACAAGAATACAACAGAACAAATCAATAGTATCAAAAAGGAGGTCAATCTTTATTGTGCACTGACATGCACAACCTATCTCCAGATACAACTTCCCCTTCTGTTATCTCACCTCCCAATAATCATCTCAATGATGTATCTCCTTATTCATCCCTTTCTCTTCCAAACCACATCTTCAATGACATAATCAACCCTTCCCTTTCAGCAAAACCAAATCTACCACTTCCCTCTCAACTACTCATTTAAGATTCCTCAGCAAAAAAAAGAAAGGTCGTCCAAAGAAATCCACTAATATACCCACAATTGACTTGGACAATGGTATCAATTTTTCCATTGAACAAATTGAACCAGATGTTTTGACTCAAAATAATAAGGCAAACTCCACCTCGGGTGTCCAAACCAGAGCTTCCTCATCATCATTATCTTAATGAATGGAAATATAGGCTACTGGAATGTTAGGGGTGCTAACTCCATTGACAAGCAACTTGAAATTTCGAACCTTATTTCATTTCACAGCATTCAACTTATGGCGATTTCTGAAACCAAACTCAATCATGATACTACACTTAAAGCTCTCTCCAACATTAGACATGACTGGAACAGTATTCACAATCTATCCCAAGCTCCTTTTGGTAGATTGTTAATTTTATGGAATCCGCTGATCTACTCCCTATCTCCTATCACTATCCACAGGCAGTTCGTTCACTTTGAAATATTACACATCCCCTCCTCAACTTCTTTTTTCCTTACCACTGTTTATGATGACAATAATGCAACTGAGAGGCAAATCTTCCTTGACATCCTTCTCTACAGCAGTCTAATCTGCCTTGGATCTGTCTTGGTGATTGGAACTGCATGCAGCTATCTACTGATAAATGTGGGGGGTCACTATCAACTTACAGTCAGACACAACCTCTGAACAAGGCCATTTATGATGCTAACCTTATTCCTTCCACTAATAGAGGGGCTTTCTTTACTTGGAATAACTCCAGTAAAACTGGAAAGAGAACATATTGTAAACTTGACAGAGTTTATATGAATTACTACTCTATTCTCAAATGGCCTAATCTCTCTACCTTTATCCCTCCCCCATCATTATTTGACCATTCTCCTCTCATCATTGCCTGAGGCAAGGACACTGTGAAAAGACGCTCCTCATTTTCATTTTTTAATAACTGGTCTAAGCACCCTGATTTCTTGAAATTGTAAAATATAACTGGAAATTTCATACTTTTGGCAACCCTATGTTTGTTTTGCAGGCTAAACTCAAGCATTTGAAGATTCATCTGAGGGAATGGGCTCAGTAAACATATGGTAACAGGAATAACATGCCTTCTTCAATATGCGAAAAATTATTTCAAGTGCAACTGGAAATACAAAGAAGTCATGACCAACCTCAGCTGTTTTCTACTGAAACTTCTCTGCTTAAGGACCTCTCTAAAGCTCTCCTTGAAGAAAATAAGATGGCAAAGCAAAAAGATAAACATGAATGGTAGTTGAATGGTGATAAAAATTCGTCCATTTTCCATAAAAGTTTAAAAATTCAACAGTCCTCAGCAAATATCTTTTCTATTCTTGATATGCATGGTCAGCCTTGTGATACCCAAGATTCCATTCAAGAAGCCTTTATGGAGTATTTTCAGCTTAATCTTGGAAAGTCTCAAATTCCTTCAATCTCTCTGCATCAATTCTCTCAGTTTCAACTCCCAAAAATTTCTGATGACATGTACACTGATTTATTTAAGGAAATTTCGGATAATGAAATCAAGCAAGCTATCTTTGGATTAAACTCTAATAGTTCTCCTGGTCCTGATGGATTCAACGCTCATTTTTCAAAGTCACATGGGATATAATTGGTGGTGACATGATCAAGGCCATTAAGAACTTTTTCAGACATAGTAAGCTTATCTCTGGTATTAATGCTACAAAACTAGCTTTGATCCCTAAAACTATCCATCCTATGTCTGTTGATCAGTTCAGACCCATTGCTTGCTGCAATGTTATATATAAGTGCATTGCTAGGGTATTGGCTGCAAGAATGAAAACTCCTATGGATGGTTTGATCTCTGCTAATCAGAGTGCTTTTCTTCCTGGAAGGGACATAACTGATAACATCCTCCTTGCTTCTGAACTTATGAAGGAGTATAATAGGAAACTCATTTCTCCTAGATGTGTCCTTAAGCTTGATATTCAGAAAGCTTATGATTCCATACAGTGGAAATCTATTTTCTATACTTTGCATAAAATGAACTTCCCCATCCCCTTCTTATGTTGGTTATATACATGTATTTCTACTGTCAACTACTCGCTTAGTATTAATGGTAATATCTTTGGTTACTTTGGTGCTACTCAAGGTATTAGACATGGTGACTCGGTTTCTCCATACCTCTTCATTTGTGTTATGTAGCTGCTCACATCTCTTTTTTCTGATGCTATATGCAATAAGTTATTTGATTATCATCCATTATGCAGGAAGAAAAGTATATCCTCTCTCCTATTTGCTAATGACTTACTTTTATTCACTAAGCCTAATGCTAAATCCATTAGTGGGGTTTCAAATGTTCTTGATTCCTTTAGAGCTTTGACAGGTCTGGCCATTAACAGAAGTAAATCTAGAATGTTAATTGCTGGTCTCCCTGATGATGGTAAAGAGATGATGTACTCTCTGTCCGGCCTCTCTCCATTCAACGATAATGAATATTATCTTGGAGTGCCTCTTTGTGCTTCTAGAATCAGGACATTCCAATGCTTACAACTATATGAAAATATTACTACTAAACTAGCTAGCTGGAAAGTATCTCAATTTTCGATGGCTGGTAGGCTTGTAATTGTTAAATCCATTGCAATATCCATGTGTGTTTATTATGCCAGAATCTTCATTCTTCCAGCCAAACTCATTAGCATGATCAACTCAGCTCTGAATCATTTTCTGTGGCACGGTAATCCCTACTCTAAGAAAATGATTCCTATAGCTTTTAGTAAAATTTGTTGCCCTCATGTTAAAGGTGGTCTTGGAATTATAAATATTAAGAATTGGAACTTTTTATGATATCTGCAAGAATTGATAAGTTATTAAGGAATGATAGCAATCTGTGGGCCTCTTGGTGTAGGCAATATCACATACGTCATAGCAACTTCTGGAGTATTTCTTCTCCAACTGACTGCAGCTGGACATGGAGGAATATCTTGAGAGCAAGACAATTTTTCCTTCCTATGGTGCAACAGAGAATGAAAGATACCAACAAGATATCGTTTTGGTTTGATCCATGGTCTGCAAAAGGAGTCATTTTAGCTAATATAATTGATTATGACATGAGAAGCTTCACTGGAATTGGTTGTACTGCTACCCTCTCAAGGTACTGGGCTGATGAATCTGTTTCCCTCCCTAATAGTAGCTCTGCTGTGGTTAGAGCTGAATTGTTTGCTATACATAATAGGTCCTATAAACTCAGCAATGTTCATATGACTTGGAATGACAGGGAGCACTCGATTAAAACTGTTTATAAGGCACTTGATCCCTTTATTCAACAGCCTACATTTCTATGGTCCTCTCGAATCTGGGATCCTATGTCTATCCCAAGGGAAAACTTGTTTATGTGGAAGGTATTGAAGAATGGTATCCTTACTCTTTGCAAGCTCAAAGGTTCTGGGGTAATTCAAAGTGATAACTGTCTTTTCTGTGGAGCTGAGGTGGAAATGGTTGCACACTTATATTTTGATTGTGATTTCACTTTCCATATCTGGAGTACGATATTGCAACACTATGGGTATCACAGGCCAACGAGAAATTCTCGTATAGAATGGTTCAACGTCTTTAAGGCAACTAGGTGGAAGAATGAGAGAAGTAGAGTGCTGTTAAGAATTCTGAAGAAGGTTTTGTATTTTGTTTGGATGGAGAGGAACAATAGGGTGTTTAAAGGGCAAGCTGCCTCTAAACATGTATTGGTCCTTTCTATTAGTAGTTACTTATAGTTATCTTTTTATCCTGTTTGCGTTTTCCTCTGTCTTGTGGAGGTCAGCATGATGTAATCCGATGTTTTTATAATTTTGGTTCTTAATAATAATGGTAGGGGTCCATTCAACCTCGCTAGCTTTGCTAAAAAAAAAGGAGGTCAATCAAACAAAGCGAAAGAAAGAGGAAGATGGGACAATAATTGTGAAGACCCAGAATTTTTGATATTTGAAATTAAAATATTTAACTGATTTTAAATATTTGAAGTTAATTTAACTTTACTTTCAAATATCAGAATGAATTTGGCAATTAAATTATTGAATTTAATTTATTGAACTTGGGTAAAAATTTGAATCTTCAATTTCAAGCTGATAAAAAATACTCCAAAGGCTTAGGAAATTTATATAGACAAAATTAAGATAATAGAAGCTTCAGAATTAAATTTGGAAATGCTTTGTTCAGTTTTGGAAATTTATCATTTAAATCGATATTTAAAAATAGCCTTCTGAGGCACAGTCTCGAAATTCGACAAAACTAGTTCCATTTGATCCGTAATATGGTATTATTATCGGATTTCAATTTTCGTAGCATTCAGAGTGATCGTTTTGCCGTACGATAAGCAAACGCGTTGAAATTTAAATCAAAAATTCGATATTTTAACCAATCGAAAAAGCTATCTTCTCCATACGATCAAATTTGGACTCGGCACCTTTTCTATTACGTTCGGAATAGGCGTATAACATTATAAACACCTAGCGCACACCTCGATTTGAGGTCGAGATTTTGAGTTGCGTGATTGTGGCGATTTGAGTTTAACTTTGAATTTATATATAAATAATATTGCATTAGAATAATATGACAAGCTTCGTAGACACGTAGAGGAGTTTCTTGCACATGCCTCCTTTCCTTTGTTTAATTGTTACACGCATTCTTTTCAGAAAGAATTTTTTTTAAAATGCATATCAGTAAAAATCAAAAGGAAAAAATTTCGTTCAAAAAGGAAATCTCAGAAGAAAAAATATATTTCATTCGTTTGTTATAAAAAATAAAATAAAATACAATGGCCGAAGCCTTCAATTGATAGTTTGAAAAACAAAATCACTACAATTCGATCTCGGGAATAAAATTAGGAAATCGATCAATCGCAATCGCCACGACATGGGGTTTCCGATGAGGCAGTATCGACGACTCTGTTCCACTCCTGCAATTCATCTCAAATGTTCGTCGTTTGATGTTATTGAGATTTCATGGTTTGGATTCACGATGGTCGAAATTTCGGTAAGGCTTTAGGCAAGCGCGAGGAGGCTCGAGGTTTAAGGTTTCACGATTAAATCAATGGCGTTGAGGCTAGTGCGACGTTGTCGCGATTTAGTCAAAGCTCGAGTTCAAGTCTTAGGGCGCGTTCGAGGCGGTAAAGATGGGGTGGTCTCGAGGCGATTCCGATTGATAAAGGCAAGGGAGAAATTCGCGATGGTGGCACCCGTCAGGCGAGTGGTGATAGCGTCGAGTCGCGATCCATTTGTGGCGTTCTGGTGGTGGTCGAATTCAATGTCCTGAGCTAGGGTTTGATACTAAGGGCTATTAGGTAATTTCTTTTTATTTTTATTTTTTTTAATGTATATGCAGAGATGTGTTTTAAATATAAATATGTATAAAGGGTTAATAAGAATATATATACGGAATAGAATTGATGAAAAAGGGAATTTAAGTATTGAAAATTTATGTATAAAATTGTAATATACGTGTGAATTTTTATATATATCTATTTTCAATAAAGATAAGAATATATATACGTATACATATTTTTAAATTTATTTGTTTAAGTTGTTTTAAACAATAGTTTATGGTAATTAATTTGTTTTATCTATTTTAGTTACTAAAAAGGAAATTATGAGTTAAGTTTAAATTTATAGTTAATCAAATTATTAAAGAAAATTTGTTTTGAATCTAAATTTTTGTTAAATAAATTTATTAAAAGAAACCGGTTTAAAATAAAATCATTGGATAATTAAATTACTAAAAGAAAATTGATTTATTTGACTATTTCGAATATTAATGAATTGTATAAATGTTTATACATGGTCTTATTGGAGATACAAGCTAGAATAAAAATGGGTTGCATGCGTAGTCAAAGGTGAGATCTTCTGGCTCAATCAGATTTTTCTGATATAGTTTTAAATAGTTAAATTTAAGATTGTTGATTGTGTGCTTGGATGATAAATTATTATCAGTTATATTGAATTAGACCCTATGCGCCGCATAATAGCGAATGATATTATATATAAACCAATATACCGTGATATTCCACCTCGAAGTGGAATTGGTATTAAATATGTATTTGGAGTGATTGATTTCCCGCATTGTATAGCGAATGAGACCCTATGCGCCGCGTAATAGCGGATGATATTATATTAATCCCATGTACCGCGATATTCCACCTCGGAGTGGAATTAGTATTTAATTGTTGTGCTAACGTTTGTGAATGCAGAGAAACTGGTTGGAGGGATCCAACTGGATTCGTCAAATATTTGAATTTGTTTCAATATTGTGTGTTGATTATTTATAATCTGAGTGTGATTATACTTGTGATTGAAATCGTAGGAGGCTATAGTTTAGCCGAATTTATTTTTGGTATCGTAGGATACCAGAAATAGATAAAGTTTGATTTTTTAAATTTAAGTAGGAAATTTATAGTAATAAATTTTTGAGAATTGAATAAATTAAAAGAAGGAATTTAAAAGTATAAAAGTAAAATTTTGAAATCCCATTGAATAAATTCCAAAAAATATGGGAAAGGATTTTAATAAATGGATTTCAAGTAATATTATTCAAAAGTTGAAAATTTTATTTTAAAACACGGAAGTTAATTAGTTTGGAAGAGACAAAGGAATTTATTTTTGAAAAAAAAATAAAGAAAATAAATTTAGAAATAAATTTGGAAATTGATTTGGTGTTTTAAAATAAATCTTCGGGAAATTAATATGAAAAATTGATTTATTGTTTGAAACAAATTTAGCAATCAATTTGGAATTTGATTTGGTGTTCAAAATAAAATTTGAAATCAATTTCGAAATTGATTTGGTGTTCGTAAATGATTATTGAAATCAACTTGAAAATCGTATATTAGTGGATATTTGGAAATTTAAATTCACAATGGGAATTTAAAAGGGAAAGGGAAATTTGTTTTAAAAATAAATATTGATTTATTTTTAAAGTGTGAAAATAAATTTGCGGATTTGGAATATAAATTGAGATAAATCAAGAAGAATTTATTTATTGATTTAAATGGTCCATTTTGAAATGGAAGGTGTATTTTCCCTGGAAAGCCAAGTATGTTTTAATGTGGCTTTCAAAATTAAAAGTTTTGAGGTTGGTTTTTTTTAAATGTTTTGTGGAGAAATTATTTCTTAATTTGTTTTTAAAATCTTTAAAGTAAAGATTTATTTAGTTATTTATAGAAGGGATTATTTTAGATATTAAATTGATATTTGATTTAGAAAATAGTCATATAAATATTTATACACTATCTACTATTTTTTTAAAAAATTAGTTTGGACTTGAAGTTTTATCTGAGATATAGATATGATATTTTCTTAACTAATATTATAAAATAAAGTGTTTTAAAAATAGTTTTAACAATAAATATTTCCAAGTATATGTGTTTGGATAAGTAATTTAAATTATTTCAAAGTATTTAAACTTGAAAGATTTTCAGTAGAAATGAATAAATATTTGGAAATATATTTCGTGTGTGGAAATTAATTTGAAATTTGTTTTCAAAGGTTTGAAATGTGGAAATTGATTTGAAATTTATTTTCAAAAGGTTGAAATGCGAAAATTATGTCTTGCGAAAATATTTTGAAAATAAATAATTTGCGTAAATTATGTAAATCTTGGTGATTATTGTGAATATTGTTTGATTGTGATTATTGTAAATATTGATTGATAGTTAAATAACCGACTATCAATATTTGCCTTTAAAAGGCGTTCGAATTTCGATGCGATCGGGGGTTGAATCCGAAATGGATATTCGAAAACCACATCGAACCCTTGTGATTGTGATGGATATTTTGTTTAAAAGATCAAAGTGGAAATTGTTGTGATTTGTTTGAAATCTGAATGTAACACTTATTTTTCAAAATAAGCACTCATTATTCGGATTAGCCGGGAGAGGACTTTATGTCATAAAAACCATTCTGAATAATGATACGAGGAAATGGAATTGCATTTGAAGATGGTGTTGAAGACCGAGTATTTTCAAAAGCGAAAGGACTACCTGTGAATGTCTCTACCCCAGGTTACTCCAATATAGAGATTTTATCACCCTTTCTGATGGGGATTCCGGACGTGATTAGTTAATATCCGGATTTGCAAGGGCTTCTTTAGAAGTGCCTTCGGTTCCGTTTGATCCCGAAACGGACTTATATGGATGTGTATCTGACTTTACACTTTGAGATGTAAAGCTGGTTTTTATCAAATACATTTCTGTTGGTGGCAGAGAATTTATTCTCTTAACTTAACACCCTTCTCTGAGATGTACGAGCTCAGAGGTAATGTAGTTGATGGTTACTAGTGATACATTCCCAATTTGGTAATGTGGCATACGACGTGTTGTTGATCATTTGTTGATCGAAGCATGACTTTGTGAAAAGTGTAGCTTTGTGGAGGAGACTTCGTTAGACCTCACACCCCGGAAATGGTCAGAACAGGAAGAATGCGGCAAGGTTATGAGGTTCGCGCCCTTTAGGGTATGTCATTTCCTTCTGGAAAAGGGTGGTACCATGGTATGGAGCCCAGTTATGTAACCTATGTGGTTGCTGCAAATTTATTATACTATGTTGTTGTTGCTTTGTGGTTGAGGATCATCGGATAAAGGTGACAAACGACCGGGGGATGACACACTCGAGCAGTATTACCTAGTTATTGATGTAACCTGGCGTTGTGTTGGCAGAGATCCGAGTAGGTTCTCGGCACATCCCTTAATAGGTGTACCCATGTGGCAATAGGAAGTTCCTTAGCCTAACCATTTGTTGGAAATCCAAAGAAACAATACGCGTCCTGTACGGTTTTAATTGTATAACCTGCCATGGAATGTGGCGGTAATCTGCTATTGGACATGATAGCTATAGTAGGCATAGGTGCGAAATATTTATGCTGGCTAAGATTAATATTATACTTTCGAAATATTTTCCACACTATGCACTAATAATAATAATATCAAAGAATTTTGCATATCAAGCATGTTTTACTATCATAAGGAGAAATCTCCTCCAATTCTGCTTTTGCATTGTGTGTGTGGCGGAAGGCCTTATGGTAGTTTCATTTTCAAAAAGCATAGCGGATTTCTTTTTATTTTCTTTATGAAAATAACATTTTTTAAGATCTCACACCAGTCCCATGACTGACCTAGAGTTTATTTTTCACTTTCTAAACTCTAGGTGCCCACAATTTTCCACAAGGGCAGCGTAGAGTCAGATTATCATTATTCCGGAGCGAAGTTGAAAAAGATGTGCAGTGGAGATCTGGAGTTCAAGTTGGTTGGCAAGACGTATCACTTATACTATGTAGTGTCCGTTGTGTTTGGGTTGGTGCAAAGTCAGTTTCCATTTAGTCAAGTTATAATGACTATCATTGTTGTTACCAGTTGTAATAGTGTTGTGTAACTCTGATAATGTGATGTATGTAAAAACTAATATAGATCTTTGTTTTAAAGATGATTCATTTATCTATTATATATTTTTCCATTGCGAAATGTGAGATTCTGTTCTTCTTCTGTTTCTTCTTCTATCTTCTTCTTCTTTAACCCTAACGGTTTGGTTTTTTTGGCATTCGATTGTGCGGCATTTGATACAGTGGGGTATGGACGTTGACTTTCGGGCATCGAAAAAATCGGATCATTAAAGATTGGTATCAGAGCAATTGGTTAAGCGACAACCTTGGCTCTAGTGGGGATTACTCATTAGAGATAGAGTCAGTAGTCTTGAAGAATGAGTTTGAGTGTATGAATAGATATGAGTGCGTATTTGTTAGTGAATATAAAAAAATTGGTTTGTATTGTTATGAATTATTGGTTTATTGTTTATAGACTCTGGTCGGTGCAGTTTGGCCAACTGTGTCGATAGGGGTTTCTAAACTCTTAAACAAGATAAACCGACACATTATTGTTTCAAAATAGGGTAAATGAATAATTTTACCTAAATCATTTTAGTATATAAAATAAATAATTTTTCGTAAACTATATGGTTGCTTGGATGTTAGGAAGTGATAATATTAAATTATTATCATTGCTTATTGAATAGGAAATTGAAATCGCAACTCCAAAGTTAAAAAATAAAATCACATACAAATGGAATTTGAGAATGTAAATTGTAAATGTGATTTGTAATTTGAAATGGAATTCTAGCGAAATGTTTTTAAAAAGAGTTGAAAGGGTTTGTAAAATTTTGAAATTTGGAAAGTTTGGAAACTAAATCCCTTTCGAGCGTGAAAATGGTTTTCAAAGTTTTTGGAGAAATGCTTTGAAGGGATGAAAGAACTAAACTCTTTGCGGTCCTTGGAAAATAATTCCGATGATGATCGCGACATCATCGGTGTTCATTTTCGAGTTTCCAAGAGAGGAGTTGCTGCCAAAATGTTTTAAGAGTCGAAAGAAAGTGCGCTTCTGTGCTTCCCTGACTCTAGAAGTTCGTGATTCGGAAGTTAGGCTGACTCTAAAAGAAAGGTGGCCGCCTCTACTTGTTGAAAGAGCTAAAGCGAGCGACCTATTATTTCTATGTGTGATCATTTAAATTGTTTGCAAAACTAGGTTTGGTTTTGGAAAACGGGGGTTTGGTTTTGGAAATTCAAAGGATAATTTGAATTGATTTCAAAAATGATTTTTGAAATGATGGAAAGACTCTGGAATCTGATAAAAATAGTTATGGAATAAAATTTATTAAGGTGAAAGTAAAATTGTGAATGAATAAATAAATTTACAATTGCAAGAAAATGAAGGTGAAATTGAATGTTGAAATTCATTTCGAATTTATAAGTAAATAGAACTGGAATTGGAATTGAATTTGATTTGTGTTAAGCAAAGCGAAGCATTGAAATAAAATTGTAAGTGAAACTAATCGAAGGAATGACAAATTTAGATATGGTTTGAAATGAATTGAATTCAATAATTATAAATGAAAGGTAAATTGAATTCATATGGAATTTGAAATCCAGTTTAATATAAGTAGTTATTAACCGAAGTGGCAAATTTAAAAAGAATATAGAAAGTCTGCAACTACTTGTATCAAACTTAAGAAAATGAATAGTGTGAAATTCTTAAGTAAATTTGTAATTGGAGATATACAAAGTTAATAAGTGAATGAAGATTAATCTGGAAATTATGAAATGGTAATTGTGAATAAAGGAATGAAAATAATCAATGTGAATACAAGAAAAGAAAATTGATAGAGCTAATAATCAATTGGAATAAATATGTAGGATGTACGTATATTATTTTATTCGTATAGTTATTTGATCCAGAATTCGAGCACAGAATTTCGAGATAGTTATATCAATCTGAGTTGGAATTTTTCACTCGATTTTCGACGGCGAACCCTGAATATGAATTTTTGGTGGATTCTGTAAATTCTCTACCATTGTTTACGGCTATGCAAGGAGAATGACAGTTTCTGATCAATAAACCAGATCTGAGTCCGCCCTAGGAAGTCAGGTGGACGATACTAGTTCGAAAGTGAAATTGTGTGATTGAGTGAGCGTGCGAATTTGATATTGCATATGAATGGTATATGGATATTGTACGGGTTTGAATGAAATAAATATTGAGAATTTGGTAAAGAAATGTGCAAAATAAACTTGAATGTTGTAGTTGGGAATTATTGTTAAGTAAGATATACAGGTATGTTAAAGGCAAAGGATAAAATGGGATGTAATAGATTTAATTTGCTCGACAAAAAGGTATGTATTTAAATTTCTATATGAAATTTGATGACATTCTTGTCTAGCCGCTTGGCTTTTCTTTTTCTTTTTGAAATCTGGGGGCCCATTGTGCCATTTTGTACTCGTACCAAGCTAGCCGCGCAAAGGAGACGCTGGCGAAATTTTTCGAAAATTTAGCGAGTTAGAAAAATTTTGAGAAAATTTTGAAAATTTAAAATTTGAATTGGAATTGAAATTTGAATGGTTGAATAAAAAATGTTGTTTGGAACTTATGACTGAATTTGGGAAGTTAGTTGAAGTGATAATGGGTCTGTAATAAAAAGATTTGTTTTGGAAAGTTGAAAACTGCTTAGTTTTGGGAAATGATAAATGGGTCAAGGATCATTCTTCTTAACTAGTAATTTCGAGATGAAATTCTTTTAAGGGGGAAGAATGCGACGACCCAGAATTTTTGACATTTGAAATTGAAATATTTAATTGATTTTAAATATTCTGAAGATAATTTAACTTGACTTTCAAATATAAGAATGAATTTAGCAATTAAATTATTGAATTTAATTTATTAAACTTGGGTAAAAATTTGAATTTTCAATTTTAAGCTGATTAAAAATATTCCAAAGGCTTAGAAAATTTATATTGACAATACTGAAGATAATAGAAGCTCCAAAATTGAATTTGGAAATGCTTTGTTCAGTTTTCGAAATTTATCATCTAAATCGATATTTAAAAATAGCCTTCCGAGGCACAGTCTCGGAATTCGACGAAACCAGTTTCATTGGATCCGTAATATGATATTATTACCGTATTTAAATTTTCGTAGCATTTGGAATGATTGTTTGGCCTACGATAAGAAAACGCGCTGAAATTTAAGCAAAAGTTCGATATTATAACTGGTCCAAAAGGCTATCTTCTCCATACGATCAAATTTGGACTCGGAACCTTTTCCATTGCGTTCGGAATAGGCGTATAACACTACAAACGCCTGGAGGCATGCCTCGATTTGAGGTTAAAATTTTGAGTTGCGTGATTGTGGCGATTTGAATTTAAATATAAATAATATTGCAAGCTTTATAAACACGTAGAGGAGTTTCTTGCACGTGCCTTGTTTCCTTTGTTTAATTGTTGCACGCATTCTTTTTAGAAAGAAAAAAATATTAAACGCATATCAGTAAAAATCAAAAGGAAAAAATCTTGTTCAAAAATGAAATCTCAGAAGGAAAATATATTTTGCTCGTTCGTTAGAAACAAATAAAATAAAATATAATGGCCGAAGCCTTCGATCGATAGTTCGAAATACAAAATCACTACAATTCGATCTCCAGAATAAAAGTGGGAAATCGATCAATCGCTGTTGACATGGCATAGGGGGTTTTCGACGAGGCAGTATCGACGACTCCGTTCCTCTCCAGCAATTCATCTCAAATGTACTTCGTTTGATGTTTTTGAGATTTCATGGTTTGGTTTCACGATGGTTGAAATTCCGGTAAGGGTTTAGGCAAGTGCGAGGAGGCTCATGGTTTAAGCTTTCGCGATTAAATCAATGGCGTTGAGGCTAGTGCGACGTTGTCGCGATTTAGTCAAAGCTTGAGTTCGATTCTTGGGGCACGTTCGAGGCGGAAAAGATGGCGGGGTCTCGAGGCGATTCCGATTGATAAAGGCAAGCGAAATATTTGCGATGGTAGCACCCATCAGGCGAGTGGTGATAGCGTCGAGTCACGATCCATTTGCAGCGTTCTAGTGGTGGTCGAATTCGATATCCTGAGCTAGGGTTTGACACTAAGGGTTGTTAGGCAATTTCTTTTTATTTTTAAATTATTTTAACGTATATGTAGAGATGTATTTTAAATATAAATAAGTATACAGGGTTAAGAAGAATATATATACGGATTAGGATTTGAAGAAAAAAATTGGAATTTATGTATTGAAAATTTATATATAAAATTGTAATATATATACATATATATATATATATACAGATTTATATATATATGTATATATATCTATTTTCAAAATAATAAAGATAAGAATAAATATATGCATACTTATTTTTAAATTTATTTGTTTAAGTTGTTTTGAACATTAATTTATGGTAATTAATTTGTTTTACCTATTTTAGTTACTAAAAAGGTAAGTATTAGTTAAAATTAAGTTTATAATTAATTAAATTATTAAAGGAATTTTGTTTTAAATCTAATTTTTTGTTAAAAAAATTTATTAAAATAAATTGGTTTGAAATAAAATCATTGGATAATTAAAATTACCAAAAAAAATTGATTTATTTGATTATTTTGAATATTAATGAATTGTATAAATGTTTATACAAGGTCTT
Organism: Allium cepa; assembly: GCA_030765085.1. NCBI lineage: Eukaryota > Viridiplantae > Streptophyta > Magnoliopsida > Asparagales > Amaryllidaceae > Allium > Allium cepa. Next base: position 196,452,248 of record CM060943.1, read on the forward strand.
AAATAGAGAAACAAGCTGGAATGAAAATGCATTGCATGCATAGTCAAAGGTGAAATCTTCTCACTCAATCAGATTTTTATGGTTTAGTTTTAAATTGTTAAATTTAAAATTGTTGATTGTGTGCTTGGATGATAAATTATTATCAGTTATATTGAATTAGACCCTATGCGCCGCATAATAGCGGATGATATTATATATAAACCCATATACTATGATATTCCACCTCGAAGTGGAATTGGTATTATATATGTATTTGGAGTGACTGATTTCCCACATTATATATCAGATGAGACCCTATGCGCCGCATAATAGCGGATGATGTTATATTAATCCCATATACCGCGATATTCCACCACGAAGTAGAATTGGTATTTAATTGTTGCGCTAATGTCTGTGGATGTAGAGAAACAGGTTGGAGGGATCCAACTGGATTCCTCAAATATTTGAATTTGTTTCAATATTATGTGTTGATTATTTATAATCTATATGTGATTATATTTGTGATTGAAATCGTAGGAGGCTATAGTTTAGCCGAATATATTTTTGGTATGGTAGGATACCAGAAATAGATAAAGTTTGACTTTTGAAATTTAAGTAGGAAATTTATAATAAATAAATTCTTGAGAATTGAATAAATTTATAAAAATGAATTTAAAAGCATAAAAGTCGATTTTTGAAATCCTATTGGATAAATTCCAAAAAATATGGGAAAGGATTTTAATAAATGGATTTCAAGTAATATTATCCAAAGGTCGAAGAATTTATTTTAAAATACGGAATTTAAATAGTTTGTAAGAGACAAAGGAATTTATTTATTTTAAAAAAAAAAGAAAATAAATTCAGAAATAAATTCGAAAATCAATTTGGTGTTTTAAAATAAATCTGTAGGAAATCAATATGAAAAATTGATTTGGTGTTTGAAATAAATTTAGAAATCAATTTGGAATTTGATTTGGTATTTAAAATAAAATTTGAAATCAATTTGGAAATCGATTTGGTGTTCGTAAACGATTTTTGAAATCAACTTGAAAATCATATACTAGTGGATATTTGGAAATTTAAATTCACAATGGGAATTTAAAAAGGAGACGGAAATTTGTTTTAAAAATAAATATTGATTTATTTTTAAAGTGTGGAAAGAAATTTGCGGATTTGAATATAGATAAATCAAGAAGAATTTATTTATTGATTTAAATGGTCCATTTTGAAATGGAAGGTGTACTTTCTCTGGAAAGCCGAGTATGTTTTAATGTAGCTTTCAAAATTAAAAGTTTTGAAGTTGGTTTTTTTTGAAGAAAAAATTGTTTTGTGGAGAAATTATTTCTTAAGTTGTTTTTAAAACTTTAAAGTAAAGATTTATTTAATTAATTATAGATATTTGATTTAAAAAATAGTCATTTAATTATTTATACTCTATATACTAATTTTATTTTTAAATTAGTTTGGACTTGATGTTTTATCTGAGATATTGATATAATATTTTCATAACTAATATTCTAAAATAAAGTGTTTTCAAAATAGTTTTTACATTAAATATTTACAAGTATATGTGTTTGGATAAGTAATTTAAATTATTTTAAAGTATTTGAACTCGGTAGATTTTCAGTGGAAATAAATAAATATTTGGAAATATATTCCGTGTGGGGAAATTGATTTGAATTTTTTTTCGAAGGATTGAAATGTGTAAACTGATTTGCAATTTGTTTTCAAAAGGTTGAAATGTGAAAATTACATTTTGCGAAGATATTATGAAAATAAATAATTTGGAAAAATTATTTAAATCTTGGTGATTGTTGTGAATATTGTTTGATAGTGATTATTGTAAATATTGACTGATAGTTAAATAAACGACTATCAATATTGGCCTTTAAAAGGCGTTTGAATTTCGATGCGACCGAGGGTCGAATTCCAAATGGATATTCAAAAACCACATCGAACCCTTGTGATTGTGATGGATCTTTTGTTTAAAAGATCAAAATAGAAATTTTGTGATTTGTTTGAAATCTGAATGTAACACTTATTTTTAAAAATAAGGGCTCATTATTCAGATTAGCCGGGAGTAGACTTTGTGTCATAAAACCCATTTCGAATAATGATACGACGAAATGGAATTGCATTTGAAGACAGCGTTGAAGACCAGGTATTTTCGAAAGCGAAAGGATTACCTGTCGAACATCTCTTCACTGGGTTGGTTCGGTATAGAGATTTTATCACCCTTTGTGATGGGGATTCCGGACGTGATTAGTGAATATCCAGATTTGCAAGGGCTTCTTTAGAAGTGCCTTCGGTTCCGTTCGATCCCGGAATGGACTAGTATGGATGTGTGTCTGACATTACACTTTGAGATGTAAAGATGTTTCTATCAAATACATTTCTGTTGGTGGCGGAGAATTTATTCTCTTAGCATAACACCCTTCTCTGAGACGTACGAGCTCAGAGGTAATGTAGTTGATGGTTACTAGTGATACATTCCTAATTTGGTAATGTGGCAAACGAAGTGTTGCTGATCATTTGTTGATCGAAGCATGACTCTGTGAAAAGTGTAGCTTTGTGGACGAGACTTCGTCGGACGTCACACCACGAAGATGGTCAAAACAGGAAGAATGCGGCAAGGTTATGAGGGTCGCGTCCTTTATGGTATGTCATTTCCTTCTGGAAAAGGGTGTTATTATGGTATGGAGCCTAGATATATAACCAATGTGGTTGCTGCAAATTTATTATACTTTGTGGTTGTTGCTTTGTGATTGAGGATCCTCGGATAAAGATCGCAAAACGACGGGGGATGGCATACTCGAATAGTAGTTACCTAGTTACAGAGTTAACCCGGCCTTGTGTTTGGCAGAGATTCGGGTAGGTTCTCGGGACGTCCCCCCAGAGGCGTACCCATGTGGCAATAGGAAGTTCCTTAGCCTGACCATTTGTTGGAAATCCAAAGAAACAATACGCGTCATGTACGATTTTAGTTGTATAACCTACCATGGAATGTGGCGGTAACCTGCTATTTAACATAGTAGCTATAGTAGGCATAAGTGCGAAATGTCTATGCTGGCTAAGATTAATATTATACTTTCAAAAGATTTTCCACACTATGCACTAATAATAATAATATCAAGGGATTTTGCATATCAAGCATGTTTGACTATCATAAGGAGAAATCTCCTCCAATTCTGCATTTGCATTATGTGTGTGGCGGGAGGCCTTATGGTAGTTTCATTTTCCAAAAGCATAGCAGATTTATTTTTATTTTCTTTGTGAAAGTATCTTTTTTGGAGATCTCACACCAGTCCCATGACTGACCTGGAGTTTATTGTTCCCTTTTAAACTCTGGGTGTCCACAATTTTCCACACGGGAAGCCTAGATTTAGGTTATCATTATTCTGGAGCGAAGTTGAAAAAGATGTGTTGTGGAGATCAAGAGTTCAAGCTAGATGGTGAAACGTATCACTTATACTATGTAGTGTCCGTTGCGTTTGGGTTGGTGCAAAGTCAGTTTCCATGTAGTCAAGTTATAAGGACTGTCAGTGTTGTTACCATTTGTATAGTGTTCTGTAACTCTGATAATGTGATGTATGGAAAAAATGATATAGATCTTTGTTTTGAAGATTATTCATTTATCTATTATATATTGTCCCGCTGCGAAATGTGAGATTCTGTTATTGTTTCTGTTTCTTCTTTTATCTTCTTCTTCTTTAACCCTAATGGTTCGGTTTTTCGACATTCGATTGTGCGGCATTTGATACAGTGGACTTATGGATGTCGACTTTCGGGCGTTGAAAAAATTGGGTCGTTACAATAATGGTAGGCCCAAATGTCAAATTTTTGAAAAGATTGGTCAAACTGCACCGAAATGCTATTTCAGTTTCAATGCAAACCATGTACCAAATCAAAATCAAAATAGCCAAAGGAATACAAATCCAAGTGTTAATGTAGCTCAAGCACAATAGGAATCGAGCAATCACTAGAGAAATCAAGAAACTATCCACTGACCATAATAAAAAAACCTGCTAATTTTTAACTTGAATGTTGGTATCCTTACTCGGGAGCTATAAATCATATTACAAGCAACTTAGGCTATCTAAATATTGATCAAAAAATATAGATGTAGTTTGTTCATAGAAAAGGCAATGTGAGGGTGTTAAAACAACACATACTAGAATTGCTTGCATCAAAGGTGAAAGACGACTATATCTAATAATCTACTAAGAGTACCTTAAATAAATGAAAATCCAACGAGTGTGTCATAATTTGCAAGTGACAGGAATGTCTATTTTGAATTTTATCCTAAGCTTTGTTCAGTTAGAAACATTCTAACTAGAGAAATTCTTTTGTGGGGTAATGCAGATAAAGGATTATGCAAGTTTAATCTTATTAATTCAAGAAATTCTGGAGAGAAAGGAAAATTTTGTAATCTATTCGAAATTATAGATAAAAGTTGGAATATTTTTGATTTTTGTCACTAAAAATTAGGCTATCCTAATGCAAATGTTGTACCAGATTTTAGTTGAAAATAATATTCCTTTTGAAAGCATTAGTCTACCTTCTGTCTGTACATATTGTCAAATGCGCAAAAGTCACAAACTCTCCTTTTCTGATTCATAAACCAAGTACAACAAACCACTTAAGATGGTTGATATAGATATATGAGGTCTAACACCAATTAGCTCAAATTTTTGGTTTAAATATTACATACCATTTGTCGATGCATAATCTATATATACTTTGATATATTTTCTTAGAACCAAATCAAAAACTTATAGGGCAGTTATACATTTTATCATGTAAGCAGAAAAGCAAACACGTCTTCAAGGCAAAATTTTACAGATTGATGGTGGTGTAGAGTTTAAACCACTAAGTGATTTCTTTTAAAAGAAAGGAATAATGCATAAAATTACATGCCCATATACTTTTGAGAAAAATGGTTTACTTGAAAGAAAGCTTAGACACGTAGGGGAGTAAGGTCTGGCACTATTAGCACAAGCGTCTCTCCCTCTACGTTTTGGCCAGACTCATTCAATGTAGTAGTTTATTTGACTAATAGACTGCCAACTAATGTAGTGATAAATGAATGTCTAATAGAAGTATTATTTAATACTAAAACTGATAACCATAGTTTAAAGACATTTGGATGCTTGTGCTTTCCTTATTTAAGACCTTATAATACTCACGAATTAAATTTTAGATCAACCCTTTGTATATTTTTGGGTTATGCAACAAATCAGAAAGGATATAAATGTTTGGGCAACAATGGAAGATTATTTGCGAATAGCATGTCGTATTTAATGAGCACGTGTTTCCATTTTCAAATATAGGTATCAAGACAACAAAAAAGGTCGATAACTCAAAAGTTTCAATAAAAAATATACCTTTATTCTCCATAAAGTGGGATAAGGAATGGATTAAGGAAAGTCCAGATCACTTTAATCCACAACACACGGTGCTTAGTGAACCACATCATGAAGAAATAGAGAAACCTGATCATCTCAATCACGACCTTAAAACAAGTCAAATACAAGTGAGAGTCAAGGAAACAATCAAGAGAATTCATGTGCACAGTAAAAAGACACAGCTGAACAGTCACACAACAAAGAGCATGTTCAAACTAGACATCACAAGACTATAAGATCAAAAGCCGAGATGTTTAAACCCAAATTATATACTGCAACTGCTACCTCAAAGGAACCAAAAAATGTTGATTATTCCATTATAAATGCAAATTAGAAGAAGGAAAATGATGAGGAATATCATGCACTTGTAAAGAATAATACATGGGATTTGGTGATATCCACCAAAAAACAAAAATATTGTACGGTGCCTGTGGACATATAGATTGAAAAGCTATCCAGATGGAATAGTTGCAAGACATAAAGCGAAACATTAGCTAAGGGATTTACATAGCAACATGGTTTTGATTTTGATGAAACCTTCCCTCCAATCGTAAATCCAACAATAATTAGAATTATACTTACTATAGCATTGCCTAGAAACTGAAATATTAAAAACTTGGATATGAATATTTCTTTTCTAAATGATGATTTAAAGGACGAGGTGTACATAGAGCAACCTCAAGGCTACGCAAGATAGAAACTATGTGTGCATAAGATAACTCTTTATTCATTAATATTAACAAATTCTCAATTGTGTATATTTTAATATAGGTTGATGATCTAATTATTACAGGTGATGATGATGTAAAAATTAACAATCTCATTCTGTTTTTGGGTAAACACTTCTCAATCAAGGATCTTTGCACCAGCGAACTACTTTTTAGGCATTGAAGTTAAAAGAGTATCAGATTCAAAAATCTTCTTATGTCAAAGGAAATACATTACAAAAATTCTAGTCAAAGAAAAAATGAATTGTGCCAATTCTCTGCCTACACCCATGAAAACAAATCATTATCAATCAAGAGTAGGGGATAACCAATACTTAATGATAAATAATATAGAAGTACTTTTGGTGCATTACAATATTTAACCACAACTAGACCAGAAATATCTTTACGTGTTAATAAATTGTGCCAATTTATGTAGGATCCTAAGGATGAACATTGGAAAGCTACTAAAAGAATATTGAGATATCTAAAAGGCACTACAAATCATGGTCTAAGTATTAAAACATGCAAACACCTCAACCTAACATAATAGGCTGATGTAGATTGAAAAATAGATCATGGTAATAGAAGTTCTACCATAGAGTATTGTATCGATATTGTAAACAATCCAGTACCTTAGTGATCTAAGAAACAAACAGTAGTTTCCAGATCAAGTACCAAAGTAGAATACAAAAGCATCGCTAGTAGAACAGCTGAAATCATGCGGGTTCAATATCTTCAAAGTGAATTAAAAGTTAATATAGATGCAAAGCCAATCATATGGTATGATAACTTAAGTGCAATGTCAATTTCTACAAATCCAGCTCTTCACTCAAGGACAAAGCATACATAAATAGACATATACTTTGTTCGACAGCAAATTATGAAAGGAAAGCTACAAATTAGCCACCTACTACTACTTACCAAATAGCAGATATACATACCAAATCCCTTTCAACCAGAAACTTCCTCAAGCTAAAAAGTGAACGGAAGATCGGATTTAGGTCAGATGCAGTTGAAATCTTTAGCAAATTCAAGTAAGCAGCGAGATTCAGCAAAAGTGATGGCCAGTTAATATCAAATCAACTGATTTTTTCATAATATTGAAAGTCAAATCTCATCAAATTACAAAACTCAATTAAATCATACATGAGATTGAAGTGAATATAGCAAATTGAAGAAAGAAAGAGCTCATTTTTACTCGAATTTGAAGATTAAAGAGAATTTTAACAGATTGGGGGAAATCGCAGAAACTAGGGCGAAAGCACTAAATAATTTTGGGGTGGCTTATTGAGAATGAGTATATAGCTAAAGTATGTAGTAATATATCAATATGCAGATATAATAAGAGGTTGGGTGTAGCCTATATAACTTTGTACAATAGCCATTAGTTGATTGTTAATTATAAATACAATGTAACAATATACCGCTCTATATCATTCCTTTGAAAGATTATGAATACAAATTACATTTATGCTTCTCCTCGGTCTTTACAAAATCCAAATATCAAAATTCTTCAAAATCTAACATAGTCCATTATATAAAAGATAACCACTTGGTGTTTTTTCTTCTCACTTTCTATTTCCAAACATCGCGTTTTCCTTTGTTTTAGCTCTCAAGGCTTCATCTTCCTCCTTTGAATTACAACTAAAGCACAAGCTTTCCAACATTGTAGCTTTTGGCCTCAGATCCTGATCGATGGTCTTCGATCCATAAGAACACAAACCAACCATTTATCTCAATTCACATCGATATCCAACAGCAAATTCTTCTCAAACTTGGTAGTCAACACCACCGCCCTTGCCATCTCTCAAAGGGTTGTCACCATTCATGCTTGTTGTTCTAGACCAATGCCGGTCCATCCTCCAACCACCGCTGTAGCCTAGCACTGCAGCCCCTAATTTTCTTCGAACTCTACGAGTTTGCTACATTAGACAAGGGGATGCTGATGATTAGAGATGACAAGCTTGAAACTTCACTTGACGATTGGTGGTCCTGGTTGCCGAATCTTGTCAATTTGAAGAATTACCTTGATGGATGCATTCCAGTTTCTAATGAATTCATGATTTGATATGTCATAGGATGTTCATCACATTGACACTCGAATTCAACCATACATCCTCTATCTTACAAAGAGAAAGCTCGTTACCATCTTGGATTTCATCCTGTTCAGTTAACGTAAATCTTATTTTAACAAATAATATACGATACACAAATTCGTCGCATGTCTAAGCTTGTTTGTTAGCGTGAGAAAGCTATTTACATAGAGCCCATTTATATACCTTGTCATGGAAAAAGGACATGCACTGCATAGATTGGTATACAACGCTGCCTCTAATCGATTAACAGAATATAATTAGTCAACGCACGTCGAAATCTGTTGGATACTATACATTGGATACACATAAGGAATATTCAAAGTAAATATTGAATTAAGAATTACCTAACCATGCTTATTCTCAAGCTTTAAGTATAAGATGCAATTCGAAGATGCACCAAGCATTTGTCCACTACTAAAGGAATTGCTTCCATTTCGACACTTATTCCACCAGACTCAGGTAGTAATCTGTTAGGAACCGATGAGTCTTAGAGAATCATTACTCTCGATGCAGACTTCACTGGGTACACTACTATAGATAACATGCTATATTACGCACAATCTGGGTTTACCGTTGCTAATTTCTTGAGAATCTGCACTCATTATGCAATTCCTCTTAATGAGATCCTTCTTTCCAAAATACAATAGTGTAAACATAATCCTCCTAATGGTTACTTCAAGGACGAGTACTTCTTCATCCATTGTCCCGAAGGTTTCTTTGGCAAATGATTTTGTGGAAGTAAATAGTTTATCACAGACATCATCTTATTTGAGTTTACTTCACTTAAGTCACTAACTTCACCTAGTTTTCCTTTATCGATATTCCACAAAGAATTCTAAACGCTAATGTTTCCCAGAATGTTGCTTGACTCAAAAAAATTTCTTCAACCCAAAAGGTTAACTACCCGTCTTATTATTAATCTTGTACGGCGCCAATAAAATCTATTGCATAGTAGTCGTAGGATTTTTTACATGCCACCGTCTCCCTGCAATTCTTGAGCTGTTCCACATGCCAATCCTCGAGCCCTAATAGCTCCTTTGTCTCCGTCTTCTCAAGGAACAGCCATGGAGGAGGAATTCTTAGATGATACTTCCAATGATGAAAATGAAGAAATGGATGAATAGATACATTTAAGAGATGGGAAAGAAGAAATGGACAAGATCGAGAAAAGAAGAAAAAGACGATGAGTCAATCGGAGAACTGATGGTGATGAATGGACTTTAACTCTCCGTTAGAGGGCCAAACTTGCTCCTAACTCAAGAAAAAATCTTTAGTTGCTGATCTCCATGGGATTCGCTTTGAAGCTCCTGCATTCCGAGAGATACATGACTCCTATAGCAATATACCCTTTTTCCCAACTAAGATGAAGGCACCCCTTTGGACCTTCCTTACAAGCATGGTCCACAGAATCAATATGGGACAATAATACTTCACAACTTACCTATGACCATAAGTGCGCTCACTCTACACATACTATTTTCCCATTCCTAATCCAATCTTTCTTTCTTTTTAGGTATAATGGTAAGGTCATGATTTGACAACCATGATAAGAAAACATGCATCGATCATCTGTCTCTTCACCATTGCAGTTCACAACCCTAACACGACTCTTATGGAGAGATCAAAAATGAAAGTGAAAAGGAAAAAATGAGGGAAAGAAAAGAAGAAGAAGAGTGGACATGTAATATCCCAAAATTTTATCTTTTTTTAAAATATTTAATTCATTTTTAATATTTAAATAAGTGGTTTTTAAAGTTTAATAGCTTGAATTCAAATATAGTGATTATTTAAATATTTTAATTATGAATTAAATACTAATTAATAGCGTTATTTACCTACTTTTAATTAATAAATAATAATGGTGAACTTATTTTATAAATTCATTTACAGTAATAATAGTTCAAATAAATAACAAGAAAATTAATTATTAATAAAACAACTCGATTTTAATAACGTATCTTTAAATGAATTTTTGGATTTTTCCATAAATTTTAACTTGGGAAATTTTAAATTATCATTTGACGTATTTTACAGTAAACAAAATTGTAATTGAAATTTCACAAAATAAAATAATCTATTTATGTTATTATTGATTTGTGATCGTGTCACATTTTGGTGCACGATCGTATTTTTATTTTTGTTATTCATAGTCTTTATGTGAATGGAATATTATGCAGTCGATTACTGCAAAAACTCTATTTTCAAAACATTTAAAAAAAAAATCAAAATTTGAAAATAATTTTTTTGGTGATGTGATATTTTGCTTGGGAATCTTGGCAAACTTGAAAAAAAAATTTAGCTTACGGTGGAAGTAAAGAATCTTGATTGGGTTATAAGATTTAATAAATTTACATAGAAATTTCCCACTTCAATAATTCATTTTCCTCCTCTTCTTCTTTTTAATTATCATCTACTGGTAAACAAAAATTGCACCCAATCTTCAAAATTTTAAAATCTACAAATGTACTCAACAACAAAATAGAAAATTTGTCCCACTGAACTCATATAGGTAAGATCTACAAATCTATACCAAATTCGTAGTGTGCGTTAGTGAGATGTGGAGTTCGAAAGTTTGAGGCATGAGCTTTGTGGATTAGGGTTCGACGTTGTCGTGGATTGAATAGGAGATAGGAGGTGAGGTGAGTTCAATCCTTAAAGAGGAGCACCACTCCTAAAATTTTGGGCATGTCTGGTCCACCATAGGAAGTCATGGCTTCTGAATCTGGCAAGTATTAGGTTCTAGGTTGCATTTTGTTCCAATGAATCGAGTTTGACGCCATTGTGGTGGTTGGATAGAGACGTCGAAGAGGAGTTATTTGCAAGTTGCGTGTGTCGATTTCGTAGAGAATTAGGGTATAACTAGTGATGTGGTGCGTGGCGATACACAAGTGTGCATGTACATGTGAAGGAGGGAAAACTGATTTTCATTTTGGAAAGATGAAATAAAGTGTTTTAGTTAATTAAGTGAAGTGATTAGGTATTTAATTTCAAAATATCATTAGTTTAATATTCGGCTCATATTGGTCAGATTTAGATGTGATCTTTTGTGTAGGACTCGTATGATTTGGATGTGATCTTTTGTGTAGGACTCCTACCGACGCTTCGACGTGATGGAATTAGACATGTTGAATTTCGAGCTAGTTGAAATTAGACCTAAAATCGAATATTGTTCGATCTTAGACCCAACCGAAATGCAGAGGCGTCAATTAGAGTGTTAATTAATATGTTAAGCCTTGATTTAAATTTACAAAAGGTGTTATAAATTTAATGATAATTAAGGATGTTTTAAATTTATAAAGGGATTACAAATTTGATTAATTATCTATGGTGGTAATCAATGTTGTTTTAAATGTATAAAAGATTGTAAATGGGATTTAATTATCTTTTAGGATAGTTAATGTTGTTTAGATTTATAAAGGTTATTTATCTTATATATTTTGTAAATTCTTCTCAAATGCGTTTGTAAGGACTGTATAAGTATTTGAAAAGAATTAGAGGCTTAAAATTATTCTTAATTATTATTTAACTACAAAAAAGTTAATTAATAAATTTATTAATGATGTATAAAGTTAGTTAACCGATTTAATAAAAATGTTTTAAAGATTAATTTATCGATTTAATAAAAGTGATTGAAGTTAATAAACTGATTTAATAAAGATGTTCAAAGTTAATTAATTGATTTATTAAAGAAGTTATAAGTCTGATTAATTATCTCTTGGGATAATTAATATGGTTTTAAATTTATAAAAGAACTTTATCAATTACTTCTAGGATGATTTACAATTTTTTAAATTTGTAAAACATTTTAATTGATTTATTATCTTCCAAAATGACAAACGTTGTTTGAAATTTATTAACGATAGTCTATAATTGAGAAAATCCTTTAAAAGGAACTTTTTTTAAAATAAAGCCGAGTTTAAATTTTTTTGGGTTTAAAATAAACAATATTTTAATGACATTTTTATCCTTCGTTTTAATATGCTTAAAATAAAATTTGCTTTTTAAAAAGAATATTTTAAACAAAATTTTAAAGTGTATTACAAATAATTGTGATGTAAAAACCAAGCACAAGTTCGGTTTTAATAGTCTAAAAGGTTTGATTGAATTACAGAAAGGATAACCAATTTAATTTCCATAAACGATATTGCTTACATGGAAAGAATTTAGTTCTACTCTAAGCACTAACGTCGAGGTAGGGAAACCCATTTTCGTCTCGAAGGTTAAAATTGTTTTCAAGGCAATGCCTAGAGGTAACACTAGCTTCACTTTCCCGAATTCATTTTCAATCCAGGAAAAGTATAAGTTGAAATGGATGAGTGGTGGTAAGGTTATGCGATTTAATTTCCATATATGATCATTTTTATTATTCTCGATGGTTGATTTATTGACCATTGATTCAACTTTTCCTTTGTGTATCATCAATTTAAGGCGATTTGCTTCTCATTTGGGCATTGATATCCTTTATCGGAAATGTATAAAACCAAGATTCAAGTGGGGGCCAAGCTATGTAGGGTTACTCCTATTAGGGTATGTTCATATTTATTTTAGATTGGTTTCAATGGTATACACATGGAAAGGTGAAATACTCGGATTCTCGGTGAGGGTTGGTTGGGTCCAACTTGGAGGTTTTTGATGGCCATCATAGTTCTCAACTATATTTTAGAGGTATACTTTCAGTAAGGCGGGGTTGCACCCTTCTAGGTATTGTTGGAAAATTTCCTTTTACTTGTTGTTGATTCAAATCTTTAAATTATTTTTTAATTGCATCGAGTAGTGACTAAAGCTCGTAACGATGTTTAATTATTTGTGTCCATATTTTAAGATTAAATTTCGAATTTTTATGCCCATTTTTTGAAGTTTAGTTTTTTTAGTCTATTTCCATTCATTCATGTGTGGAAGTTGTTCTTGTGAGGGAAAACACGTTCTTATTTATCGGCATAATCTTATAGAATTATCACATGTTCATCTTATTACTTGAGTTTTCTCATACTGGTATTTCCAGACTTATTCGAATGTTATTTTAATATAGTGCTTGGTTTAGATCGATTAGTTTTCCAAGTTATCGTTGATGGGACATGGAGTTCATGGAGTACAGTTGGATGTTCACCTACTATAGTATTTTATTTCTATTCTATTATTATATATATGCATCTGCGATTATATGGTCAGGAAGTTATAACTATCTAGGCCGATGTGGTTTGTTTCCAACTTATGCCATGTGTTTTAAAGTGACAACTTTTACTGTCTTTGTTATATTAAATGTGATCTTTCAACTATGAGATTATGTTTCTCTTATTCTTTTTCATCAATCTACCCTAACAACCTACCTTTTCGTTATTTGGATGCTAGTATTGTAATACCGTGGATGAATTAGGTGCCGATTTTTAAGGGTCGAAAAGACGGGTCATTACAATTGGTATAAGAGCTGAAGATTAAGCGAGAACCTTGGCTTTGTTGGGGTAAACATATTAGAGATGGGGCAAGTGACACCCTAAAATAAATTGAGAGTATTATATATATTAGAGATATTTGTTATTTCTATGAGAACGTATTGTGTTAATTGGTCTATTGGGTGGATTATGAATTCTTATCAAGAAGTTGGACGCCATGATGTTGCTAGGTATTTCTAAACACTCAAACAAGGCAAATAGACACGATATTGATTTTTGAAAATTTAGTAAATGAAATATTTTGCCTAGGATTATATATTTTATACATATAGGAATACTTTCAAATCTATATAGTAATTTATAGTGTTTGTTTGGTGATGATAATATTTCTTTATAATCACTATTATTTGATTTTTCGTGCTCAGATAGTTTAGAAGCTCCAACTATCTTTTGTTGATTGTTAATCTACGCTTAACCAGCTTATGAGCATTTACTGATAAATATGAGTACATTAGAACGAACACCTTATGGATTGAGTTTCACAATTTGGCTATGAGGAGTCTGGGGAAAATGTTAAGTTAAAAGTCACCTTTTAATAAAGTTGTTTAGTATGATCTAAATGAAAAGATAAGACATCTAGGGAATAAATATTTATGAAAAATTTATTATAACAATGGAAGTAATTATAATATACGATGATTTTAAAGGTACATTCTATATGATTATGGTATATATAAAATGATTTATATGATTTATAAAGAGGTGTTTTAGAAGTAAAAAGAGTTTTGAGAATTTAAATTCCAGATTGCTTGAATTGATTTCAAAATGATAATTGAGAATAGTCATAGTGATATTACTTGGAAATATTTGTAAAAATAAATATATCAAAGGGAATTTTTAAGAAAGATATATGTTCTTTGGATAGTTCAGGGAAAACATCTTGATTAATTTTGTGACAATCTGTGTAACGACCCAACTTCCACACTCCAGGAAGTCGCATCGCTAAGAAGAAAGAAAGGGATAGAAAAGAGAAAAGAAAGGAAAGAAAGAACAGACAACATCAGAATCTCACAGCGGAATCGAATAAATTATAATATATCACATAAAACTTTACATAGTATCATATACATCAGAGTAGTACAGCTAATACAACACAAACTAGACAGTTATAAACATCTGTCTAGCAATCACAATTCAAGTACATCAGAGAAACAGACTCAACTCAAATACAGCGGAACCACTAAATATATCCACACGCTGAAGCCTCCTGCTCCATTATCTCCTCCAGAACACGTCAAAGCAATCCTGAAACACTTGACTACTCATACGTAATATGAGTATCCAAGAGTTTAATAAAACAGAAAATAAACACTCAGGTCAGACAGGGGTCTGGTGTGAGTAAATAGGGATAAAAGTTGCTTAACTTTAGAAAATCCTTTGAAAACAAAGGGTATCACGTAAGACTTCCCACACATAAACATGGAAAAGTTTTTACCTTACGCTAACCAAAACATTTGATAGGAAATCCAGTGATATTATAATAGTGTCTAGGATTTTCAAAATAAAATACAGAAATAGCTGGAATGCTTACATCTCACGTTCCAACATAGTTGGCACAATCAAAACCGTACATGCACTTATTGGATTATGGATTCCATCAATGGCAGGGCTACTGGGGTACCGCCCGTCACAGTACGTTGCCTAGATCAACGTACCAAGGAGTACTCCCACTCCCCTGCAACACAAGGTCGGACCCATTCCTTACTGAATAGTTCCGAACAAGACAACCCCGCAGTTGGCGTGCGATTCCAACTGCCCACACAGCCGAATAAAAAGGGAGCTCTAGACAGGGGAAAATCTTGCTCTCAAGTGGGTGCTACCCACGAAGCCTTGCTGCACCTCCTCTGTTTTAGCCATTCCCGGTTGATGAGGCTTGAGGTTACGATTACCTTTATAGGACATATCAAATCTTAGAATGCTCATCGTCCACCTGACGATGTTCTGAAAGCATTCAATCCATACAAGTTCGTTCCGGGTTCGAACGAAACCGAAGGCATTATCTCGTTACACTCGTATTGGAATCACCCTCAGAATTAACGACGATAACCCTTGCACTCTAAATCACCATCTCGAACCTATAAGTACTATTCCGTCAAACTCATTACGTAATCACCCACAGAGTTATACTGACGTATAGCCCTTACACCTCGAGTCTTCACTTGCTCCACTTGGATTAACGACCTAACGTTTAATTGGAATCGATGTGGTTTTCGAATATCCAAATATGAAAACCCGATCCCGGTCTCATCGAAACCAAATTCCATCTTAATGTCCAAGTTGTACTTAAGGATTTTAAACAATTAACTTATTTCATTATTATCTAATTCACAAAGATAGATAAACTACATCTCACAATAGATAATCACATTCATAACATAAACAGATAATCTGTATCATCCATCAACAGATAATCATCTCAACCAAATAATCCATCACAAACCATCATACCTAAACCAAGCATTCATATCATACAGATACGGCTCATTTCACTACTGAGATCACAACATTCAATCAATAACATCCACAAGCAATGATTTATTAACCATCAGCTATAATTAATTTAAAATGAATTAAATTAATTGCAACCATCTCAAATTAATTTAAATTAATTTAATTACTCATTTAAATTCTTATTAACATCCATTAATTAATTAACCTAGTTAATTAATTAATCACTAAGTATTTAACTTGATTAAACAACTTTGATTAATCATTCACTAATTACAATGAGTAATTAGTGTTTAATTAATTTCATAAATTAATTAACCTTAATCATAAGTAATTAACATTTAATTACTCATTTATTAATTAATTATAATTAATTATATTTATTCTTAATTAATTACAATTAATTAATCACTTATTTAATTATTATTACTTAATTAAACAATCCTTAATTAGATCATTAATTAAAATAATTAATGATCTCTAATATTCAATTAAATTACTTAATTAATTACATTAAGAAATTAATCTAATTATTAATCACCTTGATTAATATTAAATTTAATAATTAACTATCTTTAATTACTCATTAAAAAATTAATTATCCAATAATTAATCAATAATTAATTCCTTAATTAATTACAAAAGTAATTATCCAAATTACTAATTACATTCCAGTAATTATCATTATTACTTCTTTAAGTAATCCTGCTCCATTAATTACATTAAGTAATTACACTTAAATCATCAAATGATTTATTTAAATTAATTAAACTAAATTAATTAACTTAATTAAATCACAATATTAAAATTAATTACAATAAGTAATTAAATCCTTAATTACTTTAACAATTAATTATATTCAATTAATTAATCTAGTTAATTATCAAAATTAATTACATTAATTAATTACTAAATTATCCCTGGATAATTATCACCAATTATTAATTAACAACATTTCCATAATTACATACTTAAGAAAATTTGAGTTAGATTAATTATCAATAAATCCTTTCTACTTAATATTAATCTAAATCATTATTAAAAATCAAATAATTAAGTAAAATCCTTAATTATTTTAAATATTTTCAAAATAATTTAGATTACTTATCAAATGACCCATTTGAATTCAAAATGTATTAAAACAATACATTTCTAAAAATTAAATTCAAATTCCAATTTATTTAAAGATTCAAAATATAAACATTAATCCAAATTAAATAATTATAAACCTTAAAATAAAAATGAATGTTTAAACAACATTCATTACTTAAATATAAAGAAAGATTTAAAACTAAATTACTTGATAAATTAAACTTTGAAAATAAATTGATTATTTTCAACTCTCAAATTTAAATCAAACACTTCATATTTTACTTCAAATACTTTCAAATACTAAAGGAACTAAATTCTTTCAAGTTTAAACTTATTTGAAATGAAATTTCATTTTCAAATTCACTTTTAAACATTTGAATATGTTCATTCATTTTAAATTTAAAAACTGTTTTGAAATTAAAACTGGGTTTCAAAGAAACCTGGAAGCAGTTTTTAAATTGATCTCAAACTGAGTTTAAAACTTGCTTAAAACATTCAAATCTGTTCAAAAATTTAAAACATACAAAACTTGTTTGAAACAAAAATCTGGGTTTAAAACAATAAACCTGAAAAATGTCTTAGACTTGATTTTAAACTGAAATTAAATCTTGTTTAAATTTAAGATTTCCATTTTTTTTAAAACTTTGATTTTAAACTACACTTGAATTCAGCTTCAACTCATACTTGAATCAAGTTGCAAAATGAATTTATTCAAAACTGCAAAACTACAGATTCTAAAACCTGCAACTGTTTTTAATATTGATTTAAAACCAAATTTAAAACTTGTTTAAATTTAAATTATTTCATTTTTAAAAACTTTGAATTTCAAATTCTATTTGAATTCAGTTTTGACTTGCATTTAAATCAAATTACAACTTAAAATATGAATTCATTCAAAATTCTTAAAAAAACTGCAACTCTCTGGTTTACTCTGCAATCATGTTTACCCGAGTACCCCATAATTTTACTTCGAGTTCCTAAGCTACCTGCTTCGAGATAATTCCACAAAACCCCAAGTTCTAGTTCGAGTAAAAATACCCTGCACACTACCAATGCAGTTCACCTGAGTTCAACACTGTAACAAAGACCAACCTGTCAACACCAGAAATACCACCTCCAGCCACCATCATCGACACGACCTTGGATATAGCTTCCTTTACACCCCCTCTACAAATTCCCAAAGCCTCAAATAACTCGAAGCAACAGAAAGCATGAGGGTAAACAAGAACTGCAACACTGCTTGACTAGGTTTTGAAAACCTGGAAAACCCAATTTCACATCTCCTCTCTCTCTGATCCTTCATCACCAAATCTACTCCATTCTTACATCAATACTTCACCTACAGGAGGTATCTTAATACCTAAAATTTTCTAGCTTAACAGATATTTCAAATATTCCTATTTCTGTTTAAACAGAAATGCTAATCTACATAGGTCATTTTAAAAGTGAAATTTGTTTTATACTTTCTGATTTTTAACATGCATCAATGTTATAATCTTGATTAAAATAATTAATGATGTTGGTATCCTGGTTTTAATTAAAAATACTCACTGCTATAATTATGTCAGAGGTAACAGATTTAAATTTTCATCTCTTTAAACTAATTCATGATTTCCAGAACCTAAATTTATACTAACAAACATATTTTGCTTACACAAAAGTTTCTAGCTGAAACCATTCAAGTGATAAAGAATTTTCTACTTAAGGATATCTTAATCATACAAGCATACTAGATCTGCAGCTACATAAATACATATTCACATATAACAGTCATCAACAGGCAACCATCACAACATATTTTGATTTCTGTGTATTGAAACTTAAGTACTGTAAATTATGTTTGATTTCGAATTTTTAAGCAAACTGTTTTTAAAATAAAAGATGCTTACTCACCTTTAAAATTTAAAGATGCAAGAACAATAAATGCAGATTCATAGCATCAGCTACACACAATATACATATTTACATATGTATACACAAACATCATCACAAAACAAGATCAATCTAACAAGCTTACTTTTATCAGAACACATGCACAGATTATTTAAAACAACTTTCAATTGTGAAGTTATTTATCCAAAAAATGAAGATGCTGCAGTTTCAAATCATAGCAGTTTAATTTGATTTTTTATTTTATTTTACATGACAGTTTTGTTGAACTTGAGTTTTAGTAAATTACTTTAAGCATTAAATTTAAAAGAAGGATCTGTTTTTGAAATAGAGGTCTACTCACCTGATTAAATTGAAGATGCAGAAATCAATTCAGAGAAGCAGATTCCATTTTCCAGAGATACAATCTGAAGATGAAGTTGCTTGTTGATGATGATGCACGCAGACCCATACTTAATGCTCAGATTTCATATTGAAATTGCAACCCAGTTTGAAGTTGAAAAAAAATAGCATGCAGATCCAATTTCAATTGCACAGATTTGCAGTTGAACTTCAGTTTTGATGATGAAATTTGCAGAATATAGATGCAGATTTGAAGAAATTTATTGTAGATTTGATTGAAGTTTGTTTATGAAGAAATTGATTTGCAGATTTGTAGTTGAATGCAGATTTTAATTTGCATTTGTTTTGAGGTTTTGATTTACTGAAATTTTAACAAATCTTGTTTTCATATTTTGAAGAGAATGTGTTTTTATCAAATGCATTTGCTATATTTCTCCTATCAATAATTTTAAACAATGAGATTTAAAACAAATGCCACTTGTACTTATTATGCTAATTGTTTTACAAGTGTCTACTTAATAGTTTAAATGATTAACACATATGCATATTAATATAAAAAGCAATTCTAAATTTATAATGTATTTGAATTATCTTAAAACATTTTTAATTAGTTTTAGCAAGTTTCAAATGTTTATTAACATCTAGTCTTTAAATAAATACATATAAACTTCTTTATAAAACAATACACTTACATTTTAATGTTTACTTAATTATTTTTTTTAAAATAATATTCTTTATAAAACTAAATTTCAAAAGAAGAGAAGATTTTTAAAAGAAAAGAAAAGTTGAATTCAATTTATTTCAAAAGGTTTCAAAATAAATGTTATACTTTAACAAAAATGAATTAAATCTTATTTCAAAGAAAAACATATTTTAAAATAAAACAAAACAAACTTTTATTATAAAATGAAATTTAAACTATATTTATTTTATAAACCAAAATAAATACTTACTTACATTTCTATGAAAATATAAGAAAGATTTTTAAAACAAACTTTTGAAAAGTATACAATACTAATTTAAATTAATTTAAATCAATTTACACATTTACATTAATATATACTAATTAGAAAATATCCTTTATTTAATATAAATTAAAAATTAAAATTAAAATTAAAATTAAAATTAAAACCAAATCCTCTATTTACAATGTATAAACATTTATACATTATAAATAAAATATTTTTAAATCAGTTAGAAAGATAAATTTATTACTTAAATATTTTTAACCTTTGAAAACAATATCATTTAACAAACTAAATAATTATAAATTTTCAAAAGAGAATTTCTGTTTAAATTAAATTATTAAATCAATATTTCTCATTTTAAAATAATTATTAAAGAAATTATTAAATAATTATTGCCTAAATTTCCGGGACATCACAATGTGAATCGCTTTCTAAGTGACAGTCGAGTGTTTGCATGGGCGAATGTTGTAGTGCACTTAGTAAATTATTCTCTTTATCATTGTACGATCGAAATGTGTTCAAACCCAAACGAACCCAAAGTAAGCGTTGATGAATAAATTATAAAAGTTACTGTATGTATATGGAAATATATGTGGTATAATTTCAAAAAGGGTTTTGAAATGGAAATTAGGTAATTAGTTCTCAAGTTCTCCTTAAAGGGGATTGATTTAAGGTAAAATGAATTTTGGTAAAAGAATGTTTTGATAAATGAAATTTGTAACTCTAGGATAAAAAAGAGACAATCTAACTTAAGTTTTTAAATGGGTTAAACTGGATAGAGTGGTTTTAATAAGCAATTGTTTTATTAAACCCGTGGCTTTTGTTAATCATCTAAGATGTGTAAACTATCTGATGCTATTGGGTCGACTAATAAAAATCTTTAACTTAGGAATGTATAAGGAAAGTGCATTTTAGGATTGAGTTTGGATGCCAGCATCCTACTCTTCTCAGCTACTAACCAGACTGGGTAGGTAAAGGGGTAGAAATATTTGATTCAGTTTTAAGACCCATATTTTGTTCGGGCCTCCATTTTAATTCTTAAACATAAATTAAAATTGACATTTCCTATGAACTCTAAGGATATAGAAGAGTATTATAAAAGTAAATAAAGTGGAGAAAGTTTTATTTGATTTTTAATAAAGAAATATCCTCATAAAAATGTTAATAAACATATGTGAAAATTTATTAAATAATTCATAAATAATTTTGGTATAGAGTGAAATATAAGATGAAAAATATATATGATTTAGAAAATTGGTGTAGTCAAGAAGCTGATAAGTATATTTATATGTTTAGTTGTGTGGCTTAGGAAAATTTAGTGAGTGACTTTCAATTTTGTCTAAGGTGTTATCCGACCTTTTGACCCAGCAAAACTCGGTCTGATTAGATAGGCCACACAAGAAAAATATTGAGTCAAGCTACTCTAGAGATTAGACAGAAGGCTCAATGTAGTGGGTGAACTAAGCCCGGTACCAAAGCAAAGCACACCACTCACAGGAAAAGGGGAGTTTTCCCTAAGTCTATGGTTAGGTACAGTACCATCTATGGTTTGGTACGATCTATAATATCTTATGAGGAAGGTTCCATCTTCTCACCACATACTACCCAAGGTACAAAAAACCCGTTTCCAAGCTCCAATTATTGTGCGCATGCTATGGTCCATCATTCTCCATAAGCAATTCAGATAAGCAACTCTAGCCATTCACCGACCTATAAACTAGACTGAGAAACATGTCAGCAATGACTTAAACAACTATGAGACTATAAAGCTAAAGATATGGTGATCAATCTCTAAAAGTCCAGAACACCAAATAACAGAGTTTTATGGGTTGGTACCAACCCATAGCTATGGTTAAGTACCGACTTATAGAAATTGCCAAGCTGGCAACGTCTTCTTCTTCAGCAACTGCCGGGAAAAATACAGAATGGGGGTTTGGACGTGCTTAAGGCTTTAGCAGCGACCTACACCTTTAAATAGACCATGGAATGCTTCATTTAGGGGATCTTTTTCTACTTTCTAGCATTTGTATTAATTTCTTGAATAGCGTATCGTTCGGCAAGGAACCATAATAGCATCAGTTGTACTTTCAGTAACAAAATGAGAAGAACATTAAGTGGATGTAGGCACATTACGCCGAACCACTATAAATTATTTTTCTATTTTTTATTGCTCATTTTTGGTTTATTATCTATATATCCTATTTAGTGTTTGTGCCAATTTTGAAGTAAACATTTTGGTGCTTTCAATGAGAATTAATATTCTCAGGCCCGTTTGGGTCCATCATCTACTAGTGGGTTGTCTAAATCTGATAGATGGATTTTATTTTTCTTCATTTTAGATTTCTTTACTACTCAGATATTCAAAAAATCTACCTAAGTGCTTTCTACCATGCTCACTAAAGGAGACCCTTCTACCACCTCGCACGCTGTAGACGATGTTGAGGTGATTGTCCCTCATCTTGCTGAAGAGGCTGCATAGCCAACCGCTATGGATGTTCAAGAACCTACTAATGTTGTTACTAGAGTTTATATGAACTACTTGATGAAACAAATGGAGGATAAGATTTTGGAGAGCCACAATGAATTAAATGCACAAATGAAGTGGTGTTTGGATTTATTAAATCAATTGACCGGGGAAAAATAAAAGGGACAAAACTCATTCTAATTCAGAGTTGGATAGTTCGTCGTTGTAACAACCTGGGGTTTTGCTGTTAATTTGTCATCGTCATTTAACGATTAATCTGTTGGTCTATTGTAGTTAGAATTTTTTTTATCAAGCTGAAATTCTTTTGAGAATTCGTTAAAGAAGTTATGCGGGCTTTCGACTCAATCTTGGCCCAAGAAGACTCACTCCTTTATTTTATTTTATTTGGCCGTTCCCTTCTTATTCAATTCAACCCGATCCCCTTATTTTTTTCATTCGAAAACCCTAGATCAATCGAAGAAAAATAATGGCGGTTCCAAACCTTTCGTTCTCGTCATCCTCTTTTCGAAGCTAAGGCTTTTCAAAACTGAAGACGCCATCTATTGCAGCTCGTTCGATCGAGTGAAGATTTCGACCTTACGTGTCGAACGACTATCTCTTTGGTAGCTAACGGCTGCTTCGGTTGACTCGCACGCGGCTGCTCCGATAGCAAAGGTGAATGAACTATCACTCACATCTAGTTCATTCTCAGTATCGTGCTTAGGTCGTTCGACTTTGTTTCGATGTTGATGATTTTTATCTGTCTTGGTTTGATTCGTGTTTTATTGGTTTTGTTCTTCCTGACTGAGACTTTGCTCGAAGTCATATATTTTTGTGATTGTTTATCTCGGCTAGTGATTTAATTTGTTCTTATCACTTGTTCAAGACTGTCATTTATTTAAAACGACATTGATTTGGGGTTGCGATTCCTAGATGATTTTCATTGCTTCTCTGACCGTTTTAAAATTTACTTTGGTATAAGAAAAGAAAAAAAGAAATAGTCTTCGACTTTACTTTGTTGGTATCGGCTTTGACTTTGGTTGTTGTTCCATGGCTTCGGCATGGTTGTTCGGAAGTACACTCGACTTCGACCTTGTTCATTTGAGTCTATATTTATGTAACATTAGCTGTTCATGTTGTATACAAAAATTTATCGCATTATGTAGTCGGTTTTGTTTCGTTGTTGATTCCTCCTTGACCTCGGCATTAACTTGAAATTTGTTTTCTGCTCTAATTTGTTTATCACCTGACTTCGGTCATGGTTGAACTTGCTGCTGTAGGTTTTTGTGACTTTGGACCTCTGACTTTGGGTATGATATACCCTGACATGCCATCTCTGGTCATCATCTTGGGTTGGCATCGATCTGTAGTTGTTTACTTGTTAAATTACTGTTTTGAACTGCAGTAACTTCACTGATTTGAACTATGGCTTGTCTGGTTCATTATATTGCATTTGGTGATTTCTAACTTCGTTCTTTGATTTTATGAAATTTTGATTGCTTCGTCCTTGACTTGATATTTTTTCGTGTTGTTGTAGCATCCACTGTATTGATATTTTGAGTTGATATTACTTTGTTCCACATCCACTTCATGTATATTGGTGGGGTGTGCACTGTCTTGAATCTTGTTTACTCGATGGCATTTGGTATGTTGTAGTTGTACACTTGTAGCTTCATTTCAGTTGCTTATATATGTATACAAGTGTTCACTTGATTCATTGAGCCTGCTTTTGAGTTGTAGCTACTGTTCTTGACTTTGTGTTGCACTGCTACATGATGCTTGTATGCATCTGGACTTGGTTGATTCTGACCCATGCTTTGGGTACTTTATTTGTTGTTTGCACTTCCAGTTTCCTTTAGTTGAAACTGTTCCAGTGCACATGGTTGAGTCTTGTGGTCTTTGTCATCTTCACATTCAATTCGCCTGTTCATTGTAGTTTGATTTACATGTGTTCGAGCCTTTTTCACATCATTGGTTCATGTTGCATCCACTTGACTCATTTCTGTTGTGTGCTGTGGTGCCATACTTTTGGTGCTCTCACCTTCAGTTTGCCGTCTTCCTGTAGTTATACCACTGTTGTCATCTTCTCTAGACATCTAGGAACTTGAACTATTGCATTCTTTTGGTGACTGCAGTTTCGATTTGTATTGTGACTTGTACATTGATTTGTACATTGAGTTGAATCCAACTTAAACGCTCGGATTTGACCATGTGCTCATGTTGTGATTTTATTTGAATTGCATTTGAGTTGAACCTGACTTTTCCTTGGGGTTGACCTTGCGCTCGTTTGTGAACTTCCATTGAGCTTTTATGTACATCATCACTGCAGTGGCAAGGTAGTGCACGCAAGCGTGAACTGCAGCCACACGGTATGGCTTTTATGATATTCTATTTTGTTTTGATTTATTGATCTTTTGCATATTCCATATGCTGTAGTGGCGAGGCAGTGCACGCGTTCGTGTACTGCAGCCCTACTCGAGTTGACATTTTAATTGATATTTCAATATTTTATATCGTATTTTGATTTGGTTTAATTTGATGGTTTTGTTGATATCTAATTATCTTTTTGATAATTAGATTATGAGTTTCTAATTATTTAATTAGTAATTAGATTTTGTTGTTAATTGCCGTTTAGGCAATTCTGTTGTTTTCTAAATTATCTTCATTAATAATCTTTTTAATTTATCTTCGTTGATATTTTGGATTTGCTGATTTGTTGTTTAACACCGTTATGTGTTATATTAATCGTTATCCGATTTCTTTATTTAAGCATTGGATAGACGAGTTTTATTGTGACTGTTGTCTATTTGTTACTTAATTATTATTGCTTCTGTGCACTAATAACTGAGTTTGAAGTAGACTGACCCATGTATTATTTTCTTTTGAATTTAATACTCGGGTCAGACCGAGTTATTACAGGTTGTAGATATCTTGCTTTGGGTTACTACTAGAGCTATGAAGTCTTTTCATACTTTTGGAGTAGTCGTCGTCATTTAAAGTAGTCGGTGTATTTGTATAGGATGTTGTATATTCATGTATAT
This sequence comes from Allium cepa, assembly GCA_030765085.1. Lineage (NCBI taxonomy): Eukaryota > Viridiplantae > Streptophyta > Magnoliopsida > Asparagales > Amaryllidaceae > Allium > Allium cepa. The sequence continues at coordinate 196,478,133 of CM060943.1, forward strand.
TTTTCACGATAATGTACTTGTACATGTAACTTCCAATGTCGACAGTTATAGTTGTATCATATGTATTGTATCACATGTATTGTAACTGACATCAGTTATTATATATGAGACCTTTTGTTTTATCTGTGTTCCGCATTTATATTCTCTGTGTTATTATTATATTTATTGTCCTAAACTATTATGAACCATCATAGTTCGTTTTATACTGGAATTGGGTATGTCGATGGGAGTAAATAAATAAGAGGAATAATAAAAAATATATACTACTCCTGTCGAAATAACCAATACTAGTGTAAGGCCTAACTACGGATGGCCGCTTCTATCCAGCCTTATTCTTCGTGATAACAGACAATATTTCCTTTAATACTCTTTGTTATTGTGAGCATAGAGGTGTATCAGAGCTTGGGGTTTATGGACATAATATAAAACATAACTTAGATGGAACATGTGTTACAACTATTAGTCGATGTTTTATTGTGCTTTGAGTCAAAACTAAAGTTTTGAAATTATGATGAAATTTTTAAATATCTTTATTTAAAAATAAAAGTGAAAACTATGTTTTGATGATTGGTTGATTTGTATTTTGTTTATCAGAGTGCGCAGCGGAAACAGTGAGATTGTCGTCGCTGAATACAGCCGATAACCTTTTTGATTTAAAAATCAAAATATGAAATTGAAATAAATGTCATTTGTTGTTTACATAGTTGTGTTTGTTTTTTTTCTTTGAAAATTTCGAATCCGATTTGAGGATCCGAAGCGATTGCAGTTATGTGATTTTGTTGAGATTTTTTTGCTGTTTTGAATTATCTTCATTGAAGATATATCCGAATGATTTCTTTGTTCATTTTGTGGTATACGTGCAAATTTAAGTTGTACGTTACTGCATTAATTTTGCTTAAAACCGATATTTGGTTTTAAACGTATTTTGTTGTCGTTATTTTTATAATGGGATTTTTACACCGTTGCTAAATTTTGAAGCGCGGTGTTTTATTGACATTTTTTCGAATGAAAATTCACTGGTGTATATTTTGATGCGAATTATTTTGATGAGATTTTGACATATGAATATTACTGTCGCTTTGGGTTCGGTAACCGTCAAATTTTAAAGCGGATTTTCAAGCTGTTATCCCGCAATGCTGATTTTGTTGTCTATTTTTAGGGTATTTTGAAAAGTGCAATTTCCTTGTCGAAGTTTCTACTGATGTTGCTGCTTTAATCATGTGTTTAAAAAAATTTGTTTCAAAATAAAATTGTTTCCAAAAATTTTACAATTTGCGTTTTCAAAAGAATGAGAAAGCGATTTAAACATTTCAGCAAAATCAAGGACTATGACCCCTTTCTTTTACTGATTCGCTTAATTCCAGACTTGTCCGTTTGAGAATGTAAATTATTACTTTTAAAAAAATAAATGAAATTTTTTTCAGAAGTTTTGCAGTTTACGTTTTCAAAAGAATGAGAAAGCGATTTAAACGTTTCAGCAAAATCGAGGACTATGAGCCCTTGCTTTTACTGATTCACTTAATTCCGAACTTGTTCGTTTGAGAATGTGAAATGTTATTTTTGGAATATACAATTTTGCACTTTGAAGGAAATGATGAAGAGAATTAAACGATTTAGTAAAACTCGTGGTTATGGGACATGTGCATTTGCTATTTTGGTTAATTCCGAACTCGTTAATTGAAACAATTGCTGTTTTGATGGTTTTGATGATTTTCGTGTGCTTTTGAGCCACTATGTTGGACATTTGGGTCATATGTTGGACCTTCGGGTCATATGTTGGACCTTCGGATCAATACCTGTACTAGACCTTCGGGTCATTTGTTGGACCTCCGGGTCATTTGTTGGGCGCCAAAATTATGTTGATAGTACTTGGTAGGCTTCGGCCATTTATTGATGCACGTGCGGCGTAGCTAAAACTTGCCATCTGATGGGATCGATCCAATCTTTTATGTTGATTTTCTAGTTATCTTAATTGATTCTAGATATTTGTTGTTTCCAATTATCTGCAGGTAATTGGTGTAACGCCCCACCTCAATACCCACACTAGCCAAGAACACTACGGTGTAGTGCTGTCAACTAGCACGGAGAATAAGGCTGTTGAGGAGCGACCATCCATGTGATTGCTTATCACACGGTGGCTATAAATAAACTTCGGAAACAAACATAGAAATAAGCATAACACAAATCAGTCACAGACATCCATGTCACAAAGGCGGAAGAAGATATGAATATATAACTAGGACATGAAAGTGTACATCAGAGTAGTGGTCAAAAAGATCCACAATAAAACAAAATAATAGCAACACGTGCCATACAAAAGAATACAACTATGAGTCTATGTCTCAAGTGTATACAACAAAAACTGCTAATCTAAATAGTTAGCCAAAAGTCAGAGTAGCAAATCCTGGGAAGAAGTCAAGCAGAAGCACCTGTAACATCTCGGTCTGACCCGAGTATTATTTAAGAAAATAATAAACGGATCAGTCTAGCTATAAATATCAGATGACATGGTATAAAATAAAAGGTATGGCACAAACATAAAATATCCATACTGACATACTACTATAAGTATGCAAATGATGATCAACAGAAGATCAATCAATAAGAGTTAAATCGATATCACAAGAATCTTCTCAAAGATCCAAAGCGGGCATCATACCCTAAACTTGTACTCATAACAAGTCAATGACATAAATTCCAGAAATCAACACAAGAAATCCAGAAATCACAGAAAAAGGGAAAGAGGCCTATCACATGACGGTCCGAAGACCATGGGGAGCTACCCCATATGGGTGAGTCGGATCACCCAGGTGAGGTCTAGGCTAACCAAAAACCACAAAGGTATGTGTGAGTGGAATCACACAAGTGGTGTCTAGCCTACCCTCGCAACAAAAAGGTATGTGTGAGTGGAATCACACAAATGGTGTCTAGACTAATCTTGCAGACAAAGAGATATGTATGAGTCAGAATCACACCAATGAGGTCCAGTCTAACCTTGCGAACAAAGAGACATCGCACAATTGCTAATCTGAATCATAAAATGATCGTCATGATCAACGAGAAGTGTCAATTACACTAAGCTAGTAAATATAAAAGTTTAGCTTCGTGTCCCATAACCACTTGCTTAACTTAAATGTTTACGAATAAACTGTAAATCTTCACTAGAAAATTATCACAAGAGGTTCAATCGAATAAGTCCAAGAATTAACCGACGAAGTGAACGCAAGCGTTTCATACCACTTGTTTTACTAAGCCGTTTAATTAGATTTCTCATCCGAGTGAGGTAAAGTTTTGTATATACTAGTAGATTTGGAAAACGGTTTAAGTAAAGAGCTTAGTTATTAAAAATAGAGTTGAAATCATTTTGTTGAAAGAGTTTTGATATTTACTACTAGTATTGAAACCTTTATATTTTAAAGTGAAAAATCGCAGAAGCGATTGTAGAAACAATCAATCACAAAGATCATATTCGAAGATGTGATAAGAATCCACGGAAATCAGCTCAACAAGTTTTGTTGAATGTTTTTCAGATAAGATCCCCTACGGGGGGGGGGGGGGGGGGTGGCAACCCCCCAAGGTGGGGGTGCGGGGGCAACGGCCCCGCTATGGGGCTCGACCTGCCCGGTCAGGTCGCGGGGGTCCAGTGGGCAGCGCCCCCGGCTGGGTGCGGGACAACGCCCCGTCCAAAACGGTACGACCTAGTGAAGTCCTAAGGAAGGATAGGATCGAGCGACCTAAAGGTGTTCGCGACCTAGTGGTCGAGCGACTTAAGTGGGTACGCGACCTAAAGGTGTTCGCGACCTAGTGGTCGAGCGACTTAAGGGGGTACGTGACCTAATGGTGTTCACGACCTAGTGGTCGAGCGACTTAAGGGGGTACGCGACCTAAGGGAAACTCGCTAAGTTAAGGTGCGACTCAACCAGGTGAGCGACCTAGTGGGGGGAAACGACTTAAAGTCTTTACGACCTACCGACCTAAGGTCAAATACGACCTAACGACCTAAGGTCAGATACGAGGTCACGCGACCTAAAGATTTGCAGAGGGCACGTGACCTAACGGCACAAAGGCCTAACGACCTAACTGGAATAAGGTCATGCGACCTAACGGCCTAACTAGGTCAAGCGACCTAAAAGGTATAACGGCTTAAGGTTCTTCGACCTAACGACCTTGTGGTCTTGCGACCTAAATGGTCTAACGACTAACTGTATTAAGGTCTAACGACCTAAACTGGTCAAGCGTCCAAATAGTCATGCGACCTAAGGAAGGTAAGGTCTAACGACCTAACACTCGCGACCTAACGGTCTATAGAAGATGGCCATGAAACCTACGACCTAAGGTCCATACGACCTACGACCTAACTCCGAAGATGTTAGAAATGGCCAGAACGACCTACGACCTAAGGTCCTTACGACCTAACTCCAAAGACGTTAGAAATGGACAGAACGACCTACGACCTAAGGTCCATACGACCTACGACCTAAGGTCCATACGACCAAACTCCAAAGTGCCAATTTTGCCAGAACGACCTAAGTTCAGTTTTTTCACCAAAAAGGCTAAAAATTGGAGTTTTTCGCCAATCCAATCCAAACCAAATGCAAATGTACATGCAAAAGTGATGGGGAATCATTTCCAACAGTCCAATATAGTTATAGACTAGAATTGTGAGATAAAAATCTCACCTTTTCACCAAATTATGAAGGTAAAGCTTTAAGGTGATGTAATTACGGAATTAATTAGAAGGAAAACATTGCAGCAGTTTGTTCAAGTCTGACATATTGTGGGCAAGGACTTTCTAACCCCCAACAGAGGCAGCCCGGGCCTGTGCTGATGAGCCCAAGCAACTTGAAAAATCTTGTTATTAACATATACATAGGTGGACCATATTCGATTGAGAAAAGTTAGGGTGAGATGGAGCATTATGCTGGTGTTCTAAAGCATGCAGCGGGTGATAGTTATTTTGTCGTTGAAGATATAACCCCGACATAACAGCTTAAGAGTGTGACTGTCATATCATCTTCCATATTATAGATTTAGAAGGATTGGAGGCTGTAACTATTGATTCACTTGTCATTTCGACCATGATTGGCCCTACCGTAGTAAGGAAAGTTCTGATTGGCTGTGGAAGTTTGGTCATCATTTTTCTAGAAAGGCCTATGATCAGATATTTATGGAAGCAAAGGACTTAAAGCCGTGTAAATCTCAGATCTTGGGATTTATCGGGACAGCTACTGAGCCAGTGGGTTGCATGGATCTACTAGTGGTTCTTGGAGAGAGCGATCGCAAACGAGTCCGAGTTATTACTTTTGTTGTGTTGGATACATTTTTTACCTATAATGCTTTCTTGGGTCGTCCAACCCTTTCCGAATTCACACATGCTATTGCTCCTTGGCTTTTAATATGAATTTCCCTACAAAAAATGGTGTAGGGGGTGCTCAAGGGACAAAGGGCTTGGCCGCAAATGCTATGTCACTGAACTTAAGGAGGTGAAGCATGAAGAAAAAGGAAAAGGTATGGAGAGAACGCTCTCCATCAAGTCTCTGGATGCATAGCAACAATCGCCTGAGCCCTGGCTCGGGCAATATAGTCGGTTTTATAAGGATATGGATCAGAGGAAGGAGCAAGAGGATGGAGGAGCTACACTAGTCGAGCTAACGATCAACATTCCAGTCAGTGAGGATGACCCTGCACGGGTCCTAAAGATTAGATTGCAGCTTGGCACAAGGAATATGAAAGAATTGGTTGGTTTTTTCGGCAAACCTCTATGTGTTTGCTTGGACTCACTTCGATATGTATGTAATATCACCGGAGATAACGAGCTGTGCATTAAATGTTAATCTGAAATGCATTCCTGTGAAATAGAAATGCCACTGCTTGGGTCCAGAGAGATCAACTATACTCAAAGAAGAAGTGGTGAAGCTAAAAGATAATGGTTTCATTTGCGACGCCCTCTACTCAGAATAGGTATCAAATCCAGTTTTGTTGAACAAATCAAATGAAAAATGGAGGACTTGTGTAACTATTCTGATCTGAATAACGCATGTCTTTAGGATAGCTTCCTAGTCTCGAGGATTGACCAGCTGGTGGATTCAAGTACTTAGAATGAACTATTATCATTTTATGGATGTGTACTCTTGATATTATCAAATTTCGAAGCACATACTGGACCAGGAGAACACTAGCTTTATAATAGATATAGGGTTGTACCGTTATCTTTTTATGCCATTTGGATTGAATAATGCTAGAGCGACCTACCAAAGGCTAGTAAATAGGATTTTAAAAGATCAGATCGAATGATCAATTGAGGTTTAAGTCGATGATATGCTTGTGAATTCTTAACAATCCGGGAACCACATTGTTTATTTGGCTGAAATTTCAGTTTTCTAATACAAGATGAAGCTCAACCCCTTGAAATTCACATTTAGAGTTTCTTCAAGAAAGTTCTTGGCTTCAATGTGAAATCCATAGGATTGAATCCAATCCAGAGTAGATAAAGGCACTAAGGGACATGGAAGCTCAAGAGATGGTTAAAGAGGTTCAAAGTTTGAATGGAAAATTTCTGCCCTAACTCGATTCATCTCAAGAGCCATAGATAAGTGTATTCTTTTCTTTGACATAATTAAGATGGGAAAAATTCCAAAGGGAAGAATGACTTTTGCTTGGATGTAGGAGTGTGTTCATGCACTAGGGGATCTGGTGAGTCACTTAGGAAGACAACCTATTTTTTCAATGTCATTGGATGATGAGTAATTATTTATATACTTTTACAGTGTGAGTACATGCCTTTTGTTCCGCACTCGTTCGAGAGGAATTTAGATTCCAATGACCAGTCCATTACATCAACATGCGATTGACGGGAGCTGAAAGAGATTATCTAAAGTTGGAAAAGCCTACATATTTCCTGTTAATCAGGCGCGTCCCTATTTCCCAGCTTATCCGATCAATGTTCTTACCGTCCAGCCTTTACGATAGGTCTTGCAATGCATCGAGACTTTGAGAAGCTGTTGAAATGAAACATTGAATTATGACATATCTTATCACCCTTAGAGAGCAATTCAGGGTCACGCTTTGGCAGATTTTATAGCAGAGTAAACCACTCGAGATGATGACGAGTGAGCAGTGGTGAGCAGAATGCTAGATGGAGAATGTACACAGATGGTGCATCTAATGAATGATGTTTTGGCATCAAAGTGGTATTAGTCACTCTTGAGGAATATCCAATCTGTTATGCCTTAAAACTCAATTTTCCCGCAACAAATAATGAAGCATAATATGAGGCCCTGACTGTAGGACTCAGGATTACCAAAGGACAAGAGGTTATAGCCTTGCATGTTTTTTGTGATTCCCAACTGTTGGTGTAGCAAGTGCAGAAGGAGTTTCAAGCAAAAGGATTAATGCTAGCTCCTTATCTAAACAAATCCCTTGAGCTGCTCAATGATATCGAGTAATACAAGATAACACATATTCCATGAGAGGAAAACACAAAGGCCTATTCACTAGCCAAGTTGGCTAGCTCAGAGATGCAAAGCTTATGCGCCTCATACCGTTGGAACTATTATCAGCACCAAGCATCGATGCGATGGATGTTGATTGGATCTTGGAACTGAAATTGAGAAGGAGTCATGGACGACTCCAATAAAAAACTATCTACAAAGAGGAATCCTAGCAGATAGGAAGAACGAATGGTGACACCTCCTTCGTAAAGCTGCCAGATTCATCATGCAAGAAGGAGTACTATAGATAAAGGGATTCTTGGTTCCCATGCCAGTGTGTGGCGAAGGACAAGGCTAAGTCAGTCTTGAAGGAAATCCATGAAGGGGCTTGTGGTGGCCACATCGAGGGTTAAACTCTAGCGAAAACCATCCTTCGCAATGGGTACTTCTGGCCAACAACCAACCGAGATGTAGTTGATTAGATAAGAAGGTGAAATAGGTCCCAAAGTTGCACTAAAATATCGAGAGCCCCATCGATAGAAATTATTCAAATTGTCAGTCCATGGCCATCTGTAATTTAGGGAATCGATATCATTGGTGTTTTGCCAATAGCCAAGGGTGGTGCAAAATACGCTATAGTTGCAATTGATTGCTTCACTAAATGGGATGAAGTAGAGCCGTATTCCATGATCATTGTAAACTTAATTTACTTTGTCATTAGAAATATTATTTTCTATTTTAGGATTCAACAAACGATCATATCAGAAAACGGAACTCAATTCGATAGCACTAAGTTAGAGACTTCTGTTGCAGGCATCGTATCAAGAAATGATTTGCTACAGCAGCGCATCCCTATTAGACAAGTCGAAGCAGAGAATTAAATTATCACGATTGGAGAGGGCAGAGACTAAGTGGGTCGACGAACTTCCATTAACAATTTGGGCTTATCAAACCATCTACAAGTCAGCGACTGGTCACTCTCTATTCGCCTTGGCATGTAACTCGGAGGCTATGATTCCGGTCGAAATTGAAGTACCTTCTCATGAAGTGATGCATTACAATCCACCGATGAATGAGTAGCTCCTTCTGAAATCCCTCGATATGATCGAATTGAAGTGGACCGAAGCTGAGTTGAGAGTAGCTAGACATAGACACTAAGTCACTCGATATTACAATACCAAAGTCAGGAGTTGAACCTTTGAAATCGACGAATCAGTCCTCAAGAAAATCTTCCCTACCCTAATAACTATGTCCCAAGTTGGGATGGTCCATAGGTTATAGAAGAAAAGCTTGGATTTAGCACTTTCAAGCTTTCAATTGTGGATAGGATCTCACTCTTGAGGGTGTGGAATAGTGAGCACCTACGATGCTACTTCACTTAGAAACAAGCTTGTAAATAATTATCTAGGGCCGTGTAATAAGATATATTCTATCATATTCCATTTTTTACGAAATAAAACGGCTTTTCCTGCCCAAAAATCTGTCTTTGACCAACTCGAATGGATCTGCATATGATTAATGCATATCTATATACCTAGAGATAGGTGCCAATCAAACTTCTATGGCTAATGATCGTACCTGTGAAGTCCCTTTTTAGTGTCTGGAGATCGATGCCAACCAACTCTTACCTTCCGGTTAGAGATAGGAGTATAAATTAAGTCGGACATGACATGACTGTCTGCATGCCAACTCTTGCATTCGGATTGGGGGTGGGAGTATAAACTAAATGGACGTGAACCCACCATCCATTAGCCAACTCTTGTACCTAGACAGGGTGCAAGAATATAACCCACATTGGATGTGACATGACCATCTGTAAACCAAATCTTTCTTTCAAATATAAGGTAGAGCCATAAACTTTATTCTGACACGGTATAACCGTCCATACGCTAACCCTAACCCTCAAATTGAAGGTGGGAATATAAACTGAAGCAAGCATGATATGGTCGTTCACCCGCTTAACCCTTGTCCTCAGATTATGGGTTGGAGTATAAACCAAAGTGGAAGTGACAAGACTATCCAACTCTTAACACTCTGTCCGCACTAGACGAAGCCGAAGGTCCACGCCTGGCGTAAGGCAAGATCTTATCTATAAACTTCGAATCGACGTCTGGAGTTATGCACGATAGGAAGTGTACATCCAGGATGAGGATGTGTGAACTACGATAAGTTAATTCAAATTAACCTAGGGTTTGCCGCAATTGCATATCGTGATCCTTAAAAAATGACACTCCAACCTCTTTTCTAAGTGATTAACTCCATCTGATGCATAGAGTTTGGCACTTTAGCAACTACTTTGCCTTGAAAAGAACGATGAAAGACCAGTAAATAGAAATATTTAAAGGATATGGTCCGACAATAATAACTAAAAGGAATAGATTGCAAGTACATCGAATGAAAAAGCGTATTTTTTAAGTACTTAGATAAATACATACAAGGAGTTAGCAAAATAAATTTTTTTATTATTCACATGAAACCTGGAAAGCTAAGTACAAATATTATTAACACTAGAAATAAAAAGCATCATTGTCAGGGATAAAAACCAGTTAGAATGATCCTCTACAAGATGGATAGTCTTGCCTTCCTCCTTCACATAAACAGAATTATGGAAAGATAAAAACTATTCAAAACATAAATTGATATTTGATATGTGGATCCTAATTTATATCAATTTAAATCACATCACGTTTGAAACGAGACGTACTTTAGGGGGCCTTTTGACCCAACGAAACTCAATCAGATTAGACAGGCCACACGCGAAACAGATCATGGTAAACAACTAGAGAGAATAGCCTGAAGGCTCAAGGAAGAGGTTAAACCAAACACGGGAACCAAAATAAAGCAAACCACTCGCAAAACAAAAGGAATTTACCCTAAGTCTATGGTTTGGTACTGAACCATCTATGGATCGGTATGACCCAAAAAATCTTTTGCGAATGGTTCCATCTTCTAACCACATCTAGGCAAGGTCCTACAAACCTATTTCCAAGCTCCAATTATCATTTGCATGCTATGCTCCATCGTTCCATGAGACATTCGGATTAGCAACTCCAAACTTTCACTAACCCATAAACCAGACTCAAAAACATGTCAACAATGACTCAAACAACGATGAGACTATAAAGCTAATGGTATGGTGACAATCTCTAAAAGTCTAGAGCACCAAATCATAGAGTTGTATAGGTCAGTACCGACCCATAGCTATGGTTAGGTACCAACCTATAGAAATTGCTGAGTTGGCCAGGTCTTCTTCTTCAGCAACTACCATGAGATCATGGAGAAGATGGGTTTGGACGTGCTTGAGGCTTACCCGCTGACCTACACCTATAAATAGACCATATGAGGCTTAATTTTGGGGATCTTTTTCAACTTTCTAGCATTTTTATTAATTTATTGAATAGATCGTCGTTCGATAACGAACCATAAGAGCATCAGTTGTACTCTCAGCAATAAATGAGAAGAATCATTATGTGGACGTTGGCACATATGTCGAACTCTATAAATTGTTTATATATTACTTATTGCTCATTTTTCATTTATAATTAATCATTTTATTTCTCTAGATATCCCATTGGGTGGTTGTGTCAATTTTGATGCAAGCGTGCTTAGATAATCTTCTAAGCAATAACTGAAGGCCGATGAGCGTAATGGTAATGGTACCCCTAGAAATCATCTATATCCTTAGACGATCAAGAAAGTTGTAAACCAAGGAAAAAAACTCTAAATCTTGTTTGTTTGTCATTTAACATTTTAAATGATGTCAAATATTAGTTTATTCCTTTATGGAATTTAATTTGATTGATAGTGTGATTTATATACAACGGTTTATAAAGTTTGTGTTTATTATAACTTAAATCCCACTGCTTTTGAAAAGGTGATTTCGATAAAAATTATGGAAGTAATAATATTATTATTATTTTGAAAACTTTTGTGAAGTATTTTTATTTCTGGATATTTGAATAGAGTTTTCTGAAGTGATTTTTCAAATGTTTTTGTTATGACTAAAGTTGAGCGATTGAGAGTTTTCCGATTTAGAAGATCTGCCAGATATATTTGTTTACTCTGGTTGTTGTTTTATGAGGAACTAGAATACCATCAGATGCTCTGTGTTGTTTGATTCTGGAGTTATACCATGTTTTGATAGGAGGAGCCCCTCCTTATCATAATTAATTTTTGGTTTGATATATTTTTCTTTGGAGGAATTTGAAATTTTGAACATAAAATCCTAGGCATTTTGTTTGAAATTATTGTTTTGAAAAGATTGGGTGCTTAATATTTTATTGCAAATTATTCTTTGCACTTTTGTTACGTATGGTTGTTGTATTATATATTTTTCTATTGCTTATGGTAGAAATAGCTTGTGTATTGCTCTTTTGTTAGTATGATTAACTTTGGTTTATATAATCACAAAATTGGTACAAGGTTGTAAGAGATTACTATTTGATTTCTGGCACATCTGCATTTACATCGAGATAGGGAATTGCTGCAAAAATAAAAATCAAATGCAATAGAGGTACATTGTAAATTTAGAAATTAGTATTTTTATTGAAGATTTAATGCTCCTGATATGGGAGGCCACTCGCCTTTTATTTTTTCTATTGATTTAGGCCCGTTATGGCGAGTTGTAATTTTTTTGGATCAGCCGTGCAAAGGAGGTGCAACTGAAATTTCTAGTAACATAAAGAATCTTTAAAGTTTAATAACTCATTTTAATTAATAATTTTGAATTTAAGGGTTTGGAGACATTTTCTCCCTTTGGGAATTTCTGGGACGAAATTCTTTTGGGGGAGAATGTAAAATCCTAAAATTTTACCGTTTTGGTTTTAAATATTTAAATAATTTGTTTCTAAAGTTTACTAGCTTGAATTCAAATATAGTTATTATGTAAATATATATTTGAATTGCGAATGAAATATTAATTAAACCGATTCAGTAGCCTTATTTAACTCCTTTTAATTAATAAATAATAATGGTGAATCCATTGTGTAAATTTATTTAAAATGATAAATAGTTCAAATAAATAATAAGAAAATCACCCGTTAATAAAACGATTCGACCTTAATGATGTATTCTTAAATGAAATTATTATATTTTTCCATAATTTTCGATTTGAAAAATATTTAAATTATCGTTTGACGTATTTTACGATGAACAATGTTATTTTTGAAATGTCACAGAATAAAATAATCTATGTATATTATTGATTTGTGATCGTGTCACATTTTGGTGCAAGATTATTTTTTTATTTCTGTTGTTATCCCGCTATTTGTCAAGGCCGGGATATCAAGGAATTGACTGAAAACCAAGGATCGCTCATCCCAAATGTCGAGTACACACAAGTTTGCTATGGATGTCGATAAATTTTGTCCGAGTCCGGATTAGGCTATAATTGACAACACGTGACAAGCAAAGCTATGAAAGCCAACGTTCCAAGTTTCAAGTCAATCAGAGTCCATATGCTAAAGATATGATCGATGTCGTCTAAGGAAATCAACCTTCACTTCATACTCATCTAGTTCGTATCGATTCAAGGAGGCCTTTGTTCGAATCCATCCAAGCGCATTATTTTGTATCCATCAGCTGAAGAGCCTTGTTGGAATTCATCGGGACGTGCCACTTGGTATCCATCAACTGAAGGGCCTTGTTCGAATCCATCAGGTAACCTTAATTCCTATCCATCAGGTGACCTTAGTTCCTATCCATCGAACAATCACTACTTCATATCCATTGAATAACCACTATTCGTATCCATTAAGCCAAGCAGCGTTGCCATCTATTCGTATCCATCACAATATTGCTTGTTCGTATCCATCAAGTTGAAGCAACTTTGATCGATATGAACAAGAGCCACCTTCATCGATGTGAACAGAGCCATTTCCATCGATAGGAACTATGCCACCCTCATCGATACTAGTAGAGCCACATCCATCGATACAAATTGAACCACTTCCTTCGATACGAACGAGGCAACTGCTGTCGATGCGAACAATGAGAAAATCTTAGGAATACTCGGCTAATTCGGCATCAAAAGTGGAGCAATCCAAAAATCAAGCACCACACCAACTCAAAGGAACGTAACCAACATCGAGTCGAAGTGATCGATACGAACAGTATCGATATGAAGAGGACCGAGAACGAAAAATTTCAATTTGCATCAATCATAACTTGCAATCCACAAGTCTAGATGCTATGAAATTTTAACAGGAGCTTACGTACTACCTAAAGAATGTTCCTACCAAATTTCAACTCAATTGGATCTATTATTGATCGATAGGAATTCGTTCATATCGATCACGGATCGAGTCGAAATCACCTAAGATCGATCGCGTGGCCCCACACATGCCAGAAGAAGTCTCCTGAACTCTGAGCGAGATATTTTCCTCCTACACCTATAAATTGAGCCCCAGGGCCTACATAAAAAGGATCTTTTTGGCTCTTTGACATCCAGATTCTTCCAAAACTACTTTTGTACTCCATAGCTGCTGCTGTACTCGAATTTCAACACTATAATCTGCTGTAATCCACTATAATCAGTTGTAATTAGCAAGTGAACATCAATAAAGTCATCAACTTCATAGTGGACGCCATATGCCTAACCATTCTAAATTGTTTTCTTTCTACATGTTTTCATATCTGTTTTTGAAGTGTTTGTTAGATAATCCTTGTTTTACATCTCGATTCTTCATTTTTATCTCTTCAAATACTTTCGAAGAGTATTGTGCCCAATTTTGATACAAACATTTTGGTGCTTTCACTAAGAGAACATAGTTGTTCTCCTGCTCTTTGGATCTACTACCAATATCGGGTTGCACAAATCCAAGAGGAAGATCCAGAACTCAAGTTCAAAGTCCTTCCAACCTATTCAGATTTGAATCTGATCTAGGAAAGGACTTCATTATTTGTCATGGATAGCAGAAGGACCGTCTCTACAGCTATAGATCAAAAAGGACGGGATATACAGAATCCCGCGCAGTTGCCTCCATCCAACCAGAATGCTGTCGGACCTTCAGATCTGTCAGGCCCGATTACCAGACAAGAGTTTTAGATGCTACTTTAAGAGTTGACCCAGAGTCGGCAACAATTGACGGAACAGCTACGTGCCAACACAGAGTTGACCGACCAGCTAAACCGCCAAAGGCATACGAGATACAGGAGGGATCATGCCTCTTAGTCATCCACCGAGAGTTCAGCCTCATCCGACTACCACCACAGATCTACACGCCCACAAGTGGACGTTACCTACACCCAAGCCACCAGAAATCAACCTACTTTGAACGTTGGACAACTGAGAGTTGGCCTATCGACCATCTACTACACCAGACCCTCCTCCTAGGGAGGTACTATTCCCCACTACACCACAGACAACAGTGCTACTACCGCCGCTGTTGAACTAAGGGTCGATGCCCGGAATCAATCAGATCTGAACCATCATCAGCGTAGACATACTCCCGAACCCTACGTCCCTGAAGATTTTGAACCAAGGAGGCGAGACATGGACCGTCGACTGCGTCCCATCCAGCCTCGCATCATGGAACCCGACCACAACTTGGCTCAACATGCACAGTGTTAACCCCGTTTTGTCAACGAGTTAAGGCCTGGGCCGACTCATCAGATAAAGTTCTCAGCGACTCAGTGGATTTACGACTCAAGGTACTTCAAGACTCAACAGGTTACCGACTCAACAAATTGAAGAGTGGCACAAGTTGAAGAATTGTGCGACTTACGACCTACCTTGAGTCGTCAGCGACTCAGGGATGCAAACCAAAAAGCCAAGTCCAGTTAACTCGTGCGCGACTCACGACTTAAGGAAGTGCACGACTCAAAGAAGGAACTCGACTTAAAGACAGGATGGCTTCGCGACTCAACAGATGGTGCAACTTAACAAGCTAACGACTTAAAACTCTAAGCGACTTAAAAAAGCAAACCAACTTAAGGCCTCCAACGACTCAACAAGTTAAAGAGCTACGACCTAGTGACTCAAGATAGAAAAAAGGCGCAAGCGACTGCATCTAAGTCGTGACTGAACTACGACCTAGGATAAGTCGTTCACGGCCTAAAACTACAGAACATAAATTTGATGCTGCCTTATCTCGTGACCCTTGACTCGCAAACGAGTTAAGGCTTATGTCTAGGTGAACAACTCAGAACCGCCTCACCTACTCCACTGCCTGCTAACTCTTGACCCTTAAGTCGAGCGCGACCTACGACTTTCCCTGAGTCGAGCGCGACTCATGACTTGAGCGAAAAACTGCTGCCCAGAATCACACCTATAAATACACTACCACTTCCAACGTTAAAAGGACTTTTGGATCATTCTCTTCGGGACATCAAGGCTCTACTATCTTCAAGACATTCTATACTCCATCACTTCAAGCTCACGCAAGACATTTAGACCAAACTTCGCACAAAGATTCGACATATTCAATCATGGATTCAAAGAACTCTGTGGCATTAAAGTTTTCTCTAACTACTTGTCTTTTTTGAATTGAATTGGATTGTAATTGAAAGAGATTGTAATAAATTTTAATTCAGTCAGCAATAAAAAGGATTGAAGTGGACGTAGGCTTGATCATAAGTCGAACCACTATAAACTTTGTGCTCATTTACTGCATTTTCTCTGACTTACTGTTATCTCTTGATTCCCGTATTCACGGGTGGTGCTTTCACAACTATACTTCACACACCGGGGTGTTAGCTTTCAAATTTTAGCGTTAACATTTTTGGTGCTTTCACTGAGAACCGAACTCAGGCGAATTATCATCATTGCTCCACGAAAGTTTGTCGAAGTAATCTCT
Organism: Allium cepa; assembly: GCA_030765085.1. Taxonomy (NCBI): domain Eukaryota; kingdom Viridiplantae; phylum Streptophyta; class Magnoliopsida; order Asparagales; family Amaryllidaceae; genus Allium; species Allium cepa. The sequence goes on from CM060943.1 coordinate 196,494,358, forward strand.
CTGAAGACTAGAAGTTTATCCAAAATCATGGCTCCGGGGAGAAGGAGTAGATCTGTTAGATCTGGAAATGTTCAAGAGGGAACCTCTGCTTCCCCAGTACCTAATCAAGCCACTCCATTTATTGGGGTTACAAAAACGGAGTTGGATGCTGTAATCTTAGGGCTGAACCAGCAGATAAATGCCCAAAGTGCACAATTGGAGGCTCAGAATGCTCAAAATGCCCTAATTTTGAATAAGTTGAACGATTTGCTTAGGGCAAACCGTCAACCAACGGGTAATGAAAGGAACTTTGCTGGCAACTTTCATGATGCTGAAGAAAGGAACGTTCCTCAAAGGGCTGCCAGCCCCATTGAGCAGTCATTTCCTGAAGTTGGTGGATCTAAAGCTCGAAATGATGAGGGGTATCTTTCTGAAATGGTTCGACAAATCATGAAAGAGAGCATGCAAAGGGATAAAGACGAGAAAGAATGGGGTTTCGCTCCAAGTAAAACCCCGTTTACCGAAAGGATCTTAAAGGCTGAGTTCCCGAGGAAGTTCATCCCTCCAACTATTCCAGCTTACAAAGGGACAAGTGATCCGAACGAATTCTTGTATAAGTATGATTGGCACATGACAGGTGCCAGAGCTTCTGATGAAATAAAGTGTCGATATTTTCCTGTATATTTGGAAGGTGTAGCTCTGCTTTGGTTCACCAAGCTACCAATCCGGTCTATAGATCAGTTTTCTGACCTAACCCGGAAATTCAAGGAGCAGTTCAGACTATATGCTTCAAAAGCCAAAGATATCATGTCGTTGTCAAGTTTAGAACAGAATCCAGGGGAAACTATCAGATCTTTCTTGAATCGCTTTAATATAGCGCTGGCCGAGGTAGACAATGCAGAACCACGGATGATCTTGACTTATCTGATGAGGGCCATCGACAAGTCGAGCGAATTTGGAAAATGGCTAAACATGAAGGAACCAAATTCCCTTGAAAAATTCTACAAGAAAGCAGATGAGTTCATACGCCTGGAAAGCCGTCCTGTACCGGTAAAGGCAGTATTGGAAAAAGCTAAAGATAACATTGTTGCTCCACGCAAGAATGAATCTGTAGGACAGAAAAGGGAAAATAACGATGGGAAGAAACAGAAAAATCTGAAGAAGCCTCGTTCCTTCAAGACATCGGAATATACTCCTTTATCAGATACGCCGGAGCATATTTACCTTGCCACTAAAGATTCTGTTGATTATCCTAAACCTCCCGTTCTGAGAACCGGGAAAAAAGCTGTACAAAGCGGAAAGTTCTGCCGCTTCCATAATCAACCCGGTCATGATACCGATGAATGTCGCCAATTGAAAAATTTGATTGAAGAGTTGATAAGGGAAAACAAGCTGCAGCAATTTGTGGAAAAGAATAGCAGCAATCCTGCTTCGTCTAGTCAGGGGCGACAAGCTCCTGCTCATCAACCCAGGACAAGTGAGAAGGCTACAGGGCATGAATCCGGAAGGCCTGTTATCAATGTCATTACGGGAGGACCTCACCCAGCAGGAAGGAGCTGGGGTGAGATGGAAAGGTATACCCGGGCTTTGAAATATGTACCGGCCGAAGAAGATGTCTTTGTTTCGGAAGATGCTACGCCCTTGAAACAACAAAGAACTTTCAATGATGATATTGTGTTCAGAGCCAGGGATTCCACAGGTGTTGAAGCTCCTACCTTGGATCCCTTAGTCATCTCAGCTGGTATCGGGCCAGCTATTGTCAGAAGAGTTCTCGTTGATTGTGGCGCATCCTGTAATATCCTCTTCAAGAAAACATTCGACCAAATGAAGATCCCTATGGCTGATGTGCAAGCCTCGCCACAGAAAATCGCTGGCTTCACTGGGGAGCCAAAGCAGCCGATAGGAACCATTGATTTGCTTGTAGAACTCGGAGAGGGAGAAAGAAAAGTAGTCCGCAAGCAAACTTTTGTAATTGTTGACGAATTTTCCGCTTATAATGCTTTCCTTGGCCGTCCAACTCTTGCAGCGTTCAAAGCTGTTCTGGCCCCATGGTGCCTCACCATTAAATTCCCCACAGACAATGGAGTAGGAGTTATAAAAGGGGATCAAAATGCTGGGCGGGAGTGTTATCTGACAGAGCTGCGAGAGGCAAGGAAAAGAGAAATGGGAAAGGATGCGGCAACCCCAGTCCGCATCAAAGAACCAACCTTGTAGCAATTACAGGGCGGACGCTGCACTGGCGAGCACAGCGGAGCACGAAAAGAGATGGATCCTAGAAAAGCCAGTGCAGGGGAGAATAGAGTGGTACCAGTGGAAACGACAGTACCGGTACCTGTTGACCCGAAGGACCCAAATAAGGTGTTGAATGTGGGTTCACAACTAAATGTGTCAATTCAGAATATCTTAATATCTTTTTTAAAAGCAAATTTGGATGTTTTTGCTTGGACTCATGCCGATATGTGCGGAATATCCCCAGAAGTTGCAGTACACGCTCTGAATATTGATCCAAAATTTACGCCTGTGAAACAGAAAAGAAGAACCTAAGGTCCAGAAAGTTCAACAGCATTAAAAGAAGAAGTTGATCGGCTCATGGAGAATGACTTTATCAAAGAATCTACCTATCCGAATTGGGTTTCAAATCCAGTGCTGGTTAAGAAAGCCAACGGAAAATGGAGAGTGTGCATCGATTTTTCAGATCTGAACAAGGCCTGCCCCAAAGACTGCTTCCCATTACCCAGGATCGATCAACTGGTAGATGGAACCGCGGGACATGAATTGTTATCTTTTATGGATGCCTACTCCGGATATAACCAGATCATGATGCATGAGCCAGATCAGGAGGACACGAGCTTTATCACCGATGTTGGTCTTTACTGCTATAGAGTTATGCCCTTCGGGCTGAAGAATGCGGGGGCAACCTACCAAAGACTTGTTAATGCTATGTTCAAACCGCAATTGGGCAAGACTATGGAAGTCTACGTTGACGACATGTTAGTAAAGTCCAAGAAAGCAGTGGATCACATAGAACACTTAGCAGAAATGTTCGCAGTCCTCCGGAAATACGGAATGAAGCTTAACCCTTTAAAATGTTCATTTGGGATGGAGTCCGGAAAGTTCTTAGGTTTCATCGTGAGCGCTAGGGGCATTGAAGCTAGTCCAGCTCAAATTACCGCCTTAAAAGAAGTCAAAGCTCCTAGAACGGAGAAGGAATTGCAAAGTCTCAACGGAAAAGTCGCCGCCTTGAGTCGATTCATTTCCAAAGCTACTAATAAATGCATCCCATTCTTTGACGCTCTAAAGAAAGGAAAGAAAAACTTTGATTGGACTCCCGAATGCCAAAAAGCCTTTGATGAATTGATTCGCCATATGGAAACGCCTCCAATACTTTCTAGGCCCGGCGATGGTGAGGATCTTCTTATATACTTGGCAGTATCATCTCATGCCTTAAGTGCAGCGCTGATACGAGAAGACAATAGGATTCAACATCCGGTTTACTATATCAGCAAAAGACTCACTGGGGCAAAGATGAATTACTCCAAGTTGAAAAAACTCGCCTATTGCCTACTGATTGCATCGAGGAAGTTGAGGCAATATTTCCAAGCTCATCCTATCAAAGTCCTCACTGATCAACCTTTAAAGCAAGTCCTGTTTCGCCCTGAGACTTCGGGTTGTCTTCTAAAGTGGAACATTGAACTCAGTCAATATGGCATCACTTATCACCCCCGAAAAGCAATCAACAGACAAGCTTTAGCGGATTTCATCGCAGAATTCACAGATAAGGGTAACAGTGGGGAGGAAACGATCGATGATTCTCCAATCCAATGGAAGTTGTATGTTGATGGCGCGAGAAATGACTACTGTTCTGGAGCCGGGGTTGTACTTGAAACCCCTGAAGGTTGGTCATTATGCTATGCACTAAGATTGGAATTTCCTTCAACGAACAATGAAGCAGAATACGAAGCTCTTATCGTTGGCTTGAGAATTGCTAAAGAACTAAACATCCGAGCATTACAGATCTTCAGTGATTCTCAGCTTATTGTATGCCAAGTCAAGAAGGAATTCCAAGCGAAAGGGGGAAATCTGCCTGCCTACTTGTCAAAGGCCTGGGAACCCCTGTGTGACTTCGACCACTGCACGATAAGCCATATTCCTCGAGAAGAAAACATGATAGCAGATTCTCTCGCAAAGGACTCTAGCACGGGCGAAACTCAATTTCTGGGGTTAGCTCCAGTGGAAGTCCTGTTGGCTCCAAGCATTAATGAGATAGATATTGATTGGATCATGAGCGTGTCTCAAGAGCAAGAATCATGGATGACTCCAATAACAGAATATCTGCTCAATGGCTCTTTACCGGAAAATTCAAAAGAACGACAGAAGCTACTGAGGAAAGCCTCTCGCTGTATAGTCCAGGATGGCCAATTATACAGACGGGGATTCTCAATGCCATTACTTCGATGTGTATCCAGGGAAGAGTCCAAAACAATCCTAGCTGAGGTGCATGGGGGAGAATGTGGTGATCATTTAGGTGGTCAAACTTTAGCAAAGAAGATTCTCCGATACGGATATTTTTGGCCAGAAATTAATCGAGATGCAGCAGACTATTCCCGAAAATGTGACAGATGCCAAAGATTTGCCAAAATTCCTAGAGCACTTTCTACTAAACTCACACAGATGGTCAGTCCATGGCCGTTTGCAATATGGGGGATAGACCTTGTAGGACCTTTACCAACTGCCAAATTTGGAATCAAATATGCCATTGTTGCTGTAGATTATTTTACTAAATGGGCAGAAGCTGAACCACTGGTTACTATCACCTCTAAAAAGATGATAAGTTTTGTGACTAAAAGTATCATTTGCAAGTATGGTGTGACTCAAAAGATAATTACAGATAATGGTACTCAGTTCGAAAGTGAAGAATTCCAAGATTTTTGCAAACGATTCAAAATCCGAAAAAGCTTCTCAGCAGTAGCTCATCCGCAGACAAACGGGCATGTGGAAGCAGTAAATAAAATTATCAAGTCAACCATCAAAAAGCAACTCGAAGGAGCAAAAGGTGGTTGGGTCGATAAGCTACCACTAGCACTATGGGCATACAGAACTACCCACAAAACTATGACTGGGCATACTCCGTTTTCATTGGCATACGGGTCAGAAGCAATGATTCCGGTAGAAACAGAGGTCCCTTCACATAGAAGAATCCATTTCAATCAAGCGGAGAATGAAAAACTACAGCTTGAGGCACTAGATCTCCTTGATGAAAAAAGAGAAGAGGCTGAGCTCAGAATCGCAGCTCATCAGCAAAGGATAGCCAGACATTTCAATTCCAAAGTTCGCCAACGCAGCTGTGAGATTGGAGATCTAGTCCTGAAGAGAATTATGACGGCAACAAGTGTGTTTGGGCCAAATTGGGAAGGACCATATGTCATAGGTCAGAAGCTTCTTGACAGCACATTCAAACTCACTACTGTCGAAGGAGATCAAATTCCAAGAGCTTGGAACAGCAACCACTTACGTCCATACTTTACTTGAAAGCTTTGTTGAAATATTGTAAAAAGAATTATAAATGTATGATTCTTGTAATTGGAAGCAATTGTAAAGCCGATGCAAGTGAATAATGAAAGACTATAAAGTGGATGTAGGCCCAAATTCTTGGTCGAACCACTATAAATCTTGTGTTCCTTATTATTATTACATGTTTGCTTTATTTTCGATATGAAAAGTACATTAAATGTATTACTGAAATGTCGATTTAAATTTTTCCAGGCAACGAAAATAAAACTTGCACATTACAAGACCAAGTGATTCTTGTTATCATTCAACAAACAAATTTCAAGTCACAAAAGCCCCGAATTCAAATCCTAGATAGGAAGTGCTTCAATTGAACGGCCAATGATTTCGCCGAAAACGGGCTCTTGCTAATGAATTGAGATCGTTTGAACAAACAAACATCCAATTAAGAAGCTTATGCCCGTTCTTGCGAACTTGCCTAGCAATGAAGTACACTTCTTTGGATTAAACAAACTACTTGTAAGAAAAAGGAGTGTGAGCTTGAAAAGAAAAACAGAGGATCGCTGAGAAGGCGTAAGCAAGTGGACAAGGAACAACTAAAGCCCTCTTCGGAGGCACAAGTCCTCTTCGGAGGCACAACTCTTCGAAGGATAAAGACCTCTAACGAGGCATATGCCGCAAAAAAGAAAGTTCTCTACTCAACAAAAAAGATTGGAGGAGTCATGACCCTCCAACCATGAGAGAGTAAGTTCTAGGCAATCAAAGACCTCCTCGGAGGTACATTTCACCAGGAGTTGAAGTGCAACAGCCGCTCTTCGGAGTTTCACTTCACCAGAGTTGAAATGCAAAACAAAATAAAGACCTCTTCGGAAGCACGTTTCACCAGGAGTTGAAGTGCAACAGCCGCTTTTCGGAGTTTCACTTCACCAGAGTTGAAATGCAAAACAAAATAAAGACCTCTTCGGAGGCACATTTCACCAAGAGTTGAAGTGCAACAGCCACTCTTCGGAGTTTCACTTCACCAAAGTTGAAATATAAAAAAAAAGGCCTCTCCCAAGGGGCAGAAACAAGAAGACCTCTTCCCAGAGGCACAATAAGACAGAAAGACCTCTTCCCAGAGGCAGAAATGAAAAGACCTCCTCCCGGAGGCACAATCAAGCAGAAAGACCTCTTTGGAAGCACACGTTTCACCAAGATTGAAATAAAACTTCCAGGTGTTGAAACGTGAAAAAGCCTTCCTCAGAGGTGCAACTTTTCAAAGAAACAAAAATCAAGAAGCCCTTTACTGTGGCAAGTAAAAAAAAAAAGAAGCCATCTTCAAAGGCACACTTTAACTCTCAAAGGAAGAATGATCCACCTATTCTGGGAAATCCTCTTCCTCAGAAAGAGGTTAAAGTGCCCTTTAGATACCCGCTTTACCACGTAGAAGAATTCACTTGATAAAATGTGTATATGCATAAAGGAAAGAGTGATATCTTTGAAGGATGGAGCATAAAAACTTATGTGGAGGGAGTTGTACACTGTTTTTTAACGAAATAATATTCCTCCAATTAGGGAATGATTATTCTCTAAAAAATAATAGTACAAGTCCCCTTAAAATATAAAATATTGCAACGAGCTTATGGTATAGGGGCAACATGGTCTAACTACATCGGTAAAATTGCGCTCAAATAGTATACCATAAGCTCACTGCAATATCGTGCAAAGAAACTTGTACAAAAATGAATAATAAATGCATTCTCAGATACAGACAGAAGTTTGTACAAAGAAAAAGAATCATTTTATTCAACACTATTAGAATTTTATACAGGTACAGGTTCCAAAGTAAAAAGCAAAAGAAAAGCGGGGGCCGGTACCCGCACAATTTCCGATCAGTACATGCAAAAAAAGGCAAAAAGCGATATGAAAGCCACAGAACCAGAGCCATCATTTCTTCTTCCGTCCACCTTTTGAGCCCGCACCCGGCCGGATAACCAACTTCTTAGGCCGGCTTGTAAGAGTAGGGGATGAAGGAGAAAGGGGCTCAGTCGGACTTTCTTCCGTTTCTTCTTTGCCAGTTAAGGATCCATTCTTCTTCTTCTTCTTGGAAACTCCCTGCTTTCCTCTCTTCTTGGAGGAAGTCCCACTCCCTGGAGAAAGAAGTTTAGCTAATGGTTCATCATTGGAACCAGTTGCTTCTGGAGTCTTCTCACTCCCTTCAGTTTCTTCTCCCTTGTGTTCTTGTAAAACAATGGGATCGTCCAAGTCTTGAAGAGCTTCTATTTGCTCCTCTTGTGATACCGGTTGCGAGGTAGAAGGAGGAGTCACCTGAATAGATGGAGGAGGATTAATTGGAGGTGGGGAAGTTTGAACGATGCTCGACGTTTTCTCTACAGAAAGAAAAAAGTTCAAGTTAGTAAAAAGCGGAGATAAAGGTTCGCTGAGGTTCAAGAAGTAGTCAAAAAGCTCATCAAGCTCGTAAGAAACAGATGAGCAGTCTACTTGGGCAAGACTAATAGTAGGGTTACCTGCAGAAGTCGGTTTTCTGACATCAACCTCGTAAGCCTGTGCCTCGGCACCCTCGTCGCCTTCATCTCCACCATGTATGCTTGTGATCTCGGTGGTAACTTTGGTAGGAGATAGAGAACGAGAACTAGAACCGATAATGTCAATTTCGGCCGAAGGAGAAGGCTGAAGTGGAACAGTTGAGATAGTTTGTCCCGAATATTCTCTTGCCGCTGTTTCCGCCCTTAATTTTGCAAGCTGTTCTCTCCCCTTGGCGAGAGCGACGCGAGCATCATCATCAAGATAATGCTCCTCAAGAGATGACTCAGCATAGCCAGCGCCTTTACCGCCAAGCATATCAAGTGCGGCCTCCCAAACTTCAGCCAGAGTAATTTCATACTTGGGGCCTAGAAACGCGAGGCTACCGCGCCCCAAGATGCTATGCAAGTAGAAATCAAATAATGTTGAGCTGATGTTGGTCCTCGTTGCCTCGTGAGATTCTTCAGCTGCAATTTTGCCGGCAACGGCCTCATCACGCTCCCTTTCAGCTTTGGAAAGTTGAAGCTTAAGCATTTGAATCTCCGCCTCTTGGGAGCTGTTTTTTTTCCGAAGCTCTTCAACATCAGCAACATAGCCCTCACTAATTCTTTTTTGCACTTCAAGCCTATCTTCGGCATCCCTTTGGCTGGCATGAGCATCTCTCACTTGTTTTAGGAGCACTTCTTCTTTTTGAAGATAGGAAGTAGAGGAAGTAGCAAGCTCTTGTTTCAGTTTCTCAACTTTTGCTTCAAGCTCTTCATTGTAAGAAGCGACACTCCTCATTTCAGTATCGTGTTGTTCGAGAACCTTTTGCCATTCGGCTTTATCATTTTCCATAGTGAGCATGGCCTCTATATTTGCACGATTAACCCATTGGAGCCCGTCAACAAGTTTTTGCCAGTTCGACATCCTCTAAATATCAAGCTTGACGGCATCGAGATTTCGTAACATGACAGACTTGTCAATGGGGACCAAGTCAAGGTCGAACCTTACTCCCTTCAGACACCACTGTGGAAACCGACTTTGCAAAGTGGCCGGGCCCGGTCCAACTTGGAATTTGGGCCTGCTGATTATTGTTTGAATATCTGCTTTCCCAAGAGCGAGAGAGCCAGAAAGAATGTCAAGCGAGGCGGGGGCAGTAACCTTTTCAGGAGTTGTAGAGGTGTGCTTCTCACCATGTCGGGCTCGCTTGCTCGAATCTTCAACCATATGACTTTTTCCTCGGTCATCATGGGATTTTCTTTTATGGGAATCGTCGCCCCTCTGCGAAGAATCGTGGCGCTCCTCCCTCTCTCTTCTTTCATAACTCTCCTCTTGAGCCCTCTTATCTTGAGCCTTTCGAGCGGCTCTTTCTTCATCAGATTCTCTGTAAGAGGGGAGGTAACGCCTATAATCATATTGGCTACGCCTCCCGTAGCGCTGGATGTCATCATAGTAGGATCCGCTGCGTCCCATCGGAGGATCTGAAATAAAAAGAGTTAAATTTTAGAATTCTTCAAAGTAGAAAATGTCAGAAGCATAAAAGTGCTGAAAGATTCTAGGTGAGTGTAATGTGCAAACTACGCACATCAAACCACGAACCACTCTTTAATTGTGGAGTAGTTATGGGTGTAGAAGTTAACATCAACTCCTGAGTTGACGGAGTCTGTTGCAGAATAGAAGTCGCCTCGACTAGTGAAGAAGAAATCCCGGTAGTGATAGGATCATCTTTAAAGATCTCTTGTGAGGTGGCAAAGAGGTCGCTCAGTCCTTCGAAAGTGTCGTCCCTGCTCTGCTTGACAGGACTGGTTTTCTCATCTTTTTCACCAGATTTCTGTGAATGTTGGGGAGATCCCTGAGGCTCTTCTTCCTCAATAACCGGGGCAAGTTTGTCAGATGGCCCCGCAATATCAACAGAGGTGGAGCACTTCACTAGCGAAGCCTCGGGAGCAGGTCCTTTTGGTATGGATGTGTCGGTAGAAACTGGGGCATCCAACGCTCTAGCCGGGGAGTCTGGGATTTCATGAGGATGTGTAGAACGAGAAGTATGCAAAAGTCCGTACTGATGCAAAAATTCGTCTTTCAACAGAAATTGAATGTCTCTCTCCTCAACTGGCGTGGCCTTGAGCCTTTCGAAAGTTGGCTTATGACTGGGATCCCTAGAAGGATTGGGGAGCGCTGAAAATAAAAAAGGAAGCGGAGTTAACACTTAACAATTCAGTCTCGCAAAAGTCGGATAACAAACGTAGTAAGAATGGTTAATCTTACTTCCTTCCCTCCATACAGCGTAAAACCCCAAGGGACAGCGAACATAGAAAAATTGAGTCAAAAACCCATGAGCGCTGTCAGGAAGACCGATGATCAATTTACGATTTCGAGCACTTCTCACGACAGTAATAGAGGGGTGATCTTTAGTCCTGGTGAAAGAGCATAGGAAGCAAATCTCGTCAAAGCTTGGGAATCGATCAAGCTCCTTCTAAACAGTACACACAACCCCATTAAAATGGCATAGCCATTGGGGTGTAATTGGGATGGGGCGATGGCTAATTGACGAAGAAGTTGTTGGAAAAAGTCATTGAAAGGAGGAACGCCCCCACTCAGGCACATTTGTCGATTGACCGTTACAAAGCCAGGGGGTGCTATGTCAGCAGTGTTACTTCTCTCGGGAAGAATGGCATCTGATTTAGCAATGCCAAACTGAGCGCACAATTGGCGAAAAACTTTGTACGATAAAGTAGAAGAGGCTCTTTCAGGAGGATTGATTAATGGAACTGGAATAGGAGCGACAACTCCAGCCTGTGCTGTTATCTCTTCTAGCTGGGAAGTCATTCTACACAAGCAACTGGATATTCAAATGTGAAGGTGCACGTTTCCTAAAAGTGTGGAGTGTTGTGCAAAACTAATAAAAATAAACAAGTAAATATAACTAGAGTTAAGCTCGTCAACAATTGATTGGCTATCAAATTTCAAGACTTGTTAATTTGAAGTTCAAGTACAGTGTTAATGCAAACAGGAAAGTTTGGTTGACTATTCCGATGTTGCCTTGATATTTTGCCTGGATTCATTGTTTTAAAGCACTTCGTTCACACAATCTATTTAAGATTATCCGTTTTTAGCTAATCTGTCATTTGATGTGGGCAATCAATGACAGTATATTCGTCCCATTATTCTGTAAATGTTGAATTAGACAGGTTATTAGTTTGCAAAAGTGACCTGTGAAGTAAACGCAAAAAAAAAAATTTAACAGGTTAAAGTCCAAACAATTTAGCACTCAAGCAGTATATTTCAGCAAATCAAATTAAAGTTCAAGGTTCAAGCAAAATTGTAAACTGCGACAACTTAAGTGTTGACTCGGCAACGACTTAAGTGTTGGCAACGACTTAAGTGTTGGCAACGACTTAAGTGTTGGCAACAATAGGAAGAATTTCTTAAGTCGTAAGTCGTGGAGAGGAGGAAAAGCTCCAGTTCGAAGCAACCAGAAATTCCTCCAAGTTCTAACTCGGCCTCGACTTAAGGGGTAAGTCGCAAAGGTTTTTAAGTCGGTCTAGGTTTAAATTGTGCAGGTTCTTAGGTCGTTCGAAATTACTGAGTCGCGCCACAGCCAACGTCACGACCAACCCCTTCTTAGATCCATAACCCGTCATCCTCCTAACTCCTAACCCGTTAACCCATATGAGATAGTATCGTCTCCTCTAAAATTTGTGAATCAACTGACTCGAAATATGGTAACCCATCATCTTCTCCCTGCGAATCATATAAAATACTCAATCAAATCGCTCTAAGCTTGTCAACAGTTAATCATGACGTGACTCGAGATGAAATATGGTGTGAAGATTCGGTTTGGGGTTAGAAAATTGGGAAACCATGCTCAAAGGGTAACGGTAGTCGTGCAATTGGATGAGCGAGGAGTTTACTTACGTAGTGTGATGACGAAGATTGTAGGAACTTGGTTGGCAATGAGGAAAATTGATTGAATTCGTCTCTTAAAGTTTCGAAGGTCGTTAATGGCGGAAGTATGCAACTGAAGAGATAAAGTAATGAGAAGAAACGACCTAAGCCATTTATACCTCGGGGTAGTGGAAGATGAGTCGGCACGCGCGAGTCAAGATGAGTCGAAGTACACGACCTACGACTTAGGCGTGTACTTCGAGGGGCAAATGTTAACCCCGTTTTGTCAACGAGTTAAGGCCTGGGCCGACTCATCAGATAAAGTTCTCAGCGACTCAGTGGATTTACGACTCAAGGTACTTCAAGACTCAACAGGTTACCGACTCAACAAATTGAAGAGTGGCACGAGTTGAAGAATTGTGCGACTTACGACCTACCTTGAGTCGTCAGCGACTCAGGGATGCAAACCAAAAAGCCAAGTCCAGTTAACTCGTGCGCGACTCATGACTTAAGGAAGTGCACGACTCAAAGAAGGAACTCGACTTAAAGACAGGATGGCTTCGCGACTCAACAGATGGTGCGACTTAACAAGCTAACGACTTAAAACTCTAAGCGACTTAAAAAAGCGAACCGACTTAAGGCCTCCAACGACTCAACAAGTTAAAGAGCTACGACCTAGTGACTCAAGATAGAAAAAAGGCGCAAGCGACTGCATCTAAGTCGTGACTGAACTACGACCTAGGATAAGTCGTTCACGGCCTAAAACTACAGAACATAAATTTGATGCTGCCTTATCTCCTGACCCTTGACTCGCAAACGAGTTAAGGCTTATGTCTAGGTGAACAACTCAGAACCGCCTCACCTACTCCACTGCCTGCTAACTCTTGACCCTTAAGTCGAGCACGACCTACGACTTTCCTTGAGTTGAGCGCGACTCATGACTTGAGCGAAAAACTGCTGCCCAGAATCACACCTATAAATACACTACCACCTCCAACGTTAAAAGGACTTTTGGATCATTCTCTTCGGGACATCAAGGCTCTACTATCTTCAAGACATTCTATACTCCATCACTTTAAGCTCACGCAAGACATTTAGACTAAACTTCGCACAAAGATTCGACATATTCAATCATGGATTCAAAGAACTCTGTGGCATTAAAGTTTTCTCTAACTACTTGTCTTTTTTGAATTGAATTGGATTGTAATTGAAAGAGATTGTAATAAGTTGTAATTCAGTCAGCAATAAAAAGGATTGAAGTGGACGTAGGCTTGATCATAAGCCGAACCACTATAAACTCTGTGCTCATTTACTGCATTTTCTCTAACTTAATGTTATCTCTTGATTCCCGTATTCACGGGTGGTGCTTTCACAACTATACTTCACACACCGGGGTGTTAGCGTTCAAATTTTAGCGTTAACACACAGAATGTCCAGATGCCGGATATACCAACTATGATTCGTTAGATGATCCGTGAGAGTCAAGGTCTTACTAATGATGACTAGGGAATCTCCTGGGGTCATACCCTTTCACAGATGAAATACTCTATGCCGAACCCCCTCGGCGGTTTAGAATGCCGGCTCTACCAGTCTATGTTCTGATCCGAATCAACATATCCTGAAGTATTAATGGCTGATGAATGCTGCGAGAGCGGATGATGCAGTTAAGTGCCGTAGTTTTCCCATTTCTTTGGGTGGCATTGCTACTATGTGGTTCACACGATTTCCACCTCGTTCCATTTCTTGTTTTGACCAACTAGCAACCAAATTTGTTCAGTATTTTCGAATGCATGTTGCAAGGCCAAAGGACAATAACACTTTGTCTAGTGTCACTCAAGCTCCTAGAGAGACACTTCGACATTATTTAGAAAGATTCCACGCTGCTTGTGCTGAGACAAGCAATTCCAATGACAAATCTATCTTGCTGGCATTAACTAAGGGGATTGATCTTGATTCCAAGTTCGAAAATTGGTTGGCTGAAAAACCACCTACATCATTGGACCCTTTCTATTCCAAAGCGGCCCAATTCTTGAGAAGAGAGGATGCGAAACAGTCTAGGAAGCAGGATGACGTAGGGTCGAGCATGCAAGGGATCCAAAGTAATGTTACAGTTAAACATTCAAGGGAAAGTTTTAGGAAAGTACAATTGAATATTCAAAATAAGCAAACTTAGCAGAAAGACAGTGGGAATCAGAATAGGAAGCGGGATCGAAATCATGGTCCATGACGTAGAGCTCCTATGTTTGATAATTATACTCTATTAAACACGTCGCTAGAAAATGTATATTTGCAGACCTGTAATACCGTTCAATACAAGAAGCCTGCTCCAAAGCCATCATCGGAGAGACAAATCCAAACAGGGAAGTTTTGCAGATTTCATGAATGCTACGACCATAATACAAATGAGTGTCATCATTTACAAGATCTCATTGAAAAGCTGATATCTGAATGAAACTTGGATTAGTTTGTGCGGGTGCTGCAATCAGGAGGCGCGGACCCATCAATTCAGAATCGTGTATCAAACCAGGAAAGACAATAGGAACCTTCTCATACTAGAGGAAGGTTGGTGATAAATACAATAAGTGGTGGTCCTCATCCAGCAGACCGAAGCTGGAGGGAAATGGAGTCGTATGCCAGCTCTATCAGGCAAGCGGACTTCGAGAGTTGTAGTAGTTGTGATGATGGGGCTCCGGCCAAGCAATAGAAGATGATGACCAATGACATCGTGTTCCGAAACAGAGATGGCAATAAGGTCAAAGCCCCCACTATCGATCCACTTGTCATATCTCCTCAAGTAGGTCCTGCTTGGATGAAGCGGATCTTGGTTGACAGTGGAAGCTCTGTAAATATTATTTTTAAGCGAGCATATAATCAAATGAAGATGGAAGCCAAAGATTTGAAACCCTGCCACTCTCGGATCCACGGCTTTAATGGGAGTGCTACTATACCCATTGGAGTGGTGGAACTACCAGTGGAGTTGTGAGTTGGAGAACGACGGAGAGTCCGGATACCATAGTTTGTTGTTTTAGATACAGACTCCCCTTACAATGCTTTCTTGGGCCGACCAGCCCTTGCTGAATTTAGGGCGGCCATAGCTCCAGGTGCTTTACTCAAAAATTCCCTACTGATCGTGGGGTTGGAGTCGTTCAAGGAGATCGGGCTGCTGGACGAGCCTGTTATGTTGAAGAGCTGCAAGGGACGCAACAAAAGGAGAAAGGTAAGGGCTTTGAAGAATCTCTCTGCATCCATTTTGCTGATAATTGACAATTGGTGCTTGGACCCCAGTCCGGGCGCCCCAGCCTATTCAGAGGGATCTTGACCCGAGAGATATTGAAAGAAAAGATGAAACTAAAGATAATCATGCTTCCCAGGTCGAACTGACAATCGATGTCCCGATCGACGATGATGACAATTCAAGGATGATAAAGATTGGGTCTCAGTTAAGCCAACAGACAGAAGGAATTGGTTAAATTTCTCCGAGTGAACCTAGACGTATTCGCCTGGACGCATTCTGACATGTGTGCGATCTCACCGGACATCGCGAGCGACACGTTGAATATTGACCGATGGTGTGTCCCGGTAAAATCGAAAAAGGCATGGTATGGATCTAGAGAGATCTGCCGCCCTTAAAGAAGAGGTTGATAAGTTGAAATTGAGTGGGTTTATTCGAGATGCCTTATACCCGGAGTGGGTATCCAATCCTGTACTTATCCAAAAGTTGAATGTGAAATGTTGGACGTGTGTTGATTAATCTGCTTTGAACAAAGCTTGCCCGAAAGACAATTTTCCACTTCCGTGAATAGATCAGCTCATAGATTCAACTGTTGGGCATGAGTTATTATCTTTTATGGATGCTTATTCCGCTTACAACCAGATACCCATGCACTTACCCGATCAAGAACATACTAGCTTCGTACCGATCTGCGACTCTACCACTACAAAGTCATGCCTTTCGGACTCAAGAATGCCGGGGCAACATAACAACGACTAGTCAATCGGATGTTCGCTAACCAGATCGGAAAGACCATGGAAGCATATATGGACAACATGTTGGTATAGTCACGATTCTCCACCGATCATATTAAAGACTTGGAATCAATGTTTAACATCCTTCTAGAATAGAGGATGAAGCTCAATCCACTGAAATGTCGCTTTGGAGTCGCATCCAGAAAATTCCTTGGGTTCATCGTCAACGCCCGAGGAATCAAAGCTAATCCCAAAAAGACCTGGACGATCAGAAACCTTGAAACTCCAAGAACCATAAAGCAAGTCTAGAGCTTCAACGGGAAGGTAGCAACATTGAGAAGGTTCATTTCAAAGTCCACCGACAAGTGCATTCCCTTCTTCGATCTGATCCAAAAAGCAGACGAAACATTGAAGGGACCATAGAGTGTGAAGGCGCATTCTGAGCACTGAATCCACATCTCTCTACACCGCCGATTATGTCAAAGCCTATCGATACGAGCGAATATACCTTTACTTGGTGGTATAAGAAAAGTCAATCAGTGCTGCCTTTGTTCGAAATGAAGACCAAGTGCAGAAACCGGTCTACTACATTAGTAAACGACTAGTTGGAGCTGAGAGAAATTATCCGAAGCTAGAAAAGTTGGCTTATTGTCTTGTTATTACCTAAAAGAAGCTTCGTCCATATTTCCAAGCTCACCTATCACTGTTTACATCGATCAGCTATTACGACAGGTCCTTATGCGGCCTGAGATGTTTGGTAGGTTACTCAAGTAGAACATTGAACTGAGCCAGTTTGATATCACATACACTCCGAGGCGAGTTATTCAAGGAAAAGTCCTAGCGGATTTCATAACCGAATTTACCGTCCCAAAAGGCTTTCCCGAAACGAGTGAACCTCCCAAATATATTTGGAAGCTGCATACTGATGGTGCATTAAACGACCGGTGCTGGGCTACTGGAGTAGTGCTTGAAACCCCTGAAGGTCGATCCATATGTTATGCCCTAAAATTTGATTTTCGTGCGACCAATAATGAAGCTGAATATAAGCCTTGCTTGCTGGATTGAAACTCATCCGCGATTTGAGAATTATTGCTGTATAAATCTACCATGATTGACAGTTGGTTGTATGTCAATTTCGGAATGAATATGAGGCCAAAGATCGAAGACTGGCTGCTTATTTAGCTCGAGTTCAGGAAATACTTAATCAGTTTGATTATTATGCCATCTTCTACATACCCCGTGAGCACAATCAGAAGGATGATTCATTGGCGGAGTTGGCAAGCACGGGTAAAGCACAACAAATGGGACTCGTTCCTATGGAGACATTATCTTCTCCAAGCATTGATCAGATGGAGACAGACGTTGTATTTGAAATCACTCCTAGTAAGGAGTCGTGGATGACTCCGTACCGAAATTACATCGAGCATGGAACGTTGCCTGAGCGTAGGAGTGAGAAGAGACAGATTCTTTGAAAAGCTTCGTGGTTCACCATTCAGAATGGAGTCATGTATAGAAGAGGGTATCCTATTCCTCTACTCCGATGTATCGCTGACGATGAAATTAAGCGAGTGCTACATGATGTACATAAAGGAGAATGTGGCGATCACACCGGAGGGCAAGCTCTCGCTAAAAAAGTACTCCGGTATGGGTATTATTGGCCAACCGTAAATCATGATGCAGAAGACTATGACAGAAAATGTGATAAATGTCAAAAGCATGCTCGGATTCCTAGAGCACCACCAACTGAAATAACCTAAATGGTCAGTCCATGGCTATTTGTGGTACGGGACATCAACATCATTGGCTCTCTACCTCGGGCCAAAGGTGGTGCAAAGAACACAATCGTCGCAGTTGATTAATTTACAAAGTGGGTAGAACCCGAACCCCTTGCTACAATCACGACGAAGAAAGTGATCAACTTTGTAGTGCGTAAAATTATCTGTCGATTTGGTCTCCCGCACACCATTATTACTGATAATGGGACCCAATTCGATAGTGTTGAATTCAAAGGCTTCTGCCAATGATTCCATATTCTGAAGAAATTCTCTACCGTTGCACACTCTCAAACGAATAGACAAGTCGAAGCTGTAAACAAAGTTGTAAAGTCTATTTTGAAGAAACGACTGGAAAGGGCCAAGGGCATGTGGGATAATGAACTTCCTGTGGCTTTATGGACTTATCGGACAACCCACAAGTCCGCGACCGTACACACTTCATTCTCTCTATCCTATGGTTCAGAAGCCGTCATTCCAGTCGACAAGGAAGTACCTTCTCATCGTGCGACTCACCATGGTGAAGGACAAATGCCATATTTCTTGCTGAATCCCTTGATTTATTGGATGAGAAGCACGAAGAGGCTGATTTGGGGGCAGCCGCATGCCAAAGTCGAGTCGCCCGATTGTACAATGCTAAGGTCCTACCTCGAACCTTTGAACTTAGTGATCTCGTCCTCAAAAGAATCTATCTGGTTCCTTCGCATATGAAACCCACTTGGGATGAACCATATGTGATCGAATGAAAACTCGAAGATGGCACATTTAAGTTATCGACCGTTGACGACCTTACTTTGCCGAGAGTCTGGAACAACGACAGTCTCCGTCGCTACTACACATGACAGATTTTATCTATTTTAGTCTATTTTTCTTTTGCAATTTGTTTCTGCATTTGGAAATTTGAATTTGTAATAAGGCAATTGACTTTGCATTATTCTCTTATTTCAGCAATAAAATGCCATCTCATCGAGCCAGACCCGTGATTTATTGAATGTGACATACGACCAGAATGATGTATAGAGAGCTAAGTTCCATCGTATAGTTGAATTTATTCAAATATGGAGTGACAGTGATACGACCAGCCACTCGCTAAGTGAAACCCGATCTCGAGGTCAAGTCACTACACTAAAGCCAAAAAGGATTGATACACGGCAATCCTTTGACAAACTCCAGTCTCCCAGAGTGCGAGTGGTTGTATAAGCTTATAAATGCAATTTCAAAGAGGGTGGACCCATCCACCTAACGACTTCAACCGTATCCTAACCAAGTTCTAGGAGGATGGACCTGTCTATCTGACGAACTCACTTGTTAACTCGAGGTGGATGTGAACCGACCATCCATGATCCTGATAAATCCAACATCCCCGGAGTGCGAACGAAATCCTAAAAGCCTAAATAGATGTGACTGACCATCTGTCGGCCAACTCCAAATTCCCAGAGTGTGAATTGGAGTGTCAATGTCAACTCTATATTCCAAGTGTGTGAACTAGAGTATTGACACCAACTCCAAATTCCTAGAGTGCGAATCGGAGTATAAGCATCGACTCCAAATTCCCAGATTGCGAGTTGGAGTATAAACACTAACCTTGGGTTCCCAGAGTGCTGGCCAGAGAACAAATGTCGACTATCTCCGGATTCCCAGAGTGCAAACCAGGGAGTCGACCGTAAATAACTCTAAGTCCCCAAAGTGTGGTCGGAGTATAAACATAACTCGAGTGTGAACGACCACCCATAAACTAACCTAAGTCCCCAGAGTGTGGACACATGCTTAAAACTTAAAAAGGTGTGATCGACCGTCGAAGTTCAAATACAAATCCCCAAAGAGCATATGTGATCGTTATTAAGTGAACGAGTGTTCGACCACTCAACTCTCACTTGTTTTAGCATCGATTCGATGATGTTAAGCTCAAAGAAATGAAGGCGAAATGCAATCGCTAGTCGATCTTTGCAACTCATCCCCGGAACTTGGGGCAAAAATTTAAGTGTCAACCATTGACTAAAGCAGTGCAACGCCGAAGTTCAACTTAATCTGCAGTTACGACTCATGTTTGTGATTTCTGGACTTGGCAAATAAAAAAAAACTCAACTCAAAAGTTAAAATTCCCAAGTACAATACTAGAACACTTAAGCATAAAATACAATAATAAAGTTGAAGCCAAAAACAAAATTTCATTTCAAATAACTATGAAAGAAGTTCATGTACAAGTTTTTCCATAATTCCTACTAGCAGGGGTCAAACCCTCATCTATACACGGCTTACGAAAACAAAACAGAGTCCTATCTATCTATAAAAAATGCGCCGAAGAGGCCAATCTGTTCTTTTTTCTTTTTCGGCTTCCTCTTCGTGTAGACCCGCCGGAGCTGCTACTTAATCTTCTCTTGGAGCTCTTGCCTTTTGGCGGACAATCTTTAGGTGGAAGCACGATCTCAACGTCCTCCTCCGAATTCGAGTGTCTAGGGGTACTTTCTACAGGCAGAGTCGGAGGACTTGGATCTACTACATGGGGAAATAGACACACTGGTATCAATAATTGTACCACCTGGTGATATCTTCTTAGGGGAGCCGGGCTAGGCGCCGCCATTCCACCTCCAGAACTACCATCATGAGTCGCCGCCTCCATTTCAGCATTGATTTCGGCCAATATTTCTTCTTCGCGAATCGATTGAGCCTTGTTGGGGGCATCGGTGGTCGGCATTGAAGAGCTAGTTGCAGGGCGATTCCACTTATAACAAATGGCAGGTCCATAAAAGGTTCACTATGGAGACTGAGGAGTTCATCCATCATTTTCTCGTCAAAAGAGAGTGTGCCCCCCATCGTCCCGTTAATCGATGCAGTCGTCGTCGTGGCGATTGCCTCAGTAATGATGGCCTCCTACGTTTGATGCGATTCATGGGTTACAAGAGACGTTATCAGTGTAACTCTAGTCAATGGACAGAGATAAAGGCAGACTGTAATCAAGCCTTTCACTTCGGACACGTATGAAGAATATTTAGAGTACCATCACTAGTTAGGCTGGTGGACGGCTGAGCAGCTTCAGAAGTATGCTCTTTAGCAGGAGTTAGCTGTGGTTTTTTATAGGGACAGACTGGGGTTCAACCGCTGGTGCTGGATCAGATTGAGTTGGCACAGGAATATCAAGACTTGTATCACGGTGCTCAACACTTAAACCTTCCCCAACTTCCGAGCATTGGGCACTGAGCTTCTCTTTTTCGTGCGAGATCATCGACTCATGGAGAATCTTTCTAGCATCTTCATTCAACACACAATTCTTGAGCTCAAACTCTTCGATGTATTCATCTGAATGCGTCGCCTTCTCTTCCTCGTCGAGTCGGCCCCAGGCGCTGTGAAGATGTACAGAGTAATTTTTGATCTAGGCTAAATTCATGTGCTTCGGCACATTAGTGTTGTAAGTGATGAGGAGATCTTCGTTATTAGCCTCTAGCCTGGACTCAATCGTCTGGATCCTCTCCTCGACCTCAATCTCCACCACATAGACCTTATCTACTACTGCATCCCGTTCAGCTTGGAGCACTATGGCCTGTTCACATGCCCCTAGGCTGCGCTGTTCGCATCATCCCTATCCTTGGCAATCTCAGAAAATTTAGCCTTAAGCGCATTGAGTTCTTTGAGGGCCGCATCCCGCTCGGTAGTGACGTTGGTGTTACGATGACCCATCTGCTCCACTAGGGCGTAGTGTGATTGCCTCATCCTCTCCATGGCCGACTTGGCCTTGTCGGCCTTATGAATGTCCTCCATTTACGACTTTCGGGAGGACTCGGCTTCAGTATTAAGTATTTGGATAATACGTACCTTCTGAGCATGCTCACTCTCTAACTTCTCAATGGTGATCGCCCGATCAAAGGCCAGTTTTGATGCTTATTTCGTGGCTTTCCCCACTCCTTGTATTGAGTGTAAATGTCATGGATGTAATTGCATTGTGTTCTCAGCCTTCGTTGGAATTCTCTTTTAGTGCGGGGGGAAAATATAACCATTAAGCAAATAGCTAGATAATCCTTCTTCAATTGGGCAAGTTTAATTGCTCCTTCCCCTTTAGGCTTGGTAAGGACCTGCTATGCAATTATGGGGGCAACTACTTCAGTTCTATGATGGTGAATTTCAGGCCTTGAAACGTGAGAAGACGGCTTATGCCGTGAAGTTTCCGTAGGACGTGAGGCATAAATAGGAGGCTGTGTAGGGTTCTTAGGAGGGGGAACGAGAATGGGATCGGTGTTTGTACTCCTTATCTCTATCGTGTCGCTCCTGACTAGAGTATCCATGGTCAAAGTCCCTACCCGTCTCTCTCTTACGCGACTCATAATTTGCGGAAGATCGACGATCTTTTCGAAGACTCCCTAACATTGAGCCTTAGGCCGACATTGTGCCTGCAAAGTAAAAGAAGAATAGAGTTAGTAATCTCCCAAAGTAAGAAACTTATGGTCAGGAATCGTGTTTTGCCGTGAAGTGTATATGTATGTGCAACCCCTCAACCAACTGGAAGTGTCGGCCACGCTAGTGGGAAGAGACTCACTTATGTCTAAAGCATGTTGAAGCTCCTCCAATCCAGCATCTTGTTGAAACGACATGTAATTCGGAATTGGAATATCGGCGAGCCCTTCGAAAAGGTTTTCCACCTGCAAAAGAGGAGCCTCTGAAATTTTAATCCCAGGAACAGGCAAAGATATGACCGTAGATTTCCATCTCACAGATTTAGAACGTTTAAAAGAAGCTGCCTTGACTTTTCTTTTTCCATCGGAATCTTGAAAGGTGTCAGAAGGCCCGGCCACAAATTCATCATTAGTGGGTGTTCTTTCTGGATCAACCCTTTTAGTTATAACAACTCCGGGTGTTTTATGTTTCACCCATTTCTTCGAGGCAATCCTCAGCGTTCCCTCAAGCCTTATACTCTGGTTTTGTACAATTAGCCCGATAGTTCTCAAGTTCCTGTTTGTTAGAACCGAGTCGATCTCCCTCATTTCACTCGGAACTTCTTGGAGAACCCATACCATTTCTTTGAAATGCACGCCTTCAGTTCATGGAATTGCAGCTGTAAAAAAGGGCAATATGAGTTTTGGTGTTAGTTATGATTATGTCATTAACTACTGGAAAAGGCCGCATCACTTACTTCTGGCTAACCATCGGCTAGCAAATCCCGAGGGACATCGAACGTAGAACCATTCTATTTTGAAGTAACTCAACCTAGTCTAAGACCATGTTACCACCTGACAATTCCTGATCAATTCCAAGAACGTATAAGAAGGGCTATCTCCCCGACTATTGACATTAAACAAGTACCAAATCTCGATCGAAATCGATGGTTGAAAGAGATGTTCCATGAACAGGATGAATAGGCTGTTCAACAACGCCTATTCGTTGGGGTGTAGCTGAGATGGGGGCGATTCTGAGAAAGATAGCACTTCCTTAACATACCGATTAAACGAATGAAGCATCTTAGCTATACATGCGTGAAGTTGAAAAGAAGTAAACCCTTCCGGTGGAAAATGCGGTTCATCGTTCGATCCCGGCAATAGCACGTCATCTAATGGAAAACCATGCCTTAAGCATATCCATCCCAACATGTCTTCAGAAACGTTGGACGATATAGAATCTGGCAGAGTGCAGATGAAAACAGTACCTAGTATCTCATCCGGAGCTGGATCTATGACTACGACCACGATGGCCGGTATCTCGATTGTTGGGGGAAGTGAACTCTGAACTTCCTGCTGTTGTGAGATTGAAGGTTCCATAACTAACTACTTATGAGAAATCATCATTAGATGATAATAAGACCATGCATCCCTTAGTGTGAAGTGTGTGAATGTGTCGTGCAGTGCAGTGCTGTATGTTACTTGAAAAGTCCAATAGAGTATAAAAAAATACAAACTACGAGACCTCGAAATTCAACTACAGTGACCGTCATCACTGACCGTCACAACCGTGCCATCCAGACTTTAGAGGCTGGTCCGAGTTTCAATTTGTTAAAATTTTCTTAAGCTACGGATTTCATCGACGAGCTTAGAAGGATAGTCAACCATGTTGTTCAACAGTTAAGTCTAGATATGCAAGAATGAAGCTCGTCAGAGTCAAGTATTTGAATTTGTATAGAATCTGCATTCATCAAGATCAAAAATTTCATATCATTCATCGCAAAGGCATTGGCTTCGTATCGGTCTCAGAACACTTATTGTGCATCGATGAAAGTTCTAACTTCGCATCGATCCGAACCACACATTTCATATCGATCACTAGAGGTCCTATTCGTACTGATCATGGAGCAAGAGGTTTCGTATCGATCAACCGAGGTCCCTGTTCGTATCAATCGGCAAGCTTTAAATCTTCGTATAGAGAAATAAGGTTTCCACTTCATATCGATCACGCGACCAGCCTTTCGTATCGATCGCTTTGGATCGATACGAACTTTCACCGTCTTTGAGCGATGCAGAGTTGCTTCGTCAATTCCCCTTCTTCTCCAATCGGTACGAACTTCAATCATCTTGCGATCGATGCAAACCATTTCTCTTCAACTGGTACAAGCGATCCCTTCATGTCCATCTATCCTTCTTCTTCAAATGACATAAACGCCATTGCCACTTTTGATCTTGCTTCAACCCAACTCTGGCATCAACGACGCTGGAATAAGCCGTGACACTGGTTGGATTTGTGTTAAAAATTGAGTCTTATTGTTTTAACATGGATTCTTCGACTATTTACCTAGATTAAAAGTGTAGATTCAAAGGACTAAGAAGGTATGTTAATTTGGATGGACACAACTTCAATTTCTTGATTTCTCAATCGATACGAAGGCAAGCGAGTTTTCTTTTTTCAAGTTTCTAGAATGATAGGAAGACGAAGTAAAAGCCGAAAGTGAAAAAGTTTCTAAGTCCGAAACGATTTTATATGGGCGCAGAACTGAAGAAAAAATATGGTTCGCCTACCAGTCAAAATGACCGGTTGCAACCAGTCGATAACCACATCGATACGAAGTGGCTATTCATATCCAACAGCACAAGCTTCATCGATACGAAAGGACAACCAGATTGCGCTGGAACCATGTGACTCCATCGATAAAAATTGTCCTATTCGTATCCATCAATACGCAACACATAAAGGCTCATATTCATTCATACAAATTGGTTGTCTGCATCCATCATCAGCCATCGATACGAACAATATATGAAGAACTAACTGCTCTGTTCGTATCCTTCACAAGTTCTTCGATATGAGAACTGTCTTTCAACCTTTTACATCGATCCAGGAGAGGATCGATATGAATGGACATTTAAAAAAAATGTCAAACGTTGTTACAACTCGAATTTCACATCGGTTCAGGAGAGGATCGATATGGAATTCGATGCGGGAAAACTGACAATGACTTGTAAACGCATGAACGTTAACGAGAGTCGGTTAACATATGTGCATATATGTCAGACTAATTTGCAATTTCAAAACTCACGGGTCGAATGCCTACCTGACGACGATAACAATAAAAAATAGCCAATCGCTATCGTACAACAATCAGTTACAAAACTAAAGGGTACAACAGTTGGTAGTCAATAATTTATATTATTGAAGAATCGGTCAAGGATTGAAACTTCCAATGAGAAGACGAGAACTGTTTAACAAGTTAAATGGAACTATTCAAAGTGAAGATTGCATTTTTTTCAAAGCACGTCATGTTCACACAAGACGTACTTTGGGGGGCAAATATTATCCCGCCTTTTGGCAAGGCCGAGATATCAAGGAATTGACTGAAAACCAAGGACCGTTCATCTCGGATGTCGAGTACGCACAAGTTTTCTATGAATGTCGATAAATTTTATCCGAGTCCAGATCAAGCTACAATTGACAACACATGACAAGAAAAGCTATGAAAGCTAACTTTCCAAGTTTCAAGTCAATCAGATTCCATATGCTCAAAATATGATCGATGTCGTCTAGGGAAATCAACCTTCACTTCGTACCCATCTAGTTCGAATCGATCCAAGCAGGCCTCTGTTCGCATTTATCAAAGCACGTCATTTTGTATCCATCGGCTGAAGAGCCTTGTTCGAATCCATCGGGATGCGCCACTTCGTATCCATCAGCTGAAGGGCCTTGTTCGAATCCATCAAGTAACCTTTGTTTGTATCCATCAGGTGACCTTAGTTCATATCCATCGAATAATCACAAATTCGTATCCATCGAATAACCACTATTCATATCCATTAAGCCAAGCAGTGTCGCCATCTTTTCGTATTCATCATAATGTTGCATGTTTGTATCCATCAAGTTGAAGCAACTTTGATCGATAAGAATAAGGGCCACCTTCATCAATGCGAACAGAGCCATTTCCATCGATACAAACCATGCCACCCGCATCGAAACGAACAGAGCCACATCTATTGATATGAATTGAACCATATCCTTCGATACGAACAAGGCAACTGCTATCGATGCGAACAAAGATAAAATATAGGGAAGACTCGGTCAATTCGGCATCGAATGCGGAGCGATCCAAAAATCAAGCGCCACATCAAGTCACAGGCACGTGCCCAACATGAAGTCGAAGCGATCGATATGAATAGTATCGGTATGAAGAGGACCAAGACTGACTTCCAATTTGCATCGACCATAAATTTCAATCCACAAGTCCAGATGCTATGTAATTTTCACAGGAGCTTACGTACAACCTCAAGAATGTTTCTACCAAGTTTTAACTCGATTGGATCAATTCTTGATTGATACGAAATTCGTTCGTATCGATCACGGATCGGGTCGAAATCAACTGGGATCGATCGCGTGACCCCCCACGTGCCAGAAGAAGTCTCCCGAGATCTGAGCAAGATACTTTCCTTCTATGCCTACAAATAGAGCCCCAAGGCCTACAGAAAAAGGATCTTTTTCGCTCTTTGACATCCAAACTCTGCCGAAACTACTTTTGTACTACATAGCTGCTTTTGTACTCAAATTTCAATACTATAATCCGCTATAATCAGTTGTAATTAGCAAGTGACATCAATAAAGTCATCAACTTCATAGTGGACGTAGGCCATACGCTGAACCACTCTAAAAATTTTTGTTTCTACGTGTTCTCATATCTGCTTTTGAAGTGTTTGTTAGATAATCCTCATTTTACATCTCGATTCTTCATTTTTATCTCTTCAGATACTTCCAAGAGTGTTATGTCCAATTTTGGTACAAACACTGTCATTCATGGCCCTCCCTCAAACGAAATATTATGTAATGGAGTACCGTAAAACTCTATTTTCAAAACATTTTATAACAAATCATAACTAAATTTTCAAAATAAAATTTTTGGTGCTGTGATATGTCGCTTGGTAATCTTGACTAACTTGAAATTTTGTTTCGCTTGTAGTGGAAGTATAGAATAAGCAAGGATAACCAAGATGGTCTAAGGTGAAGGTCGTATGCTACCTGTTTATGTAACTACAAGCGGGATCTCTATGCCTCCATCCATCATAGCCTATGACCCACCGATCGGGAAACCCGATCAAAAAATAAGAATAGCCCTATGTAGTAGACCATTAAGGTTTGGTGGTAGAAGGGAAAACGACATACCACCGATTCAGGTCGCGATCTTGAATCAAGTCTGCCAAGATGGAGTTTAGCCCATTGGTAGAATAGAGTCCACTCTATCCCAACCCAAAATCAAAGGGATCGTCAGGTATTATTTTATAAAAAAGTGCCACAAAAATCTATAGTGTTATATCTTCAAAACACTTTGAAACAAAATTAATCATGGCATCATCCTTCAAAAATCCTCAGATAAACCTGGTATATTTCTCAACAATTAAATAAAAGTTAGCGAAACAAAAACACTTGTCCATAGATAAAAATATACTTAAATCTCCATTTTGCATTAATACACAAGTACGCCATAATACTTATGTATCAAACGAAATATAAAACTTTATTTATTATGTTAAAATTAATTTAGCTTATTAAAAAAATTATGGACTAAACTTTTTAAAGCGAAATAGAAAAAATTAGCTTCCAAAAGATTAAATGAAAATTTATTTCATAGTCCAAACATGTAACAATCAAGTTCATTAAATGGAAAGAAATATCTTAGTTCTCAAAAAAGAATAAATATATTTATTCATATTTTTTATATTTTTTGCTTCTTTTTTGCCCGAATGCTCAATAAGCCTAAAATAGCTCACCAGAGCTGCAATAGTGTAGCCTGGATGGGCTACAGGTCTACAACCCACCTAGCTGCAGGTTCCTAGGCTATAGCCCACATGGATAGTAGTCTGCAGCCAGACGTGCTGCAGGATGCTAGTGCAGCCTACGCAGTTGGAGGTTGCATCGGGCATTGCAGCTACAACCTACACAGCTGCAACAACCTACACAACCGAAGGCTAAAGTTGGCATTGCAGCTACTGGATGCAGCTGGCATTGCAGCTGCAGCCTTTCTATCTGTAGGCTATTATTGCTGCACCGGCAGCTGCTGCTCCAGCTGCACTGCGCTGCAACGACTACTACACAGCAGTTCTATAACCGCGCTGCATTAATTTTTTTTCCATTTTTATTTTTGCTGATTGATGAAGAGCATACCTTGCAAACAAAGACAGCGACATTGCTAAGTCACGAAGCCCTAGGTCGCTGCGCTTTGAATCACGACGAAGCCGCTAAGTCGCGTTTAGCTCCAAATCTAGGTCGCTCCGCCTTGAATCGCGAGCGAGCTACCATAAGTCGCGAGCAAGCGAACTATATCGCGGCAAGCTTAGATCATTCCGCTCCAGTAGGTCGCGTTCGCTCCTTGTTCATTTCAAATCGCGACATTCCAGTAGGTTGCTCCTCCATTTTAGATCGCAGATATCTCTTTATGTCGAGAACGACATTGCTTTAGGTCGCTGATGATCTGTTAAGTCGCGAATGAAGCTAATTCGTGAACAATTTCCTATGTCGCGAGGCTTATGTCGTTCAGGGAGTTAGGTCGCTCTACCCAAAGTTAATGTGTCGCATATGTTACGACTTTATTTTCTTAAGTCGTTGTACTGAGTGATGTATTTGATAAGTCGATGTGTTGTAATTTGTATATTGATAGGTCGTACGAGGTTAAGACGTGTGTGTTGTATTTTCCCTATAAATAGGGACGTATGGTCATTGTAAAGGGTAGTTGAATTTTGAATAAAATTTGGTTTGTGCTTTGTGGCTCCATTTAAAATTGGTAGTCGAGTGTCATCTCCTATCTCCACCTTCGGCATTCGAGTGCGCTCGAATCAACGATTGTTGAAGCCAATTCACGGAATAAAGTGCGCTTGATCAACGTTCGAAGACTTGTAGATATTCTTTCACGGTATCGTGCGCGATCAACGTGTCGAAGATTGCTAGAATCCGGTATCTTCGTGATCAACAGATTTGGGCATTTGGGTATTCTTAAATCCATCAGTTTATCATCGATTCACCGATTATTTCCGCTAATCGTGTGAGATCCTGGACGGATTCGATTTACATCATCGAATTCGCTTCATACGCTGCGTCTGTTTGGTATCAAAGCTTGATCGCAAGAAGTTTGCATCATTTGGAGAATTGGGTTTCGAGAATTTGTAGTTTGGAGATCAGATTTGCAATTGTTGAGAAGTTTGGTGTTCATCGTGTTCATCGTGAAGTTGCAACAAGTTGGGGGTTTCGATCCATATCATTTGGATCAAAGATCGAAAAGTGTTTGATTTTTTTTTGAATTTGTTGAAGTTCAATCATGCCACCGAGACGAGCTCAATGTCATCGCAATATTAATGCTTTGTATGGAAGAGAAGAGGCCGATGAAATGGAGCAACGAATTAACGAGAGTTTCACTGAGAAGTTGAATGAAGGGATTGGTCGATTAGAGAGAATGATGCTTGAAATGAATCAAAGTAGAAGAAGGCTTTCACCTGAATCGAGTCATGGGGGAAACCGAGTTTCACCACAGTCAGATTGGGAGAGAAGAGGAGATCATGATCGTAGGAATGTTGACGATCGTGATAGGAACATTGATGTACGAAATCAGAGAGATGTGGATTATCGTGATCAAAGGAATGTAGATCGAAGAAATGGTGGTGGTAGAGATGTTGGTGGTCATGATCGACAATGATATGCGTTAGATTTTGATGAGGAGTTTGATGGTGATAGAGGAACTATTCATTACCGAGATCGAGGTCAAGTGTGGGGTCGAGCTAGAGAATATGAAGATGACCGTAGATGGGAATCGGGAATGAAAATGGAAATTTCGGAATTCAAGGGTGGTATGGTTGCGGAAGAATTTTTGAATTGGGTTTCAAATGTTGAGGAAATTTTGACTTCAAAGAAGTTCCCGAGAATCGCAGAGTTAAGTTGGTTGCTACGAGATTGAGAGGGAGAGCTATGGCATGGTGGCAGCAGACTAAACTTACACGAGAGAGAATGGGGAAGTCAAAGATTGTTTCATGGGAGAAGATGAAGAAGTTAATGAAAGCTACTTTCTTACCTTACAATTATCAATCTCTTATGTATCAACGCTTACAAAATCTAAGGCAGGGGACAAAGTCACTTAATGATTATGCGGATAAATTTTACCAACTCATTGCTAGGAATGATATCATGGAGACGGAAGAACAGTTGACCGCTAGATTTGTTGGAGGGTTGAGGATCCAGATCGAGGACATGGTAAATATGTTTGACCCTAGATCTGTGGTTGAAGCACACTAGAAAGCATTGGCTTGGGTGAAGCAGGGAAGACGAGGAGGTGGTGTGTTTACAAATTCCAACAATCAAGTAAAGGGAGCTAGTAGCAATCCTACTGTTTCAAAGGCTGTTACTAAACCGGTTGTCAATGAGGTAGCAAAGACCAAGGTCAACAATAGTATCAAGTGCTTTAATTGTCAAGAGTTTGGCCACAAGAGCAATGAATGTCTAAATTCGAAGAAGCGGGCAATGATTGCTGAGACTGAAGATGAGGATGTTGATGAAGGTTATTCTAGTCCAGTTGAAGAGGATGAACAGGATATTGCGTCAGGAGATGAAGGATGTAATCTAATGTTGAGGAGATCATGTTTGAGACTGAAACAGGAAGAAGAGGCTAGTTGGTTGAGGAGTAATATCTTTCAATCGACATGCACTATACTGGGAAAAGTGTGTAAATTTGTGATTGACGTGGGAAGTTTTGACAATATCATTTCTACCGAAGCTGTGAGAAAGTAGAAGTTGAATACAGAGAAGCATCCAAATCCTTACAAGTTAGCATGGTTGAGAAAAGGAGGAGAGGTGAAGGTGGATAGGCGAGTTCATGTTCCACTTTCTATTGGGAAGAAGTATAAAGATGAGATCTGGTGTGATGTGGTGGAGATGGATGTTTGTCACTTGCTGTTGGGAAAACCATGGCCGTATGACCGAGCAGTGCAACATGATGGTCGAACCAACAGCTACAACTTTATGTTTTAAGGTGTTAAGATCATTTTAGTTCCGAAGAAGAGACAGCAAGGAGAGAGCAAGTCAGAAGAGATTGAGGAGTTGAAGAATTTTTTGACTTTGAAGGAGTTTGGTGGAGAAGTAGAGGAGAGTCCAGAGGTGTTTTTGTTGATTGGACGTGAAGCTATTGAATCTGTTGTTGTTCCAGAGGAAGTCAAACCAGTGTTGGAAGAATTCGAGGATGTGTTTCCTGAAGAGCTACCCAAAGAATTACCACCGTTGATGGATATACAGCATCAGATTGATCTTGTGCCAGGAGCAGTATTACCTCACAGGCCACATTATTGGATGATTCCTAAGGAGCATGAGGAACTAAGAAGGCAGGTAGAGGAGTTGTTAGAACAAGGGCGTGTTCAGGAGAGCTTGAGTCCTTGTGCAGTGCCAGCCTTATTGGTACCGAAGAAGGATGGGACTTGGCGGTTGTGTACGGACAGTCGGGCTCTAAACAAGATCACTGTGAGATACAGGTTTCCTATGCTGAGGTTCGACGATTTGATTGATCAGTTGAGTGGAGCTGTTGTGTTCTCAAAGATTGACTTGAAGAGTGGATACCATCAGATTCGTATTAGACAGGGTGATGAGTGGAAGACTGCTTTTAAAACTAGGGAGGGTCTATACGAATGGCTTGTTATGCCATTTGGCTTTTCAAATGCTCCTAGTACTTTTATGAGAGTGATGAACCAGATTTTCAAACCATTCATTGGGAAGTTTGTAGTAGTTTACTTTGACGATATTTTGATCTATAGCGGAAATATGGAAGAGCATATCCAGCATTTGCGAGAAGTATTGTTAATTCTATGATAGGAGCAATTCTATGCAGCAACGAAGAAGTGTGTGTTCATGACGTACAGTGTTTTGTTTTTGGGATATGTTCTGTTGAAGGAAGGTATTCAAGTGGATGAAAGAAAAGTGGAAGCTGTCAGGAGTTGGCCACAGCCAAAGACAATTATTGAAGTAAGGAGATTTCATGGGATGGTATCTTTTTATCGAAGATTCATTCCACATTTTAGCAGCGTGATGGCACCTGTAACCCATTGCATGAAGGGAAAGAAGTTCGTGTGGACCGAGGAAGCAGAGTTAGCTTTTGAGAAGGTCAAGTCACTTTTGGCGTCAGCACAATTCTAGTTTTGCCGGATTTTCAGATATTGTTCGAGTTACAGACTGATACTTCAAAGGTTGGAATTGGTGGAGTATTGAGTCAGAATGGAAGACCTAGCTGCTTATTTCAGTGAGAAGTTGTAGGGAGCCAAGTTGAAGTATAGCACTTATGACGTGGAATTTTATGCAATTGTTCAAGCTGTGAAGCACTGGAGACATTATATGTTTCAGAAGGAGTTTGTTCTTTATACGGATCATGAAGCTTTGAAACATTTGCAAGGGCAGGACAATTTCAGCTCGACACGCTTCATGGGTTGCGTATCTAGAGCAGTTTACTTTTGTTGTAAAGCGCAAATCAGGGGTGACGAATCGTGTAGCTGATGCCTTGAGTAGGAGGAATCTTTTGTTGACGACGATGAAACTTGAAGTGATCGGGTTTGATGTGTTGCCAGAATTATTTGTTGATGATCCTTACTTTGCCAAGTTTGTAGATGAAGTCAAGGAGAGGAGGACAAATGAATATGTGATGATAGATGGGTTTCTATTCAATGGGAATCGATTGTGCATACCAGAAGGTAGTTTGTGAATGAAGATTATCAAAGAGTTGCATGAGGAAGGACATGTGGGCCGTGATCGTACTATGCAGTTGATTGCAAAATCTTACTTTTGGCCGTCAATGAGAAAAGAAGTTGAGAGATTTGTGGAGAGATGCCATATCTGTCAAGTCTCAAAGGGATCAGCTACGAATGCGGGATTGTATATGCCATTACCTGTGCCTACTAGACCGTGGGTTGATATAAGCATGGATTTTGTTTTGGGTTTGCCTAGAACTCAAAGGGGGAATGATTCTATATTTTTTGTGGTGGATAGGTTTTCAAAAATGGCACATTTCATAGCTTGTAAGAAGACAGCTGATGCCGTCCGAGTTGCTCAATTATTCTTTAAAGAAGTGTATCGATTACATGGGCTACCTGAATCTATTGTTTCTGATCGGGATACTATATTTCTAAGCCATTTTTGCTTGATTTTGTGGAAGATGGTCGGAACGAAGCTGAATTTTAGTAGCGCTTACCATCCGCAAACTGATGGGCAAACGGAGGTGGTTAACCGATCATTGGAAACTTATTGAGATGTCTTGTGAAAGACAATTTGAAGAGCTGGGATATGAAGTTATGTCAAGCGGAGTTGCACATAATCATGCAGTCAATCGAAGTACTCGATTCAGTCCGTTTCAAGTTGTATATTTAGCCATTCCAAAGGGACAGTTGGATTTAACGACAGTGCCATATCAGAAGGGAGTTGTTAAGCGGGCTAGTGATTTGGTGAATGAGTTGGAGGAATGCCACAAAGTTGTACAGGAACGATTGCTTAAGACAAATGAGAAATACAAGCAATCAGCAGATGTTAAACGACGAAGTTTGTCTTCAAAGAAGGAGATTTTGTATATGCAGTATTGACCAAGGATCGATTTCCTGTTGGTACTTACAACAAAATAGCTGCTAGAAAGATCGGTCCTTTAGAAATCATAAAGAAGATCAATGATAATGTGTATCAGTTAAAGTTGCCAGATCATATTCACACTGCAGACGTTTTCAACGTTAAACATTTGATTCCGTATTATGGGGAGGAACTTGTCGAAGATGACGAGAGTGTGAATTCGAGGACGAATTCCTTCCAATAAGGGGAGGATGACGAAGAGCATACCTCGCAAGCGAAGACAGCGACATTGCTAAGTCGCGATGCCCTAGATCGCTGCACTATGAATCACGACGAAGCCGCTAAGTCGCGTTTAGCTCCAAACCTAGGTCACTCCGCCTTGAATCGCGAGCGAGCTACCATAAGTCGCGAGCGAGCGAACTACATCGCGGCAAGCTTAGATCGTTCCACTCCAGTAGGTCGCGTTCGCTCCTCCTTCATTTTAAATCGCGACATTCCGGTAGGTCGCTCCTCCATTTTAGATCGTGGATATCTCTTTATGTCGAGAACGACATTGCTTTAGGTCGCTGATGATCTGTTAAGTCACGAATGAAGCTAAGTCGCGAACAATTTCCTATGTCACGAGGCTTATGTCGTTTAGGGAGTTAGGTCGCTCTACCCAAAGTTAATGTGTCGCATATGTTATGACTTTATTTTCTTAAGTCGTTGTACTGAGTGATGTATTTGATAAGTCGATGTGTTGTAATTTGTATATTGATAGGTCGTACGAGGTTAAGACGTGTGTGTTGTATTTTCCTTATAAATAGGGACGTATGGTCATTGTAAAGGGTAGTTGAATTTTGAATAAAATTTGGTTTGTGCTTTGTGCCTCCATTTAAAATTGGTAGTTGAGTGTCATCTCCTATCTCTACCTTCGGCATTCGAGTGCGCTTGAATCAACGATTGTTGAAGCCAATTCACGGAATCAAGTGCGCTTGATCAACATTCGAAGACTTGTAGATCTTCTTTCACGGTATCGTGCGCGATCAACGTGTTGAAGATTGCTAGAATCCGGTATCTTCGTGATCAACGGATTTGGGCATTTGGGTATTCTTAAATCCATTGGTTTATCATCGATTCACCGATTATTTCCACTAATCGTGTGATATCCTGGACGAATTCGATTTACATCATCGAATTCGCTTCCTATGCTGCGTCACTGATACTCATGGTATAATATTCGAATATTGGCATAACAAACTTTGTCATTTAGACATTTTGACATGCATGTTATATGCGTCAACAATCTCCCTCATTCAAAATTTAAGTTTATGTGTATTTCAACCAGCAATCTTTATTTCAAACAATAATCTTTGTAAATCAACTCTTATTGTTTTTTCCACATGAACCACAAACATAAGAGCAATGATAAAAGTATCTTAATTTTTCCCATTCATTCAATTTTTGCCAATTTTTTCCAAACTTCAATTCTTAGGCTTACATGAAAACTCAGGACATAAAATGAAAAGGGAAGAATCAAAAATCCACTCACCTAAAACTCCAAATAGCAATCTCCAAGCCCATAGCAGCAAACTCTTTGATTGCTTCTCCTTCACCTTTTGATTACTAACAAAAATCTAAACCCTAAATATCTATTCATAGAAATCAAGGGAAAGAGATAGAATATTATTGGTTTAGGGATACTTACAATAAGAACTGTGAATCTTTTCCTCTAATCCTTGATTGCAAACATAGTTTTTGTTTAGATGAGAATATTGAGTTTATTTTTTATTTTTTTCTCTATGTTCTTTTCATAGAGAAAGTTCTGTACTTATAGTAAGTAGGAAAATAACATGGGCTGAACTTTTGTATATGAGGCCCTATCTAGAATTTTCTTAAGTAATATCTTTATTTCCTCTTCTTTTTAATTATTTCTTCTATTTCTTTAATAAAACATAACAATTACATGATGTCCTTTGTATAGATATTTTTACTTTTATTCTTATTAGATTTGTTTATAGAGATTTCCTATATAATACCTTAAAAATGATTTTTTTTGTTTCTTTCTTTTTTTCCTTTTTTCATTCATCTATAATATGCAAATTTGTATGAAATCTTCCTTTTATTTTAATTTAACATCACATCTTACATTTAATTGGGTTTCTCCTTGATGTAATTCTTTCATGGAAATGTTCACAACTTTAACAAAGTTTTAAATAATAATATTTTTTTCCTTTCTTTCCTTTTTTTCTTAAAAATTTGTTCATTTGTTAAAAATAAATTTCATTTTTAAAATAAAAGATACAATTCATTACATCAAATAGGCTCAAATGGTTCATTGATTATTTATTTTCCTCTCACCCACATTAGTATTTTATTTCCATTTATTTATTATTTTATTTTATTCCAAAAATATTTAAATATTTCTTATTATTATTAACAAATTAATTATCAATTTGTTAGTCGATTTCCAATTTAGTAAAATACCACATACCCCTTAATATACCCAAAAAGGGTACACTAAAGGATGTGGTGCGTGATAGGTATAGATAAAGCATCATAGATACTATGATTCACAAGACAAATAAGTAAAAATAGCAAAAATAATTAAAGTAATAACCTATCATTCAAGATTAAACTTCATTTCAAAATAAGTCACAAAACTAAACATGTCTTAAAACTAAAAATCTCTCATGTCTCATGAAAATACACGTCAGTCTCGTATAATCAAGATATAAAAGTAATAATAATAATAGTAATCCCTCTCATAAGTACCAATCCATCATAAGCCAAATGAAAAAGACGAAAAGTAGAAGAATACATCTGAAATAAGAAAACTCCTGGAATGTATCTCCAAGAAATCTGAATCTACCGTCCTCGACTCTGCTGGTCTATGAGAGTGAAAGGGAAAAACAACGGAGTGGGTCAGACAATAAGTCTGGTGAGTGAAAGTAATTATTAGTATTTCTAAGCAAGATAAATTTAATAGACTAAGCAATAGTTCTAGTATCGAAAGAAACACTGAAAGGATAAAACTGGGGTAAAATATTGTTTTTGATTCTGTTTGACTATTTGCTTTGATTGTTTCGATTTCTTGCACTTGTCTTTAACTGCTGTAATTAGGCTGAAACCTAATCCTATTTTAGTTGCTAATTTAAATAGGTTGAAATCCTAATTCTACCCATGAATCGGTCTTTTATCTCTGTTGTTCCACATGCGAATTATAGGAATGAGCGACCTAGCCTTTGAGCGACATAAGATAGGTCATAGCTCGATGGTGACTGTCTTAACCCGCTGGTGCTATCTGAAATCAAACATAACTCGTTGGCGACATGTGGAACGAGCTCGTTAGGTCGTTGGCGACCTAAGACATATTTCACTAGGTCGCTTGGGTGACTTGTCAACTCTCTAGGTCACTGGAGCGACTTAAGGCTTAGTTCGCTTGGTTGCTTGAATGCCTTAACGCTTAATCCGTTAACTTGTGAGCGACCTTCACTAGGTCGTGAGCGACCTGAGGCCCTTGAACGACTCAAATACATTGAGTTGGTAGATTGCGCTGCATCATCCTCACCCGGTTGACAAGAATTCGACCTCGAATTTTCACCTTCCTCTTCCTCGACAGGCTCATTCCCATGAAACGGAATCAAGTATTTGACGTTGAAAACATCAAAAGTATGAACATTATCCGGCAATCTCAATTGATACGCATTCTCATTGATCTTCTTCACGATCTCTAAAGGACCAATCTTTCTAGCAGCTAGCTTGTTGTAAGTTCCAACAGGAAATCGATCCTTGGTCAACACTGCATACACAAAATCTCCTTCTTTGAATTAACATTTCGTCGCTTAGTATCTGCTGATTGCTTATATTTCTCATTCGCCTTAAGCAATCGTTCCTGTACTACCTTGTGGGATTCTTGCAATTCATTCACAAAATCACTAGCTCGTTTGACCACTCCTTTCTGCTGTGGTACTATAGATAAATCCAATAGTCCTTTAGGAATTGTCAAGTACAAAACCTGGAATGGACTGAACCCAGTGCTACGATTGACTGCATGGTTGTGTGCAAACTCAGCTTGACATAGTTTCGAATCCCAACTCTTCAAGTTATCGTTCACGAGGCATCGCAATAGACTACCCAGGGATCTGTTCACAATTTCAGTCTGTCCATCCGTCTGTGGATGATAAGCACTACTAAATTTCAACTTAGTTCCAACCATTTTCCATAGACTTATCCAAAAATAGCTCAGA
Source organism: Allium cepa (assembly GCA_030765085.1). Lineage (NCBI taxonomy): Eukaryota > Viridiplantae > Streptophyta > Magnoliopsida > Asparagales > Amaryllidaceae > Allium > Allium cepa. The sequence goes on from CM060943.1 coordinate 196,532,165, forward strand.
AAACGAGTATCTCTATCCGAAATAATAGATTCAGGCAATCTATGAAGTCGATAGATTTCTCTGAAGTATAACTGAGCGACACTAACGGCATCTGTGGTCTTCTTGCAAGCAATAAAGTGTACCATTTTTGAAAACTGGTCAACCACCACATAGATAGAATCTTTGCCACGTTGCGTTCTCGGCAATCCTAACACAAAGTCCATAATTACATCCACCCAGGGTTTAGTAGGTATAGGCAACGGCATATATAATCCTGCATTCGTAGCGGTTCCCTTCAAAATTTGACAGATATGACATCTCTCTACAAATCTTTCAAATTGACGGCCAAAAATAAGATTTTGCAATCAACTGCATTGTACGATCATGCCCCACGGTCCTTCCTCATGCAATTCTTTGATAATCTTCATTCGCAAACTACACTCTGGTATACATAATTGATTTCCCTTGAAAAGAAAACCATCTACCGTCACATACTCATCCTTCTTCCCTTTATGGACTTCATCCACCATCTTCGCAAAGTAAGGATCTTCCGTAAACAATTCTGGAAGTACTTCAAACCCCGTCACTTCAGCCTTCATTGTAGTCAACAAATGATTCCTTCTACTCAATGCATCTGCCACACGGTTCGTAACTCCCGATTTGTGTTTCACAACAAATGTAAACTGTTGTAAGTATGCAATCCTCGAAGCATGCCTAGATGCAATCTTGTCCTGCCCTTGCAAATGTTTCAACGCTTCATGATCAGTATATAAAACAAATTCTTTATGGAACAAATAGTGTCTCAGCTTCACAGCTTGCACAATAGCATAAAATTCCACATCATATGTATTATATCTCATCTTTGCCCCAGAAATTTTCTCACTGAAATATGCAATTGGATGCCCCTTCTGACTCAACACTCCTCCAATCCCAACTTTAGATGCATCAGTATGTAACTCAAACAACAACTGAAAGTCTGGTAATACAAGAATTGGTGCTGACGTCAAAAGTTCCTTGATCCGTTCAAAAGCAAATCCTGCTTCCTCTGTCCATGAAAATTGCTTCCCCTTCATACAATCATGAAATGGTGCCATCATGCTACTGAAATATGGAATAAACCTTCGATAGAATGATGCTAGCCCATGAAGTTTCTCACTTCAGTTATGGTCCTGGGCTGTGGCCAATTTCTGATTGCTTCAACTTTACTTTCGTTCACCTGGATACCTTCCTTGGATAATACATACACCAAAAAAAAAACTATGCGTCATGAACACGCATTTCTTTGTTGCAACATAGAATTGCTCTTGTCGAAGTATCATCAACACTTCTCTCAAATGATGCAAGTGTTCTTCTGGGCTTCCACTGTATATCAGTATATAATCAAAATACACCACCACGAACTTCCTAATAAATGGTCTAAAGATCTGATTCATCACCAGCATAAACGTACTAGGTGCATTTGAAAGACCAAACGACATAACCAGCCATTCATACAACACTTCTCTAGTCTTGAATGCTGTCTTCCATTCATCCGCTGGTCGAATTCGAATTTGATGATATCCGCTCTTCAGATCAATCTTGGAAAATATAGCAGCTCCATTCAACTGGTCTAACAAATCATCCAATCTAGGCATTGGAAATCTGTACCTCACAGTAATCTTGTTCAGTGCCCGACTATCAGTACACATTCTCCAAGTTCCATCCTTCTTCGGTACTAACAAAGCTGGTACTGCACAAGGACTTATGCTCTCTTGTATGCGTCCTTGTTCAAGCAACTCTTCCACCTGCCTTCTCAACTCCTCATGTTCCTTTGGACTCATCCTGTAATGTGGTCTATGTGCTCACACAGCTCCTGGAACAAGATCTATTTGGTGTTGTATGTCCCTCAACGGTGGTAACTCCTATGGCAATTCTTCAGGAAACACATCTTCAAATTCTTCCAATACTGGTTTGACTTCCCCTGGAATTTCAACCTCCTCACTACTTTCACGTCCGATCAACAAAAACACTTCAGGCTCATCCTCCACTTCTTTGAAAAACTCCTTCAAAGGTAACAAAGTCTTCAGTTCTTCAATCTCCTCCAACTTGCTTTCTTCTTGTTGTCTTTTCTCAGGAACCAAAGTGATTTTAGTGCCCTCGAACATGAAACTGTAGCTGTTGGTACGACCATCATGTTGCACAGCTATATCATATTGCCATGGTCTTCCCAACAACAGATGACATACATCCATATCAACCACATTACACCAAATTTCATCTTTGTATTTCTTCCCAATTGAAAATGTTACACAAGCTCTTCTACTAACCTTCACTTCTCCACCTTTCCTCAACCAAGCTAACCTGTAAAGTTTAGGATGCTTCTCAGTCTTTAATTCCAACTTCTTTACAGCCTCTATAGAAATGATATTGTAACAACTTCCTACATCAATAAAAAACTTGCAAACCCTTCCCAAAATAGTGCACGTTGACTGGAAAATATTGCTCCTCAACCACCTAGATTCATCCTCTTGCTTTAGTGTCAAACAAGATCTCCTCATCATCAAATTACGTCCTTCGTCTCCTGACACTAATTCTACTTCCTCCTTAACTTGTGGTGAATTGGAATATTCTACTTCTTCATCCTCATCCTCAACCTCAGCAACCATCACTCGTTTCTTAGGCTTCGGACATTCATTGCTCTTATGACCAAACTCCTGACAATTATAGCACTTGAAATTGTTGTTGACCTTGATCTTAGCAACTTCATTAACAACCGGTTTATTAACAGCCTTGGAAACATCCGCATTGCTACTAGCCCCTTTCACTTGATTGTTGGTATTTGTAAACACATCACCACCTCTTCTGCCTTGCTTCTCCCAAGCTAAAGCCTTTTGGTGTGCTTCAGCCACGGATCTTGGATCAAACATGTTCACCATATCCTGAATTTGCATTCTCAGTCCTCCAACAAATCTAGCTGTCAATTGTTCCTCTGTCTCCATGATATCATTCCTCGCAATTAATTGATAAAATCATCCGCATAATCATTCACCGACTTTGTTCCCTGTCTCAAATTCTGCAATCGCTGATACATAAGAGATTGGTAATTATAAGGCAAGAAAGTAGCCTTCATCAACTTCTTCATCTTCTCCCATGAGACAATCTTCGATTTGCCCATCTCTCCCATGTAAGTTTTATTTGCTGCCACCATGCCATAGCTCTTCCTCTCAAATGTGTAGCAACCAACTTAACTCTACGATGCTCAGGAACTTCCTTGAAGTCAAAAATTTCTTCAACATTTGATAACCAATCCAAGAATTCTTCAGCTACCATACCACCCTTGAATTCTGGAATTTCCATCTTCATCCCTGACTCCCATCGACGATCATCTTCTACATCCATGTATTGATTTCGCACTTGGCCTCGATCTCGATAATGAATACTACCTCTATCATCATCTTCATCATAATCAAATGTACGTCGATATCGATCTCGACCATCAACATCTCTATGATCACGCATATCTCTTCTACTATGTCTTTCAACATCACGATATGGCTCATCTCCAAACTCACATGGAGTTCTTCTCTCTTCATTTCTGTACTCATGGTGTTCTCGTCTCAATGAAACTGATGATTCTCTTCTTTCTCGTTAAGATTGCGGCGACACCCTCCTCGCTTCCGTAACCAATGGCGAAACTCTATTTCCTCCATGGTTCGAGACTGGAGACCTTCTCCTTTGACCTTGATTGATATCAATCATCAATTTCTCTAACTTCCCAATTCCTTCATCAAACTTTTCGTTGATGCATTGTTCCATTTGCTCAGCTTCTTCCCTCCTATACAACGCTTCAACATTTTGTTGACGATTAGCTCTTCTCGGCGGCATGATTATCTTTAACAACAATCTTCAATAAACTCGCCTTTAATTTCATCAACTAAACCGACTTTCGGCCTTGATCAACTTAGCTCGGATCAGAACTTCCACTCTCGGCTTGAACAAATCTCCCACAAACCTGAACAAGCTCGGCTTCAACTTCAACTTGCTCTCGGCCTTGACTCTTCTAACTCTTCTCCTTGGCTCCAAAGACTCGGCTTAGCTATGATTGGCTAAGTCTAGCTCTGATACCAAACTGACGCAGCGGATAATAACGAATGACGATGAAATGAAGATTTCATGTCAAACTAATCGATGAAACGATTAGGTGAAGCAATATAAATCGATGGTTAAAGATACCGAATGTCGAAATTCGTTGATCTCAAGAGATACCGAATTCTAGCTATCTCCAACACGTTGATCGCTCACGATACCATGTTATAAGATCTACGATTCTTAGACGTTGATCTCGCGCATGAGATTCCATGAATCGGCTTCAAATCCATTGATTCGAGCGCACTCGAATAACCGAAAATGGAGAAAGGAGCTCACACTCAACTTCCAATTTCAAAGAGGCACAAAGCACTCAAACAAAGTTTTATTCAAAATCAATTAACATTACAAATGACCCACACAACCCTACCTATAGGGTTACAACTCACACTACACACGGCTTAACAAAAATCACAACATACAATAGGTCCTTGCGACCTACGACTCAACATAGGTCGTGAACGACCGATCATCAATTTGATAATACAACATATCACACGAATTATCTCCTGGAGCGACCTAACACATCAGTGTCACAAGCAACTCAAGTGATAGCGACTTAAGTAAATGGTTCGTCTTCAGGCGACTTAACGTCACAAGCTTCAACGACATAAGAAAATAGCTCGGTTGAGCGACTTAAAAATAGCGGTATAGAAACAATGCGGCATAAAGATTCTTCATCACATGCGAATTATAGGAATGAGCGACCTAGCCTTTGAGCATCATAAGATAGGTCGTAGCTCGCTGGTGAGTGTCTTAACCCGTTGGTGCTATCTGAAATCAAACATAACTCGTTGGCGACATATGGAATGAGCTCGTTAGGTCGTTGGCGATCTAAGACATATTTCACTAGGTCGCTTGGGTGACTCGTCAACTCTCTAGGTTGCTGGAGCGTTAAAGCTTAGTTCGCTTGGTTGCTTGAATGCCTTAACGCTTAATCTGTTAACTCGCGAGCGACCTTCACTAGGTCGTGAGCGACCTGAGGACCTTGAACGACTCAAATCCATTGAGTTGGTAAATTGCGCTGCATCACAAGGAAAGAAGTTAGGGTGAGTGATCAGAAAGGCCAGGAAGAGGTAGGTTGTTGATTAAGTTTGGCCATTTGGTAAGACTAATTTCATTACAGAAGGCATGGTCTATTTTGGAAATGTATAAGGGGAGTTTCTGCTTGTGTTATTCTAGGAGAAAGAAGCACCAGCACTCCTAATTTCAATAAGATTAGAGTCTTCTATCGCATTATTGAGGGGTTTGATCTCATTAAGGGTCAAAGGATTGCCATCATATCTGTCAGTGAGTCTAGTGGCACTGTTGAAGTCACCTATGACTAACCATGGTTTAGAATTCTTTTTAAAGGAGGGAATGAGGCTAAAAAGGAATTGTCTTGAACTGATAGAATTATCAGCATACACAAAGGAAAGGAAAAAAGAGGTAGAGGAAGAATAATGAATGGAGTGAAGATGCAAGACTTTCTTAGTGGAAATGATTAGAGCAATAGAAAATGTTTTGGGATCGTGAAGGATGAGAATCCTCCCATATGGTGCTTCACAAAGGTTGTGAATGAATACCCAGGTTGGATTGATGTATTGGGCTACCCTACATGTCAGAGAAGAGTTGAGCTTTGTTTATAGAATAGCTATCATCTTCAAATTGAATTCTTTGATGATATTTTTGCATTGGTCTAATTTGATACCATTATGGGATCCTCTTATATTCCATGCACCAATAGTGTGCATCATTCAGTAAACCACTCAGAGAAAAGAAGTTTCTTTTTGCTACCCTTGGTCATGATTGGGGTGTGCAGGTCTCTGATGTGAGGGAATAACTGAGATGATTCGCCTTTTGAGTTCAAGTCTCTATCAAGAGATTTTCCTCTTTTGTTCTTCCTAGTTTTGGCAGGGGATAGAAGAGTCTGAGAAGAAGAGCAGTTTATTCTGGGAATAAGAGGGGTGGTGATGGTCGGAGAGGGAGCTGACTAGACTGGAGGTGGTGAAATATCGCCATGATGCAAGGAGGAAGGATTAAGTGAAATGGAAATGGTTATGGATCTATTAGGGAGATGGTAGGGATTGGGGTGACAAATAAAGGAAGAATTGTTGTGCACATGCACATATTGCATGTTGGTGTCAGAAGCATCATGCATGGGCACGAGGCATTGATTATAAAGTTGAGGTTGGTCTTTTCTACATGTAGAATTTATCAATTGATATTTCAGTTGTTTCTCCTTGTTAATTAATGCAACCACTTCTTGTGTGTCATGAATGCTTGCATGCTCATTAAGTGCTATGTGTCTTGCTTCCTTCATAACTGTTTTATTTGCTTCACATGAAGTTGTGTTATTTACCCCTTGGTGTGTTGCATTACAATTGTTATTCAAATTACCATCAGAATTGTGTGCCATTGCCTGAAAAATCAATGCTTTTTCGAATTTCATTCTCCACATCAAGTAGCTCATCATCATCTTTCATTGTAAGAAGAAGATCAAATTTATTCTTAGTACTATTCATAATTTCCTCTTCTTTTTTAGTAGTATCTTCATTATTAACTCTGTCATTTACAACAGTTAATGCAATTTCTCCCTCTTCCATTTCTTCTTCACCCTTCTTATTTTCGCTATTCACTTCAGTTTTTTCTTTTTCATTTTTTCCTTTTTTCATTTGCTCCTCAATTTCAATATACTCAATTTCATTTTCATCTTTCTCCATATCTTCTGTAACTACCTTTCCTTTATCTACTGGTTTCATTGCATGAATGTTTTGTCTCTTCTTGTGCTTGTGCACAACCTGCCATTTAGTTTTATTCTTAAATGCCTGTTTCTTTTAGTCGGGTTTTTCCCTCTGTGCCTCCTTTTCCTTTTTTTCACACCGCTTTGTTAAATCGTCCTCCAAGCTACACTGCTCTATTTATTTGTCACATTCCTTCAAGTTATGACCAATTTTTTTATAGTCGGTGCACATATCAGGTTTCCATATGCATTTTACCTCTACATTTTGACTTACGCCTTCTAGCAGCTGAATTGGGAATGAAACAGGTATGGTTTTGTCTGGTTTAACTCAGTCAAACATTTAGCGTAGTCAAGCCTCTCAATCTTCACTATAGAATCATCCAAGCAAAGAAGCTTATCAAGCCTTGAGGCTAACCAGTTGATTCCATATGGATACCACAAGAAAATGGTAATGTTAGAGAATCTTACCCAAACTGGTACAGAGATGATACTACCACAAACATTGTCTACAGTAGGATCCTATGGTTTAATTATGAAAAGTTTGTTTCTCATAATAATGGGGTCGCTATGTAGTATCCTATTCCTGTCCTCTTCACAAGAGAAGAGGAAGACAAATCCATTTGATTTAACTGTAATAGTACCTTTTAGTTTCCAAACTCTTTTTAGATAAACGGTAACACTTTTGTATGAAAGTGGTTTGTCGAGGAAAAAACAAACAAGTTATTCATTCCAAACAAGAGAGCCAGCTTTAATAGTATCACTGGGAGGAATGAGTATATCACCTGAAAGAAGGGCTCATTTCAACAGGCATGTACTTCCCCGCATTCCTTGGTTTGTTGCAGAATAAGGAAGTCCATTTCTGTTGAACAACATGTGGAGAATGGAAGGAGGGAGGAACAGAGTGGATAGGATGAGGAGGGTAAGAAGAAGAAGGAATATAAGGTACCACTAAGGTGGAGGAAGGGTTGGGTAGGTCAGGGGTAGGTGGCGGGTCAAGAAGAGGAGGAGGCAACGAGGAAGGGGCAGAAGAGTAGCGGATAGGTGATAGATTTGTAGGGACGTGGGTGATGTGACGGGAAGGATGTGAGCTGCCATAAATAAGAAAGTCCATATGATTTTATTTTTTAAATTATAACCTATGCGTTATAATGGTTCTTTTTCTTATTAACTTAATCCAAGATATAAGTTATAAAATAAGCCTCTTCTATAACTCTTCTATTTTCTCTTTTTTCTTAGTTATAATCACTTGTTATAATCATGCTTGCAAATATCTCAAATTTTCCTACTTCAGTCTATCTCCATCTTATTAGCTCTTCTTATTTTACATATGATTTCTGTAAATCTAGCATTTTTCTATTTTAAACCACATTTAGGAATTCTTCATCTTTTTAATATTTTATTACGTAAAAAGAAATAAAAAGAAACAAATACTTACATGCTAAATTCCAACTTAAAACAAATGTAAATAAATACAAATAACTAAAATAACTGAATATTATAACTGAATAAAAATAGTTGAATAAAATATACTAAAAAGAACTTTTAAAATTTTCTTAAAAGTTAACTATAAATAACTTATATAAAAACCGTCTCAAAATTGTAGATGAACTACATCTATTGAGAATCCTATTATTTTAAATTACTTAAAAATCTAAAATAATTACAAAACACTCACCTGTGGTCCTTAGCTCTAGTCCATGGCCTTCTCGAATCAACTTCTAGGGCGTAGAATATTTTTATCAAAAAGATCTCCTCCCTAGAAAAAATTTCTATTTAGGGTCCAGCCTCACGCAGTGAACACAATTGGGAGAAAATCTGAATGAGAAAAATAGCTAGGCCTAGTTCTATTTTTAATGTGACTTAGGGATCTCAGACCGTTGGATTTGAAGATTAAATCTGGTGCAACCACATCATAGGCTCTCTAGGAACCGTTGGATGGAAGCACAAACGTACAGGATTTGAGAAAAAAAATCAAGTTATGACGTGTACGCTTCGTTCTAGACGAATCTACATTCATTAACTAAGGCGGGTCGACAAAGCTTCTATGGGGGTCGCCCTAAGGTCGACCTATGTGTGATGGAGGTCGACCCTAAGGTCGACCTGACCATTGGCATGGGTCGACCCCTGGCATGCAATTTTATTTTCGTTTTAGTTGATTTCTTGTTTCTCTCATATCTTCTCCATACTGACTCGGATTTTGACAAGTTGTATTTGAAAATTGATCAGAAAATTGCCCCGAATCCAATGGTGCAACCCTCACAGCTTAATTCTGACAATTTCATAAACTTATTTTATTATTTGATTAATTCGTTCATTAATTATTATAGCTCAAATTTTGGGTTGTTATATTCTCTCCTCCTTAAGGGATTTCGTCCTCGAAGTCTCTAAGGACAGAAGAATGAAATAAATATTTTCATCCAAGTTCTACAGCCAAATATTCAACCATCATCCATTACATCCATTGTCCTTAAGCTATCTAATGCAGCTTAAATTATATCCAATAGTGTAGTGTTAACGTCACTAACTAATGCAAAAGATTAGGCGGTCTATTGATTCAGTCGACCTCCTTTTATGCAATCATGCCCGTGCCATGTATCCAAATGAATGCAAATTCCCTAATGACAATTAATAGTTCTATATGAATGCTACACTCACCATACAAATGCAACAATCATATGCTAATCACTCATTTATAGCAACCATGAAATAAAATAGAAACGCTAGTGCGCACATATTCGTTTGCATATGCTTTAGTGACATAGTTAGGTCGATCCTTAAGAGAAAATAGTGCCTGGTATGTGTATATGCGTCCATTAGCATCCACTAGCAATCACTTGAAGCCACTAGCGTCCGTCATACATAACATGTTCTAATAACATGTTTACATTCAATCCTACAATCATAAGTTAAATCCTAAGGTATATTCTCCCAAAGGAAACTAAAGGAAAGAACCTATTCAAAACTAAAGATGGAAAAAGGAAATTCAAGACGAAGCATAGAAGAGATGCGGATAAGAGGTACGTATTTTCTCCTCAGCCTCCCCCGTAGCATCCTCAATACTATCTCCACACCGCATCTTAACCAAATGGACTTCCTTATTACTAAGCTTCTTGATATCATGTCCAACGATCTTGGTAGGAATGCATTGAATAGATGCTTCTCTCACCATTTCAACTTCTTCAAGTAGGTTGGGTTCCTTACCTCTATTGAATCATGTAAGCACTTTCTCAAGTGCGAAACATAAAAAACATTATAAACTCTCATGAGACTCTTTAGTAGCTTTATCTGATATGCCATCTTTCCTACCCTTTCCATAATGGGGAACAGTTCGACCAATCTTGGAGAAAGTTTCCCACTTGATCCAAACCTCACTACCTTTCTCAGCGAAGATACCTTAATAAAAACCAAATCTCCTACCTCAAACTCAAATCCCTTCTCTGCTTATCTACATAAGGTTTATGTCTATATTGGGCCATCTTTTTTCTTCTTCTAATCAAATCAATCTTTTCCAAAGTCTGTCTAACCATGTCGGGACCAAGTAATAATCTCTCTATAGACTCCAACCAACAAGAAGGCGACTTGCAAGGTCTTACATAAAGGGCTTCAAAAGCAGCCATCCTAATGCTAGCCTATAAATTATTGTTATAATCGAATTCCATTAAAGGAAGGTGCTCCTCCCAAGTTCCTCCAAATCAAGAATGCATATCCTCAAAAAATCCTCAAGAACACTATTAGCGCTCTCTGTTTGGCCATCTGTTTGAAGGTGGTAGGCCGTACTCAATCTAAGATGTGCCCCTAAAACCTCTTGCAAAATCCTCCAAAACTCACTGGTAAAGATAGGTTCTCTGTCGCTCACTATGCTAGAGGGAACTCCATGAAGTCGGACTATCTCACGAACGTATATGGAAACCAAATAAGGTGTTGTCCTCTTACTCTTGACCAGAATAATGTAGGCGTTCTTAGTTAAACGATCTACTATCACCCAATTACTGGTAGTCCCCTTCTTAGATCGAGGTAAATCGTCTATGAAGTGCATTGAAACACTATCCCACTTCCATTCGGGTACATCCAATGATTGAACCAATCCGCCAGGCCTCTGCTACTCTCCTTAACTCTTTGGCATACAAGACACTTAGCCTCAAACTTTTCTACGTCCTTCTTCATGCCACTCTAATAAAACACTCTCTTTATGTCCGTATACATCTTATCCCCAACCGGATGAATAGTCATTTGAGAATGGTGTGCTTCTACTAGAAATGCACTCATAAAATCACTGGTGCGGGGAACACAAAGTCTTCCATCTATCCTTAGCCATCCTTTACCATCGATGGAATAGCGTTGGAAATGTCTTGAGACCTCTCCTCTGTTAATCCTATCCAGAATATCCAGTATATCCTTAGCCATCCTTTTCCAGATACTGGAGCTCCCTTCTCGGATATGCTCATCTAATGAAGCCTTTCTCTAATAGCTCACCCATCTGCTTACTTAGCTCCTTCTTATCCCTAGGTGTCATATGTCTCACGGGCAATGCCACTAGATTAACATTGTCATTTGGATAGATCCTAAAGTCGATCTCTCTCTTAGGGGGTAGTCTCCTAACCTCCTTAAAAACATTAGGGAAATCTCTGACAACTAAAACTAAATCTAACTCTCCTAGTGATGAATCAAGGGAATAAAAGAAGCTCAACATGACTGACCCTTATGGGTCGCAAGAAACCTCGAGAGTCTGTCTACTACATGACGCTAGTCTAATTATTATCCTCTCGTGGTCCAATTTCACACCATAAATGGATAACCAGTTCATCACCAAAATTATACCATATCCTGAAAATCCCAGTACATAATCGTCACCGTCAAACTCTACGCCTAGTATAAAAATTTTCGACCCCTAGGAATCATGGATAAATGTGCCGATCCTCCTATGAGGTTTGAAATAACTATAGGGTCTACAACTAGAGAAATATCTAAGTACTAACAATCAACCAAGGAACAAGAAATGAAAAAATGCGATGCTCCGGAGTCAAAAGGAGTCCGAATAAGAAAATCCAAAATAGAGATCAAACCTTACTTAGAGACTTTCCTACCTCGATCTAGTCCACTACTACAATGTGCTGCATCCAAAGCCTTCACTTGCACCGTAGGTGCGCCTGCTCTCTGCCTCATCTTCTATAGGCAAGCTCTACTAAGGTGTCCAGGCTGCCCGTAGTTATAACTGCTCCCCTTTATCATGTCCTTCTTACAGTCCTTTGTGAAATGCCCAACCAATCCATAACTATGACATTTCTCGCCTTTCTTGATCTTTCCCTTTTGAGGCCCTCCTCCTTTCTTCTTGTCCTTGTTCTTCCAACACCGCTTCTTAGATTTTTCTGATTTAGGAACCTCCTTAACCTCTTCTTTCTTAGCAACATATGACAAGAGAGCCATTTCCATAAGTGACTCATACGTCGTTCTCATAGGTACATGTGTCAAGGCCAACCCTTGGAGGATCTAGTTCAAAACCATAGCAAACTTGGTGGCCTTCTTATACGATGTACTAAAAAGCTCCATCCCAAACAACGATAACTCATTAAACCAATTTATATACTCTTTCACTGAAAGCTTCCCTTGCTTCAGACTAATGAACTTCTCTAACTACCTACTTTCCTCGGCTTGCGACAAGAACTTTCTCTCAAACCTTTCCCGAAATCCAAACCAACCAATGTCTCTAACCTCTATCTCTAATATCTCCCACTGGTAAGAAGCCTCTCCCTTCAGCTGCCAAGATACAAGGTGAACTCTCTATCGGTCCTCCAATCCTAATAGCCCAAATATCCACTCCGTAATTCCTCAACCAAGCTCGGCCTCCATGAAATCCTCCAAACCAGAAAAAGTTTTGCCTCTTAGATTAGCGAAGTCCTTCCATAGCTTAAAAAATTGGCTGCTGTAGGTGGATTAATGGGATCGCGACCCACCAGTGCTACATTGGGCGATTGCCCTTGCACCTTTGGTGCCGTAGCTTGGAGTTATCTACGGAGCCAAGCGGTGGCTTGGACACCCTCTGGAAGATTTGGGGCGTCTGCCATACTATGCAAAGAAAATAAAATTTAGGCTCGAAAGAATCGAAAGAAGGTTGAACTGGACTTTGAGGGGTTTTTACAAAAACTCTCTTGTACTTGAAAACTATATCTATAATAAGAGTTTCTTTCTAAAAAGTACTTTTAGTTCGAAGATATGCTACCTTTTAAAAATAATTTACTTTTAAAACAAGTTGTTATGAATTCTACAACCTTAGAATCTAATACCAAGTAAAACACCCTACATCCCTTAATATACCCAAAAAAGGGCACATTAAAGGACATGGTGTGTTATAGGTATAGTTAAAGCATCATAGAGATAATGATTCATAAGACAAATAAGTAAAAACAGCGAAGTTTTTAAAATAATAACTTATCATTCAAAATTAAACTTCATTTCAAAATAAGTCATAAAAGATAACATGTCTCAAAACTCAAAATCCCTCATGTCTCATGAAAATACATCTCAGTCTCATATAATGATGGTACAAAAGTAACAATAATAACAGTAATTCCTCTCACAAGTACCAATCCATCATAAGCCAAATGAAAAAGATGAAAAATAGAAGAATACATCTGAAATGAGAAAACTCCGAGAATGTATAACCAAGAAATCTAAATCTACTGTCCTCGACACTGTCGACATGTGGGGGAGAAAAGGGGAAATAAAGGTGTGGGTCAGACAATAAGTCTGGTGAGTGAAAGTAATTACTAGCATTTCTAAGCAAGATAAAGATAATAGACTAATCAATACTTCTAGTATGGAAAGAAATACTGAAAAGATAAAAATGGGGTAAAATAATGTTTCTGATTTTGTTTGACTATTTGTTTTGATTGTTTCGATTGCTTGCACTTGTCTTTAACTGCTGTGATTAGGCTGAAGCCCAAATCCTATTTCAGTTGCTAATTTATTTAGGTTGAAATCCTAATTATATACGTTGATCGGCCTTTCTATCTTTGTTGTGCCACTGTGAACCAATCCTGGTGGTCATAGCAAATGACACCTCTTAGCGCTTGGAATGAAGTAGCAAATTATTTACACTAATCGACGCCGCACGCTCGGTCATCGCCGGTACACACTAATTGTCTCCCTCTGTTGTGACCTCTTATTTACCCTAACTAGCATAAGTGTGCCCAACCTCACCTAACTGTTGTGAGACCATCAGTCCTAGACCTGAAAGGGAATGCTACCCAGCTCACCTAGATGTTGTGAGACCATCAGTCCTATTCCTGAAAGGGAATGCTGCTGGTACTGGTCCTAACAAACAAATTGTAGTTTGTGCCCCTTACCTAAATCCCCGAATTTGATCTTCTATCTATTGGCCACTTATTTACCCTAATCATCATAAGCGCGTCCCAGCCTCACTTGCTGCTGTGAGACCATCAATCCTAAATCTGAAAGGGAATGCTGCCAGTACAGAATACTACTTCTATGTTTGCTTATTAACTTATTCTAAGTTTTAAAATAAGCCTCTTCTGTTATTTCTTTCTTCTTAATTATAACCTATGTGTTATAACCGTTCTTTTGCTTATTAACTTAGTCTAAGATCTAAGTTATAAAATAAGCCTCTTTTGTTACTCTTCTATTTTCTCTTTTATCTTAGTTATAATCACTTGTTATAATTATGCTTGCAAATATCTCAAATTTGATTATTTCAGTCTATCTTCATCTTACTACAGTTCTTCTTATTTTACATCTGATTTCTATAAATTTAGTGTTCTTCTATTTTAATCCATATTTGCAAATTCTTCTTCTTTCTAATATTTTATTCACGTAAAAAGGAATAAAAAGGAAAAGACATTTACATGCTAAATTCCAATTTAAAATAGATGTAAATAAATGTAAATAACTGAAAATAACTATAAATAACTGAATAAAATGACTAAATAAAAATAGCTGAATAAAATAGACTAAAAAGAACTTCTAAAATTTTCTTAAAAGTCAACTGTAAATAACTTATATAAAAACTATCTCAAAATTGTAGAAAAACTACAACTATTAAGAACCCTATTATTTTAAATTTCTTAAAAATCTAAAATAATTACAAAACACTCACCTATGGTCCTTAGCTCTAGTCCTTGGACTTCCTGGATCCACTTCGAGGGCATAGAATATTTTTATCAAAAAGATCTCCTCCCTAGAATAATTTTCTATTCAGGATCACCCTCAAGCATTGAACCCATTTGGAAGAAAATCTGAATGAGAAAAATAGCTAGGCCTATGGTTCTACTTATAGTGTGACTTAGGAATTTCAAACCATTGGATCTGAAGATCAATTCTGGCGCAACCACATCATAGGCTCTGTAGGAACCGTCGGATGGAAGCACGAATGCACAGGATTTGAGAAAAATCAAGTTATGATGTGTACCCTTCGATCTGGACGAATCTACATTCATTAACTATGGCAGATCGACCAAGCTTCTCTGGGGTCTACCTATGCAAAATGGGGATTGACACTAAGGTCGACTAGACCATTGGCATGGGTCGACATATGCCTTGCAAATTTTTTTCATTTTAGTCTATTTCTTGTTTCTCTCGTATCATCCCCATACTGACTCGGATTTCGATAAGTTATACATGGAAATTGATCAAAAATTCGCCACAGATCCAATTGTGCATCTCCCGTAGCTCGATTCTGAGAATTTCACCA
Organism: Allium cepa; assembly: GCA_030765085.1. Classification (NCBI taxonomy): domain Eukaryota; kingdom Viridiplantae; phylum Streptophyta; class Magnoliopsida; order Asparagales; family Amaryllidaceae; genus Allium; species Allium cepa. The sequence continues at coordinate 196,547,695 of CM060943.1, forward strand.
AATTATTTTATTATTTAATTAATTCGCTAATTAATTATTGTAGCTCAAATTTTGGGTTGTTACATTTAGTATCCCTAAAAATCAAGTTGTTACAGACCTACCCCTAATAAAAATTGCATCCTCGCAATTTCTACATAAGGGCGATATCTATAATGTTGTTATTTGATCCAAACTCTAAAAATAAAATATACCTTACTCAAGTGCCAAACCATTCAGGATTATACCTCTGCATCAACTTCTGCGTGTCCCAGGTGTAATCCTTTGGATTACTCGACCATTGCACCTTGACTAAAGGAACCGCCTTACTACAAAGCTTCTTCATCTCCAAGGCAGTAATACGAATAGGCTCCCAAGTATATGTCATATTTGGAGCAATCTCAAGCCACTGCAATTGCTTTGGCTCTATCACCTCCTTGAATTCCCTTAAACACTTTCTCAGGCGTGACACATGAAAGATGTTGTGCACACTCAGTAAGTGTTCGAATACATCAACTCTATATGCTAGCTTCCCAATCAACTCCACAATAGGGTAGGGTCTAATAAATCTAGGAGCAAGCTTACCAGTCTTGCTGAACCTCATTACCACTTTCAAAGGAGTAACCTCACGAATACACGATCTCCCACACTAAACTCCATGTCCTTTCTTCTGCAACCGGCATAGGACTTTTGTCCATCCTGGGCCTCCTACACCCTTCTCCGGATCACTTCTACTTTCCCCGAGGCTTCACGTACAGTATCAGGACCAAGTATCAACTTATCTCCGGTCTCTAGCCAGCATGGTAGGAAATCTACATGGTATTCCATACAGTGCTTCAAAAGGAGTCATGCCTATACTGGACTAAAAGCTATTATTATATGCAAACTGCACTAAGTATGGGTGGGCCTTCCAAGACCCTCCAAAATCCGAAATACCTGAGCCCAACAAATCCACCAATATCATGTTGACTCGCTCATTTTGCCCTTCGGTCTGACGATGATAGGTGAGCTAACATTCAGCTTCATCCCGAAAGCTGCATGTAAGCTCCTCCAAAATCCATAAGTAAATAGTGGATTCCTATCACAAACTATAGCACTAGATACACCATGGAGATAGACAACTTCCTTCACATACAACTTCACCAAATAAGGCGCAGTCCTCTTCGATTTGACTAGGATAAAATGGACAGATTTCGTTAAATTGTCCAACACTACCCAGATGCTATTATTCCATTGCTTTGATCATGGCAAGCCAACAATAAAATCCATAGACATCTAAACAAAGCATTAATGAAATACTAATCGTATCACATTAAATGGTCAATATTATAGGATCGATTTCACCCTAGAGGGGGTGAATAGGGTGATACTATAAGTTATAAAAATTATTGCAGAAGTTTATATAAAAAATTTCAGCGCAGATATAGTAGAATAGCAGCACATACAATAATAAATGCAGAAATAGAACAACATAGATTTACCCAGCTTCGGCGAAACCCTGCCTACGTGCTGCCCCAAGGTTTCTACTAGAAATTAAGCTGTCAGACACTTACACATGTAAACTCGCGGCAGCCGCTATCAACAAATCTTAACTCTATGCTCAAAACCCTGCCACAACTCAGCCACTGAGTTGCGAATTCTCGAGCTACACCAGCGTCGTTCGTCCCCTAGTCACACGATTAGAATTTAAAATGGTTTAAAAGAGAAAAACACATTAAAACACAAAACCATAATTTGAAATATACTAAAGCCTTATATAATTAAAAGCCAAGTAAAGCAAAGCCAGCCCAAATAACAAATTACAAATGAATCCCTTTTTCTTTTCCTTTATTCGACTGGTCCCTTTTCTTGTATGTGATACTGGCTTCTTCGTTCCTCTGTGAAAAATTAGTGCTTTTTGTGAATTGAGTCGCCACATCAATTGGTTGCTGATGCTTCGATTTCTTTCCTTCGACCAATTAGATTGTTCATGGCTTCTTCAATTTAATCCAGTACGATTGTTAAAACTGGTATGTGCTTTTACTTTTCAATTTGCCTATACTCGACTAGATTCGAGTTATTGATTTAATGCTCTCTGTTTAGCTCGAACTCGAATGATTAATTTTTGCCGAAGATGATTCGGTTTTATAGGATTCGAATTCCTATATTTTCATTCATATACATTTATTTGAATTTGTCAATTGATTTATCTCGGCCATTAATTTTCGTATGGAATCGAGTGACTGAACCTGACTAGTTCAATTCATGTATTTGCTTGCTTACTTGATAATCACGGCTTTGAATTTGTTCAACTGCTTGGCCAACACAGCTCTGACTTTGAACTGTTCGATTCCTTTCTTGTTGACTATGGCTTGATGCTGTGATAATGTTTGACTTTGGCACTGACTTGTTAAATTTGAAACTATTACATGACTTTGTTAATTCACTGGTTACTCATATTATCTTATTTCAGTGATATTTGAACTGCTACATATATGTATTACTTTGTGTTCATGCCTGTAGCATTTTCAACTTGATGTGTTGTTCACTATATTGAGATTAGCCCATTTATTTGCCGTTGCCTCTGGTGCAATTGCTCATTCGAGCTTGCATTGGATAGATGTTGTGCACATTGGTCTGGGTTGCTCTATTTTTAATCGAGGCTTGAACTATATTCTTGAGTCTGGTTGGAGTTCTGGTTCAATGATGTTTTTGAAAGTCTAGCATACTCATTGTATATGCATTCTGTCGAATTTTGGTTTAATTGTTGTTGATTTGATTTTTGGTATCTTTTTTTGATTTGGCACTTGCATTAAGTTGTAGCCTTGAGGTGATGTCTTCACTACAACCATATTATATGCTGTATTATTTTACTTGAATCCTTGTTTTGTTTACATTTATGTCCTGACTATATCGAACTCCATGTCTGGTTCTGGTTGTATTTGCACCACTTTCTATTGCAAGTGTTCATAATATTTGGTAGAGATGCACTTGTGTACTTCCGTCTGATTTCTGAGTGGGTTCGTTGAGCTAGCTCGAGTTGTTTTGAGTCTGTTCTCCAGACATACTTTTCTATTTTGTTTCTTGTGCCTTTAGTTTGTAATCTCTGGTTGGTCTAACCTGAAATGATCAATGAAGTGCATTCCCTTGCCTTTGTACATGGATGGTTTGAACTTGATGGTTGGACCTATTATGTTCTTGCTTTTACACCTTCTGTTTTGTGCTGATTTTGTTCACTGGTTTGTAACCTCACTTGCACATTTCTCCATTTGCCACACTCTTGTGTACCTATATTTGCATTCATCACTTTGCACTGTAGTTTCTATGACCAGTCTGGCTTGAACATTTTGACTTTCTGGCCAGCTCATTGAATATGTTACATTGATGTTGAGATGGTCTCTTTCACTGATGTAGTTTTGCTTCTTTGACTTATATGTGGTCGGTGGTGCTCTCTTGGCATTTGAATTTGGTCTGCACTTGCGTTGAATCCATCTAATAGCTCGGGTTTGACCTTATGCTCGTGTCGTGACTTTATTTGTATTGCACTTGAGTTGAACCCTGCTTCTCATTTGGGTTTGACCTGTGCTCATCTGTCCCTGCAATTTTATCAAGTCTATATCGGTGTGCACGGCCTTGTGGCATGTATATTGATACACTGTGCATGTCACATGCTGTTCGGGTTTGATAAATTCAAAATCAAATGATAACGAACAACCCAAATAACTGAGGCAAATAAAATTTTCAAAATCACATTTTATTTTATACTACAAAAATATTTTATTTCCAATTTTACTGCGCTAGTGGATATTTTTGCAGATTGCTCAGATGTTGGATTCAATCTGGACTGGAGTTGAAGATAAATTACGAGTGGATGAGTGATATGTAGTGAGGCGCAAATGTACATTGAATAATGTAATTGAAATTGTATTGAAATTGAAATTGTGTATATCTATATAGTGAGAGCTTGAATTTGTACTATTCAAAATTGTAATAAATATTTGTTTAAATAAAATATCTGTTTGAATTTGAGCTCTGCGCTATTTATTTTTTCAGCAAATATTTATTTAATTAGGTGAAGAATAAAATAGTACATTAACAAAGACAATTAAATGAATATATATATATATGTTTATTATCATCAAACAAAGATCATACACTAGCATATTCAACAAATATAGTTGAACCATTATAAAATTTAAATTCACTTATACAAGATCCTACTTCTATAGTGCTATCTCCAAAGGCAGAAGAAGACCGGTAGGCTACTGGTGCTCGCATTTCACCAGCTGTCAAGTAATATAATTCTTCACATACTTACCTATATCGTACTTCATACCTTCTTAGTAATACAGAGGCTTCATTCCATCTACATCTTACCGCCGCTTGGGTGAATGGTATATCGCGAACAATGACAGTCGTTCATCACCTTACGCCAAAGTCCAATAATATTTGACACAAAGATCCTGCCATTCTTCCTCAAACAACCTAAAGCATCCAACTCAAAAAATTTCAGATCATCAGCCTCTTCTCCATTCTTTAACCGTTAACTTGGTCTAAAGCAACAAAGTCTTCCTTATGAACAAACGAATCGCGTCCACAAGACTTGGTCTCATAATCAAACTAGCCAATATCCTCCTAGAGCTATGAGTGGACAAATCCTACTTGAAGCTAACACCTCAAGGTTGCGCCATTTAGCCACCATCATCGATACAATTTCCTGGTTTTTACGGCTAAGAGAATCTACGACACGATTTCCTTTCCCAGGAGTATACTAAATATTGCAACCATAGGCAGCCAAAAACTCTAACCGTCTCTACTGGCGCATGTTCAGTTCCTTCTGAGAAAATAGGAATTTGAAGGACTTATGGTCGGTATAATGGAAAAATCCTTCACCCATAAGATAATGTCACCACAACATTAAAGCAAAGACTACTACTGCTAGCTCCAAATCATGCATAGCATATCGAACGTCATTTGGCATTAATTGGCTGGATGCATAGGCTACAACATGCCCTTTCTACATAAGTACTACTCCCAGGCCAGACCTACTTGCATCTGTATAGACCACTAGATCCTGATTACCATCTGGAATCACTAAAACTGGTGCATTAGTGAGCTTCTTCTTCAATGTAGAGAAAGCTTATTCACACTTATCTGTCCACTCATACTTGACTGCTTTCTACGTCATCCTCATCAAGAGAGTCACAATCTTGGAGAAATCTTTAATAAACACCGTTAGTAACCTGCTAGTCCCAAGAAGGTTCATATCTTATTAACAGATTCAGGTCTTTTCCAATTCTGTATGGCCTTGATCTTGGAAGGATCCATAGTCATACTAGCTTCGAAGATTATATAAACTTTACTTCCTTCAGCTAAAAGTGGCACTTGGAGAACTTTGCTTTTAGCTTGTGTTTCCTTAAAGTCTTCGAAACAATCCGCAAATGTCCTTCATGCTCTTGCTCAGACTTGGAATACACTAAATATCATCAATAAAAACTAAGACAAATCGGTCAAGATAACTCCTAAATATTATATTCATCAGGTCCATAATGTATGCATGAGCATTCGTAAGTCCAAACGGGATTGCCAGCCATTCATAAGAAACATAATGAGAGCGGAAAGCAACAAAAGGAATACTATCTTCCGCTACTCTCAACTGATAGAACCTAGTGGCTAAGTCCAGCAGGGAAAAGACCTTTGCTCCTCTCAACTAGTCAAAAATATCATTAATACGAGGCAGTGGGTACTTATTCTTTACAATCAGCTCATTAAGCTTCCTATAGTCAACACAAATAAAGAGAGCCATCATCCTTCTTTACACATATATAGTAGCTCCCGAAGGAGAGCTACCAAATCGGATAAACTACTTTCCTTCCAAATAAGCCAACTGTTTACAAAGTTCCTCCATCTCGATTCAAGGCAAACGAGTGGTGGTCAATTGACTGATTGGGCTCCAGGGAAAAGATCTATGCAGAACTCCATGGCCCTCATGGGCAGTAAGCCTATAACAGGCTCAAATACATCACTAAAATCCTTGATAATGGGTACTCTAGCTATCTCATCGTCCTCTCATGACTCCATGGAAAAGAGAGAAGCATGAGCATTTAGGCTTGGGGTATCTAGAGTCACATTAATAAGCCCTTTATAGGATGGATGCTTCAAGTAACAATTCTGTTTGAGTAGGAAAGATGTTCCTCGTAATGATCCAACCAATCCATTGCTAAGATAATATCAAAGCCAAGATACTCAAACATATATAGATCACAGGAGAAAGGGAGTCCCCATAAGAAAAGTTCAAAGCGCTTACATAGCATACCAAGTGTTGCAGATTCACCAGTAGGATTCGCAACCCTTAGAGATGTCACGAAGTATACCACTTCTAAATCGTATATATCAACTAACTCCTTAGATATGAGAGAATAGGAGGCACCAGTGTATAAGAATATATGAATAAAAGTATCTCTGAAAGGGCTCATACATTCCATGACTGCTACTTGCTTTCCCTTCCTTTGACTTAGATTTGGATCTCCTTCATCAAATTCAGCTTAGCTGCTTGCTTCTTCTTTGTAAGCTATGTACAATTGTTCGTTAAATGGCCAATCTGCTGATACTTGTAGCACTGCCTCTGGGGGCAGTCATCAGCAAAATGCCCCATCAATCCACACTTATAGCATTTCACTCCACCTTTCTCTTACTTCTGAGAGCCTAGAGTCTAACCCTTCTTTTGCTTCTTTTGAGGATTCTACTTCTTCTTAGGGAAAAACGGTGCATTCCTCTTAGGCACAAAACTCTTTCTGCTTGGTGGTGCATCCTCATCTCTTTCTCGATACAAATCTTTATACCTCATGGTCAAATCAACTATCTCATCAAAAGTGGAGTGAAGCTGGGTCAAGAGCTTCTCCCTCGGCTTCTTAAGTAGACCATCCACAAATTTATGATTCATTTTGAAGAGGGTGTTAGCCAAATCAGATCCATACTTAAAGAAGGAGTTGAAGGTGTTTACGTATTCCTGAACTGTCATATCTCTTTGGTTATGTCAATAATTCTACGAGCAAGGATGGCCTTCTCTGCCTCGGGAATGAACCTTAGCTCAACTCGTTCGCTAAATCTCTCCTAGGTTAGCTCCTCCTCACCTATCTTAGCACTAACCCAATCAAACCAATCAAAGGTACCATCTTTTAGGAAGCTAGAAGCAATATGGACCTTCTGACAGTCTATTACACCCACATGTCCAAAAACTCGCTCATAAGTCTTCAACCAGGCCTGAACTCCAACCACACCTTCATTTCCATGGAAGGGCTTCCCTCTAAGACTTACAAAGTCCTTACACAAAAGAGAAAAATCAACTCTAGGAGCAACATTAGGAGCAGATGCGGCTCATGGCATGTTCCGCATCAACTCTAGTCATTGCTCTATTGTCAATCGGGGAGATCTTCCAGCCATCTTTCTCACTAATTTGTATATAGTGTGAAATATTATTAAGCTAGAATTAAAAGAATTCTCACACTGGAACGTTCAAAGATTTGGGGTTTGGTTCGGGTATGTATAACTATTATTATATTATGGGGGTGATACTTAAGATATACAGACATGTACAATGCTTCTACAGCCTTGTGATATCCCGGAAATTTTGACAATAACAATTTAATAATTTATGTCAAAATTTAATTTAATTGACCATATTGTTATTAATAAATTTGAAATAAATGTAATAATCTTCTTTAAAATAATTATTTAAACTGACAATCTATATTTTAAAGGCTAATAAATTATTTTATATTTGTAATGAATACATATTTGTATACATTATAAATAGATCATCTTTGTTTTAAATTTAATATACATAGGTATGTTTTCTTATTCTAATATTTTTAATAAATTAAAAAATTGGATTCAATTTGATATTAAGCTACTAAATAAATAATCATATGATTTTAATACCCAAACTAAAAACATAATTATTTAAAATTGATTTTAGTTTAAGTTTAAATTTAGATAGAAAGGTTTGTTTTGTTTTTATGTAGCTAATAAAACAAGTAATTTATTTGATAAGAAGAAAAATTCATTTGTGAATTATTTTAATTTAATCATGAGTTATATTTAACAATATTAATGATGTAATATTCTTACAAATGGATTTTAATATAGATAGAAATTACTATTTCAAAATTTATTTGAATACATTAACATGAGAAGCTATGATTGTAAATTTGAAATAGCATCTTTCAAACATGTTTTAAAATAAAACAAGTCTTAAAATATATTAAACACAAACATAAATTAAATGTATGGTATTAAAATGAGTATAAATACATAAACATCTATGATATTAGCATAAGTATGAAAATAAATTAATAATCATCAAATTAAGTAACTGATAGTTAAAGTTTAAAAATAGAAGAGAAAATAAAATAAGCATAGAACTTAATACATAAGTTAAAATTCATAACTAATAATCAAAACAACTTCACATTTTGTACCTAAAGTATAAAACAAGTCAGACAAAATATGTATATAACCTGTAGAATAAGCAAGCAAAAGAAAATCTATCAACATCAAAATACATATCTACATACCAGACAAAAATATATAGATAAGTACAAATAAAAAGATATAAAACAGGCTTTGTCATATTTGATGCCAGCAAAATGATGATTTGCAAGAACAAAGTGTACAAAAATTCAAAGTGTACAAAAAGAACAAAGTGACGGGCATGTAAACAAGATAAGGAATCAGGTAAGCAAAGTTAGAAAACAAGACAAAGAGGAAATATCTTAATACATACACTAAAATAGGATAAGTAAGAGAACAGGTAAGAATCTTATATTGGAAGCTTAGATTATCTGCATAATTAGATAAGGTAAGCTAGAGTAAACAAAAAGTACTATTTCAATTAATATTAGCACACCATTTGGTCTACTAGAGATATATACTTATCATTTCAGCCGAAATGTAAAGAAAATATCTCTGACCTACTGCAAAGCATAAACCCAGAAAACACCCACCCCTTGTACAAATCTTTTCTTTTTATTTCTACATCTTCTTATTTCAGTTTGTTCAACATAGCAAACCTGAACATAAGTAAGTTTTTTTCTTTTTTTTACAACTTAAACATCATTTTTCTTCAACCTGGAAATTGTTACTGCATACAACTACAACTAAACAAAAGCAAGAAGATTAGAGGAAGATCAAAGCAAACATTGCATAGTTTTAAAAGTTCAAGCAGAAGTGCTCTGTTATTTTCTCAGGAACAATGTGAGTAACAAATTTTTTTTATAAAAAAACTCAAGTGCAAATATGGTTGCTTGATTAATGCCTAATATAAGTTTGTATTTGTATATATGTTGGAAAATTCCTGTGTAATTGTGGATGTGAGCATGCTGTTAAAAAAATATGTGCTCTGTTATGTTTAATTTACCCAGGTTCTAAATTTAGTCCTAAATAAATCTTTCATGATCAAATCTTTGTAGAAATTGAGTCTTAAACCAAAAATGTTTGTTGTAGCACTTATTTTAGTTTAAAAATTTATGTAAGTTATAATAGTGTGAATAGACTCTGGAATAAATTAACAACAGTAAGAATTTTAAGTAAGTCAAAATTTAGTTTTCATGAATCATGGATTCAAGCATATGAATCAAATACTAAAACAAAAACTTGATTTTTAAAACCAAAATCACTATTTATAATTAAGTGTTGAAGGGGTAATTCTGGATTGCACATAATAGGAGAAATTGTGATTTTGGGGTGATCTATGTGAATTTGGGGATCGGGTTTCTTTCTGAAGGAAGAAGTATGAGTGGAGATTGGTGGAAAATTCTTTGATGGTGATGAATTTCACTAGGGAAGTTGCGGCAGTGATTTTCATTTTAGAACACTAATTTTTGCTGCGCGTAAAGAAACGATCACCACAGCCTCTATAGTGGATCGAGTGTTGCGTGCTCTTGAGGGGAGATAGAGGAGACATAGACGTGGTGATGGCCGGAATTGTAGCGTCTTTGGTGAACGAGGTGGGGTTGACGGCGAACTTCCAGGTTTGGATTTGGGTTGTCTGTGTTTTCAGGTGGGAGTACGAACCTATTTTTTTGATTTCGAGTTGGATTGGTCATGTAGGTGGTTGCGAGGGGGTGTTGGGGTGATGGATGGTGTTGACAGATCGTCAACGATGGTCTGCGTCGACCATCGGCACCGTGCATATGCACGGTGCACTGTGGTGCCTGGAATGGTTGTTGACGCAAAAGGGGGTACTCGGGTTTTTAGGATTTGACTCGGCAAAAACTTCATGCGAACTCGAAGCACGTTCGTATTTTGACTCGAAGCAAAGGGTATATAGCCTCGGGTTAATTTCTGGGTTTCAGGTTTTACAGGAAGCAGGTGTTCTGTTTTTTTAAAAAAAAATAAAGTTTAAAGCAAAGTTTAAATGACAAAGAAAGATTAAGGATGAGGTTAAATCCAAGTATTTTCTGATTCAAGTTAGTTTTGAACTCTAATTTAAAATAAATAAAGTTTTTATTTAAATTGTTGTAACAACTTATAAAATAAAGGTTGAGTAGTTGGATTTTAAAGTAAAGCTTTAAATTGAAGGTTGAGTTTAAAATTAAAGATTTAAATCTAAGTTTCAATATTAATTTGAATCTTAAGTTTGAAATAAAAAGGAGATTTTAAATTTTTTTGTTAAATTTATTTTTTTTAAATTTGATTTGAATTCGAAATGAAATCGTGTTTTAAATTCTTTCAATTTTCTATTTTAAGATAAATATTCTTTAAATAAAAGGAGTTTGAAATTGATAAGATTCATTTGATTTCATTTTAAATCTTAAATTTAAAATGAATTTAAAAGTAAATTTAAATTAAATTGATTAAATACCTTATTCATGATAAATTGATCATTAAATAGAAAAAGGATTTAAAAACTTAAGGCTTGTAATTATCAAGTTAACTAAATGGATAATTAATGACTAGAATTAATTAACTTAGAGATCAAAAGTTTAAATTTAGTTAAAAGAGACATAAGTTAATTAATTCAAGGTAAATCAAATTGTAATTAAAAATCATTGATTAAATATGGATTGATTTACAATTAATGATTAGTAATCAATTAATGAATTAATAAAGGATTAATTAATGAGTTATTATGACTAACTTAAAATGTAATTGATAATAAGTCGTAGTTAATTACTTTAGGAAAGTAATTACAGAATTATAATTAGTTAATCAAGGTCATTAACTAAAATTATGGAATAATCAATTAATAGGATTAAATTATTTATTTAAGATAAGCAATTGTGAATTGTTAAGTATAATTACTTAACGGAAGTAATTAAGGAATTAATTACTCATTGTAATTAATTCTATGAATTGTTTAAGTTAATTAATTAAGTTTGATTAATTTAGACAACCATTTTGATGATGTGATAAGTATAATTACTTAGGGAAGTAATTAATGATAATTACTGGATGTGATTAACTGAGGGTGATTTAATAATGAAAGTATTTGGAATATAATTACTGTGTATAATTAATCAAGGGATTAATTAGAGGAAATTAATTATGGAGTAATTAATTTATTTGATGAGTAATTAAAGATAGTTAATTACTGAATGGTATTAATCAGAGGCGATTAATAAATGTGGTTTAATTGATGATTAATTACTTAAAGTAATTAATTTTAAAAAGGGAATTAATTAAAAGGTAATTCGAAATCATTAATTGATATAATTAATGATGGGATGATAAATTTAGATTAATTAATCAAAAATAAGAAATTAAAGAGTAATTAATTAGTGTAATTCAGAAGTAATGTAATGTTTGTAATTTAAGGTTAATTTCTATATTTAGATAAGATAATTAATTTGAGAAGATAATTTAAGAATGATTATTTGTATATAATTAATCAAGTATGATTAATTGAAATGAATAATTAAGTGAATGATTTATTAATTGATATGAAATTGATTAATAATTGTAAGCAAGTTTTAAATGATGAAGTAATTAATTTAATTTACTTTAAACTAATTAGGGATGATATAATTAATTTAATTCATTTTAAATTAATTATAGCTTATATGATTACTTATATATGGATGGATAAAATTGTTTACCTTGAATGATTTAAGATCTCAGATATGAGAAATTGATGTTATGTGATATGGATGCTTTGATTTAAATATGATGATAATATGAATTATCTGTTATGATGATATGCATTATCTGTTTGTAGTGATAATATTGGTTATCTATTTATGTTGATGTTGATTATCTATTATGATATTGTGAATTATCTATCTGTGTGTGTATTGAATTATTTGAATTAAACTGTTAAGACTAAATAGACAACTTGGCCTTAAAAGACACGTTTTGGATTTCGATGAGACCGGGATCGGGTTGTCCATATTTGGAACATCCGAAAACCACATCGATTCCAAATTAACGTTAGGTCGTGAATCTGAAGTGAAGATGAAGATTCAGAGTGCAAGGGTTATCGTCGTTAACTCTGAGGGTGATTCCAAAATGAGTGTAACGAGATAATGCCTTCGGTTTCGTTCGAACCCGGAACGAACTTGTATGGATTGAATGCTTTCAACACATCGTCAGGTGGACGATGAGCATTCTAAGAAATATGTTCTCTAAAGGTAATCGTAACCTCAAGCCTCATCAACCGGGAATGGCTAAAACAGGGGAGGTGCAGCATGGTTAGGTGGGTCATGCCCAAGCAGGACAAGATTTTCCCCTGTCTAGATGTCCCTTTTTATTCGGCTGTGTGGACAGTTGTGAGCTCCAACTGTCGGGGTTGTCTTGTTCGGGACTGTTCAGTAAGGAATGGTTCCGGCCTTGTGTTGCAGGGGATGAAAGGAGTAATCCTCGGTACGTTGATCTAGGCCACGTACTGTGACGGGCGGTACCCCAGTAGCCCTGCCATTGTATGGAATCCAAATCCAATAAGTGCCAACGGTTTTGATTGTATTACCCACTTTTGTGGCTAGTAGCTGGAATTTAATGAATGTAACAATTTCGGCTATTTTCTATTTACTTGAAAACCCTAGACCTATAAAAATATCACAGAATTTCCTATCAAATGTTTTGGTTAGCGTATGGTAAAAACTTACCCGTGTTTATTTTTGGGGAGCCTTACGTGATACCTTTTATTTTCAAATGTTTTTCAAAGTTAAGCAACTTAAACCTGTTACTCATACCAGACCCATGTCTGACCCGGAGTTTATTTTTGTTTTTCATAAACTCTCGGGTACCCAAATTTTTACGGGTAGCCAAGGGATTCAGGTTAGATTTGACGAATTATGGAGGAACAATGGAGCAGGAGGCTTCAGCGTTGTAGATAGAAATACTTATAGTGTTCCGCTGTGTTGGTATCTCTGAGTCGTATTGTTTGAGTCGTTTGGGTATTGAGTTGTATTGTGTTGTATTAACTAGACAGGTGTTTATAGCTGTCTAGTATGTGATGTATTGTCTATATAACTCTGATATATGTAAAATTATGTAATAACTATGTGATCTATTATATTTTGTTCCATTCCGCTGTGAGATTCTGATGTTATTATTCTTTCTTCTCTATCTTTTCTATTTTCTCATCCCTTTCTTTCTTCAAGACGATACGTCTTTCTGGGCGTAGGAAGTCAGGTCGTCACAATTGGTATCAGAGCGCTAGGTTGAGTGAATACCTAGGCTCTTGAGTGATTTCTATCTTGAGAGAGCGTATTTGTAATTTTAATATATAAATATATATATTTATTTTTACCTATTTGTTGGGTTACCTGTCTGGGTTATCCAATATAAGTTATGAAGGTAGATAGGGTAGTGGTGTGTGTAACACGACTACCGATAGTTGGAGTTTGAATATTTGAGGTTGGAAGTGTATCTGTCGAGACTGTAGACCTATTATCGTCTCAAGTGAGCTTTGAGTGGTGTAAAGATTTCATTGATCTCTGAAAGGAAACCTGTTAAGGTTCGGAGTTCATTTTTGAAGCATAAGTTTGGATGAGCTAAAGTTTGGATCTGTTGGTTGGACAAAAGTGAGTCATGATATCTTACCTCAGGATGTAGTAGCTGTGTGATGAGACACAATGACTATAGAAGTCTCCGAAGATGTTTCTTTGGAGATAGTTAAGAAAGTATAGCTGTTTCGGTGTTGGGGCTGAGTTCAGTAAAATGTTTCTGTTGGTTTGAGGTCCGAGTCTCTCGAAGAGCACTGGATTAGGAATTTCTTGGCATTGGTATTGGCAAGGAAGTTTTTAACTTTTGCATCAGCAGTGGAGTTCAAAAATTGCAGTGTGGTTCCATTTCTTTGATAAATTGGCTAATTAAGCGTAGGCTGTTCATTTTGGTAAAGAGAGAACAGTTTTTCTTTGGTAGTGGGCTAGATGGATCGCAAAAGTGACTTGCGATTGTTTGAGTTTCTCTTGGATTATCTGATTTTTCTGGATGTCTTCGAGAAGTCAGAATTTTGTCCGTGTTTAGAGATTGAGTTTGGTATCGACTGGATTCCAGAAGTGGTACCGATGGTTCAGTAAGGTGATTTTTGGAAAATGAGTTGGTGAAGCAGCTAGAGTTTTGGAGGAACTTCTGAGTTTCTTTAAAGGATCTGTTGAACCATAGTTCTATGATGTGTTGTCCAGTTTGTCCTCGAGATCATCATCAACATTTTCACCTACTCTGTTCAGAGTTGCACAGTGGAAGCATGGTGGCAACTGTTTGGTGTGGAAACAACTAGAATGTGCAGTGTTTTGGATTAGAGAGTTTCTACTGGAAATTTTTCAGGATCTTAAGACTAGATTGGAATGCATCAGTACTATCTTTCCATATGACAAGAAGTAAGATCAGTCTGCTGATTTTGGAATTGAGTTTGTGTTCAGGGTTTTAGTCGATCTTAGAAAGATCATTATGTTGGATTGTTTTTGGATCACCTTGTTTCTAAGGAGAATCAGCAAGTGTTGAGCTGATCAGGAAGGACGTAGGCAGCCCAGGATCGTCAAAAGAGTATTTTGGATATTTGAGATTCGGTGTGTTTCACGTATCTCTGAGGGAGTACATGTAAGAGCTATCTTTGATTGTAGAGTCAGAAGTTCAGAGAGTTTTTGAGTCAGACTTATCTGTAGTCTGATATCCTGTTTTGTTTTGTAGATCCAGGTGAGTGTGAACTCAGTAGCTTAGTAATATTGATTGTTTGGATTCTGTAGAGAGAGTATCCTAATTTTATATTTGGGGAAACTCGAGAAAATTCTATTTAGAATTTTGTCGGGATAGTTAGATTTGTTTGATTGGATGAATTGGTTGCTATGGTTGTTAGCATAAAATTGGTATATGCTTGTGTTTTAAAATTAAATCTTTAATTAAATTATTAAATTACCTTTGTTTTAAATTTCGAGGACGAAATTCTTTTAAGGGGGGAAGAATGTGATATCCCGGAAATTTTGACAATAACAATTTAATAATTTATGTCAAAATTTAATTTAATTGACCATATTGTTATTAATAAATTTGAAATAAATGTAATAATCTTCTTTAAAATAATTATTTGAACTGATAATCTATATTTTAAAGGCTAATAAATTATTTTATATTTGTAATGAATACATATTTCTATATATTATAAATAGATGATCTTTGTTTTAAATTTAATATACATAGGTATGTTTTCTTATTCTAATATTTTTAATAAATTAAAAAATTGGATTCAATTTGATATTAAGCTACTAAATAAATAATCATATGATTTTAATACCCAAACTAAAAACATAATTATTTAAAATTGATTTTAGTTTAAGTTTAAATTTAGATAGAAAGGTTTGTTTTGTTTTTATGTAGCTAATAAAATAAGTAATTTATTAGATAAGAAGACAAATTCATTTGTGAATTATTTTAATTTAATCATGAGTTATATTTAACAATATTAATGATGTAATATTCTTACAAATGGATTTTAATATAGATAGAATTACTATTTCAAAATTTATTTGAATACATTAACATGAGAAGCTATGATTGTAAATTTGAAATAGCATCTTTCAAACATGTTTTAAAATAAAACAAGTCTTAAAATATATTAAACACAAACATAAATTAAATGTATGGTATTAAAATGAGTATAAATACATAAACATCTATGATATTAGCATAAGTATGAAAATAAATTAATAATCACCAAATTAAGTAATTGATAGTTAAAGTTTAAAAATAGAAGAGAAAATAAAATAAGCATAGAACTTAATACATAAGTTAAAATTCATAACTAATAATCAAAACAACTTCACATTTTGTACCTAAAGTGTAAAACAAGTCAGACAAAATATATATATATAACCTGTAGAATAAGCAAGCAAAAGAAAATCTATCAACATCAAAATACATATCTACATACCAGGCAAAAATATATAGATAAGTACAAATAAAAAAGATATGAAACAGGCTTTGTCATATTTGATGCCTGCAAAATGATGATCTGCAAGAACAAAGTGTACAAAAAGAACAAAGTGACGGGCCTGTAAACAAGATAAGGAATCAGGTAAGCAAAGTTAGAAAACAAGACAAAGAGGAAATATCTTAATACATACACTAAAATAAGATAAGTAAGAAAACAGGTAAGAATCTTATATTGGATGCTTAGATTATCTGCATAATTAGATAAGGTAAGCTAGAGTGAACAAAAAGTACTATTTCAATTAATATTAGCACACCATTTGGTCTACTAGAGATATATACATATCATTTCAGCCGAAATGTAAAGATAATATCTCTGACCTACTGCAAAGCTTAAACCCAGAAAACACCCACCCTTTGTACAAATCTTTTCTTTCTATTTCTGCATCTTCTTATTTCAGTTTGTTCAACATAGCAAACCTGAACATAAGTAAGTTTTTTCTTTTTTTACAACTTAAACATCATTTTTCTTCAACCTGGAAATTGTTACTGCATACAACTACAACTAAACAAAAGCAAGAAGATTAGAGGAAGATCAAAGCAAACATTGCATAGTTTTAAAAGTTCAAGCAGAAGTGCTCTGTTATTTTCTCAGGAACAATGTGAGTAACAATTTTTTTTTTTTAAAAAAAACTCAAGTGCAAATATGGTTGCTTGATCAATGCCTAATATAAGTTTGTATTTGTATATATATTGGAAAATCCTGTGTAATTGTGGATGTGAGCATGCTGTTAAAAAAATATGTGCTCTGTTATGTTTAATTTACCCAGGTTCTAAATTTAGTCCTGAATAAATCTTTCATGATCAAATCTTTGTAGAACTTGAGTCTTAAACCAAAAATGTTTGTTATAGCATTTATTTTAGTTTAAAAATTTATGTAAGTTATAATAGTGTGAATAGACTCTGGAACAAATTAACAACAGTTAGAATTTTAAGTAAGTCAAAATTTAATTTTCATGAATCATGGATTCAAGCATATGAATCAAATACTAAAACAAAAACTTGATTTTTAAAACCAAAATCACTATTTATAATTAAGTGTTGAAGGGGTAATTCTGGATTGCACATAATAGGAGAAATTGTGATTTGGGGGTGATCTATGTGAATTTGGGGATCGGGTTTTTTCTAAAGGAAGAAGTATGAGTGGAGATTGGTGGAAAATTCTTTGATGGTGATGAATTTCACTAGGGAAGTTGTGGCAGTGATTTTCATTTTAGAACCCTAATTTTTGCTGCGCGTAAAGAATCGATCACCACAGCCTCTATAGTGGATCGAGTGTTGCGTGCTCTTGAGGGGTGGTAGAGGAGACATAGACGTGGTGATGGCCGGAATTGTAGCGTCTCTGGTGAACGAGGTGGGGTTGACGGCGAACTTCCAGGTTTGGATTTGGGTTGTCTGTGTTTTCAGGTGAGAGTACGAACCTCTTTTTTTGATTTCGAGTTGGATTGGTCATGTTGGTGGTTGCGAGGGGGTGTTGGGGGTGATGGGTGGTGTGGACAGATCGTCAAAGATGGTCTGCGTCGACCATCGGCACCGTGCATATGCACGGTGCACTGTGGTGCCTGGAATGGTTGTTGACGCAAAAGGGGGTACTCGGGTTTTTAGGATCTGACTCAGGAATTACTTCATGCGAACTCGAAGCACGTTCGTATTTTGACTCGAAGCAAAAGGTATATAGCCTCGGGTTAATTTCTGGGTTTCAGGTTTTATAGGAAGCAGGTGTTCTTTTTTTTTAAAAAAATAAATAAAGTTTAAAGCAAAGTTTAAATGACAAAGAAAGATTAAGGATGAGGTTAAATCCAAGTATCTTCTGATTCAAGTTAGTTTTGAACTCTAATTTAAAATAAATAAAATTTTTATTTAAATTGTTGTAACTACTTATAAAAGAAAGGTTGAGTGGTTGGATTTTAAAGTAAAGCTTTAAATTGGAGGTTGAGTTTAAAATTAAAGATTTAAATCTAAGATTCAATATTAATTTGAATCTTAAGTTTGAAATAAAAAGAAGATTTTAAATTGTTTTGTTAAATTGATTTTTTTAAATTTGATTTGAATTCAAAATGAAATCGTGTTTTAAATTCTTTCAAATTTCTATTTTAAGATAAATATTCTTTAAATAAAAGGAGTTTGAAATTGATAAGATTCATTTGATTTCATTTTAAATCTTAAATTTAAAATGAATTTAAAAGTAAATTTAAATTAAATTGATTAAATACTTCATTCATGATAAATTGATCATTAAATAGAAAAAGGATTTAAAAACTTAAGGCTTGTAATTATCAAGTTAACTAAATGGATAATTAATGACTAGAATTAATTAGCTTAGAGATCAAGAGTTTAAATTTAGTTAAAAGAGACATAAGTTAATTAATTCAAGGTAAATCAAATTGTAATTAAGAATCATTGATTAAATATGGATTGATTTACAATTAATGATCAGTAATCAATTAATGAATTAATAAAGGATTAATTAATGAGTTATTATGACTAACTTAAAATCTAATTGATAATAAGTCGTAGTTAATTACTTTAGGAAAGTAATTACAGAATTATAATTAGTTAATCAAGGTCATTAACTAAAATTATGGAATAATCAATTAATAGGATTAAATTATTTATTTAAGATAAGCAATTGTGAATTGTTAAGTATAATTACTTAACGGAAGTAATTAAGGAATTAATTACTCATTGTAATTAATTCTATGAATTGTTTAAGTTAATTAATTAAGTTTGATTAATTTAGACAACCATTTTGATGATGTGATAAGTATAATTACTTGGGGAAGTAATTAAAGATAATTACTGAATGTGATTAACTGAGGGTGATTTAATAATGAAAGTAATTGGAATATAATTACTGTGTATAATTAATCAAGGGATTAATTAGAGGAAATTAATTAAGAAGTAATTAATTTATTTGATGAGTAATTAAAGATAGTTAATTACTGAATGGTATTAATCAGAGGCGATTAATAAATGTGGTTTAATTGATGATTAATTACTTAAAGTAATTAATTTTAAACAGGGAATTAATTAAAAGGTAATTAGAAATCATTAATTGATATAATTAATGATGGGATGATAATTTAGATTAATTAATCAAAAATAAGAAATTAAAGAGTAATTAATTAGTGTAATTCAGAAGTAATGTAATGTTTGTAATTTAAGGTTAATTTCTATATTTAGATAAGATAATTAATTTGAGAAGATGGTTTAAGAATGATTATTTGTATATAATTAATCAAGTATGATTAATTGAAATGAATAATTAAGTAAATGATTTATTAATTGATATGAAATTGATTAATAATTTAAGCAAGTTTTAAATGATGAAGTAATTAATTTAATTTACTTTAAACTAATTAGGGATGATATAATTAATTTAATTCATTTTAAATTAATTATAGCTTATATGATTACTTATATATAGATGGATAAAATTGTTTACCTTGAATGATTTAAGATCTCAGATATGAGAAATTGATGCTATGTGATATGGATGCTTTGATTTAAATATGATGATAATATGAATTATCTGTTATGATGATATGCATTATCTATTTGTAGTGATAATATTGGTTATCTGTTTATGTTGATGTTGATTATCTATTATGATTTTGTGAATTATCTATCTGTGTGTGTATTGAATTATTTGAATTAAACTGTTAAGACTAAATAGACAACTTGGCCTTAAAAGACACGATTTGGATTTCGATGAGACCGGGATCGGGTTGTCCATATTTGGAACATCCGAAAACCACATCGATTCCAAATTAACGTTAGGTCGTGAATATGAAGTGAAGATGAAGATTCAGAGTGCAAGAGTTATCGTCGTTAACTCTGAGGGTGATTCCAAAATGAATGTAACGAGATAATGCCTTCGGTTTCGTTCGAACCCGGAACAAACTTGTATGGATTGAATGCTTTCAACACATCGTCAGGTGGACGATGAGCATTCTAAGAAATATGTTCTCTAAAGGTAATCGTAGCCTCAAGCCTCATCAACCGGGAATGGCTAAAACAGGGGAGGTGCAGCAAGGTTAGGTGGGTCATGCCCAAGCAGGACAAGATTTTCCCCTGTCTAGATGTCCCTTTTTATTCGGCTGTGTGGACAGTTGTGAGCTCCAACTGTCGGGGTTGTCTTGTTCGGGACTGTTCAGTAAGGAATGGTTCCGGCCTTGTGTTGCAGGGGATGAAGGGAGTAATCCTCGGTACGTTGATCTAGGCCACGTACTGTGACGGGCGGTACCCCAGTAGCCCTGCCATTGTATGGAATCCAAATCCAATAAGTGGCAACGGTTTTGATTGTATTACCCACTTTTGTGGCTAGTAGCTGGAATTTAATGAATGTAACAATTTCGGCTATTTTCTATTTACTTGAAAACCCTAGACCTATTATAATATCACAGAATTTCCTATCAAATGTTTTGGTTAGCGTAAGGTAAAAACTTACCCGTGTTTATTTGTGGGGAGTCTTACGTGATACCTTTTATTTTCAAATGTTTTTCAAAGTTAAGCAACTTAAACCTGTTACTCATACCAGACCCATGTCTGACCCAGAGTTTATTTTTGTTTTTCATAAACTCTCGGGTACCCAAATTTTTACGGGTAGCCAAGGGATTCAGGTTAGATTTGACGAATTCTGGAGGAGCAATGGAGCAGGAGGCTTCAGCGTTGTAGATAGAAATACTTATAGTGTTCTGCTGTGTTGGTATCTCTGAGTCATATTGTTTGAGTTGTTTGGGTATTGAGTTGTATTGTGTTGTATTAACTAGACAGGTGTTTATAGCTGTCTAGTATGTGATGTATTGTCTATATAACTCTGATATATGTAAAATTATGTAATAACTATGTGATCTATTATATTTTGTTCCATTCCGCTGTGAGATTCTGATGTTGTTATTCTTTCTTCTCTATCTTTTCTATTTTCTCATCCCTTTCTTTCTTCAAGACGATACGTCTTTCTGGGCGTAGGAAGTCGGGTCTTCACAAGCCTTGTGCTAACCTATATTCTATATGTACTCTACTATTTTTAGCCTGGGCTCTGATACCAAACAATGTAATGCCTGGTCCCCATACCCATGCCAACCAAGAGAAATACTAAGTATTACTGTCGGTAAGCATGGAGAATGAGGCTCGATAGGGCTAAATGATGTGCTCACTTTCTTGAACTAACACTGACAAGAATTTTTTTAAGAATTTTTAACTTACCATTCGTGCTCAATCTCGGTTGAAAGCAATGGTGCCAGAAAAATTTCCCAGATTGCATAATGTATAAAATAATAGAACATATAACCCAGCATGATAGTAATAGCAGAATACATATCATAATATTAATGTCCATAATACATAGTCCATAATACATGATACAACTCCAAAATTACATAATAGCATATATACCATAATAGATTACTAACCACTAGGTCCAAAGTTGCATAGTCCCAAACCCCAAAATGTGGAAAGTGATAAGAGTGTTACTACAGTCCACGCAAACTTAACCGGCCAACAAAATCCTCATACTGACCCAAGGATTATAAGGACAAATAATACGCGTCAGACTATTTCTAGTGTGAGTGAAGTGAGATCTATGGACAATAACCTATTTAATTAACAAAAAGGTAAAAAGTGCCACATGTATAAGTCAACATGGGGCACAGGTATGTTTACCAAATATGTAAGATTTAGTTTCACAATCAACACATTTAAACAAACAATGATTTTAAGCAGAAGTATCATATGTAACTTAATACGATACCAACTCCAATATCATATGTAAAGCAATATGATAATAAATAAGTCCGTACACCAATGATACTGGGCTATTCAAAGCAATTTAAGCATTTTCCATATTTATAAAAAATGTAATAAGATTAAAACAATGCATTATGGGAATTATGGGATAAATATAACCCGACTCATAAAATATACAAAATAAACAGACACTATTATTCTAAAATCATAATTGTAGAGCTCGAGCGCACGGAGACATCAGCACGGTAACATACTCATAACGCCACAACACACCTCGCGATCAACCCAGGTTAACTAAGATGGTCTAAGGCGAAGGTCGTATGCTACCCGTTCACGAACTACAAGTGGGACCCCCATGCCTTTATCCGTCATAATCCATGACACAACGATCGAGAATCCCAATCGAAAAATAAGATTAGTCCTATGTAGCAGACCGTTGACCATTGGTGGTAGAAGGGCAAACGACATTCCACTGCTTCAGGTCGCGATCCTGAATCAAGTCGGCCAAGATGGAGTTTTGGCCTATTGGTACAACAGAGTCCATTCTATCCAACTCCAAAACCAATAGGATTTTTTAATATTATTTTATAAAAACAAGCCACAAAAATCCATATTGTCATATCTTTAAAACACTTTAAAATAAAATTAATCATGGCATCATCCTGCAAAAATCCTCAGATAAACCCGGTATATTTCACAATAATTAAATAAAAGTTAACAAAACAGAAACACTTGTCCATAGATTAAAATATAGTTTCATCTCCCTTTCCCATTAACAGACACGTATGCCATAATACTTATGTATCAAAAGAAACATAAAACGTATTTATATGTTAAAATTAATTTAGTTTATTAAAAAAAATTGATTATGGATTAAATTTTTTAAAGCGAAACAAAAAACATGCTTCCAAAAGTTTAAATGAATAGTCCAAACATGTAGTAGTCAAGTTCATTAAATGGAAAGAAATATCATAGTTTTCAAAAAAGAATGAAAAGTTTAATTATTTTTATTTATTCATAATTTTTTATATTCTTTTCTACCTGGACTAATGAAAAAGTCCAGAACGGTCCACCTGAGTTGCAAGAGTGAAGCCTAGTTGGGCTGCAGGTCAGCAGCCCACCTGGCTGCAGGTGCCTGGGCTACAACCCGCCTGGACTCCACAGTCTGCAAACCAACACGCTATAAGCTGCTGATGCAGTCTATGCTCCTGAAAATTACAGCTCCTGGCTACAGCAGGCAACACAGTTGTAGCATGTCTGCAGCATACGTAGCTGCTGCAGCCTACTCAGCTGAAGGATGCAACTGTTGGCTGTAGTTGGCATTGCCGCTATAGCCTTTCCAGCTACAGGCTACTGCTACTACGAATTTGGCAGGCTGTTGCCGCTAAGCAGCCGATAGTTGCTACTACAGCTGTAACTGTAGTTGCACCACGTTGCAGCGACTGTTGTGCAATAGCGCTATAACTGCGTTGCGTTACTTTTTTTCCTCTTTTATGTTGGTTGAAATACTCATGGTATTTTTAAGAATTTTGGCATAAAAAACTTTGTTATTTGGACATTTTGAAATGCACATTATATGCATCAACAATCTCCCTTACTCAAAATTAAAGTTTAAGTTTACTTCAATCAACAATATTTATTTCAACTAATAATCTATGTAAATCAACTCTTATTGTTTTTTTCCTCATGAACCACAATCATAAGAGCATTGACAAAAGTATGTTAATTTTTCCCATTCAATTAATTTTTGCCAAACTTCAATTCTTAGGCTTACATGAAAACTCAAGACATAAAAAGAAAAGGAAGAATCAAAAGTCCACTCACCTAAAACTCCAATTAGCAATCTCCAAGCCCTATAACAGCTAGCTCTTTGATTGCTTCCCCTTCACCATTTAATTGCTAACAAAAATAAAGAATCCTAAATAGCTATTCATAGATTTAAAAGGAAAGAGATAAAATATGATGATTTAGAGATACTTACAATAAGAACTGGGAATCCATTTCTCTAATCCATGATTGCAAACACAGTTTTTTGTTTAAATGAGAGGGTTGAGTTTTTGTTTTATTTTTTTCCTCTCTGTTGTTTACTTTAAGAAAGTTCTATACGTATAGTAAGTAAGAAAAATAACATGGGCTGAACTTTTGTACATGAGGCCCTCTCTAGAATTCTCTTAAGAAATATCCTTATTTCCTCTTCTTTTTAATTATTTCTTATATTTCTCTAATAAAACATAATGATTACATGTTGTCCATTATATAGATATTTTTACTTTTATTCTTATTATAAAAATTTCTTGAGATTTCCTACATAATACCTTAAAACTGATTTTTTTTTCTTTCTTTTTTTTTCTTTTATATGTAATACGTAAATTAGTATGAAACCTTCTTTTCATGGAAATGCTTATTACTTTAACAAACTTTTTAAATAATAATAATTTTCCTCCTTTTCCTTTTTTCTACAAAAAATTAGTTCATTCGCGGAAATTAAATTTCGTTATTAAAATAAAAGATACAACTCAACATTAAATAGGCTTAAATGATTCATTGATTATCTATTTTCCACTCATCCACATTAGTATTTTATTTCCATTTATTTATTATTTTATTTTTTTCCAAAAATATTTAAATATTTTTTATTATCATTTCCAAATTAGTTATCAATTTATTAGTTAATTCCTAATTTAGTATCCCTAAAAATCGGGTTGTTACATCTATGGTGGATGCGGAAGGGCTTGGACATGCACAAAGTAGGGGAGGAAGGATGCCCGTAAGCTAAATAATAGTAACGGAGGATAGTTGCGTGGATTGGAAAAGAGAAGCATCGATCTAGGTGTTGGATAAGGATGTTGGTAGGAAAGTTAGAGAAAAAGTTGAGTACTCGATTTGGAAAATAATTATATGAATATTTAAACTATAAATTTAAATCCTTGGATGATTACTTGATTGATTTTCTAGATGTTAAGATGGTTGA
Organism: Allium cepa; assembly: GCA_030765085.1. Taxonomy (NCBI): domain Eukaryota; kingdom Viridiplantae; phylum Streptophyta; class Magnoliopsida; order Asparagales; family Amaryllidaceae; genus Allium; species Allium cepa. The sequence continues at coordinate 196,572,797 of CM060943.1, forward strand.
TAACGTGGTTGATGAATGATGAAAAGAAAAACCATAATTGAAATGGTTAAGAAATTAACCATAGAAATTTCATGAAAACTAAATTCAGATGGACGTGTATATGAAATTATTTAGCTTCTTAATGGTTTTAAGAACATAAGAAAGTTGAAAATGATGTTATAATAATATAATATTGAATGAAATTAAATATGAGTTTGAAATATGAAAATATTTGTTTAAATTGAGTTTAAAATGGTATAGAAATGTTATATATATATATGTAAGTATTTCCATTGAAAAACAAGTGAAAATTAGGCCTATTGCATAATGGTAATTTGCGATTTCGCACCGTAAAATTCAAATGAGTATATGAAGTGTAATAAAACTCGAAATTCTTCAAGATAAAAATTATGGACTATTGTATCCACGGTTCTTAAATGAAGAAAGAAACCAAGATTTCATTTAGTAGAATTTTAAAATATAGAGCAAATCAAGTTTTGGATAAAATCGTGCTTTGGAAGTTCGGTGGTTAAAGTAGCAAATGTTCAATACATACACACACATATTTAAAATGTTTAAAAATATGGAATAAATATTACAAATCATTTAAAGTGTTTAAAAAGTTGTTTGAGTTGAAAAAATGAACATATATAAAAAAGTCGTTTTTATCAAATAAGCTTTTAAAACACTACTTGCAGCACAATTGCAGCACTTTTTGTAGCACTTTAATAACTTTTGAAATATGGCTTTAAACTTAAGTATTCCTTCTTAAATCCTTTATAAATGTTTTCAAATAATTAACTCGATGTTTTAAAGATGATATGAGGACTTTGTAATTTATTTTAGAAGTTTAAATAAATGATTTAAAGTAAAGCTGTCAAAAATCAAGTGATTGACCTTGGCTCTAAAAGCCGACGAGTTGATTGGATTTTTCTATTGGTGAGATCCAAGTAAGGTGCTTAAATTAAGGTGATGTTCAGGAGCAACCTATAACATCCCAAAATTATGGTCATTTGATTTCAAATGTTTAATTTGTTTTAAACATTTAAACAATTGAATTTTGGAATTTAATAATTTATAATTCAAATATAAGGAATAATTAAATATTTAAATTGTGAATTAAATGTTAATTAAATGGATTTAATAATTTTGTTAAAATCCTTTTAACCAATGAATAATATAGGTTAATTCGGTTTGTAAATTTATTTACAAATATAATTAGATTGGATAAATATCTATAATTGAAATATTAAATCTATGAAATTGTCGTTCCGAGGTATAGTTTCGGATTTCAATGAAACCAGTTTCATTGGTCCATAATAGCGAATTATATTATGCCATAGAATTTCATAGCGACCAGATGAATCATTTGGTCATGTGATATCGAAATGCGTTGAAATTAATATTAGAAATTTAAAATAATAACTGGGTTTAAAAAACTTTCTTCTACATATGATCGAATTAGGTCTCGAAACAAGTTCCATTGCACTCGGAATAGGGGTATAACATATATAACGTCAGGCGACATGCCTCATTTGGAGTTCGAAATTTTCGGATTCGTTTGATTGAAAATTTAAAAAAATAAAAATAAAATAAACATATGTCAACGTAGGCCAACACTTAACATCAACCCACAAACACTTTCCCCCGTTTCCCACATTGTCCCCTTCTTCCTTTGTCCTTGTCTCTATAAACAACAGAGGCTTCTTCCTTTTAAACTAAAGGATTCAAAATAATTATCTCAAGATTTTCCCAATGAAAAAATTCCAAACTAGCTCTAGAAATCTTGTTCGGGGGAGAGCTTTCATTTCGTCATGATTTTAGTGGGTTGCGTCTTGGGTATGGGGAAGAGGCTACCATGGTTAAGTGCTTTCAGTAGCTAAGGTTTAGATTTCTGCCCTCGTATTGCCTCGCGTGCCATGTCACATGCCTTGTTGCGCCCATTACGATTTTAGTTTGTACCGTATCTATGGAATGCTCATTAAGTAAACCACTGCTTTAATGGAGCTTACAATATCTGTATAGACTATGGGAATATATAAAAATGTGCTAAGGGAAAGATGGGTAATGCCTTAATGCTCTTTTAATACTTTACTATAGAATGGATATGTTATAATAATGCATTGTACTATGTATGTAGATAGTTTAACGGATCCTTAGGAGATGGAAATCCCCAACATCTCCTAAGTTATTGCACTCACGTTAGAACTGGATAAGCCTCTATAAACATCTCTGAAGCTGTTACACTCATATTTATTTATTGTTAATTTAACTTACTAAGATCTTTTAGTTCTGACTTAAATGTTTTCTTTTATCATTACGCTCGGGTTAGTCTTAGATTTTCATTGTATTGAAGACTCTATTTCTAGAGGATGAAGACAGAGATTTGTAAACTATTTATTATATTTATTCCACTGCATCATGTTATTCCGCTGCATAATTTATTTATTCCTATTGTATGTAACTCTGATTTGTATTGTAAAAGTGTAATCAAATGTTATTTGTAAAATATCTTAATGAACTGTTTATTTGATTATTATATTTTGTCATTCCACTGTGAGATTCTATGTTTGTTTTATTTCTTTCTCTTATTTTCTTATTTACCCCAAAACAATCCTCCCTTTTGAATGTTTTGAGTTTGATATGTGTGATTTATTGTTGATTTAAACCGTTCAATAGGGTGATTTGTTGCACATAAATGGAAATATTAGATTGTAATCCTTTCATACGTATTTTGTTTTGATATTAAGAGATGGTTTACTATTCTTTATATGTAAGTTTATGTTTCCACTTAAATTTTGAAATGAAATTCTATGAAAAATCATAAAATTTAATTTTAAATCTTATTTATATATATATATATGTGTGTGTGTATATTTTAAATCAAAACATTTGAATACAATGGCATGTGTAAAGGGACTAATGGATGTACTCACAATTTATATCAAGTGTAAATTTTGGTTTAAATGCCATGTAATATGTCAATTAATCTAATTAAAGAGAAGGAAATTAAAGGTTTCTCTCTCTACTTTTATAACCTCATCTTCCCTTAATTAATTATAGATATTAAGAGAAGGAAACAAAAGATTCCCTTCCCAAAAAAATTATATGTTTAGGTACACATATATAAGCTGCTTATATGTTGCACTTACACTTCAAACATATGCATGTATTTGATACATTCATTACAATACATATAAATTAAAATTGAAATTCAATCTTTATTTTTAACCAAATTAAGTAAAATATGATTTTATTTTAAAATTCATTAGATTGGATAAAATAATCTTTTAGACTTTATAGACCCAATAGATCTAAAATATGATTTTGTTTTTTAATTTACCTATTTTAAGCACTTTCGACTGGCCTGTTTCTTTTAGGACTTTTAGATATTAAATATTCATGCAATACTCAGTCAGATATTGGAAGTAGTAATGTACTATGATTATTAAGTCGTTTTAGCTTATTCCCTTCATACATTATTTCCCATAACAAATAACTTTCTTATATTTTTATTTACTATTGTACATCACCATTCCACTTTGAATTATTATGCACATATTGTGTGTTTATATAGTTATGTATTGTTGTTCCAAATCGGGCCTAACTGTTTTTCGATATTAAAGATTAGAAGTGCGCCAAAGTTGCATTGTTTGGGTGTTGATAGTGGTGGATCATAAAAGTTGGTATCAAAGCATGGTTAAGTGGAGGAGTAAGTATGGATTATAAGGTTGGATAAAATTATCATGGTTGGACATTGAAGGTATGTTGAAGGACTATGTTGAGATTTAAAGTTATTGTTGGAGTGATGACGAGGTCCAAGGGTCATGATTTTTGTAGCCAAAGATACTTGCGAACTAACATTTTGAAGCAAAAATAGTAAGAAACGCTTCTAGGATATGGAATGCACATGAATCGAAGTTCGTAAAAAGTACGATCTTAGGACATTCAACTAGAAAAATTTATATTTAAAATTTTTATATAATAAAAATTCATGGTCCATAATTTTTGACCATTCCAAACTAGAATTATTATGGAACCATAACAATATGAATTCCAATGGGTTCGGATATTTCGCAAAAATGCTAAAATCCAAGCCCACTGAAGCCCGAGTTGGGTATCTGGTATCCTGCAAACAGGCAAAGATAAATATATCGGAGCTCAAATAAATATTTCACAGTGGAACTGACTAAAATATAATATTAAGTAAATACTCACCAAGGTAATAACACTTTTTAAACAAGTATCTCAAAGTTGAAAAATATCCGCCATCTATCAAACCTGTGGGATATATGAGGAGGGGTCAGAACTAAAGTTTTGGTGAGTGGACAAATTATACACTTCTAAGCATAATTCTACATATACCATTCTATTTCCATTTTCTTTTATATTAGGTTTATTGGGTTTATAATATTCTCGCCTTTGTGCGTGAATTGTAACCATCTACTCCCTAGCAGATTAAGACCTAATAACCAATATATATATATATGTATATATATATATATATATATATATAGTTACATGCCCAAAGACCGCATTGGTCATAAGTACTACCCGTAGTACCTTCCATATCCTCCTCGAAAAGGACTTCATCGTCTCTCTACGAAAGAGCTCTGTAACTACATCTATAAAGTACAGCTTCATGAGGCTTATAATACAGATGCTCCGTTGTCTACTATGAAAAAGTAAAACTGCATCCGCACTAGCTTATACTAGTGCTCGGACCATCCATAATGTACCACCCAATGCGTACCTTGAGGACTACACGTAATCATTCTATTTACTCCCTGAATTACGCCAATAAGGTCTAACTTGTATGGAATTCGGTCGGGGATTTTCTATATCTGTAAAGGTCCGCTTCATTAGGCCTATAATAAGATATTCTACTTGGTCTGTCTCCTTTCTCATCGTGGCTATGGCCCAACGCAGCCCCCTTAACCAATCGAAAGACCTTTCAATAGCTAAGTGTTTTTTCCCTACTGTAAATAATCTAAACATCCAATTTTCTATGCCCCTCGTCCAATGTCTCGGTAGTGAAAGAATCATTGGCATGTTGGTTTAATTCTATTCTTTCCCGAACTCGCTCTGATTGATGATAGCAAGTATCCAAATGCGACTATCGTTATGGGTCCTGGCCATTATACCCTACTCGCAAACTAGAGTACGGTGTCATACGAATATCCTACCCCATCATCAACCTTTTGCTGCATATAAAGGTACGCTTCATTAGGCTCTGCAATGCAAAAGCAGTCAAGACATACTCTTTTGATGAAACACCTACAGACCTGCCTTCAGGGGTGTAGCTTCATTAGGCCTACCCTGGAAGGCCATCCTAGAGTATCCTCACGTCCCGTTGAAGTCTCGTACTTCCTTCTAGCCCAAAATAACTAAGTTGGACATGCTCTTTCTATACTAAAAATCTGTGACGAACTGCTTTGTTAGGCTCTTTGTCCAAATTCTCTTTGGGCTACTCCAAACGCACCTTACCATTTTATTAGACCCTACGTCTAATCTTTTATTATTCATTTACTTTACTTTTCTTATTCTATTGGCTACTTTTTTAACCTAATCAGCATGCCCAGCCCACCCATGTGTGAGACCATCAGTCCTAGACCTGAAAGAGAATGCTACCGGTACGGGCCACTGCCATTATTTTTTGCTTATTAACTTAATCCAAGATTTAATATTAATAAAACAAGCCTCTTCTATTTCTTTCTTTTTAATTATAACCTACGTGTTGCAATTATACTTGCAATTGTCACTATAATATTCTTTTCTTTTTTTTATTACCAGCATGTTATAAATGTAATTGCGAGTGTCTCTTTTCTATTTTAGTCCGCCTTCTTTTATTACGATACTAAATTTTCTTTAGTTCTCTTATATTATATAACTGCCTTAATTTGGGACTACGTCCAACTGTCATAAGTTAATTATCAAAATAACTACTTTACTTTATACTCTACTATCTACACAATAAATGCAGATCTAGTCACATCTTATGTTTGTTGTTTCTAGTCTTGTCAAACAATTAACTTGATTTTTTCTTCTTCTTTAATTTCATTAACGCTTCGCATTATTCTCTTTTGTTCTAGGAAGTAGTTCTATTCTATTTGGTTGGTTACAAAAACTATGCTAAAAATTTGGTTGCATATTTTAATACTAAATAATATAATTCGTAACTGCAAGTTATTTCTTTTATTGTTTCTTTAATTGTAGGGTAATGTAAAATACAGTAATATCTCTATTTTTCAATATTCCATTTTCCTTGGTTTTATTCTTTCAATTACGTTTATCGTTATTCTTACAATATTAAAATATGGAAATGTTTTCCCTTTTCTAAGCCAACCAACTAAACTATCACTAACTTCCAAATCGAATTATTAGTTTTTTTCCCTTTTTTAATTCATTTCCCCCGTTTTGACATAATTTACTGTAAATTTCTCACTTTTAGGCTTATGCCTTTTTCTGCAACTTTTAAGCCTAATATTCTTATATTTAGTTGGGTTCCTTTTCTTTCATTTTCCATATAAATAACATTTAAATATAAGTACACTTTTCTTACAAAATTTATAGTTTTAGCACAACAACTAGTAGAACCAATTACTGAAATTAGTCCAAATGCTGAATTAAATATTTAATAAGAATCTAACGATATTATATATCACAATTATAAAAGATATATAATTTAAATCCACTCACCTGAAAAGAAAACACTCCAAATTCCAGATCTATTTTTTAGTCCAATTCTATTATCTATATCATTCCACTTTGCAACCCTATTTGGATCCACAAACCTGAATTTGTAGGAATAAATCTAGATCTAATTGAAGAAAAATAAATAGATAAACTAGAAAACCAGATCTGAAAACTCACCTCATACGAATGGCTTAATTTGGACATCTCTTCTCTAGATCTACAGCTTTTATCTCCAAATTGCAAATCAGAAAACCTAAATCTAATATATTTAATTGCTGAAGAATTGGAGGAGAAAAAAGTGACAGGGCTTCTGCACCCATTCAGAAAAATATGGGTTTGAAGGCTATCCCCACACGTTTATTTATAGAGAACCAAAGTAACATCATCCGTTCGTTTAAAGCGATTGAAATCTAGCCGTAAAAAATAAGCAAAACGTGTCGGTTTTAACATGTCTCGCCTTTTTGTTTTTTAACTAACTAATTTCCTCTATTTTTAAACGTTATAAATAATTAAACGTTAACTTTTAATCGTTGCCAGTTCATTCTAATTAATTTTCGTCAATCGCAAATTTAATTCCCTTTATAACACATGTTTATTTTGAAATTCAAACGTTGCTAATCAATGTAAATTAATTTCCTTTAATTACTGATTTGATTAACATTGCCTACTATTGTTAATTAATTACCTCTAATTACTGATGTCAATTGATTTCCTTTACGACGTGCGTTTATTTTAAAAATCAAACGCGCGTTATTTTTCGATGTGTATAATTATTGTAACATCCCGCCTTTTTGCACACTTTAAACCGACACACGTGCCAATTCAAAGCATACGCAAGGGCGGATTGTTATGGGGTAAATAAGAAAAAGCAGAGAAGAAATAAAAACAAAAACAGAATCTCACAGCGGAAGGATAAAATATAATAACAAATATACAGTTCATAAACAGTTTACAAAAGCTTGATTCTTCTTTTACAATAAATATCAGAGTTACACATACCAATACAAGCAATGCAGCGGAATATAAAGAGTGTGGTGCAATACTATATATAAAATAATACTGATTCTTCGTCTTCGTCCTCCAAAGCTAAAATCTGCTATCCTGAAACGCTCGGACTGACCCGAGCGAATTTGAAAAGACAAAAACACTCGAGTCAGACTAGAATATCTTATGTGAGTTAAATAAACAGAAATAAATATGAGTACAGTAACTCAAGAGATGCTCGGGATTTACATCTCCTAAGGATCCGTTAAACTATTTACTATGTAGTATATTGCGTTATTATAATAGTGTCTATTTATAAAATAAACTTACTTTTTAATAGCGTTAAGGGGTTACCCATATAGCCCTTAACACATAATAGTCCCAGTAGTCCGTCCAATATCATAGTCCCTCCTGATCGGGAAGCCACTAGAGGATACCACACGGGCTACGGGAGAAAACCAAACTCGTACAAGGCGCGATAGGGTAGGTGACACGGCACAACTAGGCAATGCCAGGGTAGATATACCAATTACGCTTCCGGGCCGATGGTAACGCGAAGCCGCAGCAACCGCCCACCTCGAAACAACTCCCCAAATCAAAAAAAATAGAAGTGGCCACTGAATCAATCCAAAGTCATAGTATAATATCGAAGAGGAGTGTCCGATCAGAGGAATGACCTCATTAACCCGTCGATCGCTCCTGTTTTAGCCACCTTATGCCAACTCACGGGAGTCGGGTCTACGTATTTACCTTACAGGAATCGTCGCCACCAACCTACTTCATTCTGGAATCTCCACCGCGTACACGGTTAGTCAAAGTGGTTTTCGGTATCGACAGAGAGTATGTCCATATCCGATCCCGGTCTCTTTGCCAACCCATCGTTATTATAACACCGCGGTTATTTAAAACAGTTTATACTTTAAAACCAGAATATAATCCATTTCAAAACCATAATATTACGATATCATTCCAAAACCCAAAACCATATTTTACCACTTATTCCAAATATAATTCCTTTCCAAAAATTAAAAGGCTTTAGCTTCATAATATCTGAAAATCGAATATTTTCAAAGCTTAATATTTTTGGAAATCCATAATTTCAAACCATAACTTTTAAACTCAAATGGTTTGGATATTCAACGGTATGCGAATTAAAAAGGTTTAACTTTACTGTTGCTTTATAAAGAAATAAATTACACGGCTTTCCAAATATTTCTTCTTTTAAAGTTAAACCAAAATCCAAAATATTACCTCAAGTCCCAAAACTATTTCAATTTTATATATATTTATATCCATTTTTGATCATTAATATTTCAACTAAAGTTGGATTTTTATCCTTTCAAAATCAATATTCTATTAATTAATCTTGACCATTCACATAAAATCCATAATTAATAAAACTTCAATTTCTAGTAAAATATATATATAAATTTTCCAATTCAAAATTTTACTAGAATATCCATTTCTATTTATTTTGGGAAAATCCAATTTCAAATATCATATCTTAAAATTTCCAACTTTACATTTAAACATAGGATATAAATTTACCAACTCCATTTTCTAAATTTCTTCCATTTCAATAAAGAAATTTATCCACCTTTTAAAATTCCTAAATTTTAACTTCATAGGTATATAAATATGGAATAAAATATTTATACAATATAAAATTTAAGATTTATAAACCGTATTCAATCCAAACCATAGAAATCACATTAAAATAGTTATATATAGACCGCGGTGCCTGTATATAATTTTCTATCCTATGGTCAAGTGATACGGATATTTATCATTTCAATCCGCAATTTAAAAATAAAACTTTGCGGTTTTATCATTTCAAACCACAATCCCGAAAATGTAAAATGCATGCTAACTGGCAGTTAATGATATCCACATAAGTCATCCATTCAACAACACATCCATCACCCAATTTCAACCATCAATCAATATCAATCACTATCAACCCATATCAATCAATAACAATATTAGTTCGATAATATGCAACGGGTAATAACTGTCAGTTTATTCAAATTAAATTTCAACTATTAATCTAACCATTTATATTTAGAGATAATTCATATAACTGTTAACTAGCATTTCATATGCAAACAAAATTCCTAACAGCAAATTAATACGCAATTAATCAATTTAATTAATAGCTAAATTCAATAAATGCAATTCAACAGATATGGATGAAATAACATGCCAAAAGCTCATAAATAAATTTCTATTCATTTCTAAAATTTATTTAACAAACATAAAAGCTTCTAGTAATTGTGAGTGGGTTAAAACACTCACCTTTTGAATTTAAATCGAATTTAAATTCGATTTAAACCCAAAAATTCGACGGTCTCCAAATCTGTCCAAACCAGCGTCAAAGCGTCCGGAATTTCAATACGAACCTAGCGGAGGAAACCGCGTGTGAATTGGATATCGTATGTGAAAGTTATTGATGTTATAACATTTGAAATTAAAATAAATAACCAACAATTAAGTTAAAACACGGACCAATAGGAACGCGCCACGCAAGCCCTCTCTTCTCCTGTACGTGATGTCCTTCCAGCCCCTCACGCAAATTTGAACCCACCCCCTTCATGAACCCGACCCCTTTGACCACCAACAACAACCACCTCCGGCCACGATAGCTCAGGCCACCTCCTCCATTGGGACCGCCTCGCCTTCCTCTGTCCTCGGCCTGAGGCCGCGCGTCCCTCGTTGCCCCAAAGCTTGCCTCGCCGCCGCGCAATTCCTAGGGTTTCAGACCTTAAATCGAACATTCCGACCACCACAAACCCATTTAGGCCAAGCGACCTACACCATCGCGAAGCCCATAACGAGATCTACCATACCCAGAAGCCAATTTCGTCGATTGATGCCAAAATTGAAAACGCCCAATTCGCCACATGGGTTACGAATTTCTGATTTTGACTGCGATTTCTGGTGAATCCGGACCCCATCTTGAAAAACGAACAACAGACGTAGATTCGTATTGATGAACACTACGCCATAAAAATTTTTGGTAATTTTCTGTAGAGTTTGGATTTTGACTTTTGGTTTTGAACTGAAATTGGATCTGAAATTATTGTCTGCCATTGGAGAGGAGAAGGAGTTGAGATATACGTATGGTCAAATGAAAATGAAGGGAATTAGGGTTTATAGCGATATATTTATAGACAAAGTTGAAATAGGATGGATCGGATAAGATAGAAGTACGCGCTAACCGATATATGGCCCGAAAAGCCCGATTCGACTCCGGAGCGAAATTTGGTAAACCCATATATCAAAATAGGTAATTTAAAATATTCTGAACACGATGGAAGAAGTTTCACGTCCAAATTTGATCGTATGAAGAAGTTATGCTGAAAACAAGATTTCCAAATTGATTCCAAATTGATTCTTAATAAATTGATTTCAAGGCGTTTCGCGTCCGTACGATCAAACGACAAGTCCGATCGATACGAAATTTGAAACCCTATAATAATTCACCGATACGGATCCGATGAAACTAGTTTCGTCGAAATCCGAGTCCGTGACAAAAATGGCTATTTTTAATGTTTATTAAATCAATTAAATAAATCATAAAAATCCAATTCTAATTTTTCAACTTCTAATATTGGCCAAATCTTATTACTTATATAATTCAATCAATTCCAATTGATTTAGCAGCTTGGATGTGAATTAAAATCTATAAACATATCAATTTGCAGTGTTAATTTCTGCATTTTTATAATTATTTGGAAATTATAAATTATATTCTAAAACTCAATTATTAAAGCTTATATTCTTATACTCTCAACGAAATCCAATTAGATAAATAGATTTGATTTCTATTCCAACTCATGATTGCAAATAAACTTTTACCATAATTAAATTCCAAATTATTAATAACCCTTATTTTTCTTAACTATTTATTAATTCCAATCCAATCGAATTCAACACTATAAATTTGATTAATTTATTATATTCACTTCCTTTCTATTATTCAAAGTTATTGTTGTAAATACGACGAATACTAACATTAGTTTAAGATTTCACTCAATGTTTACAAATTCCATTTCAATCTAATAACGTAATATTTTACGTTCAATTCTATTTTATTTGTCGTAAATACCACTTGTTGAATTAAATACTCAAATCTTAAATAAATCTTGCTTCTAAAGTTATACCAAAAATGGTCCAGTTAAATTTGAATTAGCTTTACCTTTATTTTATGAAATTAACTATTGCAATAAATCCAGATTAATAAATAAGGCTTGATTCCTATATTAACTTCTTTGGTCTCAATTAACCTTTTATGGCGAGTATGAATTTCAATGTATAATTGAAATCTTTATATCCATTTAATTTTACTATCATCCACTATCTACATATTCTAGCTAAATTCCAACTAACATATAAATTAGCTATTCCAACTTCCATTAATTGCGATTATCATACTATAGAAATTAAATTCCATTAACCACATAAATAAAAGTTGATCCCCATCTATTTACATTATTTCACGTTTGCATAAATTTATTCAATGGTCACTTTTAATTAGTAACTATCCATTTTCCAATCCAAATGTAAATCTTCCACTTTTGAATTCTTATATTAAATGGAATTTATTCTAGGTAATATTTTTACTAATATTTACTGATTCAACATTTATGTTTCTAAAATTTACTCCAACCAAATGTGACAATCTACATTCCATTTCTATGCAATATATACTCTTTTTTTTTTTATTCCATTCATTTGGTTACTGCGTTGAAATCTATTTATTACTAATACTAACGTTATTATCATCAATTATAATTGGATTCCAAATTTTTATTCAATACTGTGAAAAATAACTTTCATATAAATCAAATCCTTTTTATACCTAATCCAAATTGGATTATATTCCAATTCCTATAACTAGGTCTTCAGTCACCATTTACATATTTAGCGTTTATTTAATTCTCCGTTTATAAATTTAGAGTTTCTACTAAATTGAATTATACAACTTATGAACTTTAACAAATTTAGTCCACCTAATAAATTTTCTAATGTTTATATATTGGCAATCCGATTCAGCTATCATTTCATTAATACCTTTTAAATCAACTAATTATAACTAATAACTACCCACCAATTTACATTAATCCAATCTATGCCACATAAATATTTAATTGTTAACATTAAATTATAATCACCACATCAATTCCTATATTTACTCAAATAAAAATCTTAAGACTTATATTTCCTTCTAAATTAGATTAGCAATTCTATTAAATTCAATTCATTAAACATTATTAATTTAACGGGTCGTTACAATCTCCCCCACTCAAAACTTTTCGTCCCCGAAAAGGAAAGAAGGGAGGAGGAAGAATAACAGTGCATTTTACTTCAAATATTAACTTATATTTTACTGGATTAATTTCCTTAAATGAAATACACTGGTTTTATAATTATTATATCCTTTAATACTTGAATTATTAAAGTTGGAAAAATATTCTCAACAAAATTCTAAGTCCAAAATTTACGAAAAATTTCGGCAGAGTCTCCTTTGTACGGAGGGACTCTGGAGAAAATATAATATCCAAATATACAAATATATTACATATATATCCAAAATAAAATATCCCAACATGGGAAAATATATAAAATAGCGCTTTACGTAATCCGGGAACGTACCTATTTGTCGGGCAATATACGCTTATATTTTTGTGGAACCAAAGCAGTAGCAGTGGCTTCCAACACCTGTATTCACTTATAAAATCTAAAAGGTAAATATTTATTTTACAGTGAATGTTTTGGTGGATTCAATCATTCATATACAATCAAATGCAACAACCATAGATTTTAGCAAACAGCACACACCACAACAAACAATCATTAAATCAAACAAATAATTAGTTGTTCGGCTCAAATTCTGAAGTTGTACGAATGAAGAATAACTATCAAGTGCATCCGTTGCTCAACAGCCTTAGATGGAACAAAGATAGATTATTTGTTCATCCAACAACTCCACCATTCCTTACCCAACAATCATACATCAAACAATTCAAACCAACACCAAAATAGCTGATTATACATTCATTTCATAATTCAGTGTTTTGATTTTCTTCCCTTTATTTATGGAGGGATTTCTTTATTTCTTACAAGTTTTATTTTCCAATTATCACCAAATTCATTATATTTGTATTTCCTTTTTATTACTTAAGTTTCCTTTTATTACTTAAGTCTATAAAATAAATTCTCATTAATAACAACAAATATTTTGAATATCTTCTCTTGTAAGGTTTCCCTTAAATTCTTAATCTGCTAACATTCATTCTTATAAGTGGAAGTTTTTTATTTATCCATTAACTATTAATTGTAGACATTTCAATTTTTCCTACTTTCCATTATATTGGAATAGGGGAGATTAAAACATACTTAAGTGAATAATCATATAATAAATTCTTATTTTGAATTTCATGTTATATACTCAGGTTCATATCATCTATTAATAATTCTCAACTTTATTTTCCATAAAATTTCAATTATAACCTAAGTTTATACCATTAAATTCTTATTATAACAGTAGTTTATTGAATACTTCATTTTCCTAAATTCCTACTTGTAAAACATTCAATTCTAGTTTCTGATTTAACATTTCAACTTTTATATTTGGGTAAGTTATTTATGTTAAAGAAATGCAATTGAACTTATACAAGTTAAATCTCCATTCTTTAATTAAATTTAATGTTTATCCATATTACTCTTTTATCTCATATGTTAAAAATTTCAAATTTCTCTTTATAATATTGCATTAATTCTCTTACTTAAATTAGAGGTTTCAACTTATTAATTACTTATCTTTTTATTCAACTAAAATAATTTAAACAATTAATTAATGGAAATTTAAGAATTAAATACCGGGTTAAATTTCAAATATTTCAAAATAATAGATAAATAAGTTCTTACAACTCAATATCTCTAATTATATTTAGAACAATAAAAGAAAAATTTTAGAAAATTTCAAAATAAATCTGCAGTAGAATTTACTACAGTGGCCTTTCCCCCTTTGAAACTCGAAAATGAAAGTCGATGATGCGGCCGTCATCACCGAATTTATTTTCCAGCGACGGAGAGAAAAGTACAAAATTTATTTCTCCAAAATCTTCTTTTAAAACAAATTTCCCGAATTTAAAATGGAATATTCATATCGGAAAATATATATATGACAATATTATCATACTTCCAAATTATACTTTTTATATAAGAAATTCCTTATAAACCAAATCATTACTTTTCATAAATTCTTTGAAAGCACATTTCAAAAATCCCGGACTTAAGTTCTAAAATCTCCAATTTGGTTTATTATAATTTCACTTAGCTTCAATTATTATAAATATGTTTATTGCCTAACATCCAATCTATAGCAACCAAATATATATATATATATCTTTATAAAATATTTTATATATAGAAAATATAATAGGCAAAATTATTTCATTCACCTATATTAAAAACAAATATTATGTCAGTCTGTCCTATTAAGTGTTTAGAAATCCCTATTGATGACATAGCGTCCCATGCATCAACCAGAATTTATAAATACAAAGCGGAACAGATTAACACAATATTAAAACCCTTTTATTAATACTAACAAGTACGCTCTCTCATATATGTACACTCAGTGACTCCCATAGGATATTTCTACCCTATTAACAAAGAGTCAAACCCCACAAAGCCAAGGTTTATCGCTAAACCAAAGCTCTGATACCAACTGTAACATCCCGCCTTTTTGCACACTTTAAACCGACACACGTGCCAATTCAAAGCATACGCAAGGGCGGATTGTTATGGGGTAAATAAGAAAAAGCAGAGAAGAAATAAAAACAAAAACAGAATCTCACAGCGGAAGGATAAAATATAATAACAAATATACAGTTCATAAACAGTTTACAAAAGCTTGATTCTTCTTTTACAATAAATATCAGAGTTACACATACCAATACAAGCAATGCAGCGGAATATAAAGAGTGTGGTGCAATACTATATATAAAATAATACTGATTCTTCGTCTTCGTCCTCCAAAGCTAAAATCTGCTATCCTGAAACGCTCGGACTGACCCGAGCGAATTTGAAAAGACAAAAACACTCGAGTCAGACTAGAATATCTTATGTGAGTTAAATAAACAGAAATAAATATGAGTACAGTAACTCAAGAGATGCTCGGGATTTACATCTCCTAAGGATCCGTTAAACTATTTACTATGTAGTATATTGCGTTATTATAATAGTGTCTATTTATAAAATAAACTTACTTTTTAATAGCGTTAAGGGGTTACCCATATAGCCCTTAACACATAATAGTCCCAGTAGTCCGTCCAATATCATAGTCCCTCCTGATCGGGAAGCCACTAGAGGATACCACACGGGCTACGGGAGAAAACCAAACTCGTACAAGGCGCGATAGGGTAGGTGACACGGCACAACTAGGCAATGCCAGGGTAGATATACCAATTACGCTTCCGGGCCGATGGTAACGCGAAGCCGCAGCAACCGCCCACCTCGAAACAACTCCCCAAATCAAAAAAAATAGAAGTGGCCACTGAATCAATCCAAAGTCATAGTATAATATCGAAGAGGAGTGTCCGATCAGAGGAATGACCTCATTAACCCGTCGATCGCTCCTGTTTTAGCCACCTTATGCCAACTCACGGGAGTCGGGTCTACGTATTTACCTTACAGGAATCGTCGCCACCAACCTACTTCATTCTGGAATCTCCACCGCGTACACGGTTAGTCAAAGTGGTTTTCGGTATCGACAGAGAGTATGTCCATATCCGATCCCGGTCTCTTTGCCAACCCATCGTTATTATAACACCGCGGTTATTTAAAACAGTTTATACTTTAAAACCAGAATATAATCCATTTCAAAACCATAATATTACGATATCATTCCAAAACCCAAAACCATATTTTACCACTTATTCCAAATATAATTCCTTTCCAAAAATTAAAAGGCTTTAGCTTCATAATATCTGAAAATCGAATATTTTCAAAGCTTAATATTTTTGGAAATCCATAATTTCAAACCATAACTTTTAAACTCAAATGGTTTGGATATTCAACGGTATGCGAATTAAAAAGGTTTAACTTTACTGTTGCTTTATAAAGAAATAAATTACACGGCTTTCCAAATATTTCTTCTTTTAAAGTTAAACCAAAATCCAAAATATTACCTCAAGTCCCAAAACTATTTCAATTTTATATATATTTATATCCATTTTTGATCATTAATATTTCAACTAAAGTTGGATTTTTATCCTTTCAAAATCAATATTCTATTAATTAATCTTGACCATTCACATAAAATCCATAATTAATAAAACTTCAATTTCTAGTAAAATATATATATAAATTTTCCAATTCAAAATTTTACTAGAATATCCATTTCTATTTATTTTGGGAAAATCCAATTTCAAATATCATATCTTAAAATTTCCAACTTTACATTTAAACATAGGATATAAATTTACCAACTCCATTTTCTAAATTTCTTCCATTTCAATAAAGAAATTTATCCACCTTTTAAAATTCCTAAATTTTAACTTCATAGGTATATAAATATGGAATAAAATATTTATACAATATAAAATTTAAGATTTATAAACCGTATTCAATCCAAACCATAGAAATCACATTAAAATAGTTATATATAGACCGCGGTGCCTGTATATAATTTTCTATCCTATGGTCAAGTGATACGGATATTTATCATTTCAATCCGCAATTTAAAAATAAAACTTTGCGGTTTTATCATTTCAAACCACAATCCCGAAAATGTAAAATGCATGCTAACTGGCAGTTAATGATATCCACATAAGTCATCCATTCAACAACACATCCATCACCCAATTTCAACCATCAATCAATATCAATCACTATCAACCCATATCAATCAATAACAATATTAGTTCGATAATATGCAACGGGTAATAACTGTCAGTTTATTCAAATTAAATTTCAACTATTAATCTAACCATTTATATTTAGAGATAATTCATATAACTGTTAACTAGCATTTCATATGCAAACAAAATTCCTAACAGCAAATTAATACGCAATTAATCAATTTAATTAATAGCTAAATTCAATAAATGCAATTCAACAGATATGGATGAAATAACATGCCAAAAGCTCATAAATAAATTTCTATTCATTTCTAAAATTTATTTAACAAACATAAAAGCTTCTAGTAATTGTGAGTGGGTTAAAACACTCACCTTTTGAATTTAAATCGAATTTAAATTCGATTTAAACCCAAAAATTCGACGGTCTCCAAATCTGTCCAAACCAGCGTCAAAGCGTCCGGAATTTCAATACGAACCTAGCGGAGGAAACCGCGTGTGAATTGGATATCGTATGTGAAAGTTATTGATGTTATAACATTTGAAATTAAAATAAATAACCAACAATTAAGTTAAAACACGGACCAATAGGAACGCGCCACGCAAGCCCTCTCTTCTCCTGTACGTGATGTCCTTCCAGCCCCTCACGCAAATTTGAACCCACCCCCTTCATGAACCCGACCCCTTTGACCACCAACAACAACCACCTCCGGCCACGATAGCTCAGGCCACCTCCTCCATTGGGACCGCCTCGCCTTCCTCTGTCCTCGGCCTGAGGCCGCGCGTCCCTCGTTGCCCCAAAGCTTGCCTCGCCGCCGCGCAATTCCTAGGGTTTCAGACCTTAAATCGAACATTCCGACCACCACAAACCCATTTAGGCCAAGCGACCTACACCATCGCGAAGCCCATAACGAGATCTACCATACCCAGAAGCCAATTTCGTCGATTGATGCCAAAATTGAAAACGCCCAATTCGCCACATGGGTTACGAATTTCTGATTTTGACTGCGATTTCTGGTGAATCCGGACCCCATCTTGAAAAACGAACAACAGACGTAGATTCGTATTGATGAACACTACGCCATAAAAATTTTTGGTAATTTTCTGTAGAGTTTGGATTTTGACTTTTGGTTTTGAACTGAAATTGGATCTGAAATTATTGTCTGCCATTGGAGAGGAGAAGGAGTTGAGATATACGTATGGTCAAATGAAAATGAAGGGAATTAGGGTTTATAGCGATATATTTATAGACAAAGTTGAAATAGGATGGATCGGATAAGATAGAAGTACGCGCTAACCGATATATGGCCCGAAAAGCCCGATTCGACTCCGGAGCGAAATTTGGTAAACCCATATATCAAAATAGGTAATTTAAAATATTCTGAACACGATGGAAGAAGTTTCACGTCCAAATTTGATCGTATGAAGAAGTTATGCTGAAAACAAGATTTCCAAATTGATTTCAAATTGATTCTTAATAAATTGATTTCAAGGCGTTTCGCGTCCGTACGATCAAACGACAAGTCCGATCGATACGAAATTTGAAACCCTATAATAATTCACCGATACGGATCCGATGAAACTAGTTTCGTCGAAATCCGAGTCCGTGACAAAAATGGCTATTTTTAATGTTTATTAAATCAATTAAATAAATCATAAAAATCCAATTCTAATTTTTCAACTTCTAATATTGGCCAAATCTTATTACTTATATAATTCAATCAATTCCAATTGATTTAGCAGCTTGGATGTGAATTAAAATCTATAAACATATCAATTTGCAGTGTTAATTTCTGCATTTTTATAATTATTTGGAAATTATAAATTATATTCTAAAACTCAATTATTAAAGCTTATATTCTTATACTCTCAACGAAATCCAATTAGATAAATAGATTTGATTTCTATTCCAACTCATGATTGCAAATAAACTTTTACCATAATTAAATTCCAAATTATTAATAACCCTTATTTTTCTTAACTATTTATTAATTCCAATCCAATCGAATTCAACACTATAAATTTGATTAATTTATTATATTCACTTCCTTTCTATTATTCAAAGTTATTGTTGTAAATACGACGAATACTAACATTAGTTTAAGATTTCACTCAATGTTTACAAATTCCATTTCAATCTAATAACGTAATATTTTACGTTCAATTCTATTTTATTTGTCGTAAATACCACTTGTTGAATTAAATACTCAAATCTTAAATAAATCTTGCTTCTAAAGTTATACCAAAAATGGTCCAGTTAAATTTGAATTAGCTTTACCTTTATTTTATGAAATTAACTATTGCAATAAATCCAGATTAATAAATAAGGCTTGATTCCTATATTAACTTCTTTGGTCTCAATTAACCTTTTATGGCGAGTATGAATTTCAATGTATAATTGAAATCTTTATATCCATTTAATTTTACTATCATCCACTATCTACATATTCTAGCTAAATTCCAACTAACATATAAATTAGCTATTCCAACTTCCATTAATTGCGATTATCATACTATAGAAATTAAATTCCATTAACCACATAAATAAAAGTTGATCCCCATCTATTTACATTATTTCACGTTTGCATAAATTTATTCAATGGTCACTTTTAATTAGTAACTATCCATTTTCCAATCCAAATGTAAATCTTCCACTTTTGAATTCTTATATTAAATGGAATTTATTCTAGGTAATATTTTTACTAATATTTACTGATTCAACATTTATGTTTCTAAAATTTACTCCAACCAAATGTGACAATCTACATTCCATTTCTATGCAATATATACTCTTTTTTTTTTTTATTCCATTCATTTGGTTACTGCGTTGAAATCTATTTATTACTAATACTAACGTTATTATCATCAATTATAATTGGATTCCAAATTTTTATTCAATACTGTGAAAAATAACTTTCATATAAATCAAATCCTTTTTATACCTAATCCAAATTGGATTATATTCCAATTCCTATAACTAGGTCTTCAGTCACCATTTACATATTTAGCGTTTATTTAATTCTCCGTTTATAAATTTAGAGTTTCTACTAAATTGAATTATACAACTTATGAACTTTAACAAATTTAGTCCACCTAATAAATTTTCTAATGTTTATATATTGGCAATCCGATTCAGCTATCATTTCATTAATACCTTTTAAATCAACTAATTATAACTAATAACTACCCACCAATTTACATTAATCCAATCTATGCCACATAAATATTTAATTGTTAACATTAAATTATAATCACCACATCAATTCCTATATTTACTCAAATAAAAATCTTAAGACTTATATTTCCTTCTAAATTAGATTAGCAATTCTATTAAATTCAATTCATTAAACATTATTAATTTAACGGGTCGTTACAATTATTTTTCGATACGAAACTTCGAACGTCAATAACATTTTTATACGAAGTCTATTCGAGGAATATTATGTATGTAAATTAATCAAAAAGTCGCCATGAACACAATGGTATAAGTTTCGAGGTCATATTCTAAAATTCAAAAAATGCTCTTTACTGTTTATAATTATTTTTGGTTATTTAATTATCTAATGTTGGGTGTTACAGGAATACTAAAGAACGATTGTTTGTGACCTTAAAGCATAATCAAATGCTCAAATACAACAAGATTTGTTTCTTCGTCGAAGGATCTAGACTTTGGAACAAATGAGAAAACTGAAAGATGAACTTTCTTTTCGAGATACAATGCTTCTTTTTTCCTTTTGCTGCTATATGACAATTTCATTACAAAAATATGGTTATAAGTTCTATAATTTAGTAGTTTCTAATAGTTCACTACTATAGTTAGTAGGAATGAGCTACTAAAGAGCTTGCCAATGGGTCTATAACTATATTTAGCAAGAGTAGTTATTGGAGTGCTCTCTAATGGATCTGTAGCATCACATTCTCCTCTCTTACCATCATGCATAACCATCATAGATATAGTTATGACAAATTACATGAGGTAATTATTATGAAACTAATTAAATATATCTCACTTAACCATGATTTTACTTGACGGTGGAAAGAGCTAGATACTCATTAAATGAAATATACTAACTTATAGAGATCCTACTTATACTGTTAGAACCATTGCTTATAAAGACGAGTGAGCAATGGATTTGTGATCTTAGGGCCTGAAGAAGAAAGGACTAAAGAGAGAATCATATTTGCACGCTTAATTCGGCCATGGTCTCGGTCCAATAACTCTAAGAAGGTTTCACTGGGAGGTACACTAATATATACATTTTAGTGATTTATAATAAATATATTTATATAAATAAGTTAAATTATAACATTCGAAAATTATACCACATATGGCTGAAATAACATATTCATTTAATATATCTATTTACATGTATATTTCTACGCATCAAATAGAAAATATGTTACTGTACGTGATGTGATCATAGATCTCAATGATCATAATGTATATGCTTGTACATATGTGCGCACATTTTATTTTATTATATATGACACATTGATTATTTAATTATATGAAAAATAAATATAAATTAAACCATCTAAACTTAAATTATTAATTTAAAATTTAAATTTATGTATTGTTAAAATTAAATACGATTTAACATACCATAATTTTAGTCATGCTAACGAACTAAAATAGTGCATAATGAAATAAAGGACAATTTTTTATATTATCCTTCTACCCCTTTTACTCAATAAACTTGATCCAACAGTGGTAAGTTCTTGCATTGTGGTAACATGAATAATTGACCAACACGTAGAGCTTTCATAAACGGATAGTGTTTAGGCAAGGGCGTCGAAGGAAATATTAAAGAATGTTATGTTAAATGAAAAACTCCTCTCTCTCCTAGCCCTTACAGAGCTTGTTGAATAATCTGATTCATGGTATGCCCTTGGTATGAGTCCTAAATATTTATGCTCTAAGTCGATTAAAATAAAGGTATTTGAATATTGTATACAAAATGAATTTAAAACTTGTTAAACATAAACTAAAAATTTATAAAGGTTATAATAATTTTAAAATAATAATTGTATTCGTGTTCATTAATTTACAAATAAGCAATTTGAATATTGTTTTAATTTAATATTGTAAAGGTTATAGATATATAAATTTAAAATAATTTTAAATTTGGATATGACTGTTGTAGATGCTCTATTTCATTAAAGGTGAAAATTTTAGTAAAATTAATTAAATTGTTATTTAATGGTATAAATATGAATAAAAGATTTAATTATAATGTGTATAAATCAAAAAATGATATATATATATATATAAGGAAATACTAAAAATAAATCCATTATACATATAAGGAATGATTACATATATATACACATGTATATGAATATAAATTAACATATGATATCATTGAGCATTGTAACACCTCATAAAATGAAGCATAAATAAATGAAGTAAATTGAATTAAATATGATAAAGGTTGAATATGAAAATTTTATAAAAGTTGATATTTGACCATGACTGTCATTCCATTACGTTCATCGTGAAATTTTGATTTATTTTCATATATAATGTGCCCAAAACGGAGCTAAATCGAAGAATTTGCAGACATTTAAAGTTTTTGATTTAAATTAAAGTAGTTTGAATTCTAATTAAAATAAGGATTTGAATTTAGGATTTGAATTTTAAAAATTAGCTTGGGTGCTAAGCAAACATTTAATCAACAATTAACGTTAAGTTTAGTTAGGGGATAAAATTAATTAAAAAGTAGCAGAAATAAAAACATACCCAAAAAAAACATCATGGTCGACCCCATTATTAGGACTGGTTGACCCCAACCGTCGACCGTTGAAGTGGGTTGGCGACTAGTCAAAGACAAATTTTAGCAATGGTGGCTAGGGTTTGGTGCTATTTATTTGTACGCTCCAGATTTCTCCATTTTAAACTATTTTCATCCTAAGATTCAGGTGCATTTCAACCATTATAAATAGAACCCTATCCTCTCCACTTTTTTATTCATATTATTTTAGAGAATATTAAAATTTTCCATTGTCATCACTCTAGTAAGATTCAAAAACTCAGCAAGTAAGAATTCGACTTTTTTCTTATTTGTTTCTTCTTCCTCAAAACTATTCTTTTCCTATTCTTATTTAATTATTCTGAATTCAATGAATATATATACTTCTTCCTTATTGAGTGTGTGTGTGTGTGTGTGTGCGTGTGTGTATATATCAGAAGAGAGAGATTCCAGAAGAGTTGGAAGGCTACAAATCCGATTAAGTGAAGCTATGGCTAATTTGTGAGTGGCAAACTTAGTATTTCATTTCAGCAATTGTTTAGTGTATTTCATTTGGATTTTGAATATGGTTTAGGAATTTTGGTATTTCAAAAATGCGACTGATAAAATCCCCTAAAATTCCTTTTTAATTTGAAATGCCAATTCTATGTTGAGATTCTCAATTATTTACATTAATTCGAAAGAACTTGTTTCGTTTATGCAATTTTTGATAATGTAATAGTCTATTCCACTTCCCCTTCTTTTTTGGTTAAAATTTTGATTCTTTAATGAAATAAAGGGTTTAGATTATGAATTCTGTTCGTAGTTTACACCACTTATTCTTTTCTTTTTCTTTGTAAAAGAGGAGTTGAATAGATTATGGAGTTTGGATTGTAACTCCTACTATTTAGGATATTTCATTGAATTGGTGTAATAAATTGAATTTCTATTTTATTTACAAGTCTATTATTGCAGTCTTGGTTATGAATATTTATTTCCTGTTTTAGATATTAGAATCCCATATTTGGTTATGCCGAATCTTAGGAATTTGGAGAAAAAGGACAAGCAATAATAATTAGTTAGGGAATTGACATTTAACGGTATTTTAAAGCATAAAATCCATGCGTTTAGAACTTATTACGCATGAATATTCATTTATCTCTATTTGCGTAATTAACATACAATTACTGCGTATACGGCCTATTTAATTAGGCATTTCATTTATTTTTCCCCTTTAGGAAGGTAATTTATTTTTCGGTGGAAATAAAAGGAAACTCTTATATAGCTTAATTATGATTTTAAGGCGTAATAAGGAAGACTCCTTATATGGCCTTGTTTATGAAATGGTGAGATAAGTGTGTTTATGTGTGTGTATCAAGAGTAATTGATGTATGGCTGAGTCATAGGGATGTGAGGTCAATCGAGTTACATGATGGAAGTCTACCCTTCACTTTGAGGCTACCAACAGTTGTGTATACTTTGATTGATGTAATATATCCTCATGATAAATATTTGTAATGACCCAAAAGTTAGTCCCAAATTCAGTAGGGGAATTCTAGCCAGCTAATCTGGCTACTACTTCGTATGAATAATCGGACTAATATGAGCATGGGCTATAAGATGAAGATCCTCCTTCGGGACCTAGAGGTATTAAGTGGTAGATGAAGCAGTAAATGGTCAAGGAGTTACATTAAGTGGTATCTTAATGGGGACCCGATTTTGGAAATAATGATCTGGTCTCTCTTAATTAAGGTACTAAATGACCAGAGTCTACCTATTTTCCACAAGGATGTATTAAGTAGCCTAAGAGATTCCATATGATGTCAGCTAGATAGTATTATTGAGGAGCACCCTTTGAAAATAGGTACTAAATGATAGTGTTTGCCTTAATTAAGTATTAAATGACTAGATTCTGCTAATTTTCCGTTAATAGTATTAAGTGTGGGTACCGTCTCTCACAATATTAGCAGTTTATGACGTACGATTGGGATATGAGATTCTAGAAACTAGATTTTAGAATGGAAGATATTAAGTGGTTGGACCTGCCTCCTTTTCTTATAAATAAGTATTAAATGTTTTAATGGTCTATTTTTGCAGACATTTTCTTGTTTTGAGATATACTGCCCTAGTACTGAAAAGGTAAGACTTGATTTTTTATTCACCAAACACTGTTGTTCTGGCTCCCTCCTCATTACAACATTGGTTGAAGACGTTGATGGAAAAGGTGGTGTTTGGAGACAAAAGTGGTGGACTTCAAATATTTACCATTTTTATTTGCTTTCATATATACCCATGTTTCAAACTATTATTGAAACAGCAGTTCGATGGAATCTTATATTTTAGCATTATAATGAATTGGAAATAAATAGGTGCATTTTAGTACTATATTTTGTTTCATTCGCTGTGAGTTTTTAAAGTTTAGTTATGGCTCTACAATATTTTATCCGTTTACTACTAACAGCTTAGCTTAGAATGGATCTAAGTTTCGATAGGCCAATTCTGGGTCGAAATTTATATCTGTTTTTGGATAGGTTATTACATTTTGTATCAGAGCCTAGGTTACTCAAGCAACGGGAAAAACTATATGTATGAGAGAACATTTTTAATTTTGAAAAAAATTCAAACAGAATTTCCAAAATTCTATATATACACCCTTTTTTCTAGAACATGTGCATATACACTAGGCAGCCTCTTCTTTCAACATGTAAATACTATCTTAGGAAATCATTACTAAATGATTAACCTACAGATAGTTGATATGGTTGATAATCAATCTATTTCTGGACAAGGGAACCCTACCCACGAAATATCACTCAGACATGGAATGCTTGAATGGTTTAAACAATATCTAAGGACTATCGAGCGGATTCCTATTCCTCTAACTACACCGGCAACACCCATTTCAACACTCACTGATGCAACACCTCGTCCTGTCAACTTTCCTAAGTTGTGTAAGGACTTTCTCAATATGGAAGGGAAGATATACTCTGCAACTGAAGGATATTCAGAAGCTAAAGCTTCAATTAGTAAAAGCGATTAGAGAGCTTGGTTGGAATGATCATCTAAGATGAAGAATAGCAGCTTGGTAGTTGAAGGAAGAAGCCTTGAATTGTTGGAACACAGTGACTGATGACCATCTTGAAAGGATATTCTCTTAGGATGAATTCAAGGACCGATTTGAGATGAGATTCATATCTAGAGTAGAGGTTAGCTTGCAATTGAAAAAGTTTTGCAGCTAAGACAAGGAGATTCTACACTTAAGAAGTACACAGCTAAGTTTACTGAATTGGTTAAATGCTAGATGAGCCTAGTGGACACTGTTACCCCGCCTTTTGGTCCAGGATGGGATATCAACAAATTGGCTGGAGAAGATGGATATCAGGATTGGAGATCAATTGGAAACAAGGCTATGATCGATACCGTCAAAATCGGACCGAGCTCCAATTAAGGTAGGATCAATTGGAAATGATGAACAAGGTTAGGGCAGGCTAAATTTCAAATTTCAGGTCAAGAAAGGAGTTCATATACCTGAGTTATGGATGGATCAATGTTCATGGAAACTAGTTCTTATCGATATGGTTCGTATCGATCATGTGACAGTATAGATATGGGAAGGGTGCTTTGTTTCAGATCGATAGTTGTAGCTCGTATCGATATGGTTTGTACCGATACAAAGAATGAAGCGGCTGGATGGATGTGAATATGGATAACACACATGGCTTTGGATCGATAACAGTTAATATCAATCAGGGATGGACTCAACAGTTCAATTTGATTCGACGGCTTTCGTATAGATGCAATGTGCATTGGTTTGGTTGGACAAGTCGGTACGGTAGCA
This sequence comes from Allium cepa, assembly GCA_030765085.1. NCBI lineage: Eukaryota > Viridiplantae > Streptophyta > Magnoliopsida > Asparagales > Amaryllidaceae > Allium > Allium cepa. Next base: position 196,599,889 of record CM060943.1, read on the forward strand.
TACTTCGTATCGATCAAGGCTGAGATCGATATAATGAAAGAAGCAGCAACCACAAGAGTTTGGAAGAACACTTTGTATTGATTAGGTATTAGATCGATATGAAAGACACACCGGAAGTGGCAACGTTAGATGGATATGAAGAGGCACTTCGTGTCTTTCTTCTTTGTATCGATCCATAATGAAACTTGGATTGATACAAACAGCATGGTAACGAAGTAGTGGAGCTGGTCAAATGATGAAGCGTTCAACATGGGTTTAGGCATGGAACCCAGATCGATGCAGAGGCTACGACTATGGATATGGGGACCAATGGATATGTGGATGATGGATGTGAATTATGATGGATACAAAGGCGATAGAAGAGGTATCAGTACGAACTAGTATCGATACAAGCTCAGTAGCATACTAACAAAAAATATTTGCATCGATCATAACGCAACATCTACATGTCCAAATGCTACGAAATTTTCTCAGGGGCTTCCTTATGCAATCAAGTAGGTTCATGATCGATCCCAGCTTGATTGGACCTTTTTAGGATCGATGCGAATAACACTTGGATCAATCCCAAATCACACTGGATCGATCATGTGGGCCCACCTGCGCACGAGAAGTGGTATTCCAAGTTTTAGGGAGGATATTTTCGGATCTACACCTATAAATAGTGGTCCTATGGCAACTAAAAGGGGATCTTCTTCTTCTTTCCTAGGCTAAACTCTGCCATTTTGTTTACTGATTCCAAAGGCTTGTAACTTTAATGACAATATAAAGGGAATAAAAGGATTGATTCTAAGTGGAGTAGGCCAAAGATAGCCAAACCACTATAAACCTCATGTTCTTTCTTACTTTCTTTCATTTTAATTTTGCTATTTCTTCAGTTTATTCTCTATATTATCTGGATTTGAGATCTGTGTTAAGATATTGAGGATTTGTGTATAAATAGTAGCACTTTCACTACTTCTGGGGTTTGTGACTACTTTTGGTGCAAACAGACACACCTATGAAAATGGCCATGAATTTTGTAAGGGGCTTAAATTCCTCGCTAAGATAAATTTTGTTGACCCAAGTACCTATTGGAGCCACGTGTGAGACATTAGAAGAAATGGAAATACTGCACATTAAAAGTTACTAAGGATCGAATAAATATGAATAAATTTCTAAGTTATAAACTTGTGCAAAATAAAAATAAAAAGTAAATAAAACCAGATATTTTTATACTGGTTCAAACATCCCGTTCTTTGTCCAGTCCTAGACTCCATCCGATTCAAACCAATACCCTATATTAACCCAAAGGAATTGGTATTGCAACAACCCAAGCAACCGAACATGACTTCAACTGCCTAGACAACTGAATAGGACTTCAACCGTCTGAGGATTCTATAGTAGGACTTTTAACTACAAACAGTAGAAAAGTATTTGACTAGTATGATTTTTAATAGCATTGAAAAGTCAATATTGTACACCTTCCTATAATCTTCTTCTTTGTGGTATATAGTGTAGTTTGTGAAACAAGAAAGTACATTTGATCATAAGAAAATATTCTTGAATAAACAAGTGAGCAATATATAAAGATATTTACAACTAAAGTTTTGTAAGTTCAATAGGAAAGATAGAGAGAATTAGTAATAGTATTGGCTTATCAAGACATTGGAATTCTTTGCTTTATATTGTGTTTAAAGGTTGTAGACGCTCATGAAGAGTAACGGTAAAGAGTTGTGACTGCATCTCTTTATTAAGAGCCGTAACTCTTCATGAAGGAGATGCACCATCTTAAAAAACTTGCTGTTATGCAGATTCAGAAGGTTGAATAGAGTGTGGTAGCCAGCCTAATCGATGATTTTGAAATCAACAAGGTAATGGTGCATTTTGTCCAGATTACAACTGTCAAGACCCAAATTTCAGTGTTCGAAAATCGACACCTTTACTTCACTTTTACTCGAATGCCACAGATTCAACCGTTGAAACTTGACTCATGCCGGAGCTTACAACACATTAAGTACAACAACACAGCGGAAGAAAATGAACAATTTCATTGAAATAACAATGAATACAATATCCAATACCATATGAATCCCAACAATATCAATATTGATAAATATACAATAGCAGAAAGATAAGCATCAATATAGAAACTCCAAAGAGAACTCTAACATCAAACTGCATCTGCAACTCCAAAGCTAAAGCTCCAAAAACTCCAAAGACTAGATCCGCCAACATGCTTTCCAAACGTGAAGCGAGAAACCCCCATCACCTTGTATTAAGCAAGGCACTCTAGAATGAAGCAAATGTGATCTCCATCGCCAAAGGCTGGATGCTATCGAATCTACACCTACTATTTGATTATCTGAAAAACCCAACTCTAGACTACACGTGTGGAAAATTGTGGGCAACCAGAGTTTAGAAAAGGAACAATAAACTCCGGGTAAGTCATGAGACTGGTGTGAGCAAACGAAAACAGTTTTATCTTTAAAACAAACAACAAAAGAATTCAAAACATTGAAATCCGTAATGCCTTTTGGAAAATGAAACTACCATAAGGCCTCCCGCCGCACACATCATGCAAACGCAGAATTAGAGGAGATTTCTCCTTATGATAGTAAAAAATGCTTGATACGCGAAAACCGTTTTGATATTATTATTAGTGCATAGTGGAAAATATTTCGAAAGTATAACATTAATCTTAGCCAGCATACCACATTTCGTCGTATGCCTACTATAGCTACCATGTTCAATAGCAGGTTACCGCCACATTCCATGGCAGGTTATACAATTAAGACCATACATGGCACGTATTGTTTCTTTGGATTTTCCAACAAATGGTCAGGCTAAGGAACTTCCTATTGCCATATGGGAATGCCTCTGGAGAGACGCCCCGAGAACCTACCCGGCTCTCTACTAACACAAGGCCAGTTTACTCCCTTCCTGGGAGTACCACCTAAGATATGCCATCCCCGGTCGTTTGCGACCTTTATCCGAGGATCTTCAACACCAATAACCACAAAGCAATGTATTTGCAGTAACCACATAGGTTAAATATCTGGGCTCCATACCATGATACCATCCTTTTCCAGAAGGAATTGACATACCCTAGGGGTGCGACCCTTGCAACTTTGCCGCATCTTTCCTGTTTCGACCATTTCCGGGGAGTGAGGTCCTGTTGCAGTCTCGTCCACAAAGCTACGCTTTTTCACAAAGCCATGCTCGATCAACAAAGGATCATCAGCACTTCGTATGCCACATTACCAAATTGGGAATGTATCACTAGTAACCATCAACTACATAACCTCTGAACTCGTACGTCTCAGAGAAGAATGTTAAGCTAAGAGAATAAATCTTCGCCACCAAACAGAAATGTATTCGATAGACACCAACTTTACATCTCAAAGTATAATGTCAGACACACATCCATACATGTCTGTTCCGGGTTCGAACAGAACCGGAGGCACTTCAAAGAAGCCCTTGCAAATTCGGATAATCCCTAATCACGTCCAGACTCCCCATCACAAAGGGTGATCAAATCTCTATACCGGGGGCCATTCGGTGTAGAGACACCCGACGAGTTATCCTTTCGTTTTCGAAAATATCCGGCCATCACCACCGGTCGTCAAATGCTATCATAACATCGTATCTTTATTCAGAATGGGTTATATGACACAAAGGTCATCTCCCGTCTAAACCGAATAATGAACGCAATATTTATAAACATATTGATATTGGGATCTCAATTAAGTCACGACTTAAAATCCAAAACTTTATTTTCAAATGGTTTAAACAAATTACCATTTTCAAATTTTTAAATAAAAAGATTCACTTCACAATGTTAACCAATCTTCCACAAAGATTCATTCACGGCTTTTCAAAACAATTCCATTTCAAATGGGATCAATTTTCCAATCTTAAACCAATGATTCAATTCATAACTTTTAAAACCATTTCCATTTCAAATCTTTTTATACAAAGGATACATCTTTCCAATTTCAAAACAAAGTTCAACAATCTTTCAAAAAGATTATTTATAGCGTCCAAAACAATTCTATTTCAAATTTGAAATCTTTTTAACATAAATTGGAAATTCTTTCCTTATATGAAAGCTTCTATTATTTGAAAACAAATAGTTTTCATTTCGAAAAAGTTCGATTTCATTTACCCGAGTTAAAGCCCTTCAAGTATAAAACTAGGTCTAAATTCAAATTCCCAAACCAATGCTTTTATAATGGTTTTAAAACCCATATAAACAACTTTATAACTTGTATAGCCTTTTTAAACAATACTTTTCTAATATAGAATTCAATTCTAAATCTTGAATTCAAATTCAAATTATTTAAATTTCAAAGCTTTATCAAGTTATTCAAAATAACTTTTATCTTTGAAATCCCTTTTACAAAAGCTTTTTATAATCAACCCAATTCCATTTTCAAAAACCATTTGAATTCAAAATTCCACTTTTAACCCATTAAAAAATCTATGACTTAACCAATTTCCTCGTGCAATCCATATTTGTGTGTGTATAGTATGGTCCAAGGGTTTTACACAATAGTGCCAAATCATCAATCATCACAGTCCAAACAGAGCAATATCGATAAGTGGCATAATCTTATAACGCTTACCTTCATTCACAGATTCACAGATAAATGTATCATAGATAAAATAAATAAATAAATAAATTATACATAGCTCAATTCATAGAACAGAATATTACAGTCCTGAGATAACAATCAATTCAAGGCATTTCATACAATGCAAACATTCATAAGCAATCCAAGCATTCAATAATCAATTATAAACAAGATTAATTGTTTAATCCTAAATTAATTCAATTTAATTTTCAATTAAATTAATTATTCATGAATTAATCATCAAATCTCGATTTAATTTATTTACAAGTCATTTGATATTAATTAATGAAATTAATCAACCTTAATTATTTATCTTAATTAATTACCTTTACTTAATTAATTATTCCTTAATTAATCATATTAAGTTAATTATTCTCTATTAATTATTTTAATTAATAACTTTTAATTATTAAGTAATTAACCTTTAATTACTTTCATTAAGTAATTATATTTAATTAATAAATTAATCTTAATTTATCATATTAATTAATTAAATCTTTAATTACTTATCTATTAATTAATTATCCTAATTAATTAACCTTAAATCTATCACATAAATAAATTAATCACCTCGATTAATTATCCTTTAGAATCACATAAATCAATTAATTATTAATTGCTGACTAAATAATTAAATCTTTGATTACCCAAGGCTTAAATTTACTTAAGATAATCTACTTATCTTGATCACATACTTAAACACATATAAAAAATATTATTTGTAACACTTAAAAATATTTCAAATAACCATCCCAATATAGTTAAACAATTTTTAAACATATACTTAATTTTAAGATCAATTCTCTGAAAAGTTATTACAAAAACTTGTTTAAATAAATTTTCTTTTGAGAAAACTTAGTTCATAATCTTTGAACTAATTAAATTTAAAACTTATTTAACCTTAATAAATTTAAAATAATTTGCACAAAACCTATACTAATCTCAAAAATTATTTAGAACAATTATTGTTTAAAACAATGGGTTAACAAAAATCAAAATTTGATTTGTTTTAAATTTTCAAAACTACCATTACAATAACTCGAGCAAACGCTGAAAATATCCCGACCCAGACCCGAGCTCAACTTCAGGTTCCCCTTTCTTTTCACTTGCTTCGAGGTATTTCGCAATTTTCTTCGGGACGAACCTGAGCTACCACCCTCATCCCCAAATCAACATATTCCCAGATATACCAATTTCACGCATGCACGTGTACACTTGGCTGCCGTCGTTTCGATCGCCATCACTGATGCCAACAAGTTGCTTATGACTTCCTCCATCGATCCCAACCACCAACGTTTTAAGTCGCACTCGAAATCGAAATAGAGTTCTTCGACCATTTCCTGGAAGAGAACCCAGCCACCAAATCACCTTGCCTCACCTACTCCGACCACCTGGAATCTCATCAAGCCAACCCAAGATTTATTACGACATGATGCATCGATCCCACCTCCTCCGAGCCATTCCGGTTCACCTACGACGATGTCATTTCCTCAATTCTAACATCGACCAGAATAGGATCTTAAAACCTAAATTAACGTCAACTATCTTCACCAGTGGTCTAAAAAATTATTCACTAATTTTCCGATGATCATAAACTCTCAAGCAACCTTCAACATCAAGCTTGATCCATGAATTGGCGTGGATCACTGGAAATTGATGATAATCCATTTTCTGTTCAACTCAAAAATTTACAACATATATACTTTTAAAAATTATGAAATTACTTTCTAAAATCCTCATTTTCAGATATGGATCTGTCACTTTAAATAAACCTTGAAATCAAAAATATTGAATTTCCATACTGAAAAATAAAGTTTCTGTATTTTTTATTCCCTGAATATTTACTAATTATTCTTATTTGAAATTATTCCTAAAATTAATGTTCCTTTATACACACATTTTTCCTTCAAATATCTTAGTCTATAATTTAATGTGTGAAGAGAATTTTGAAATTTACGAATATGGATTTATCCTGGGAAAATAAAACAGAGTTTTGTTTTATTTATATATAGGTATACACATAGATAATCATGATTATATAGACATGCACGCATCATTCAAGCATAATTCATTTGTATCATACTACAAATTCAAACACTAACAGATATAGCCAGGTCAACGAGGTTTGCTCACTTGTGAATAGAGGCAGAAAACAAAGAAGAACAAATCTTTAGGCCTGGAAGTTGTTTTAAATTGAAAACTGTGATTTGTTTTGGACTTTGATTTGCAACCCTGATCTTGTTTGCTTTGCTAAATGCTTTGATCTTTACTTGTGTTTGTTTTGCTTAAATCTTTGATTGTTCAGGTTGAAAACTTGACACTGATGTGGATCTGAAGCTGATTGCTTATAAACTGAGACTTTGATCTTTTGTTTTGTTTAGTTGATCTTTTCTATTTTCCCGGTTTTTTTGAAGCTGAAGCTTCGAGTTCCTTTTAATTAATTGTTTGAACAGGTTTTGATTTGCTTCAGTTGATTCATTCTTTAATCAGATTCCAAAACTTGAGTTTAATTTGCATGATCTGGAATTCTATTTTGGACTAAAGCTTGTTTACTTGATTTGCTTTTTGCTTTGAATTGTTCCAGACCTTTGAATCAAGTTGAAGTTTGCTTGGTCAGGCTTTTTATTTTCTTTTGTTTTTGATGTTCTTTAATTTTGAATCAATGAAGGATTTGAAAAGCGAAGAGAACAAGGCCTGATTTCTTTCTATACACATATTTTATATGTTTTTAATTTTAAAAAGAAAAAGAGTTGTTTGCCACTTGTTTTATTTCAACTCAACACTTGTCTATTACTTATTTTCTTTAGCCTACATTTGTAATCGCATATTTGAATTTTCTTACACACGTCTTTTTACATTATAAAATATTTGCATGTATTAATAAAAAATTTAATATGTGTATTAGTTTACTTTTAGTAATATATATATATATATATATATATATATATATATATATATATGTATGTATTCTTAAAGAAATATGATTTAAAAATCAAATTATACTTTAACACGTATATTTTATATGTACTTATTCCATTTTGAATCCTAACTAATGCATTTCCTTATGTATACATATCTAAAGCTTTTATTCATTCTTGTTTTAAAATTTAAATTCAAGTTATTATACTTTTAATAAATAAACACACATATGTATATTATAGATAACTTTAAACAATTTTTTTGAAAATCATTTGTATTTAGTTTAAAATATAACTTAATAAATATATTACATATGTCTCTTAAAATTAGAAAACAAATTTCTGTAAAATTATATAGTTTTCAAATGTAAATTTTTATTTATAAGTTATTAAATTTAGAATCTCAAAGCCATAACTAAATTTAAAGTCAATACCCAAATAAACAAATATCTTATTAAATTTGAAAAAGTACCAAATTAATTCACAATTTAATTTCAAAAAATAAATTAATTACCTATTAAATTTAGCTTAAAAATTGGGATCGTTATCACAACTGGTTGGAATTGATAGTTCAGACAGTTGAATCTTGATATCGTTTAAAACTTGTGCATGTACACAGAATGCAGTCAGCTAAATTCCATATTTTCTGTGCTATTCCTAAAAATTCTTTATCGGGAAAAATGTGTGTGTGTATACACCATATAGAAGAGATTTTAACAACTTTTTACCTCTAGACATAGACTTTATGATAGATAACGGCTTTGTACATCATTTTGGTCTTCATTTTGACATGTTTGTCTCTATGTATAAGTGATATAATTTCCTGCAAATGTTGTTAATATATACAAAATATACATGTATAGTTGCCATTATAAAAAAATCAATGTATAGGGTTCTAACATTCTTCCCCTTTTTGATGATGACAACTATATCAGTTTAATTTTAAACTTAATCAATATTTAAATAGTTCTTCCCCTAAGTTTATACTCCCTCTGTTGATATGATCATAAGTTTAATGTCCCCATTTGTCATCAGCAAAAAATGAAATAGATATTTATAGGAGAAATATATAAAAGTTATGCAACGAAAGCTTACTTTAGATCACATCAAAGTACATCAATATTGTAGGAAAATAATATTAGACCTTCCAAAATCTATACAAATTTGTGAATAACATCATAGAAATTTAGCATAAAAATTTATAATTCTTTTAGAGATACAATTTCAAGTTCCCGTCTTAGTTTTATCAAAGTATTTTCAGTCAATGGTTTGTAAATATGTCTACAATTTGATTTTTTGAAGATACGAATTGGAGATAATAATTTTTCTATGTTGTCATGTAGAAAATGATGTCGGATATCAATATGTTTACTTTGTGAATGATATATCAGATTTATGACAAATTAATTGCACTTTTATTATCATAATAAATCGTTGGTTTAGAAAGATTTATACCAAAATCTTAAAGAGTTTGATGCACCTAGATCACTTTTGCACACGCCAAAGCAGCAGAGATATATTCTGCTTCACACTTCAAGAGTGAGAAACAGTTTTGCCTCTTACTAAACCATGATACTAGAAACTATCCAATGATGTGGCATGTACCACTCATACTCTTTTCGTCCGTTCGACATCCACCGAAGTCAGCACCATTCTATGATACTAATTCAAAAGGACTTCCTTTCGGATAAAAGAGGCCGTAGTCTCTAGTGTTTTTTAAGTAGTGCAAAATTCATTTCATAGCTTGCAAATGTAATTCTTTAGGATTTTCTTGAAATCGTGCACATAGATACACTCATCATGATATTGGGACGACTACAAGTCAAAGATAGTAAAGAATCTATCATACTTCGATATAGTTTTTGATCCGTACATTTACCCTTTTTATCTCTATTGAGATGGACCATAGGGCTCATTGGAGTTGGTTTTGCAGAAGTGTTTTCCATACGAAAACGTTTCATTTGATTATTACATTATTTCTCTTGATTTATAAAAATACCGTTACTTAATTGTTTAATTTGTAAGTCGAGAAAATATAAGAGTTCTCCCATATGCGACATCTTGAAATCAGTTTTCGAAAGTTAGAAAATTCTTTACATAATTTTTTATTTATGGAGCCGAAGATAATATCATCGACATAATCTTGAATTATTAAAATATCCTTCTTTTTCCGTTTAATGACAAGTGCTTGATCTGTATTTCCAATTTCCAAAACTGATTTTGTAAGATAGCACTTGCGACGATCATACCAAGCACGAGGTGCTTGTTTTAAACCACATAATGCCTTCTTTAGTTTTTGTTAACTAGGTTTTTAACCTAACAGAGTTTGGAAGGTGTTATAACATTCATAATTAGCTAGAAAAATTATAAAATTAGCCAGAAGACTTAAAAGTACATAACTAAGAAACGCTGAAATTTTGGACTAAAAGAATGCCAAATATTTGGATCCACACCGATCCGACCAAACTGGATCGGTACCATTCCAAATTATTGACATGTAGATTCTCCAATCCGCAGGCGTTATATTCATTCATCTCTTCTAAACTTATCATCCATGTTTGATAACAATCTAAGCATCCAATTTGAAGAAACCCATATTTGTTAGATTCGGATTACAGTTCAGCCTGATTTACAGGTGAACCATCATCAATACAAGTCAACAAGCTATGAAGTCACATGGAGAACCTCGTGTGCAAGAATGGAAGCCAATGAAATAGGGTTGCGTAAAAATTGCAAAACATTTTGGATCAATACCGATGCAATCCAATTGGATCGATATCGATCCAAAAAATTAGTTCCGATTACCCCATATTTTACTTGCCTCTTTTTATGGATAATTATAAGCTTCTATACTCTGGTTCCGATCCAAGTGCTATCAAAATCCTTTAAATACCATCCTATCTTCAACGGGAAAGAGGCTGGCTACTCTGATTGCTGAAAACTCCACTGCGAAAATTCTTCAACCATCCTCCTCCTTACAAATGGCTACCATGGGGCAATTGAGATCCTTTCTTTTGTCCCCAGCAAAGATGGTCTGATCTTTCCTCGTTCAATCATTAGAATTGTAAACAGCTTGACAATCAACCTATCAATAAAATCTATAAAGTGGATGCAGGCCTTGTTAACAACCAAACCACTATAAAAATCTTATGTTTCTCTACTTTTTAAGTCTTTTCTACAACTTGGAGTGTTTCGCTCTACTTTATTTTTCCTGATAATAGGACTGGTGCTTTCATAATCATATCAGGTTGTTGATCCATTTTTTGGGTTTAAATTTTGGCGCTTTCATGAAGAAAACTAAATCCAAGCTTAGATTTGGCTATCAACTTTGAATCAGATAGATCAAGAAGTTAGATCCCCAATCTCTACTCATAAGATCTACTGTTGAGAATCAATGGCACCAAGAAGAAGGAGAACTACTTCCAAATGATCTATAGAAGCTGTAATTCCCAAAGAAGAGACCAATCCTTTCCAAATTAAAGTTAATGGTGCAAATACAAGAGACGCCAGGATCCTCTATTCAACGTGAAGTTGTCACTAGACATGAATTAAATAAAATGGTTGATGAAATTAATCAGAATATAGAAAATAGCCAAAGAGTTGTTATGGACGAATTGAATGATCTATTGATCTTACAATAACATGCTGTTACAAAAACCATAACAGAGCCCGTGGTTGCCATGGAACAAAAAAATTCGTCTGCCTTTGGCCTAAACATGAGGAACGGAAAGCAGCAGCAGATAGGAGTGATAGGTGGAACCAAAGGAATTAACATGAAAGGAAATGAAAACACTCCACCAACTACGAGGAAACCAGCTACAAACTTGAAATTAGGAGCGAAAACCCTACTGGAAGATATAGCTATGGATCTCTTTGACTTAGAAGAGGGTAAGAGACTTAATGACGACAAGTTGGAAGGAAATACCAATCATTCAATGACGCCAAGGATATCCAAACTGCCCCTACTAGACTAACTGCAAGCCAACAGAACCCTAATGTGTGGCTCTCCCAAAGACAGGAGAGCTTAGGCTTTATCCCACTCACCTTGATCGTTGTCAAAATCAAACACTTATTGTAGTAACTAACAACCAACCTTCGAATTACCGGACAGCCGAGGAATATATCGCGGACATGGTCAAGCGACTGATGGATGAAAGTAAAGATAGAAGGTATACTGAATGGAGATCCACTCCAAGTTGGACTTCCTTCACCGATGACATTTTGAATGAGCAGTACCATAAAAAGTTCACTATTCCAACTATTCTATCTTACGATTGGAAAAGAGACCTGAAACCCCACTTGTACAAGTACAGTCTGCACATGGGCAGAGCAAATGCTTTACATGTCGTTTGAGTAGATGCTTCCCAATTTTCCTGGAAGGAATTGCTTCTATATGGTTCACCGGGCTTCCACCAAGATCCATATCCACCTTTGATCAAATAGCAATATGATCCCTTAATTAATTTAGGTTTCACACGGCACAACCAAAAGATGTGATGTCCTTATCCGACTTGTTTTAGGGGTGGATTAAATCTCTAAAGTCCTTTATAAATCGGTTCAACACCACGGAGACAGAAGTAAGTAACCAAACGAGGATATTGTTTTATTGTCTTGGTCCATGCTACCCACTAAAAAATAAATTTGGAAAATGGATCAAAATAAAACAACCTACCACTAGGAAGGATTTCAACCGAAAGGCGAGCCAGTATTTGAGATTGGAAGAGGCACCGGAATTAGAAAGAAAATCTGCTAACTTGCAACTAACCAACATTTAGCAGAGTGGTATGGTGAAAAACCAAGACATAAATGCTTCGAGATCATTGAAGGGAATGTAGGAAAAAGTGGGAATCAAAAAAGGAAGAACCAGAATTCCAACAAGTGAAATAGAAGTAGCAGGCGACTCAAAGGTTTGAAGCCCGAAGAATACACCCGCCGAATATACTCCAGAAAACATCTATCTCGGGACACAAGGGATGGAAGAGTATAATAAGCTGCCTAAAAAGGAATCACTAGAACAGCGATAGCGTTTTACAAAGTACTGCCGCTTCTATGAGACACATAACCACAACATGAATGAGTGTCATCACATAAAGAACTTGATTAATGAGATGATTCAAAAAAAAGGCTTCAGCAGTATGAGAGGAAACCACAGAGTCCTGATCAACCCAAAACGCCTTAGGCTCCTAGATACAGAGGGACTTAAGTTGGAACCAAAGAAAAGAGACTTAGATGGACTGACCAGAGACTCATCATTGGAACAATATCTGGAGGACCCTATCCCATGCAGAAGAGTTGGGGAGAAATGGAGTGGTATGCGAGCTCATTAACGCATGCTCTAAAAGATTCATGCTTTGTGATCGAAGATGGGACCCACGTTAAGCAGTAGAGAACCCTGAACGATGACATATCATTTCAAAATCAAGACATCAAAGGAATAGATGCTCCCACTCTCGACCCCATGGTCATGACAATAGTAATTGGACCCGCCATGGTCCAAGGAGTATTGGTAGACAGCGGCAGTTCTGTGAATATCCTTTTCAAATTCATATATGAGGATCAGTATGAAAGATGTATCCGCCTACTGAACAAAGATGTCGCAATGATTAATTTACTCGTAGAACTCAGAGATGACGACCGAAGAGTCACCCTCTTCTAAACCTTTGTGATCAAAGATGAAATTTCCGTCTACAATGCCTTCTTAGGGCAGCCTGCTTTGGCCAATTTTTGGATTGCTTTAGCTCAATGGTGTCTAACTACGAAATGTCCAATGGAATCTGGTTTCGAGGTGATCAAAGGAGACCAAAGTGCTGCTAGAGAATGTTGTATCGCAGAACTACATGAGTTTAAAGGAAAAGAAAAGGGGAAGAATGTGGGGAGAACTCTCCACATTCATGAACCTACCGAATAGAAACTATAGAGCCGCCCCTGTCTTTGGGACCAAAACCGATTTAATAAGGCTTTGTACCCTAGAAAGAAGAGTCCAAGGGAGGAATGATAGAACTGACGATGTCTGTTCCAACTGATATGGATGACCCAACACGGGTCTTGAAAATCAGATGACTTCTTAGAAACAAATGCGAATTGAATTTATAAAATTTCTTTGCGTCATCTGGATGTATTTGCTTGGACACATTATGATATGTGCGCGGTGTCGCCATATATCGCATGCCATGCACTTAACATTGATCCCAAGTATACGCTAGTGAAGAAGAAATTGCGCAGGCTTGGACACGAGTGGTCCAAAGCACTAAGAGAAGAAGTGGATAAACTGACGGCGAATGGTTTTATCCATGATGCAGCTTACCCCGAATAGGTATTCAACCCGATTTTAAACAAGAATTCCAATGGAAAATGGTGAACTTGTATTGACTACTCGGATCAAAACAAAGCTTACTCGGAAGACAGCTTTCCTCTTCCTAGAAGCGATCAGCTCATTGACGGCATGAATGGACTTGAATCTCTATTATTTATGAATGCATAATCGGATAAAACCAGATCGTGATGCACGACCCTGATTAAGAAAATTCCAGCTTCATTATGGATCAGGGACTATACTGCTACAAAGTGATGCCATTTGGCTTAAAGAATGCTGGGGCAACCTAACAACGGCTAGTGAATACCATGATTAAATATCCGACTGGAAAAACAGTGGAAGTTTATGTAGATGATATGTTGGTTAAATCACACGTAACTACAAATCACCTGGAAAACCTCACCGAAATGTTTGAGATACTCAACGAATATGGAACGAAGCTCAATCTACATAAGTGTCACTTGGGGGTAGCCTTTGGAAAGTTTTTTCATTTCATCATGAGCGCCAAAGGCATCAAAGCAAACCCCAAACAAAGTACCCCTTTATGGGAAGTCGAGCTCCTATAGAACAGGAAAGAGTTACAAAGCTTGAATGGAAAGGTTGCAGCACTGAGCCAGTTCATCTCAAAAGCAACTGATAAATGTATATCATTATTTGATGCACTAAAGAATGGAAAGAAGAACTTTGAATGGAATCAGGCTTGTCAAACTGTGTTCAAAGAGCTACTACAACATGTGGAAATCCCGTCAATCCTATCCAAGCCTGCAGACAGAGAAGGTTGGTACATCTACTTTAACAGTCTCACCCCATGCATTGAGTGCCGCGCTCATATGAGATGAATCTAAGATCCAACGACCCATATATTACATCAGTAAACGGTTCATTGGAGCTGAAATGAACTATCCAAAATAGGAAAAATTGACATATTGCATCTTGATCGCATCTAAAACGTTATGACCGCACTCCCAGGCACACTCGATTAGAGTGCTGACAAATCAATGCTTTAAGTAAGTGTTAAATCACCCCGAGGCTTCTAGACGACTAATCAAATGGAAAATCGAATTAAGTCAGTATGAAATAACATACCACCCTCAAAAGGCAATCAACGAGTAGTCGTTGGCTACTTTCATTATTGAGTTCACAATACGAGAGAATGAGGAAGAAATGACTCTAGAAGTGGAGATGCGTTGGAAATTTTTCGTTGATGGTGCATCTAACAACTTCAGCTTGGGAGTGGTGGCAGCGCTTGAGACTACCAAAGGACTATCCGTTCGCTATGTCTTGCGCTTGGAATTCCCAGCAATAAATAACAAGGTAGAATATGAAGCATTGATAGCCGGGCACAAAGTTGTAAAGGAAATCGGGATAAAGTCCATAGATATCTATAGATACTCTTAACTATCGTCTATCAGGCCAAAAACAAATACCAGGCTCGAGGGAAGAACCTCGCCCCGTGCCTATCTATAGTGTTGGAACTACTGAACGACGTCGGGCATTACACTATGACTAATATCCTAAGGGAACAGAACACAAAGCGGATTATCTAGCCAACCCGGTAGTTTTGGAGGAGCTCGGTCATTGGGGCTAGTCCTGGTTGAAACTATGCAACTCCAATTATAAGCGAGATGGATATCGACTAGATTTTATAGATGACCAAGGAACCAAAATCGTGGATGACGCTTATCAAAGATTACCCGCTCACATGAACTCTCCCCAAAGGCAGAAATCGGTAGAAAAAGCTTCTTTGAAAGGCACCATGATTCGTGATATAGGATGGGATACTCTACCAAAGGAGATTCCCTAACCCCTTGCTTAGTTGTGTGACCAACAATGATGCTCAAAGGATCCTAAGAGAAGTTTATGAAGGAGACCGCAGAGATCATATCGAGGGACAAACCCTTGTAAAGAAAGTTCTTCGGTATGAGTAATTTTGGCCAACAGTAAACCCAATGATGTGGATTATGCCAAACGGTGCGATCAATGCCAAAGATTAAACAAGATCAAAAGAACCCCTTTAACTGTGCTAGCACCGATGGTCAGCCCATGGTATTCACAATCAGGGGAATCGATTTGATTGGTGTGTTACTAATAGCTAAAGGAGGAGCCAAATATGTGTTGTCGACTATTTCACCAAATGGGCCAAAGGGAAACCACTGGCCACTATTACGACAAAGAATTTTATTAACCGTTTTAGTAAAAATATAATTTGCAGGTTTGTATGCCACAGAAAATCATCACGGATAACGGGACTCAATTTGAAAGCACTAATTTCAAGTAATTTTGCAAACCCTTACGAATCGAGAAAAGCTTTTCCGCAGTCATACATCCATAAGAAAATGGACAAATCGAAGCACTAAACAAGATCATCAATTCCACCATCAAAAAGCGGCTGAATGAAGAAAAAGGAAATTGGGTCGATGAACCTCCACTCACACTATGGGCTTACGAGACAACACAAAAATCTGCATCTGCATTCTCCATTCAGGCTGGCATATGGTTAAGAGGCAATGATCCAGGTTGAGCTAGAAGTCCCTTCTCATCGGAGGAGAAACTTTAATGAAAGCCTGAACGAGCAGTTCCTACTCGAGTCGCTTGATATGGTCGATGAGAAGAGGAAAGAAGCTGAACTAAGTATTGTCGCTCACCAAAAAAGGCTCGCATGCAACTCTAAAGTTCATAACCACACCTTCGAGGTGGGAGACCCTATCCGTAAGAGGGTCTACCCTATACCAGGACCAAGAGCTTAAACCAGCCATAACCTATGGGAAAAGACGATTAAAAATCAACTAAAAGCTAAGGAATCAAGAAAGAAGAATTAAGCAGGATCAAATCTCAAGTACCTTATCCAAATCTAGGTGAATAATAATGAAAACTACCTCATTTTTGTTTTCATGAACATTTGATTTTGGATTTTATATTTAAATCCATTTTGATAATTTTAATGATGATATGCTTGGGTTATATGCCATGTTTGATGTAAACAACAATATTTGATTCGATTTTAAGGTTAAAATCATATATATTGGATATTGAATGCCACGTGGATTTAATATGATACGTAAAACATTATTTTGGAGATGGATTTAAATTTTCATAATTAGCCAAGCTGTGTAATTTATTATGAATTTTCGAAGGAAGAAATATATAATTAGGTTTACTATTAGATGAGGGATTTTTGACATGAAATTTATATATGTTAGACAACATAGTAAAAGTGAAATATGATTGTTTTTAGGGATTTTTCCTAGATAATTTATTATGTAAATTAAATTATTTTAAGTTGGAGGACTTAAATGTCTTAATTGTTTTATTAAAGGGTAGGACATTTTTATAAATTATTTTTAATTAATTCTGGATGAATTCGGTTGTCTTTTAGAAAAGATTTTGGTAAAGTTCAGAGTTGCTAATTATAATTTTATAAATAGGCAAGTTATATAAAAACCATTTACTTAAAAAGCAACAAAATAGTTTTTCATGGATTTACTTCTTCGCCACTTCTGTTTGCGACCTTTCAATCCCATAACTCTACCCCCAACAAAGTCGAAACCAATACACATGGTATCAATGCTTTGGTATGTAGTGGATTGGAGAAAGGTGGAAGGTATAGAGTCGAAACCATGATTTCGAAGGGGTTGATGCCATTTTAAATAGATTTCGAAGGCCTTTGTTTTGCTTTCCAAAGAGATGTCGCTTGCCTTGCTTTTAATGGATGCTTTCGATAGGGTTGAATTACTTTTATATAGATTTCGAAGAGGTTTCCATCTTTTTGTTTTAAAGGGTAGCTCTCGAATGAGTTGCAGCATTTTATATTTTAAAATGGAGTTTTCGAAAGGGTAGTTTTGAACCTAGTCGAAACCTTGCTATCGCCTTCATACCTTTCGAATAGGTTGAAATTTTTAATGAGTTCGAAAGGCAGGCTTTTGTTTTATGAATATAACAAGCCGCTTTCTCATGTTTTTGAAAGGACTCCAGTACCCATTTAAAATAAAGGTTTCGAAGGCAACAACGTTGAATGGTGTTTCGAAGCTATCCTTCTAATAATTTTATGTAAAAGATTAATGCTTTCGGAAGGAAGGATCTGAGGCCATCTGTTTTCCCCAAACTATTTTACATGAAGGTTAATGGTTTTGAAAGGGATACTTTTTCTTTTGTTCACTTTAATCCAAAAGTTATAGTTAAGATTAAAACCAATGGTTTCAAAAGAGGTAATTTCAAATGGTTTCTAAGCTATGCTTTTATAAGTTGGAAAGAAATGCTTTGATATTTTCGAAAGGAATGTTTTGATGGTTTTGAAAGGAAGATTTTAATGCTTTCAAAAAAGATATTTTAAAGTGTTTGGAAAGGCATATGTTCAAGTGTTTTGAAAAGGAGGTTTGAATACTTTCATAAGGTACATTCCAATGGTTTTGAATGTGAAGGTCTAAGGTTTCGAAAGCCTTAGTTTTCAAAACAAAGAATCCAATCTCATTTTTTAAAGGAAAACCCATGGCAATGTAAAAGAGCTTTGAAAAGGCTTTTAATTTTGGTGTTTTTGGAAGAAGATTTCCTTCATAAAAATAAGAAGTTAAAGGTATTAACCATGTTTTGTATGTTATGATCAACAATTATGTATGCTTCTTCTATAAACATATTCACATTATAATTAAACCCAAACTGTATTTTGGGGAGTAAGGGCAGAATAACCAGCGAGGTTGACCCAATAGTGAATATAAGTTGAGTTAACTCCTAGATGAGCATAGTTGCATCTAGAAGGTCAGGTAGACAAGAATATAGGATGCCCAAAGACTGATCAAGAAGTTGTCAGCTTAGGAAGATTCAAAGTAAACCCTTGAAAACTATGATTGGAGAGAGATATTGGTAAGGGCGAATAAGTACGTAGTGATCCCATGAAAACTATATCAATATAAAGTTAACAACAGAGATCATTAGGTTAATAGTCAACCCATGAAAAAGATATAAGAGAAGTTGTTAGAGATAACAATAGGTTCTTGGAAAATCCATGAAATAATTAAATGAATTTATTGATAGAGGCCAATAGGTTTTTAGTGATCCCATGAAAACTATGAAACCAGACAGATAGTCCATATGCTTTGAATAGGTTATTAGTCAGCCCATGAAAACTAATAGGTTAATAGTTACTCTAGAAATTATAACAAAGGCAGGTAGTCAAAATGAATGGGGATAGGAAATCCATGATATTTTGCTTGTTTGCATGTCATCATGATATTTCAAATTGCAATGGTTTTAACCATCATGGATGTAGGAGAACAATATATGGTTATTATAAATTTTTCGATAAGATACTAGTGAAGGGATAACCCGTTCAGCTAAGCGACGTGGTCCCACTAGATATCTAAATGGTTTAGATGGTTGGTAATTATTTATACCAGGCTTGATGTCTGATTTGAAGTTTATGTTTTCCTCCTAAACTCTCGGGTACTCAATTGATTTTAGTAGTTTGAGAGTTGAGGTTTTTAGATTCTCCTTTAGACGAATAAACTTCTAGAGACATGCAGGAGGCAAGCTAGCTAATAAGAGTTCTTTTCTATTCGATTCCGTGGTGTTTTGATGTAAAGGAAAAGTTAATTAATTGCCTATGTTTAGACTCTTATCAACCAAGATGGCATCTTCATATGTCACTTTTAGCATAGTTTGTTATAATTATATTTTCTATGAACATGGTTCTCGAATTTGGGATTATGTGTCGAATTTTAAATATGATTTAAATGGAATGAGAAATTTGTTAAATGGGTTTTAAAAAATTTCATATCCTTGTGTTTCTGTTATATCAATGTATTTAACATTACCGCATTTGTTCACCAAGAATTAATAACTATGGATGACTGCAGCATCCACAATCGTTTGTTTTGGGCTTCCAAGTGGGGGATGTTACAAGGTGGTTTCGAAGTATAGGTTTATGAAAACTTAAAATGATATTTTGAAATGTATTCCAATGAATCAAAAAATAAGAACGGGGTTTGGGATAATGCCATAGCAACCTACTTGTACTGGATGTATATACGTAAGTACGTATTTATCTCTCTCTTAGACCATTCTTTTATATCTTAATTAGGCTCGTATGTAGGTTTTAAAGAAAGGAAGATATGGAGGCAGGAAACGGAATAGGAAATCTTGGTAGAGGAAGCGCTACAACAAATAAAAATGCTCGGCCCAATAGGAGAAATCAAGGTCGATAAGAAAATGCTAATTAAAATGAAGATGCCAACGTAGGTGCTGGAAATCCGCCAGTAGATATGGGATGATGTACCAGTTCTTCCTCAATCTAGTGCAAGCAGGAGCTGCCACAGGGTTACCTAGGAGCTATCGTAGGGGTACCTAGGGGTAATGCAACAAATGGTGGAGGAGCTAACCTTACAGCCCCAGTTGGCAACAACTATGACAAGCTGAGTAGGGATTATACCAGTCCTAGTGGAAGGCCGTTTTTGGAAATGAAGGATTGTATAGAAGTTGAGAATTGGCTTTTGCATTTTGAAAGGATCTTTGTTCACTTGGGTTTAAATGATTAATTGAAAAGAAGGATAGCTTCCAAACAGTTATAGGGAGCAGCACTTCATTGGTGGAATAGTATCACTACTGGAGTTCCCAAGGAAGAGTTGACTTAGATAGAAGGTTCGAGGAGAGGTTTTAGTCTGAAATTGCCAAGTCAGCATTGTTGAGGAAGTTCGTGGACTTCGTTCAAGGAGAGATGTCGGTAATTGAGTATGAGTTATCCAGATATAGACATGCTACCATTAACACCATTATCAAGAGGACTGAGAAGTTTTTTGGGGATTGAGACTCGATTTTGCTTGGGCGACCCTGCCACATCTTTTTATCCTTGTGATGTTGTTGTGGAATTGGCAATTCGACAGCAGGAGATACGTGCTACTATGGGAAGGAGAAACAGGTTAAAACCCAAAGCTCACTTTGAAAGAAGTGGAAGTTCTTTAAGAAGAAGGGAACCCAGGAGGGAAAAGTTGCCAAGAAGCCAAAGGCTAATCTAGTTTTCTTTAATCGACAAGTAGGGTCATTATGCACAGGAATGCTGAATTAGAAAGGGGAAGAAGGCTATAGACAAGAAGGGTGTGAAGTGCTTTAACTGCGACCAAGTTTGGCATTATAAGAATCAGTGTCTGGAGCAAGTCAAGCGGACAAGGGAAAAGTCTTTGTTGTTGGACCACCGTCTGCTAGGCTAACTGCTGCTATGAAGGGAAAGATTATGATGGATGGTATGCTTTTGATTCAAAGTACACCAGTTAGGATACTATTTGATACCAGCGCATCATATTTATTTATATCTCAGTGTTTGGTTGATAGGTCATGTTTAGAACCTAATACCTTGTTAGTTCCTTAAGGGTTGCGAATCCGATAGGAGGGTATGCAACACTGGGAATGAGATGTGACCAATTAGAACTTGTAAGTCATAAGTATGCATACACAATGTATGTTTTTGTTTCGTAGATTTCGGAATCAATTTTGGTATAGATTAATTAAGTAGATACATGGCTAGGATATTTTGCTAAGATAGGGAAAATCGTTGAGACACCCTGAACGTCATAACCGAATTATATTCTCAGTGGAGGATTCTAACCGGAGCGCTTGTACTCTCTTAAGTGCTATGGAAGTAGACAAAGAGTTAAGTCAGGTTCATGTAGCAATAGAATTTGTAGATGGTTTTAAGCCGGTTATAAGATTACCACCGAAATGAGCGGTTGAGTTTTGGATAGATCTTGTGCCAGGAGCAAAACCTGTAGGTAGACCACCTTGCAGGATGACACCGACCGAGGCGAAGGAACTGAAGGTGCAGCTAGTGGATCTAGAAGGGAGAAATTGTACTAGACCAAGCAGTTCACCTTAGGGTGCGACCGTGGTGTTCGTAAAGAAACCATATGGATTGTTTAGGCTGTGCATTGACTATCGTATGTTAAATGAGAAGACAATCAAGAATAAGTATCTTTTGTGGAGAATCGACGATTTATTTGATCATTTTTGTAGAGCCAAAGTATTTTTCCAATTGGACTTGGCGATAGGTTTCCACCGGTTAAGAGTGGTAGAGGATAGTATTTTGTTGACAACATTCCGGACTAGGTATGGTTTGTACGAGTGGTTAGTAATGCCATTCGGGTTAACGAATGCACCATCTTTCTTCGTAGATTTGATGAACCAAGTTTTCTGAGAGTACTTTAATAAGTTCGTATTGGTATTTATAAATGACATTTCGGTGTACTTTAAGGATGAAAGAGAGGATGTAGATCATCTCAGAGTAGTGCTTGAGATGCTGAGGCATCATCAGTTGAAAGCGAAATTTTCCAAGTGCCATTTCTAAAAGAAAGAGGTTAAGTTTCTTAGTCGTGTGCTTTAAGAGAAGGGTTTGTTAGTTAATCCCGATTAGATCGAAGCCGTTAATAACTGGAAGAGACCAAAGAAAGTTATTGAGATCATAAGTTTTCTTGGACTTGCTAGCTATTATCGAAGATTCATTAAGGATTTCTCATAGATAACAGCGCCTTTGACTAAGTTAACCACAGAGGATGTAAATTTTATTTGGTCTGGCAAACGTGAGGAAGCATTCCTTAGGTTAAACTATTTATTGACCAACTCGCCTATGCTAGTTGTTCTGCACAGAAACCAATGGTTTGTGGTGTATACCAATGCATGCGGAACCGGACTAGGAGCTTTATTGATGCAGAAGGGTAAAGTTATTGCCTACACTTCGCGACAGCTTAGACCGCATGAGGTGAGATATCCTACTCATGATTTGGAGTTGGCTATGGTGATTTTTTCATTGAAGATATGGAGACATTATCTTAGATCGTGATTTGAGCTATACACAGATTATAAGTCCTTAAGATATTTATTCTCTAAGAAGGAGTTGAATATGAGATGGTAGAGGTGGCTGGAGTTTTTTTGTAGCTTATGATTTTGGTATAGAGTTTACACTTGGGAAAGGAAATAAAGTAGTGGATGCTATTAGCAAAAAACATCAAAATGTGGTGTTACTATGTTGGCAGAGTGGAAAGATTTAGAAGCTTTGACTACTTGTAGTGTGAAATTAAGATCGACTACTAGTTTTAGTCAGAGCACCGCCATATTGTCCTATTTGAAAGTTCGACAAGTATTGATCGAAAGGATTGCTTCTATGTAAAAAGAGGATTCATTATTAGCTGAGAAGATTAGAAGGGTTGAGGTTGGTTTGGAGATCGACGATTTAAAGGATTTAAGTCTCGTCCAGAGGGGATGGATTAGAAAGAAGGGATGGTTGTGTGCTCCGTATGTTGAGGAATTGAGGAAAGAAGTTCTTAAGGAACATCATCGATCCAAATTTATGATCCATCCTCGAAGAACCAAGATGTATCAAGATATGAAGAGGAGCTACTAATGGGAAGGTATGAAGGAGTTGGATTATGGGTTAGGCAGTGTGTGAACTGTCAAAAAGTGATGGTCGAACATCAAAAGCCGAGTGGATTGCTTCAACCTTTTGAGATTCCATTTTGAAAATGGGATTAGATATCGGTGGATTTTATAGACGGGATGCCAAGGTCGAATAGAGGAATTGAAAATATATCGGTCATTGTGGACAGGTTGACCAAGAGTGCCCATTTCACTCCAGTTAAATCAACCAGGTTGGCGACTGTTTTAGCTAAGTTGTTCATGAAGAACATTGTAAGGCTGCATGGAATTCCTTCTAGTATGGTCAATCACATAGTTGCTTTCTTTACTAGTGAAATTTGGAAGATCCTACAGGAGGTTTTTGGTACCAAGCTCAAGATGAGTATTGCGTATCACCCTCAAATGGATGGGCAAACAAAGAGAGTCAATAAGGTACTCGAGGATTTGTTAAGAGCTTGTGTGTTGTAATTTGGTGGATCTTTGGAAGATCGCCTACACTCAGTTGAGATTTCTTATAATAACTGCAATTAGACTAGTATATGAATGGCATCTTTTGAAGCCTTTTATGGCAGACCATGTAAATCACTAGCATATTGGTTGGAGACTGAAGACAGATTAGTCTTGGATCCAAATATGGTTAGAGAGGCGGCAGAGAAGACTGAATTGATCCGAGAATGAATGAAGGAAGGTTAGTCTAGGCAAAAGAGTTATTAGATAAGAGGCGTAAAGATCTAGAATTCTCAGTTGGAGATAAAATCTTCATTAAAGTATCACCAATGAAGGGTGTGGTGCAATTCAGAAAGTCAGGGAAACTGGCACCTAGATATGTTGGTCCATTCCTAGTTATAGAGGGGATCGAAAAGCTCACGTACAGAGTAAAGTTGCCGAGAAGTAAAATAGATGTCCATAATGTATTTCATGTATCTCATCTTCGTAAATATGTGCATTATCCAAAGACTAATATTCCTCTGACAGAGTTGGAAGATTTGATAGTAGAACCGAATTTTACCTTTGTTAGACAACCAGTTTGGGTTGTGGCGAGAGATGAGAAAAGGTTAAGGAACAAGATAGCCAAGTTGGTCAAAGTTCAGTCGAGCAACAATAAGAAGGATTGTACTAGGGAGGCAGAAGATAGGATTAGAGATACTTATCCTAATATGCCATGAGGGTATGTTCTATATTTGCTTTATACAGACTATTACTAGTGAGGTAAGCTAGTATGGTAGTTAGGAGTGGTTACAGATGATTACTATGCTTGGTATCTAGTCCTTATTAAATTTGTAGGATGAAATTCTTCAAGGCAGTGAGCCTGTAATAACCCTTGTTTTAATAACATTATACTGGAGATTCAATTAGACAAATTAAATAGAATAATGTAAAGATTAGAGTGATAAGGGGACTGAGATTTGAATAGGGGCCGTGCTTAATTAAATAAAAATTAAATGAATGAGTTTATGGAAATGGTTTCATAAGTTAACTAATAAGAAAATAAGGAAAGGGCACTGTGGGAAATAGCCGTCTACCATAACCCTTAACCCCTAAACCTTTATTCCGTTTTTCATTTCACAAGTTCAAAATTCTAAACCATGAAGTAATAAGCTCAAGCCAACCATAACCTAGGGGAAAAGAGGATTAAAAATCAAGTAAAAGCTAAGGAATCAACCAAGGAGAATTAAGCGAGATCAAATCTCAAGTTCCTTATACAAAGCAAGGTGAATAATAATAAAAACCATCGCATTTTTGTTCTTATGAACATTTGATTTTAGATTTTATATTTAAATCCATTTTGATGATTTTAATGATGATATGCTTGGGTTATATGCCATGTCTGTTTTAAACAAAAATGTTTGATTCGATTTAAGGTTAAAATCGTATATATTGGATTTCAAATGCCATGAGGATTTAATAAGTTACGTTAAACATTATTTTGAAGATGGGTTTAAATTTTCATAATTATCGAAGCTATAAGTAATTCATTATGAATTTTTTAAGGAAGAAATAATAATTGAGTTCAAAATTTATTTCGGCAGTTATATAAAAGATTTTGGGTCTGAAATTTATATATGTTAGATAACATAGTAAAAGTGTATTATGATGATTTTTGGGGATTATTCCTAAGTAATTTACAATGTAAATTGAATTATTTAAGTGGTGGACTTAAATGTGTTAATTGTTTTGTTAAAGGGAAGTGCTTCTTTGTAAATTACTTTTAATTAATTCTGGATGAATTCGGCAGTCTTTTGAGAAAGATTTTGGTAAAGTTTAGGCAATGAATTATATTTTTACAAATAGGCAAGTTAGATGAAAAGCATTTACTTAAAAAGCCAACAAAAGAACTTTGTAGAGATTTGCTGCTTTGCCACTTCTGTTTTCTACCTTTCGACCCCATACCTCCTGCCCGAACCAAGTCGAAACCAATACATATGGTATTAAAGCTTTGGTACATAGTGCATTGGAGAATGGAGAAAGGTATAGAGTCGAAATGATGCTTTCAATGGGGTCGACGCCATTTTAATTAGCTTTTGAAGGCCTTTGTTTTGCTTTCCAAAGAGATGCTACTTTCCTTGCTTTTAAAGGATTCTTTTGAAAGGGTTGAATTGCTTTTATATAGCTTATGTAGGTATTGCCGCCTTTTTGTTTTAGAAGGTAGCTCTCGAATGAGTTGTAGCGTACAACATCTAAAAATGGAGCTTTCGAAAGAGTAGTTTTGAACCTAGTCGAAACCTTGTTGCAGTCTTCATAACTTTTGAATAGGTTGAAGTTTTCAATGAGTTCGAAAGGCAAGCTTTTCTTTTATGAATATAACAAGTCCCTAGCCAATGTTTCGAAAGGACTACAGGAGCCATGTAAACTAAAGTTTTCGAAGAAAATGGCTTTGAAAGGTGTTTCAAAGCTATCGTTCCGATTGTTTTACTTAAAAGATTAAAGGTTTTGAAAGGATGGTTCCAAAGCTATCTGTTTTCCTTAAACTCTTTTACTTGAAGGTTAATGGTTTCGAAAGGGATACTTTTTCTTATGTTCACGTTGACCTGAAAGTTACATTTAAGATTAAATCTAATGGTTTCGAAAGAGGTACTTTCAAATGGTTTCAATGCTATGCTTCTAAAAGTTGGAAAGATATGCTTCAATACTTTTGAAAGGATGGTTTTGACGATTTCGAAAGGAAGGTTTTGATGCTTCCGAAAGAAATATTTTAAAGTGCATCGAAAGGCACATGTTTAAGTGTTTTAAAAAGAAGATTTTAATGCTTTCAAAAGGTATATTTCAATGATTTCGAAAATGAAGGTCTAAGGTTTCGAAAGCCTTAATTGTCAAAACAAAGAACCAATCTCATTTTTTAAAGGAAAACCCATAGCAATGTAAAAGAGCTTTGAAATGGCTTTTAATTTTGGAGTTTATGGAAGAAGCTTTCCTTGATAAAAATAAGGGGTTAAAGGTATTAACCATGTTTTGTATGTTATGGTCAGTTATTATGCAAGCTTCTTCTATAAACATATTAACTTTATAATTAAACCCATAACTATATTTTGGGGAGTAAGGGCAGAATAATGAGCTAGGTTAACCCAGTAGTGAATATAAATTTAGTTACCGAATGAGTAGATTAGGAGGTCAGGTAGACCGGAACATAGGATGCCTAAAGACTTATCAAGAAGTTGTCTGCTTGGACAAGTTCATAATAAACCCATGAAAATTATGATTAGAGAGAGTAATTGGCATTTGCCAATAGATTAGTAGTGATCTTGTGAAAACTATATGCAAATAAAGTTATTGATAGAGATCAATAGGCTCGTAGTTAACCCATGAAAACTATGATATAAGAGAAGTTGTTAGAGATACCAATAGGATCAAGGAGAACCTATGAAATAATTTGAAGAAGTTGTTGGTGGGGCCAATAGGTTCTTATTGATCCCATGAAAACTAAGACACTGGATAGATAGTCTATAAGATTTAAACAGGTTATTAATCCGCCCATGAAAACTAATAGGTAAGTAGTGACCTAGAAACTATAATTGAGACAGATAGTCAAATGAATGGTGATGGGAAATCCAAGATATTTTGCTTGTTTACAAATCATCATGATATTTTAAATTGTAATGTTTTTAACCACTATGGATGTAGGAGCATAGTATATGGTTATTATAAATTTTTGGATATGATACTAATGAGGGGAAAACTCATTCCGCTAAGTGGCATGGTCTCACTAGATATCTAAATGGTTTGAGATTGTAGGTTATTATTCATACCAATCTTGATGTCTGACTCGAAGTTTATGTTTACTCCTTAAACTCTCGGGTGCTCAATTGATTTCGAGTAGTTTAAGAGTTGGGGTTTTCAGGTTCTCCTTTAGATGAATTAGCTTCCAAAGACGTATGGGAGGCTAGCTAAAAGGAGAACTTTTTTATTTGATTCTGCTATGTTTTGATGTAATGGAAAAGTTGTTTAATTTCCTATGTTTAGTCTTTGATCAACCAAGGGGACATCTTCATATGTCGCTCTTAGCATAGTTTGTAATAGTTATGTTTTCTTTTAACGTGGTTCTCGAATTTGGGATTATATAATAAATTTGAAATATGATTGAAATGGAATAAGAAATTTATTTAATGGTTATAAATTTTTTCCATATCCATGTGTTTCTTTTATATTAATGTATTTAACATTACCGCATTTTTTCACCGAGAATTAATAACTATAGATGACTACAACGTCCGTAGCTATTAGTTTTAGGCATCCAAGTGGAGGATGTTATAGGTGAGAGCTCTTCGATGACCTCTTCTGTGCTTTAACCTTCAACTTCTTCACCACGATCATCTGTTGCTTGGTCTTCGGTTGCTTGGCCTATAATCTGTCCAGTTGGCTGCCTTGGTCTACTTGCTCTAGTCTATCACTTACTTTCAAGCTCTCCTCCTGAGAAATAGAGGGGTCATCCAAACCACACAGCACTGCAATTTCTTTAGAATGCGAATTGGGCTACGAGACAAATGTGGAGACGACAGTTGACAAAGATAAAATAGCAGCAGACCCAGCATCATGATGAGAAGGCAATTCTATAGGAAGAGAAGGTTGATCTATAATATCAGAATAAAGTGTGGTTGTCTCGGCAATGTCTTTAGGGGTGCATTGAAAATATTCAAACACGGGAGAGATAAGAAAGTTACCTGCTTTGGGGGTTTGTTCATGTCTAATGACTATAGCTCGCCATTGCCTTCCTTCAATGGCCATACGACTATAAGAGAAGTGGCAATGATCCACTCGCTATTATGAAGATGCGAAGACGACTCACCCATGTCCAACGGAAAATGTTCAGTAACTGCCTCTTTGGTGGTGGCCGTGACATCGACGGTTCCATGATTCCTCTCCATAAGATTTTTTGGCCTTCCACTAGAGCTAGGCAGGATTCTTTTTTTAAGTAGGCCTTAACCAGCTCCTCTTCAGTGTAATCGCCACCCATATCTCAAATCGGTCGAGAAATTCTTCCCAAACTACAGCGGGTGTGGGCGGGAACAATGGACCTAAGTAATTGAGGCTGCCTAATAAAGAACGAAGTTAACATAGAATCCTAACATGGTGGTATCCAAGCCTTTTATTTTCTTAGCAAAAGTGTCTTGGACCACTATAAGACTGACTTCTATGTTGGCCTTCTCTACTGCCAATTGATTCTTCTGTGCTAGACTTTCTTCTCCGCCTAGACCATTTTCAAGCTTGCCTTGGTTTTTCTTTCAAAGCTACCTTATCGATGTCGCACTTCTTTATTTCATCGATAAGTATGAGCACAGTTTGGCTGGTTGACTCCTTCCGCTTGTTGAATAAAGAAGCACCCCCACTTTCTCTCTTCAGGGCGTCATCCCTCTCCTTCTTCAATCTATCAATCTCCGAGTCACGGTCCGCAAGCTGATTCTTGTATTCTTCTTTTTTGAAATCGAATGAGAGAATTTCCTTATAATTTTTTCAATTAATGGTAGAGAGCTTCTTGCACAATTTCTCCCACCCCTCAGCTTGCTCCAAGCCACTTTGAATCGCATGGAGATAGGTTGAATAAGATTCTTCACGAACCGTCTTCTTGTCGGGGTTATTGGAAACAATGCTTCTTAAGAATAAGTTGGGAAACGCAGTTTGTTGGACTGATGGAATAGTGGGGAGAATGTACGGGGCTCGCCTTAAAATTAGGAGAGGAGCGACCACTAGAGCATGAGAGGAGGAGGTCACGACGGCGGAAGCTACAACAATGATCCCAATAGAAATAGGAAGCTGTACGTTGGGTGCATGTTCTTGATATTTCTTCCACTTTTTGATGGATCTTCCCATTCAATCTGGCTTGTCCTCTTCTCGTGGTCGCTTCCTATATTATTGCAGTGTTGATCCTTCTAAGTTTGACCATGCTCTTCTGCCTTATCTTTTCTCCTCCTTCTCTCTTCGTCAGTTTTATGGAAGATGTTGTATCTGGATGAAAACCTTTTTGAATGCTGAGACTCAAGCACTGAATTAAAATCATTGTAGAAGCCACGTGATATTATGCCTGCAGCAAATAAAAAACCACTTCAGAAAAAAGGCATTTAGTGGATTAACATATCCTAAGAGAATAACAGTGAAATGCATGAACCTCATGATGTGTGTGCAACAGTTTAATGACCCCAGCATAATACACAAACCGGATCAATCACCAACTAATGTCAGGACATCCATTTCTACAGGAATGATTTGAGTAGGTTGGGAAGGCAACATTTCCGAAGTGAAGTCACCTTTTTGGGCATCCATATGTACAAAAATGCCGCTTGCATTTCCCAAGTCAAAATCGTCGCCACTGGCAAAGGGCTTGAAATGGGCCCGTTCTTGGGAGGAGCTTCTTCAAATCAATTCTTCGAAGGAAGCGAGGGAGTATGTTCGGGACCCAACTCCGGGGCCTTGTCACCTAAATCGACATTGACTTCGTCGGTATCTATATC
Source organism: Allium cepa (assembly GCA_030765085.1). Taxonomy (NCBI): domain Eukaryota; kingdom Viridiplantae; phylum Streptophyta; class Magnoliopsida; order Asparagales; family Amaryllidaceae; genus Allium; species Allium cepa. The sequence continues at coordinate 196,630,064 of CM060943.1, forward strand.
CCAATTTATTTCTTCTTCGACTAAAGGGATCCCCACACCGATTTCTCCTTCCTCCTTTCCTTCAACCAATAGAGCTTTGCCCGTCCGATGAACAAACTCTTCTTCTTCCTCCTCCGGGATAGTAGGCATGTTGGGCAGACTATCAACCACAATTTGAAAATCGGACTCTTCTTAAGTTTTCTCTAACCCACCGGATGAGTCACTTTCTTTGTCCTCATTATCCACATCGTCACCTTTACCAGAATTATGAGAAGTTGAAACTGAGCGAGTCTAGGTTTTGAAGCAAGAAGGGGAACTAACAAATTTGAAAGAACTCTTGGGATGTAAGAGCCCACAATGTTGGAGATTTACATCCGTAAGCAAAAGCCAGATTGTGCACTCTCGAGCATCGACTGCTTTTAAGGTGTTGAGAATGGGGCCAAGCTTCGGATCTTTGTTAATCCTCGAGAGAACTCCAAAAGAATAGATGATTTTTTAGAATACTTCTTAGCATCTAAAGGAAATTTCATGTGTGGTGAAAGATACTTACCCCCTCTCCCTATGGTCCATAGACGGGTGAGTCCCTCTGGACACATAGCAAAAAAGAATTGATTTTTAAACGAGGGAACCTTGCTTGGAAGATCAAGTATAAGCTTTCAGCTGCGGTGCGCCTCAACATAAGCGAGTGACGAGTTAGCCTCCCTCTTTTTAAATAACAGGAGATACTACAGCTTGGAAAATCTCAAAGCATGGTTGAGTGCTTGCATGAATAGGATATATAAGCAAATTAGCATAGCGAAGAATTTGTAATGGTGCAAACCCCATGTTCTGAATAGTAGCCATTAGAAAGTGATTAAATGGGGGCAACTGTAATATCACCTATCTAGAGGCCCAAAGCTAAGCACTATAGATGCTACAGTCATCTATAGTATTAACTTTCAACGATTAAATATGGCTATGTTAGTAGTATCTATAACAACAGAAGCACTTGAATATGAAACAAATCACAAATTTCAAAATAGAATTTTCCATTGCATTTCAAAACATATGTTCCATATTCAAATTGCACAATCCCATAACGTTTCCCAGAAAAAGATCAAATAAAATTATTAAAAATACGCTAAGTGCAACATATGAAGATGCCCCTTTGGTTGATCAAAGTCATAACTACTTAATACACAGCGGAAATAAACACAAAAAAAGAACTGCAACTCCTAAATAGTTATCCATTAGCCTCATGCTCGCCTACGGTAGCTTTATTCGTCCTCCTACTAAAAACATGAAAAGCCTCAACCATCAGCCTACTCAAATCAATTTTGAGCACCCATGAGTTTAAGAGGAAAAACAAAAATTTCAAGTCAGATATAAAGCCTGATGTGAATAATACTATACATCTCAGTTATTTAGTGTAATGTCAGACCATGCCACTTAGCAGAACGGGTTTCCTCTCACTAAAAACCTTTTAAAACATATCTTTTGAAAATCTTTTCATACAACCAAAACTGGTTAAATAACGTAAAGAATCATTATGTAAACATACATATCAGGTAATAAGAGAATATCTGTTCAAACACTTTAGTTTTTTTTTGGCTGACTATTAACCTTTGGCTAACTCTGGCCTACCAGACAAAATAACAAAATAATCTAACATCTATGAGACACACTTCTTCTGAATGGTCTATCCTTAACTATATATTAAATACTTCTCTTTTGGACTATCTGTTCCTAACTTAACATCTTCTAGGGTCACCTGATCCCAACGGTTTTGCGGGCTCACCATTAACCTATTTGTATACAAATATATATTCTCTTCTGTGTGAAATCATAATTTTAGTCTTACCTATGACAAAGCCCTGCACATTGGATTTTTGGACTAACACAAGGAAAATACATATACTCTATGCTTTACTCAAAATCACATTGACATGTTACATATATATATATATATATATATAATATATATATATATATATATACACTTTACTCTAACCTTAGTCAATGAAAATGTTTATACATTTGAAAGTACCCCTTTCAATTCTATTGAAAGTACCCCTTTCTAAACCATTGAAAGCGTCTCTTTCAAAACCAATTAAAACCCTTTATTTATCTAGACCGAAAGGTCAAAACATACCTTTCGAAACCATTCTTAAAACCCTTTCGAAACCTTTGAAAATACTCCTTTCGAAAGCTTTAAAACCTTAGACATCATATCTTGAAAGACTTCAAAACATTGCCTTTAGAAAGCCTTAGAAATCCTTTCATTTCAACCCATTCGAAACCATCAAAAAACACTACCTTTCGACTCTTTCGAAGCCCTCAAGGGAACCACACCTTCGAAACCATTTTAAATACCTTTCGAAAGCATAAAATCTTTAGAAACTCTAACCATTCGAAAGCACTTGGGCTCAATTTAAAACATTTTGGAAAAGACCTTTCGAAACCATTTAAGTCGAAACCATTCTCTTTCGAAGCCCTTGGGTTATACTTCAACAGAACAAAAGGGTCTATAAAATCATTTAGGTCGAAAGCCTAACTTTAAAAATCTAGCTATAAGTAAAGAAGTTATGGTGTCGAAACCATCCCGCCAAAAGAATTGGAGAAGTGGTTATTTTTTAAAAGCAAGGTATACATTACGAAACCATTGACTTTGAATGGTAAAAAGGCGGCGGCTAGGGGTTTCGATCCCTTCGAAACAACTACATAAAATAAAAGAGCACAGCCCATTCGAAACCTTTTCTTTAAAACACTTGACTCAGTCGAAAGCCAACCGATTTGAAAGCCATGCTTTCAAAACCAAAGCAGGCACTGCTTCCATTTTAAAACAAGGCATACTCTAACCACTTCAAAACACAGTGTTTTGACTACGTACCTTCCGCCTCTATCGAATATGCTACATACCAAGGAATTTGATACCATGCACATTGGTTTTGAAAGCTTGGTGGCAAAATGTCCTAGTCGGAACCCTTGTGCCGAAAGTGGCATAACATGCTAAAAACATGTTTTTTTTGTTTTGAACTTAAAAGAGAAACACTTTTTAATTAACCTACTACTACTTGCCAAATTTCCATTGGTTGCTAAATAGCTTCTTTTCGAAAGTTCTGCCTTTATTTTAAAAAATAAAATATAATTTTATTTTACAAAATACAGCTTCTCCTTAATTAAATATATAAAACATTAGGGTCCCATGCCTTAAATAATTTGATATATTCATCAAAACAATTAGGAAAATTCTATAAAAAATTCTAGAAAATCTTTTTCAACATGTTCTTTGAATATATAAATTTCAGACCCAAATAATTATTTATTTTGCCTTAAATAATTTATAACACAATAAATCATTATCTTCACTAGAAAATTAATATAAAAATCCACGTTAATTGAAAAAAAAATGAAAATTGAAACCCACCTCTAAAATATTATTATCGATCTACCTTTAAATTCGCAAGGCATTTGGATGTCATTTAATAGGGTTTTTGTATCAACATATCATATAAATCAATATAAATATGCATAAATCATTAACAAGTATGTGTAAACTAATAATCATTCAAAATATGCACTTCGGATCATCCTTAAAACCAAAAACCATAAGAAAATGAGATGTAGTAGCAATTAAAAATGTGAGATTTGATCTTGATTAAGTTGATTTGATTTTCCTCTCGAAAACTTAGCTTTCCCTTCTTCTCCTTTGCTAATGGCGGCCGCCTTGGTTTTGATGTTTTCGTTTGTGATAAAATGAAATGAAGGTGCGTTCATTTTCCCTAAGGGGTTAGGGTATTAGGAAGTCCTTTTTTCTATTTTGCCATCCCCTATTTCCTAACACTTAAGTCTATTTTACTTCGTTTATCTATTTATCAATATGATACGACTACCTTTTAGTTATAGTCAAATATCTATACATTAATCATCTTACATTATTTTACTTCATTTGCTAACTAAATATCCTAAATAACATTACTAAAAAATATAGGGTGTTATAGCACCGCACCATACATACATAAGTAGCGATGGCAAGCCACATGTCCGAAAGGTGATCCATGAGCGAATCCCCCTTTTGGTGGTAGAAGCATGTTATCCTCTGGGATGCCATATTGCAAGAATGCTTTGCAATGCCTATGTATAGGGATCAAAGAGGCTATCTTAGGAGGATCAGGTAGAATCTCGAAGTTTGGGGAGTGCAGTTGACAACGGGGCTAATTGGGATCAGATGGACAAATTGCCCTGAGGCCATGAAAGTAGCAGGTCTAGCTAAGATCGACGAAGACTCCGCTTCATAAATATATGAACTTCCTTCCACTGACTTGCGCCATGAGGATTTACATGTCATTTTATATAAGCAAGCTTGTGTTTAAAACGGTCAAGTGCACAAATTCTTAAACTATAAATACCTAACCTGGTTGATGCTTGGAATTCGGAAGGTAATTGACATGTACCAATCACCAATCGAACTCCAAATATTAACCATGAGTGTGTGATGTGTAATCTATATGAGAATACGCTCGACATCATAAATGTTATTAATGGGCCATTCCTTGTAGATGGCTCACTCACACTAGAATAAGCAATCTATATCAGTTATTATTGTCTTTTCTTCTACACTTACACATTATCAATTATTCATTGTCTGAAGCGACATGGAGAACTCTTCCTATTCCAAGTACATCGATTGTGCAATGACCAGACCAAACCAATACGAGCAATTGTAGACCGATGAGTTTGAATCGGGAAGAAAGTAATAAGCATTACTCAATTTTAGTTTCCATCAAAGTGATAACAACCTAAGCTAAATGCAAGGCGCTATCCTAAGTCATTATCACCTCCCAAGAAAACCAAAATCAATTTGTAATCCATAGGATGTCGTGTTGGAATTCACTGTGAAACTAGATAAAAGTTAATTCTATTTTTGTGGATGAAGATAACAAAACATATCAAGCACTAGGGCAAAAAAATGGCTTTATTTCTTAAAGAACTTCGAACTCTATTTACTATCTTTTTCCACAAAATCACAAATAGCTCGGTTCTTCCACTACATCCGTCGTCCCTAAAATCACATCGTCGATCAATAATGTAATATTATGTCAAAACCAACATCAACGACCTTCAAAATTGAGGAAAATGATGATCTTCAATCAAGATAGCTCAAACTAGGGTGCTGTAACGCCCCACCGCAAGACCCACCATAGTAAAGAGAATTAACAAGTAATTCCGTCTACTAAAGCGGAGAATAGGGCTGGTTAAGAGCGACTATCTATATTTTGTCTTAAACGTCTGCTAAATACATCGATAAATGCAATATAATTTTTTTTCCTACTCAAGTGGATCGACATACCCAGTAAATGCTTAATCAAAAACCATAGGTAGTTAACAGATCTATCTGAACAAAATACAATAACTAAATGTAAAGCACATCACAGAACAGTAATCAACATAATATGTATACATATACACTAATACATGTTTCGTACGATAAAATATGAAATAAAGGTGGTTCTCGACCACACCATATACATTGAATCAAATATAAATACATCAGTAGAAATTGCTCAAGAGAAAGGATAGCTGATATTCAGCATCAACTACAAGCTAAGTCCAATAGATGATACTTGAAATAACTCGGTCTGACCCACAAACGCTGCTTAAGTGAACAAATATCTCGAAGGAGGTAACTCAAATTCAACACTCAAATCAAACACAAGTGCCTCATATCATCGGTGACATCCCAAAATATTTACATGGTTTCCATGAACCATATCTCCTTAAAAGAGAAACATCGATACAAACTCTCGCCAAAATGGCAAACATTCTCAAATAGGATGATCCAAAACTCAACTATAGATGAATCTCCAAATTCAATTATACCTCATCTCATTAGTATAAATGTATATAAATCTCAAACTCAACTCGCCAAAACGGCAAAACCAAGAATACCCTATAAAATCCTGAAATTATCAAAACTCATAACTCTAGGAACTCGATAAGATTTCAAAACGTCATAATTAAAATCACCATATATATAGCATCTCATATAGCACTAGGCCATCGATGTAATAAAGCATCTTAAAAAGGTGAAATCACAATAAAACAGAAAACTCAAAAAATCCGGATTGGCCAAATCCCCGTTTTTAATGCCGAAGCAATGCTGCACGTGCAAAACTTAGACGGCCGAAGCCTCAAACAAGGTCGATAACACCTCGCAAAGCAGTTCATCTTCATGATAAGGTCACAAAAACCTCTCCAAGCTATTTTATCAGCTCTAACAAGGTTTCTAACACCTCCCAAAGTAGTTCGCCCTCGTGACAAGGTCGCTAACACCTCTCCAAGAGGTTCTGTTAGGTAAACATCACGAATGTGTAAAAAACTCATGGATAGGAACCTGAAAAGTATTAACGTGTGTCCAATACCACACATTCACACTTAGCGGTTTACTAGCTGTTAGTCAATGCTACACTTGAAAAGTCATAAAACTCGAAAAATTGTATCTCGCCTAATCACATTGGCGGGTGATAAAGAGACAACATACTTGTCTCATCTCATCGACAAGTATTAAACGACATCCTAACTTGTCTCATCTCATCGACAAGTGAAAATATCATGATGGTTCCTCATAAACCATAAATCTCAAAATATGAAATCATAAACTCAAGACTTGCCTTACATCATTGGCAAGTAAGTAAAACATCATTATGGATCTCATCGACCATAATCCTCTATAGGAGATCTCAAACCATAATATTTGTCAAATATTGGCCATCTTAAATAATTCCAATAAATAGGAATTATAAAAATCAAAATATGCCATAAAATGCCAAAACATCTCAGAATAAGCAATCTCAAATAGCTTCGATCGTACAAGTCCGGAATTAACCAAAATAGTGAGCGCACATGTCCTATACCATGTGTTTTACTAAGTCGTTTATGTTATCCCGCCTTTTGGCAAGGCCGTGACACCAAGAACTTGACTAGAAACCAAGGATGGTTCGTCCTGGAGATCGTTAATGCATAGGTCTGCTATGGATGTCGGTAAATTTTTTTCGAGTCCAGATCGAGCTAAAATTGATATGACATGACAAGCAAAGCTAATAAAGCCAACATTCCCAATTTCAAGTCAATCGGAGTTGGTATGCTCAAGATATTGATCGATCACGGTTGAGAAATCCAAACTTGCATCGATCATAACTCAAGATCTACAAGTCCAAATGCCACCAAATTTTCACAGTAGCTTACTGGCAACATGAGGAATGTCCACGCTAAATTTCAGCTCAATCGGATCAAATCTTGATCGATTCGAAGTTGCTTCGTATCGATCATGGACCAACTTGCATCGATCATATCTCACAATCCACATGTCCAAATGCTATGAAATTTTCACAGTTTCTTACTTCCAACATGAGGAATGTTCTTGCCAAATTTCAGCTCAATCGGATCAAATCTTGATCGATTCGAAGTTGCTTCGTATCGATCACGGACCAACTTGCATCGATCATATCTCACAGTCCACATGCCCAAATGCTATGAAATTTTCACAGTATCTTACTGCCAACATGAGGAATGTTCTTGCCAAATTTCAGCTCAATTGGATCAAATCTTGATCGATTCAAAGTTGCTTCGTATCGATCACGGACCAACTTGCATCGATCATATCTCACAATCCACATGTCCAAATGCTATGAAATTTTCACAGTATCTTTCTGCCAACATGAGGAATGTTCATGCCAAATTTCAACTCAATCGGATCAAATCTTGATCGATTCAAAAATGAGTTCAAATCGATTCCGAAACGCGCCCCAATTTCCTAAGGCCGGGCATGTGGGCTCCCTCACGTGCCAGAAATGGTCTCCCAAATTTTCAGCGAAATATCAGCCTCCAGCACTTATAAATAGAGCCCCTGGTCATTCAGAAAAGAGGTCGGACAATTTTCAGAGTAAAAGAACTCCCGGACTCTGCCACGTTCACTCTAGAACGCCATTACTGCCATTGATCTCGAATTTAAGCTTATTATCTGCTGTACTTCGCTATAAAAAACTGGTAATCTTCAAGTATCAAGGAATTAAGTGATAAAACTTCATAGTGGACGTAGGCCATACGCCGAACCACTCTAAAACTCTGTGTTTCTATGCATTTTCTTATATGTTTATTGGTGTGTTTGTTAGATCTGCTTCATTTTACAAATTTTCTCTTTATTTGATCTCTTCATACACATCCGAAGAGTGTTGTGCCCAATTTTGGTACAAACACTTTGGTGCTTTCACTGAGAAAAACCCAGTTTTTCTCCCTTTCCTTGGATCTACTTTCGATACCGGATTGCATAAATCTAAGGAGAAGCTCCAGATCTATTGTTTAGTGGTTTCTTCTATTCTATTCAGATCGCTCCAGATCTAAGAGGAACCATATTCATCATGAAGTCCGTACCCATATTTTCGAATCCAAAAAAATGTTGTTTTTCGTACCCATATTTTCGAATCCATAAAATATGGTATTTTTCGTATCCATATTTTCGAATCCATGAAAATATGATGAATTCCGTACCCATATTTTCGAATCCATGAAATATGCTATTCTTCGTACCCATATTTTCGAATCCATGAAAATATGATCATTTTCGTACCATATTTTCGAATCCAGAAAATATGTTGTTCTTCGTACCCATATTTTCGAATCCGTGAAAATATGATCATTTTCGTACCCATATTTTCGAGTCTAGAAAATATGTTGTTCTTCGTACCCATATTTTCGAATCCATGAAAATATGATCATTTTCGTATCCATGCTTTCGTATCCAGTAAATGTGGTGGTTTTTGTATCCATGCTTTCGTATCCAGTAAATGTGGTAGTTTTCGTATCCATGCTTTCGTATCTAGTAAATGTGGTGGTTTTCGTATCCATGCTTTTGTATCCAGTAAATGTGGTGGTTTTCGTATCCATGCTTTCGTATCCAGTAAATGTGGTGGTTTTCGTATCCATCAGCAGATAGTCTCTCTTCGTATCGATCACCTATTGACTATTTCGTATCCATCAAGCTACTTCGTATCCATCATGGAGCGCTACTTCGTATCCATCAGGGAGCGCTACTTCGTATCCATCAGGGAGCGCTACTTCCTATCCATCTGCCTCCAATTCGAATCGATACTCACATGTACTTCGTATCCATCCATCTGCCTCCATTTCGCATCGATACGCACATGCAGTTCGTATTCATCCATCTGCCTTTAATTCATATCAATCTAGCCATTTCGTATCGATGCTACTAGAGCTAATTCTATGGATGGATACGAACTGGGTCTTTCAGCTGATGAATACGAAAGTGCAATTCCTCTGATCGATACGAAGACCAACGCACCTGATGGATTCGAACAAGAACGATACGAAGAAGGACTTTTTCAGGTTGCTTGATGGATACGGAATTTGAAAAAAAAAAAATTCGGGTACGATCCAAACCTAGCCGCAGCCAGAGCACCCGCATAGTTAATCAAAACCTCAACTTAAATAAAGGAACATTCTGATCGTTCCATGACTGGACGGGAAGTAGGAGATTACAATAGCAATTTTTGAGTTGCAATCAAGGAATGGGTATTGAAATACTATTCAACTGGTGCTCCCAGAGGCTGGAGAACCTAGCTAATATGCCAAGAACTAGAGTTGATTAATGTATCATGCTTCTAAAGTGGACTGCAACTTCCTCCAATTGACCAGCTTTTAAAACTCCTAAACTGACAATTATGGTGTGATGGCTAGTATAACGACTACCCTGCCTTGTCTACTCTGCCAACTCAAAACATAGCTGTTCACCACTGAACCATCTTCATATGCCCGCATCTTAATCATTCCACGTCCATGTGACTAAAAGCATGACATATAACTCTAAGAGGACTTCCTAATTATCTTGTGCGAGCCTCTTTCCTGGTGAAAATTAGAAATAATCACCAATCTATGAGCCCATATTAATCTACTCACCATCCAATCGACATTACCAACCACTCGAACATTAGAAAATCGGGCATACATCATTCACTAGTATTACAAGGCCCTGTAGCCTTAAAATGAACTTGATAATGTTGATTAGAGTATCTTTCCCAGTCGGGACCTATTCATTGAAACTATCCTACATGCAAAATTTCTAGCGAAAATCCAGCATGTTGACTATGTCAGTGTACTATGGAAATTCGACCCGTGACACTATCTCATGAACTGAGAGTGGTGAGTGGATTCCATAAACAATGATGGATGCCATCAAATGCAGATGTCTCCCCATATTCCTCAAAGAAGACCGTCAATCGTGGTTAGACATACCATTTCTACTTCTCATATTGCTAAAGGGAATAAAGAAGCGGGCAGCCAATGAATTTATCCAAAGCCCACAGCCAATTGCTGCCAATACCTATAAATGAATTCATCGTCAGTGCTTATTTCCAGACTTTGATAAGAGAACTGGTGGATAGGCGCCGACGACTACACCTACATGTCCACGCCAATATTGAGTTGATAAATCAGACGAAGGATCAACATGGCGAGATAAAGAGGGAACCTACTCCATACTCTAAATCGGGAAGCTCTACTTCTCTACATGGCTACGTGGATGTCAACGCCATAAGGCTGCTCCGGAAAGGATAGCTCTGACAATATGTTCGAGCCCCATAAAACGAAGGGCCGAAAAACTTTGACCCCTATCAATCAAGAAAATTGATCAAGCGGAACCATTTGCGTTGGAATTCCAACTGTGAAGGGCTGGACCGAAGTGCAATAGCGAGCATACGACGCCGCTTCACACATCAATGAGATTTAATCCGATCTCTTTTGAATTAATTCTATTTCAATTTCGTTTATGTTGCAAAATATGATCGACTTGAATTAAACTACTTGCAAATAATGCAGGTAACCGAGTACTTAAGGATGGGTGCAAAACAACCTCCGTGGTCCATGATCAAATCATTGGGGTATCATCATGACGAGCGTGAATCAACCGCTTGTCGGTTGCAGTATGCAGCTGACTTTGGGGCAGGGCATCAAAGCAAAAGAGACCGACAAGTTCAGGACTCCAGTACAAAGTGAATGCAACCGACCATCCACTCATATGACTATGCAATTTAATTGGAGATCTGGGAAAGACTTGGAGTTATATGTCCCAACCATGCACTCTCCATCTCGTACTTGAAGCTCGCCAAAATACTTATGCTTCTTCTGATGCCCAGTAGAATCAGAGTCATACCAAGGGTATAAGTGACCGTCCATGCATCCAATCCTGCATTAGACACTTGTGGTTACTTAATAACATTTGTTTAAAGTGGATATGATTTCACCATTCACTCCCCAGTTTGCGTCTGTGATTCTGCAAAACAATCGTGCCTTACACAGACTTCATCAGGGGCAACCCTCAATTTATAGACATCAACAACCGACTGCTTACTCGCTAATCATCATAAGCCATCATTTCAACTCTCTTCCTCAGCTCGACCGGCCACTCACTAAGTGAAACCTGAGCTCGGGGGCAAGCCGTCACATTAAAGGCTGAACTGGATCGACACACGACAGTCCTACAACTCACTCCAAATTCCCAGAGTGCGTATTGGAGTATAAACATCAAATAACTCGTTCCCAGAGTGCGAACGGACTCCAAATTCCCAAAGTGCGAATTGGAGTATAAACATCAAATAACTCGTTCCGAGAGCGCGAACGGACTCCAACTTCCCAGAGTGCAAATTGGAGTATAAACATCCAATAAATCATTCCCAGAGCGCGAACGGACTCCAACTTCCCAGAGTGCGAATTGGAGTATAAACATCAAATAACTCGTTCCCAGAGTGCGAACGGACTCCAAATTCCCAGAGTGCGAATTGGAGTATAAACATCAAATAACTCGTTCCCAGAGCACGAACGGACTCCAACTTCCCAGAGTGCGAATTGGAGTATAAACATCCAATAAATCGTTCCCAGAGCGCGAACGGACTCCAACTTCCCAGAGTGCGAATTGGAGTATAAACATCCAATAAATCGTTCCCAGAGCGCGCACGGACTCCAACTTCCTAGAGTGCGAATTGGAGCATAAACATCCAATAAATCGTTCCCAGAGCGCAAACGAACTCCAACTTCCTAGGGTGCGAATTGGAGTAAGACTCCAACTTCCCAGAGTGAGAATTGGAGTATAAACATCAAATAAATCGTTCCCAGAGTGCGAACGGACTCCAAATTCCTAGAGCGTGAATTGGAGTATAAACATAGATTCCAGGTTCCCAGAATGCGAACAGAAGCATCCATGCTAACTCCAACTTCTCAAAGCGTGAATTGGAGTATAAACATAGATTCCAGGTTCCCAGAACGCGAACCGAAGCATCCATGCTAACTCCAACTTCTCAGAGCGTGAATTGGAGTACAAACATAAATTCCAGGTTCCCGGAGCGTGAACCGAAGCATCCGTGCTAACTCCAACTTCTCAGAGCGTGAACCGAAGCATCCGTGCTAACTCCAACTTCTCAGAGCGTGAATTAGAGTACAAGCATCAATTCCAGGTTCTCGGAACGTGAACCGAAACGTCAATGATAACTCCATACTCCCAGAGCGTGAAGTGGAGTATAAACATCAATTCCAGGTTCCCGGAGCGTGAACCAAAATATACATGCCAACTCCCGATTCCCAGAGTGCAAACTAGAGTATAAACATCAACTAACTCTAGTCCCGAGAGTGCAGACTGGAGTATAAATACCAAACGGGTTTGACTGACAACCCATCAACCAACTCCAGTCCTCAAAAGCTAGAATTGGAATATAAATATCAGTAGGGATGCGATTCGACTGTCCATCTATCAACTCTGATCCCACAATAAGTCCTGTAGACAAAAAGTGGTGGATGTGATTCAACTATCCTCTTTCCTATCTTCCCCTGACATGGGGGCATACTTATCGTTAAAAATCGAATGCTCCGACCATCTAGCATAAAGCGGGAATGACACGACCGTTCACGCATCAACACTTATCCCCGTCATGGGACCTATAACATAATCTTATAGGGATGCACTTCAACCGAACAAGACAGAATTTCTTCCATGATTCGACAGGGAGATGCAGATTAGAAAAACGAACCAAGATGAACGTCTCATTCTAAATGGATGCGATTACCCGTCCTATCGCAAATGAACGTGACATGACCGTTCATCCGCTAACTCTAGCCAATGATCTGGCGGGTTATGCATGCAACGTGGCCGGATATGACCCAACCATCCGCCAATTAGCTCCTTTCTCCAATTCAGAAGGAGGAACATCAAATTAAAGTTGTCGCAATGTGACCGACTACACTTCGACTTTCGCCATTGACTAGTGCTAGAGGAGTTTATCGAGGAAAATGTGGTTCGACCATTTTCCGCAAAACTCCTAGTCCCCAGAGTGTGGACAGGAATGTAAATATCAAATAGGTGTGACTAATTGCCCTTTAACTAACTCTCATCTCTGGAGTATGACTACGAGCGTGGACAAATGAATGAATGTGATCCGACCATTCATTCACCAACTCCGACCAAAAGTAGACGGGAGGAATATAAACTCGCTACAGATGCAATTAGACTCTCCACAAACTAACTCTGCGACTGTGGGCAGAATAACAAATCATTGAAAAGAAGAGAAAGGTGACTCGCTACATCGCTAGCTTAGCGTCCTTTACAACTTAAGGCAATGACTGCAAGGAGGCCTTAATGCTAACCAATTAGAATGATGCGCGAAGTTACCGGGAGCCAATTATATCATACCGCCAGATCGATAGGAAATATCGATCTGCACCTTTCATATCATACCAATGGATCAATAGGCAATGAGGTCCTTACATTCTACATTGTGTCGCTAAATCGATGGCCAATGTCGATCCTCTTCAATTACAAATCGATGTGACACGAGCGCCCATCGAATACCTTCGACCAACAGAGCATGGATAGAACCACAATTGAGTGTGACTTGACCATTCATCCTCCGTCGCCTTCCTTCGATCCGCCAGGAAGAGCATGAGACTGGATGAGCATGACCTGACTGCATTTGAGCTGATTTTGTCCGTAGATCTGACGGGAGAACGTAATTCGAAACGGACATGGTTGATCGCCCAACTCCGAAAGAATGCAATGCGACCATTCATTCTTCGACTCTTACCATGATCCAACTAAACGAGCTATTCACAACGAGTGCAACAGAACTGTCCACGCACCGATTCTTACCCTTGATCCGATAAGGGAAGTATCAATCCTACATTGGATCTTAGTGGACGATTCACTCTTCAATTTTTGCCCGGAGTATGACGACATAAGCAACAAAGTGAATGTCGATGAGGCTACAAAGTATTCTACCTAGAGGAAAGAACTAGGACAGAATGCAGAATATGGAACGGCTCGGCCTTCCATCGGCTAACTCGATATCACGGTTCAATGGGATAGAGTGCGAAATTGAAGCGAACATTATCTACCTTGCTGCTTATCGAGATATTCCCCAGACTTGGGGGCATGCACGAGAAATGAGATAAATATAATTTGATCTTTTATCAAACTTCTCTAGCTCTTACAACTTGGACTACAGTATAAACACAGTAGAAGCTAGGCTCGATCATTCACACAATACTCCCAACAACCCAAGACTGGGGACATGAATGTGATCATCCAAGAGCTGGATACAACTACTCAACCCAATAGCTTGTGCCTAGTATTTATAACAACTTGACGTTACGGCCGAAATGATGCTTAGAGATAGAATCCTCAGATCGATGCCTGAACTTATGGGCAATTGATCATCATTCTGACCCTTTTAATGAGAAATGGATCTCAAGTACATTGAATGGGAAACGCATTACTTGGAAACATATATAGATTCAAACTCATAGTTGGAGCCAGCTATGCAGCAGCACACAATACAGGGCTAAACTTTACTAAGCCTTTGATTTAACACACCTATAAGGCTAATCATTTACCATTGCAAATAAGAACATGGAGTGTGTACAACCATCACGAGTATTATAGATTAGATCACAACTCTGCGCAATGATTGTGCAAGAGTCAACTGCATTGCTCCAGTTGAATTTGATATGTTCGCTTGGACTCAATCTCATATGTATATATGGACTCTCACCCACCATTAAGAACTCTGCATTAAGTGTCAACCCACTGCATGTTTTGGTGAATAAAAACGAAGCGACGTGGATCTAGAAAGATTTACTGAACTTAAGGAGGAGGCGAATCTACTCGAAACCAATAGGTTTATCCGCGATGTCCTCTACCCAAAATGAGTATTCAATCCTTTGCTTATGAGAGAAACAAAAGGAGATTGGCGAACGTACGTCGACTACTCAGATTTGCACGAGGCGTGGCAAAGCATAGCTTTACACGTCCAATGATCAACCAACTAATAGACTCAACCATCATACATGAATTACTCTCATCTATGGACGCAAACTCCAGATACAATCAGATACTGAAACATGTCCCAGACTAGGAATACAACTGTTTCATTACTGACGTGAGCCTATAGTGCTATGCCGCATTCCTTGGATTCAAACTTGAAAATGCTTATGCTACTTACCAAAGGACGATTAACAAATCATTCGAAATTCAGATCGGCCGATCAATAAGAGTATATGTAGTTAACATGCTTGTGAGATCACGACCATCAAAAGACCATATCGATGACTTGGCAAAGATATTCAGTGCTCTCCAACAACTCCAGAATGAAACTTGATCCTTTGAAATGCTCTTTGAGCACTGCATAGGAAGAATTATTTGGTTCCATCATCAACTCTCGTAGGATTGAGGCTAATGTAAGAAAATGTTGAAGATCAAAGTCACCCATGTAACGAGGAAACCAAGCAGCTCCGATAGATCGCTCAAAGAGACCTTTCATTTTATCCAAGCCGTTGGATCATGAAGATCTATACCTCAATTGGGTCATGTCAACACACGCCATAGGCATTGCAATGCTATGTGAAGATAAACTATTCCAAAGACCAGTATACGATGGAAGCTAGCTATTGACAAGCTTACCCCATTAATGTTTGTACCGACCAACCATTACGATAGGTCCAATGGCAACCTTAAATGTCTGAAAGGTTACTCAAATGGAATAATGAAGCCAAGGATGAAGCCTTGGCCGCCACGCTAAGACTTGCAAAAAGAATAGGAATGGAAGCTTTACATATCTTATACGATTTCTGCTTAATGTGCCAAGTCAGTGAGGACTATCTGACTAGGGGCAACGTCTTGCTCCTTATCTCAATTGGATCCTAGAGATACTAGCCGACTTCAAGTATTACAGCACTATACCAATCCTTAGAAAACGAAATGAAAAGGCCGAATCATTGGCCGAGCTAGCTAGTTCTGGGAATGCGCAACAAATAGACTTTATCCCAGTAGAAATACTTATTATTCCAAGCACTGATAGATGAAGATCGACTAGATTTTAGAAATAGATCCAAGAAAGGGGTCATGGATGACTCCTATCAAAGGCTATCTACCGTGGGGAATTCTTCTTGAATAGACGAATGAGAGATGGCGTATCCTCCGTGAACAATCACTACATGATTATGTCTGGATCGTTCAACTCCATCGACACAAAGCATTACACTTGTATCCATCAATCCAAGATCCAATATCACGTATCCATCGATACGAAGCATACATTCTAACATCCCAAATCGATCCAGGAGAGGATCAATACAAAAGGAAGGACTTCAAACAACCATCGAACGTTGTTACAACTCAAATTTCACTTCGATCCGGGAGAGGATCGATACAAACTCAATCCAAACAAAAACTAACGAACTTAATGACGACCCGCAAATATTCAAACATGAATAGGTATCAGCCTAACATATGAGCATGTATGCCAAACTAACACTCAATTTTCAAAGTTACCAGGAATTGAATGCTT
Source organism: Allium cepa (assembly GCA_030765085.1). Taxonomy (NCBI): domain Eukaryota; kingdom Viridiplantae; phylum Streptophyta; class Magnoliopsida; order Asparagales; family Amaryllidaceae; genus Allium; species Allium cepa. The sequence continues at coordinate 196,646,923 of CM060943.1, forward strand.
ATTCGATGACAATCAAAATGATGAACAACAAAATGCTGGTGCTCAACACTCAGTTACAACAAAACACTTCATGATCATTGACAATCAACAGTCTGACATCTACGTCATTGAAGATCAACCAAAGGCAACATTTTTTGACGAAAAGATAGCAACTACTCAGTGAATTGGATAGAACTTTTCAAAATGAAGATGGCAGCTTTTCAAAGCACGTCATGTTCACACAAGACGTACTTTGGGGGGCAAATGTTATCCCGCCTTTTGGCAAGGACGTGACACCAAGAACTTGACTAGAAATCAAGGATGGTTCGTCCTGGAGATCGTTAATGCATAGGTCTGCTATGGATGTCGATAAATTTTTTCCAAGTCTAGAGCGAGCTCCAATTGATATGACATGACAAGAAAAGCTAATAAAGCCAACATTCCAAATTTCAAGTCAATCGGAGTTGGTATGCTCAAGATATTGATCGATCACGGTTGAGAAATCCAAACTTGCATCGATCGTAACTCAAGATCTACAAGTCCAAATGCCACCAAATTTTCACAGTAGCTTACTGGCAACATGAGGAATGTTCACGCCAAATTTCAGCTCAATCGGATCAAATCTTGATCGATTCGAAGTTGCTTCGTATCGATCACGGACCAACTTGCATCGATCATATCTCACAATCCACATGTCCAAATGCTATGAAATTTTCACAGTATCTTACTGCCAAAATGAGGAATGTTCTTGCCAAATTTCAGCTCAATCGGATCAAATCTTGATCGATTCGAAGTTGCTTCGTATCGATCACGGACCAACTTGCATCGATCATATCTTACAATCCACATGTCCAAATGCTATGAAATTTTCACAGTATCTTACTGCCAACATGAGGAATGTTCTTGCCAAATTTCAGCTCAATTGGATCAAATCTTGATCGATTCGAAGTTGCTTCATATCGATCACGGACCAACTTGCATCGATTATATCTCACAATCCACATGTCCAAATGCTATGAAATTTTCACAGTATCTTACTGCCAACATGAGGAATGTTCATGCCAAATTTCAGCTCAATCGGATCAAATCTTGATCGATTCGAAATTGAGTTCGAATCGATCCCGGAACGGACCCCAAGTTCCTAAGGCCGGGCATGTGGGCCCCCTCACGTGCCAGAAGTGGTCTCCCAAATTTTCAGCGAAAATCAGCCTCCGGCACTTATAAATAGAGCCCCTGGTCATTTAGAAAAGAGGTCGGACAATTTTCAGAGTAAAAGAACGCCCGGACTCTGCCACGTTCACTCCAGAACGCCATTACTGCCATTGATCTTGAATTTAAGCTTATTATCTGTTGTACTTCGCTATAAAAAACTGGTAATCTTCAATTGGACGTAGGCCATACGCCGAACCACTCTAAAACTCTGTGTTCCTATGCATTTTCTTATATGTTTATTGGTGTGTCTCTTAGATCTGCTTCATTTTACAAATTTTCTCTTTATTTTATCTCTTCAAACACATCCGAAGAGTGTTGTGCCCAATTTTGGTACAAATAGTTTTATTCTCTTTCTCATACGTTCGAATAGTGTAAATGTGTATGTTTTATATCTAAAATAGTATACTAGAGAAAACAAGCTTCTAGAACATTTTTTCGAAAAGATTAATAAAACCAATATATGAAATTCCTTTATTGTAGGGAATAAATAGGTTTTTTATTAGAAAAATAATTTTAAAATACTAAATAATAATTTGAAATGCACGTTTATTTCAAAAATCACTTCAAAAAAGGTTTAGTGAAAACCATACTCGAAAACAATGAAATATAAGAAAGATAACTCAAGACTGATAACTTGAGTTAAATATGAATTCAATTCAAATTTAACCCAAAATCAATTCAAATTCTATTTAAAATTGATTTTCAAATTATCCAAACATAGCTAGCCTATATGTAGGCATCGTAGCTGTCAAAAATCTCAAAAACATAATCAAAACCAAAAGAGAATAAGAGTAAAAACGGGCTAATACAATTACAAGGTCAATGTTTGTTGTTGCTATCATCTTGCTCTTAGGACAGCAACATATAACCATAATTTTGACAAAACAAACTTTAAAATTTCAGAAAACACAATGAATGAAACATGTCGTACATGATCTAAGTTTTCCGAAACATCCAAAATTATCAAATTTGGTTGGGAAACGAAGAAGTTATGTCAAATTTCGTTTCAGCCTCAAGCACAGAGCAAATATTGATTTTGCTCTTGGGTTAGCAGTAGAAAAATTAGATTTTAACATAGCTAACCTCAAAATTACAGAAAACTGAAAACATGAAACTTGTAGTAAGTGATTTGTTCTTTCTAGAACATCAAAAATTATCAAAATCGATTAAGAAACAAAGAAGTTATGGTCAATTTTGTTTCAGCTTCAAACACAGAGGAAATATTGCTTTTGCTCTCGCGATAATAGTAGAAAAATTGGATTTTGGCACAGCTAACCACAAAATTATAGAAAACATAAAACATTAAAGTTGTAGTACATGATTTGTGCTTTTTGGAATATTAAAAATTATCAAATTCCAATTAAAGATGAAAAAGAAATGGCCAAAATAATTCTATGTTTCAAAGTTGAAATTAATAACACAGGACAAAGAGGTTACTAGCTCTTCAAACACATATTACAATTAACAAAATTTTAATTTACACAAAATGATAAACATAATAGTTGTTCCTTATAAATATACCTTCCAACTGAAAAAAGACTAACTCAATTCTGATTTATCATTCAAAAGTTATGGTGATTTTAACATCAGGTTTCAACAAAAAAAATTGCACAGAGCAGAGCTGTGTACATGAGTTTCAAACTAAATTTCGACCCTATAAACAATATAATTTCAGAAAGTTATTAAAAGAGAACTTGTAGTTAACAGAATCTTTCAACAACAAAATGATTGAGCTAATTTGGGTAAATTTTGCACTAAGATATTGTTGTTTTACTGCAGCAATTTTTCACAGACAATTTTCAGCAAACCACAACCAACTTGAAAGCAATTCAATCAACATCCCATCCAATTAATTCAAATAGAAACTTACAATTATTTTCGTAGATTAAAGCTAGTTGTGTGAGTGATTAACTCACCCTGTTTTAGGAATGCAAAAACTCAAATTAATGTAGAAAGGTTGGAGCTTTTGCTTGAATTTTAGCTTCTACAACCTATAAAACAACATGAAAGCAAGGAAACCCTATTACTAAGAATCTACCTATTGCAAATATCCTAATTTGATGAAATAGAATAAGTTTTGGGGTTGATTACCTTAGAAATATAGCTTTAGATTGATTAAAATTAGCAAATTAATGTAGGAATTGACGATTAGAGCTCTAGGGTTTAGAAAAAGGAATGATTTTTTATTTTTGTTTTACTATGAAAGAGAATGAACATAATGATGTTTGATGAAGAGAAAGATGTTTCTCATTTCTTTTCTAATAGGCTAAGTGAAGTATGTTAATGGGCTAGAGTTCAATTGTTTAAGAAAATTAGCTAAAGTTATAAATTAATCACTTAGTTACATTTTAACAATGCACACCTTCAAATTCAATCATTTATATTTCATATCGAAAATTTATAAAACTTCATATTCATAATGAAAAAATGTTAGATACTCAAAATAAAAGATTATTTATATTTTTCAAACATTTTATCAACATATTTTTTTAATAAATACAAATTTACACTTTTAATTACAAATCCCATTTTAATCAACATTATAAATTACACAAAAATAATATTTTGTGTAATAAAATTTTATAACCTATTTAAAATATAATTTTACACCAAAATTATACTCTTAAACTCAATTCCATCATTATTTTAAATATATATCATCTTAAAATTAATTATTTCTTTTTAAAAACCATTCGAAGAAGTAAATAGAAATAATTAACAAAATTATTACATTAACTCTAAATAAAACACATTTTCCTCATTTTATTATCTCAAACCATCTTCATAAAGTTTCCAATATTTTCTCATTTTATCCTTAAATATATTGTTTATTCCTAATAAACAATTTAAATTAAACATTAGTTATTAATTTACACTATTAAATTATAATCGCCTTTATTAATATTCTCATATAATCGCTAAAATCAGGGTTATTACAGACTCCCATGTTACAAAAATTGTGTCCTCGCAATTTTCTAAAAGAAGAGCTGTAAACAACATAAAGGATACCATCATCGAAGAATAAAGACAAGTTTGAATTCCAAACCATTCATACTCTCAATATAGAATGGTAGAAAGAAATAAGGAAAAACTCACTTGGTTAATTCAATTCCCATCATATGTTAATATAGTTATTAGCAAACCATCGAATTTTCCAAGTATCTCGAAAGAATTTCGAAGATATCCCACCTTCGAATCAAAACTCAATAAGGCGCTCAACAATTAATCAATCCGAAATGATTGATTTCAAAAAAAGCTCTACGAATGGAGTCGGGATCATACTCAAACCCGAACACTAAGCAATAAAGAAGATAGCCAAGAAGATTTTCCAAATAAATATATGGAAAGAATATCCTTACAACATGATAGGTACAATAGGCAAGATAGATAAATCACAAGATGGCTTCTCACAAGGCCACCAAAGTCGAACGACCGCAAAAAATGCACGTCTTTGATAATAGCTCAAAGATAGAACATACTCATGAACAAGGATATAAGCTCGAATTATCTTTTAATCCAAGATATTTAGAATTTTAAATCTCGGCATCTTTTAAATTTTTAAATCTCATTTTTCAACATTTGAAAATTTCTCAGCTCTTTACTATATTAATTATTAAGTAATTTAAAACTCAAAGTTAAAATTCAAATTTCTTCTCTTACTTCAAAATTAATTTCCAAAGAATTTTGTAAATCCATAATAATATCCCTCAAAATAAATTAAGGGTTTAAATTATCTTATTATACTATTCTCTTAAAACATCCAATGTATATAATATAGATTCTAAAATTTCAAAATATACTTCCAATAAAGCACAGCTCAAAATTAATCTCATTTATATTCTCTTTTTATAATTTAAAAATAAATAAATGGCATTGCCTCATCATTGAGTCTCTAATAAATAAATATATCTGTTGGCTGCAGAGTTGATCGAACGATCAAAACTGCCTCGCCACTCTATTACTCATCTCTAAAATCAATGGCTGCAATTATCATTCAAAAACAAATTTAATATTTAATATCAAAATATTGTTTTCAAAATCTCTATCCTTAAAACGAAAATCATTATGTCTGATTGCCTCATCATAGGATTTAGGAGATTCGTATCGATAACGTTGATCAGACGTATCGACTAGAACTCTTAACTACTTGATGGATAACCCAACACTCTCAAATTATTCTACTCATATAAATATAATTTCAAAACATTCTTTGATTTTTAAAATATCGCAAAACTCCAATTTCTCTTTTTAAAATTCAAATATATGGCTTCAAAAACTCAAACCAAAGAACATTAAGAGAATGCATCGAGATATTCCTAGAATACGCGATTCACAAAATCAACGGAAGGAGATGGAGTGTACTCCTACAAGACAACGAGCCGCTCTCGATAATGATCAAGACAAAAGATAAGCAAGATATTCTTCTCGAAGGAGAAGAAGCATACAAATATCAAATCATTACTTCAAACAAAGTAATGCTACAAAGGATAACGCCGATTGAGTATCCGAAATGGATAACTCAAAGAAATTGAATGATAAACTCAATCAAACTCGATCAATCTAGGAACTCACCTCGTTCCTTAGTGGATGTCCTCGTTGAAGGATAGCCGAAGGCTAAAAGCCAGGAATCAGGTTACCTCAACACTCGATTGCCCGATTGGATGTCAAATCCAAACGGACTCACAAATCTCAACAAATTCACCTTGACTGGAATTTGAGTTATATCATCAACATCTCGATACTCCATAGTGAATTCAGAAACTTCACATTCAGCATTAACGTTCCAAAGTGATAGAAATAATAAAACAATCAAAATAGGAAACCTAAATATACAATAGGATCATATAAAACAAAGGATTGGACTTAATATCAAATAATTCAACCCCTTTTAAATCAAATGCATCTCAAGATTGTGAGTAACAAACAAATACTCACAAAATCATCATCAAATAGGAATCTCAGAATGCTCAAAACGAGCCAATTGTTGTGGATTCCCTTAATACGATTCACAACTCTCAAAGGAACACAACAAAAATACTCTAAGGAATATATAAGCTTCATCGATATGAACTCACTCGCATCGACAAAAATAAGAATAGAATAATCCCAAATAAGATTATTCATAAGATAAGATAACATCAAACTCAATTACGGAATACTACGGAATACAGTATATATTCCTAGACATATTCCATCTCAACATATCCCAATACTCGAAAAAAGAATCCAAGCACGATTCGGAAGCAAGATCGAATAAAGGGCAATGATTCACTCGTATTGTACTTCGACGTATCGTAATATACGTACTATTCTATGTTTATTCTACTTTGTTCTGACCATGGCTCTGATACCATGCTGTAACGCCCCACCACAAGACCTACCTTAGTAAAGAGAATTAACAAGAAATTCCGTCTACTAAAGCAGAGAATAGGGCTGGTTAAGGGTGACTATCTACAATTTTGTCTTAAACATCTACTAAATACGTCGATAAATGCAATATAATTTTTTTCTACTCAAGTGGATCGACATACCCACTATATGCTTAATCCAAAACTATAGGTAGTTAACGGATCTATCAGAACAAAAAACAATAACTAAATGTAAAGCACATCACAGAACAGTAATCAACATCATATATATACATATACACTGATACATATTTAGTACAAGGCAATATGAATACAATAAAGGTGGTACTCGACCACACCATATACATTGAATCAAATATAAATACATCAAAGTATGCGAAAGAACATAAATTGCTCAAGAGAAAGGAGGGCTGATATACAACATCAACTACAAGCTAAGTCCTATAGATGATGCCTAAAATAACTCGTTCTGACCCGAGTATAAATACACGGATTAGTCTAGCTACATGAATCAGTCAATATCGGTAATTGAATCAAAATAGAGACGAAGATACTTCTTCTCGAAAGAGAAGAATGAATTGATAAAATCATAAGCTCAACACTTAAGTAGCAAACTCTACTTAAATGAACAAATATCTCGAAGGAGGTAACTCAAACTCAACACTCAAATTAAACACAAATGCCGCATATCATCGGCGACATCCCAAAGTATTTACATGGTTTCCATGAACCATATCTCCTCAAAAGGAGAAACATCAATACAAAATCTCTCCAAAATGGAAAAGATAAAACATTCTCAATTAGGATGATCCAAAACTCAACTATAGATGAATCTCCAAATTCAATTATACCTCATCTCATTGGTATAAATGTATATAAATCTCAATCTCAACTCGCCAAAATGGCAAAACCCAGAATAACCTGTAAAATCCTGAAATTATCAAAACTCATAACTCAAGGAACTCGATAAGAGTTCAAAACATCATAATTGAAATCACCATATATATAACATCTCATATAGAACTAGGCTATCGATGTAATAAAGCATCTTAAAAAGGTGAAATCATAATAAAACAGAAAACTAAGAAAATCCAGATTGGCCGAATCCCCTATTGTAATGCCGAAGCAATGCTGCATGGGCAAAACTCAGACGGCCGATGCCTCAGGCAAGGTCGCTAACACCTCCCAAAGCAGATCGTCCTCATGACAAGGTCGCTAACACCTCTTCAAGCCGTTTTGTCATCTCTAACAAGGTCGCTGACACCTCCCAAAGCAGTTCGTCCTTATGACAAGGTCGCTAACACCTCTCCAAGGAGTCCTATTAGGTAAACATCGTGAAAGTGTCAAAAACTCATGGATAGGAACCCGAAAAGTGTTAACATGTGTCCATGCCACACATTCCCACTTAGCGGTTTACTAGCAGTTAGTCGATGCCACACTAGGAATGTCATAAAACTCAAAAAATTGTATCTCGTCTAGTCTCAGTGGCGAGTAATAAAGAGACACCATACTTGACTCATCTCATCGACAAGTATTAAATGGCATCGTAACTTGTCTCATCTCATCGACAAGTGAAAACTTCATGATGGTTCCTCATAAACCATAAATCTCAAAATATGAAATCATAAACTCAAGACTTACGTTATATTATTGGCAAGTAAATAAAACATCATGATGGATCTTATCGACTATACTCCTATATAGGAGATCTTGAACCATAATATTTGCCAAATATTGGCCATCTTAAATAATTCCAATAAATAGGAATTATAAAAACAAATTATGCCATAAAATGGCAAAACATCTCATAATCAATAATCTTAAATAGCTTCGATCGTACAAGTCCGAAATTAACCGAAATAGTGAGCGCATATGTCCCACACCACGTGTTTTACTAAATCATTTAATTTTCTTTCTCATACGTTCGAACTGTGTAAAAGTGTGTTTTATATCTAAAATAGTATACTAGAAAAACAATCTTCTAAAACATTTTCCCGAAAAGATTAATAAAACCAATATTTGAAATTACTTTATTATAGAGAATAAATAGATTTTTTATTAGAAAAATAATTTTAAAATACTATGAAAAAATAATTTTAAATGTACATTTATTTCAAAAATCACTTCAAAAATGGTTTAGTAAAAACCGTACTCGAAAACAATGAAATACAAGAAAGATAACTCAAGACTGATAACTTGAGTTCAATATGAATTCAATTCAAATTTAACCCAAAATCAATTCAAATTCTATTTAAATATGAATTTCAAATTCTTCAAATATAGCCAGCCTATTGATAGGCATCATAGCTCTCAAAAATCTCAAAAACATCACCAAAACCAAAAGAGAATAAGAGTAAAAACGGGCTAATACAATTCCAAGGTCAATGTTTGTTGTTGCTATCATTTTGATCTCAGGACAGCAACATATAACCATAATTTCGACCAAACAAACTTCTAAATTTCAGAAAACACAATGATCGAAACATGTAGCACACGACTTAGACTTTTCGAAACATCCAAAATTATCAAATTTGGTTGAGAAACGCAGAAGTTATGGCAAATTTCGTTTCACCTTCAAGCACAGAGCAAATATTGGTTTTGCTCTCGTGTTAGCAGCAGAAAAATTATATTTTGATATTGCTAACCTCAAAATTACGGAAAACTAAAAACATGAAACTTGTAGTAAATGATTTTTCTTTCTGGAACATCAAAAATTATCAAAATCGATTAAGAAACGAAGAAGTTATGGCCAATTTTGTTTCAGCTTCAAACACAGAGCAAATATTGCATTTGCTCTCGTGATAACAGTAGAAAAATTGGATTTTGACACAGCTAACCTCAAAATTACATAAAACTCAAAAGTTGAAAGTTAGCAAATTATGCTTTCCAAAAAATAAAAATTATCAAATTCCAATCAAAGATCTAAATGATATGGCCAAACTAATTCTGTGTTTCAAAGTTGAAACTAAAAACACAGGACAGAGATTACTAGCTCTTCAAACACATATTACGATTAGAAAAATTTTAATTTAGAGAAAATGATATGCATAAAAGTTGTTCCGTATAAATGTACCTTCCAACTGAAAAAAGTCACACTCAATTACGATTTATCACTCAAAAGTTATGGTGATTTAAAGGTTAGGTTTCAACAAAAAAAATTGCACAGAGCAAAGTTGCGTATATCAGTTTCAAACTAATTTTCGACCCTATAAACAATAGGATTTCAGAAAGTAATTAACAGAGAAGATGTAGTTAACAGAATATTATTTCTGCTGCAAAAATATTGAGCTAATTCAGATAAATTTGTACTAAGACATTGTTGTTTTGTTGCTGCAATTTTTCACAAACAATTTTCAGCAAACCACAACCAACTTGAAAGCAATTCAATCAACATCCCATCCAATTAATTCATATAGAAACTAACATTTATTCTCGTAGATTAAAGCTAATGGTGTGAGTGATTAACTCACCTTGTTATAAGAATGCAAAAACTCGAATTAATGTAGAAAGGTTGGAGCTTTTTCTTGAATTTTAACTTCTAGAACCTATAAAACAACATTACAACATGCAAGCAAGGAAACCCTATTACTAACAATCCACCTATTGCAAAAATCCAAATTTGATGAAATAGAATAAGTTTTGGAGATGATTACCTGAGAAATATAGCTTTAGATTGATTAAGATTAGCAAATTACTATAGGAATTGAAGATTTAGAGCTCTAGGGTTTAGAAAGAGGAATGGTTTCTGGTTTTTGTTTTACTGTGAAAGAGAATGAAAGTACTGATGTTTAACGAAGAGAAAGATGTTTCTCATTCCTTTGCAAACAGGCTAAGTGTAGTATGTTAATGGGCTAGAGTCCAATTGTTTAGGAAAATTAGCTTAGGTTATAAATTAATCACTTGGTTGCATGTTAACAATGCACACCTTCAAATTCAATCATCTATTCAACTTTATTTCGTATCAAAATTTATAAAACTACATATTCATGATGACAAAAGGTTAGATACTGAAAATAAAGATTATTTACATTTTTCAAACATTTTGTCATCATATTTTTTAAATAAATAACAAATTTACATCTTTAATTACACATCCCATTGTAATAAACATTATAAATTACACAAAAATAATATTTTTGTGCAATAATATTTTATAACCCATCTCAAGTATAATTTTACACCTAAATTTTATTTTTAAACTCAATTCCATCAGTAATTTAAAATATATCTCATGTTAAAATTAATTAGTTCTTTTTAAAAATCATTAAAATAAGTAAATAGCAATAATTACCAAAATTATTGCATTAACTCTAAATAAAACACATTTTCCTCATTTCATTATCTCAAACAATCTTAACAAAGTTTTTAAAATTCTATTTTCTCATTTTATCCTCAAATATATTGTTTATTCCCAATAAACAATTTAAATTCCTCATTAATTATCAATTTGCACCATTAAATTATAATCGCCTTTATAATTTAATATTCTCAAATAATCGCTAAAATCAGGGTTGTTACAGACTCCCCTCTTACAAAAATTACGTCCTCGCAATTTTATAGAAGAAGAGCTGTAAATAACATAAAACATACACTCATCGAAGAATAAAGACAAGCTTGAATTCCAAACCATTCATACTCTCAATATAGAATGGTAGAAAAAAAATAAGGAAAAACTCGCTTGGTTAATTCAATAGCCCGTCATATGCTAATATAGTGAATAGCAAACCATCGAATTTTCCAAGTATCTCGAAAGAATTTCAAAGATATCCCGCCTTCGAATCAATACTCAATAAGATGCTCAACAATTAATCAATCGGAAATGATTGATTTCGAAAAAACTCTACGAATAGATTTGGGATCATACTCACTTAAACCCGAACTCTAAGCAATAAAGAAGACCATCAAGAAGATTTTCCGCATAAATATACGGAAAGAACATCGTCACAACAGGATAGACATAATAGACAAGATAGTTAAATCACAAGATGTCTTCTCACTAGGCCACCAAACTCGAACGACCGCGACAAATGCACGTTGTTGATAATAGCTCAAAGGTAGAACATACTCAAGAACAAGGATATAAGCTCAAATAATCCTTTAATCAAAGATATTTATAATTCTAAATCTCAACATCTTTTAAATTTTTAAATCTCAATTTTCAACATTTGAAAATTTCTCAAACTCTTTACTATATTACTTAGTAAGTAATTTAAAACTCAAAGTTATAATTCAAAGTTCTTCTCTTACTTCAAAATTAATTTCCAAAGAATTTTGTAAATCCATAATAATATCCCTTAAAATAAATTAAGGGTTTAAATTCTCTTATTATACTCTTCTCTTAAAACATCCAATGTATATAATATAGATTCTAAAATCTCAAAATATACTTCCAATAAAGCACAGCTCAAAATTAATCTCATTTATATTCTCATTTTTATAATTTAAAAATAAATAAATATCATTTCCTCGCCATTGAGTCTCTAATAAATAAATATATCTGTTGGCTGCAGATTTGATCGAGCGATCAAAACTGCCTCGCCACTCTATTACTCTTCTCTAAAACCAATGGCTGCAATTATCATTCAAAAACAAGTTTAATATTTAATATCAAAATATTGCTTTCAAAATCTCAATCCTTAAAACACAAATCATCGTGTTTGATTGCCTCATCATAGCATTTAGGAGATTCGTATCGATAACTTTGATCAGGAGTATCGACCAGAACTCTTAACTACTCGATGGATAACCCGACACTCTCAAATTATTTGTATAAACGAATACTACTCATATAAATATATTCTCAAAACATTCTTTGATTTTTAAAGTATCTCAAAACTCCAATTTCTCTTTTTAAAGCTCATATTTATGGCTTCAAAAACTCAAACCAAAGAACGTTAAGAGAATGCATCGAGATATTCCTAGAAAACGCGATTCACAAAATCAACAGAAGGAAATGGAGTGTTCGTCAACTCCTGCAAGACGACGAGCCACTTTCGAAAATCATCAAGATAAATGCTAAGCAAGATATTCTTCTCGAAGGAGAAGAAGCATACAAACAACAAATTATTACGTCAAACAAAGTAATGCTACAAAGGATAGCACCGATTGAGTATTCAAAATGGATAACTCAAAGAAATTAAATGATAAATGCAATCAAACTCGAACAATCTAGAAACTCACCTCGTTCCTTAGTGGATGTCCTCGTGGAAGAATAGCCGAAAGCTAAAAGCCAGGAATTAGCAAATTCCTAAACACTCGTTTTCCTGATTGGCTATCCTAAATTGTTAACATGTGTCCCATACCACACATTCCCACTTAGCAGTTTACTAGCAGTTAGTTGATGCCACACTAGGAACATCATAAAACTCAAAAAATTGTATCTCGCCTATTCTCATTGGTGAGTGATAAAGAGATACCATACTTGTCTCATCTCATCGATAAGTATTAAATGGCATCGTAACTTGTCTCGTCTCATCGACAAGTGAAAACATCATGATGGTTCCTCGTAAACCGTAAATCTCAAAATATGAAATCATAAACTCAAGACTTATGTTATATCATTGGCAAGTAAATAAAACATCGTGATGGATCTCATCGACCATACTCCTACATAGGAGATCTCAAACCATAATATTTTCCAAATATTGGCCATCTTAAATAATTCCAATAAATAGGAATTATAAAAACAAATTATGCCATAAAATGGCAAAACATCTCAGAATCAATTATCTTAAATAGCTTCGATCGTACAAGTACGGAATTAACCGAAATAGTGAGTGCACGTGTCCCATACCACGTATTTTTCTAAATCGTTTAATTCTCTTTCTCATACGTTCGAATAGTGTAAAAGTGTATGTTTTATATCTAAAATAGTATACTAGAGAAAACAAGCTTCTAAAACATTTTCCCAAAAAGATTAATAAAACCAATATTTGATATTCTTTTATTATAGGGAATAAATAGATTTTTTTTATTAGAAAAATAATTTTAAAATACTATATAATAAAAATTTGAAATGTACATTTGTTTCAAAAATCATGTCAAAAATGGTTTAGTAAAAACCGTACTCGAAAACAATGAAATATAAGAAAGATAACTCAAGACCGATAACTTGAGTTCAATATGAATTCAATTCAAATTTAACCCAAAATCAATTCAAATTCTATTTAAATTTGAATTTCAAATTCTCCTAATAAAGCTAGTTTATTGGTAGGCATCATAGCTCTCAAAAATCTCAAAATCATCATCAAAACCAAAAGAGAATAAGAGTAAAAATGGGCTAATACAATCCCGAGGTCAATGTTTGTTGTTGTTATCATCTTTCTCTAAGGACGGCAACATATAACCATAATTTCGACCAAAAAAACTTCTAAATTTTATAAAACACAATGAACGAAACTTGTATCACATGATCTAGGCTTTCCGAAACATCCAATATTATCAAACTTAGTTGAGAAACGAAGAAGTTATGGCAAATTTCGTTTCAGCTTCAAGCATAGAGCAAATATTGGTTTTGCTCCCGGGTTAGCAGTAGAAAAATTAGATTTTGACATATCTAACCTCAAAATTACAGAAACCTAAAAAAAAGAAACTTGTAGTAAATGATTTTTTTCTTTCTTGAACATAAAGAATCATCAAAACAGGTTAAAAAATGAAGAAGTTATGGCCAATTTTGTTTCAGCTTCAAACACAGAGCAAATATTGCTTTTGCTCTCGGGATAACAGTAGAAAAATTGGATTTTGAAATAGATAACCTCAAAATTACATAAAACTCAAAACATGAAAGTTGTAGTACATAACTTGTGCTTTTTGAAAAAATAAAATTTATCAAATTCCATTCAAAGATGAAAAGGATATGGCCAAAATAATTATGTGTTTCAAAGTTAAAATTAAAAGCACGGGACAGATAGGTTACTAGCTCTTCAAACACATATTATGATTAGCAAAATTGTAAATTACAGAAAATGATAAACATAAAAGTTGTTCCTTATAAATATAGCTTCCAACTGAAAAAGTCTCACTCAATTCTGATTTGACACTAAAAAGTAATGGTGATTTTTAGATCAGGTTTCAACAAAAAAAATTGCACAGAGCAGAGCTGTGTACATCAGTTTCAAACTAAATTTCGACCCTATAAACAATAGACTTTGTAACGACCCGTAAAATTTTGATAATTTTTAACGGTTTTATTTAGCGTATTTAATTTTGATTTTTGAGAAATTTTAAATAATAATATTTTGAAATAAAATTTTACATTTGGATTACGTATAGTTAAATGTGGCAACTGATAAATTTTCATCAAAAATTAAGAAAGTATATTTTAGGGTGTGATTCTGTTCAATTTAAGTCAGTAATAATTAATGTTCATAAAATAATTTATTTTGGGAAATTCAAGGCATAGATGTTTTATTTGCCATCATTTCTTTTATTTATTTTCAAATGGTTCATTATGCCTTTATAACGTGTCCTTCATATTTATTTTTGTTGTCGAATCAAGCTATTAATTTCTTTGATTGTTTCTAAAACAGTGTGTAGCTGTTACTTTTTCTACTGTTAAAATTTCAATTGCGTAATAATTTTTCCAATTCACAGATAGACTTCCCCATTCCTAGCCATGAATAAACTTTGAAATCATCGTCCTTGCCTTTCGTTATTCCCCGTTTTATAGTAATAATTGAAATTTATAGCCGTTTCAGTATATAACTTTTACACTTTTTATACTCATTTAATTTCAGCAGTCCATTGCCTTCGATTTTTAAACTGTTCCATTTTCTTCCCAGGCAACAGCTCACATTCCATTTCGCTTATAAATCAGTTTCCACTTTTACTCACCTTCTCACCTTTTCTTCCATCTATCCGTTTAACAGTTATATATAAGTTATAGTACGTTTCCCTGACTCATCTCCTTTCCTTTTCCATTGACATATTAATTCTGGGAAGTGATTAATTTAAAAACCCATCTTCCCCTCATTTCTTTAAACTTTCAGCTAAATTTTAGCTCGTGACCGTTGCTATACATTTCATTAAAGAGGTACGTTACCTTATTAATCTCCGGAATTTAAGGGTGAAAATTTTATTTTTCTAACCTTTCCTTTACTACGCTCCATGTTTCCACTTCTTTCATTATGACCGTTCATTATATATATACACTACATCTGGAAAGTTATAAACTATAAACTTAGATACATTTTTTATTTATTAAAAATTTAAAGCTCACCTTAAATTGTGCAAAGCGTTTTTCCTCTGCCTTTATAACTTTGTGTTTATACCTACTATTGTGTCCTCTTCCTCCCTGAAGCCTATTTTCTTTCTTTCCTAAGTTGTTACAGCGCCTCTTCAAGGCCATAAGCGCATACCCACGCCACATCTCACCACGTGCTTCCAGTCCAGGCGACAGCCGCCATGATGGCCAAGCACAATGCTTCCTTCTCTCCTGTTTCATTTTGCCTTCCCTAGGCACAACCGATACCCCTATCGCCATCACCCATCAGACACTCATCACCACTAGCTTGCATATGTTTGCATATATTAGGTATAATACTTCTGTCTGTTAGCATATGTATATACATATATATCAGTGAATTTGTTACATGGGTTATATTATCTTAGGTTTCCCTGTTTCCAGTTTAATAATATATTATTCAAATTTTGTAGCGTCTATTATATGGTTTATATATATGTCAAAGTTATTCTTTTATATATATAAATGTATTTGTGTACATATGTATACATGCTGTTATATTAGTTTATAAAATAAAATTTTCCTTTTTCGGCTGCTGTATGTAAAGATGCTTTTTGATCTAATTTAGTATTTTTTTATATAATATTTTAAACGTGAATTTGATTTAAGTGAAGCTTTTCATATCATGTTATTAAATGAAATAATATAAGGTGATTTAAAAATATATATACTTTTTTTTTTTGAATCTTTAAGGGGTTTTGTTGGTTTTGTTATATATTACTCTTTCTTAATGCAATGTACTGGAAACATAAAAATAGGTGAGTTAGAAAAAGAACGAAAACCATATATATATCTAAGCATTCGAGTTTATACATTTGGTCGGTAAGTATATGGTATTTATAACGGTTTTGAAAGTAAATTTTAAGCATGTCTATGCGGTTTATGTCGTAATGGTTATATTATTATTTAAATATAATTATCACATGCGCAGGTTTTAAGTGTATATAGTATATTTATAATATAAAGTTTATTAAGTTATAAAAGTTTATACAGTTTATATTTTATAAGATAAGGTTCAAAAGTTATATACGTGGCAGTTGATATGTTGCAATGAACATACATTATATATAAGTTTTTATTTTAATAAGTATTATTTCAACATATATATTTCATATATGTATGATTTTTTTAATGTATATGTGTTTGGTCTAAAAACAATGATTGAAATGTATGTATATTAAATTTAGAATATGTTTTATATATGTAAATAGTTATATATAATTATATATATAATTGTAATTTCACTTATATCATTCATCTTCATTGATCTAGTTCTAATTTGAATTCGATTTTTTTCTCTTCCATTTATCAGCTTTGTTCATCGTGCCTGTTTTCTTCGTCGAACCGTGTCTATCTAGCATTGCTTTGGAATTCATAACCAAATTTCATTATCTATTCTCTTTAGCCTCGAAAGCTGAGCAATCACTCACGATTAACGTTCTTATATTTATTAAGTTTGATTTCAATTGAAACAATAATTGATGTATGCTGCTGTAGTTATTTAAATTGTTATATTTATGCTATTATCTATAACGTTCACTTGTGGGATATGATACCATATCCTATTGTTTATATTATACTGTTATTGATGATATATGCATGTTGTTATATTATTATCATATCTGTTATCACTCTGCAAGTGCCCTGTTAGTATAGTATTCACTATGGGTTGAAATGATACATACCCTAATGGACTTTAGGATAGGAGAAAATTGTTATGGGTTGAAATGATAAACCCAAGCGATTTTCATTTTATTGAATTTGGGATTACGGCTTGAAATGATATCCACCCATATATATTTAGTGGACGGATTGAAATGATAAATACCCGTAGTACTTGACCATATGATAGAAAATATATAAAGACACCGTTGTTCCATATATAAATATTTTGAAATAATTTCTATGATTTTGGAAAGAAATATATAGTTAAATAAATATTGATTCTTAAGATGGAAATTTTATATATAGATTTAGTAGTAATATTTGATTTAAATTAGAATCGATTTAATACACATAATATGGTTAATTATTTATGTATATCTATATTTCAAAAAGATTTTCTTGTAATAAATTGAATAATTAAGATTGGGAGATAAAGTTGGATTTATTAAAAATGGAATTTAGATAAGGATTTATTTAATTAAATCGATTTGAAATTATTAAATGGAAAATCTAAAGGTATGATTTTTATAACTGGATTTTTGATTTAAGTGATTTAATGAATAAGTTTCACGTTTAAATAAATTAAAATAAAATATTGAGTAAAATGTAATTTAAGATTTCTTAAATGATATTGAATCAAATGAGGGAGCATTTCAAGACTAAATAATAATGAGGTTAATCGAGATCTTTATGAAACTGTTAAATTGAACATTTAAATATTAAAGCTTTGAACTATATTGGAATTTAAATGGGTTATTTTGAGATTCATATCTTTACTTGAAATCAATATAGTTGAATTGTTGTCAAGTTCTAGTGGTCCAGTGGTTAAGACATAGTGGAGTTGCTACATGTGGTTGTAGTGGCACCGGTTCGAATCCCAGCGGCCACAATAATGAGACATAGTGCACGGCCACTTATAAAACCGGCTAACCGAAGGCCAGGGCAAACATAGTTTCCTTGGCCCCAAAGTTTACAAAAAAAGTTTACATGAAAAGGGCGACAATGGTTTCTGGCGACTCGCGTTTTTTTGTTTCCTCTGCTCTCTTCCTCGCCGTGACTTCCCTATTCTAATCGCGTCTTTTCTTCCATGTCCCCCACTCCGCCTCGTCCCTCTCCTCCCCCCCTTACCTCACCCTCTTCGACTAGGTCTGGACGGCCCTTCAAATCCGCTGCCATGCCAGCAATTCTTTCCCACTCCGACTTTCCTCCGCTTCGTGCTTCCAAATCACCAGCTACGTCGTCTGCAAATTTTGGGATTGTGGCATCTGGCCTTGATCCTTCACGCGCTGTGCCGCCAATCTCTGGAACCAAAGTGATTTTGCCTGATAATTATCGGTGTGGTGTTAGTGGGTTGAGTGGTAGTAACGTGGGGCTGGGTGAAGCTTCTTTCTCTGATCATAGCACGCCTCCTACATTTTCAAATGACACAGGCGAATTTGGTCCTATTATTACTGATGTTGGTTTGAAAGAGTCCGAGAGTGTTGAACAGCCTGTTATGCATCTTGTAGTGGATAGTGATGTAGGCAAGTCCACTGTGTTGGTTGAATGTGTCCCTGGTGTGGACGTTGGTTTGCAAGGCCTTGTCCAGGGGCGTGCTTCTGCCAGTCACCCTTGTAGTGATCAAAGCACATCAGATGTTTGTGTAATTTCCCCAAAGAAATCTGTTCCTAATGTCTCTGAAAATTGCTCTGATGCTACTATACACACTGCTCCTATTGCCCCCAGTATTGATGATATACGTGTATCTGATGGAACGACGAACTCCACTAAATTGTGGTCTTCTCTTTTCACATCCTTGCCCCGTAATGCTGGTAATTACATGCCAATTGATTTCGATTTGGTTGAGGAAAATGGAGTGATGATTCCTCCCCCGAGCGTAATGCAAGCCGGTGAGGATTTTTGGTCAGACTATTTGGTTGGATTTTTCCTGAATCCGCATCACCGCCTTTCGTTTGCGTCTACGGTGCTACGAAGGGTTTGGAAGTTACGTGGAAATTTGCATGTGAAGCTGATTGATACGATGTACTACTTAAAGTTTTCCTCTTCTGAGGAACGTCGGCTTGTTCTGGATGCGGAGCCATCTTTTGTTGAAGGAAGGCCCTTTATTGTTACCCCATGGTCTCCTACCGTGGCGTGTGCACGTGAGAAAGTATTCTCTATCCCTGTTTGGGTATATTTTTCTCAGATCCCCTCTGTATTACAGCCTCTTATTGGATTGAATTGGTTAGCTTGTAATGTGGGTAAGCTGAAATGTTTTGACTCCAATACTGTGGCGCGTGATAAGTTGATGTTTGCGAAGGCTCTCATTGAGATTTCCCCAACAAAGCCTCTCCCTTCTTCTATTTCTGTTCAGATAGCTGTCGGCCATGTGGTGGAAGTCAGAGTTCGCTATGGTTGGGTCCCGGATATATGTACTGCTTGTCTCTCTTTTGGACACTCGACTATTGATTGCCACCATTCTGTAGCATCCGCGGCTGCTCCGAAGTCTCCTTTGCCGCGCCCCCAACGTAGGATCTGGGTCCCCAAGGCTTCTGCCCCTTCCACTATCTCAAATCCTGCTCCTGAAGCTATGATGCCGGTTCTGAGTGTTCCTCCTTTGCCTCTTGTTACGCCTGTTTCGCCTCCTGGTTCTGAGGTACCGAGTGTTGCACCTGTCACCTCTTTAGCTGCTCCAGTCCCTTCTGTGCTGCTGCCTCCTGTAGCTTGGGATGAGCCCGAAGGGTGTTGGATTGATCCCATTTCTGATATGAGGTATAACCCGGTTAATGAATCTTTCTTCCGGTTTGTTTCTGACGATCATCTTGACCTTAGGTGCCTACGCTATAAACTATCTGGTGACTCTCTAGTTCTTGATTTGGACGGTGTGGATGCGGGTTCTAATTCTATGATGCTTGCAGATCCATCCTGGGATCGATCTTTTATCTACTGTGCTGATGATGTGGTTTATGACCCTTGTATTGCTCTACGGTTTCGCCCCTTTGCTGGTCTTTCTGGATCTGTTCCATTGTGCACTACTTTGGTGTCTGGGGTTGTTGGTCATTCTACCTCCTTGGAGGAGAGCTAGTTATTTGTGGTTCTTTTAGTTATCGTGACATAGCTGTCTTGTACCTGTGCTGTATTTTCTGTTTTTTACTTAGTAGTTAAGGTGCTTTTACCTTGCTCCTGTACTTCAATTTTTATTACGTTCGTAATAAAAAGTGGACGGTCCACTATAAAACCGGCTGGCCTTGCCAAAATATAGTTGAATTGTTATTTAGAAACTAAATTGAAAAAAAAGGAAATTTAGGTTGAACTAAAATTTGAAATTATTATTTAGAAAACTAAATTGAATAAAATTTAGTTTGAAACGTTGAATACTTAAAGTTTGAAATATATTAAAATATAAAGGGGTATTTTGTGATTACAAATCCGAATTTAAGATCGATAAAATTAAAGTGATTATTTAGGAATCGAGTTAAATTTTAAATTGATAAATTGAGTTTTGACTAGATTTGAATTTTTGATTGGAGTAGATTTGAATCGTAACTGTGAAAGTGATCAAATTTGAAAACAAATATATTTGAAGTGAAATGATTTTTTTGAATAATAAATAAAATCAAGATGACCACGGTGACATAGTGTATATTTCTACCCTATAGATAGTTCCAGTGATCCTTAGAGGATGGTTATCCCAAACATCCTCTAAGTTAATTTTATTTCAGTTGATATTAAACTTGAGTTGGATTTATTGATATAAGAATGTAAATCCCGACTCGAGTGTTTTGTGCTTTGCTTTACGCTCGGGTCAGACTGAGTGATACTGCATTGAGACTCACCTTTGGAGTTTGGAGCTTCGCTTGGAGATCCAACTATCGCTTAGCTTTCAGCACTTCCAGTTGATTCGTTAAGAGAAGTCATCTGTTGCATTGGAGACTTCACTGTATCTGGGATATTCTGATGTGTTTTATTTCTAACTTTGTTATATTGTAGCTTCATGAACTACTATTCATTTATTCCGCTGCGTACTATTGTACTACTCTGTATCTGTGATTCTGTGATTGATTTATTTACTGTATATGTTTTTGCCAAATTTAAATTAACAATTCATTATTTTGAATTATTCAAGTCGGACATGTATAGTACTATTGTCGATTTGAATGGTCCAAAATAGCGAGTCGTTACAGTTGGTATCAAAGCTTTGGCTCTAGACAAAACTTAGCATATATGGTAATTTTATTTAATAATCACTTTTGTTTGAGTTGAATCTCTTCCTTTTGACTCGATTTCCTTTGAACTTTGTAAAGTTCCCTGTGGTTTAAAAATTCATTCTTGTCTCTCTCTAGTTATATTCTTTTGATTCTAGAGTATCCAATGACTCCACTGAATGATTTGTAAAGGGGGTGAAACTTCTTTACAATTGGCATTGATTCACTGGTGATTTATATATCCCTCGGTTTAGATGCTACTATCTATTATTATTCTGAATTATATCTCTGGCGATCGAATGTCGAATTGCCTTAGAATTCTGCGCCGATCTAATTTTGGAATCACGGTTGACCGGTAAAGGTCGTCCGTGATTTATAGAAGTATATCCATCTTCTATTTTGTAATTTAATTATCTCATCTTCGATCGAGTCTATCTTCGAATCAGGATTCTATTGATTAGAGTTCCTCTAATTTAAATCTCTATCTTTTTTTGAAATTCATTCTTGAATCATCCTTTGAAAATCGAGTTTTTTTTGTATTTTAAATTTGTTTATATATCGAAATTTTTATTTGGGTAACTATGATTTTATTTTATATGTATAAAGGAGAAAATGTTTTCGATAAGGATTATATACCTATATATCAAACGAATGAGAAATTTTATTCTATATATAAATGTTTCAAAAGGATTTGAAATTATGAAGATGATATAAGAAATGGATTTATATAAAAATAATTTATAACTGAAGGGTTTTAATTTGAAATTCGAGTGACTGAATTCCGGTGTTTTGAAATTGGTTTTAAGATTTGGAAATATATATATATATAATAATACGATTTAGAAGATATTTTCTGAATAAGAAATGTTTCAAATAAATTCGAATGAATTCCAATGATTTCGAAGAGATTTTTTTTAAGAAGTTTGAAGAAAATAGAAGTCCAGAACTACTTTTGTCGCTGGGAAATAATTTCGCTGATGAGTGCGTGCATCATCGACACTGATTTTCGAGTTTCAGAGTGGGGAAGAGGCCACTTTAATAGCTTCGCTATGCAAGTGATTTGTAAAACCATTGTTGATTTCAAATTCCAATGTATAATTTGATATTTTCGAAAGATATATGTATATATTTGAAATAATTTAAAGTGAGACCGGTGTTCAGTCCTCGAGTTTCGGATTTAATTTGGTATAATCCTACCTATTGAAATTGATTTGTTGATGTATTGTTAATTTTCAACTCTTAAATTGGAAATTTGATTTCCCTAACTATTTTGAATGTTCGAACACTTCCAAATTGAGGTTAAATTTTCAAAGCTAAGAAATTTCGAAGAGGATAAAATATTTGGTAAAGCATATAAGTTTAGTTTTATATGTTTAAGTTTGAAACCTTTTGTTAAGTAAATGAATATGAATATTTTGAATTATACTAATATGGAATTTAGTTTTGAAATGTTTTAAAAAACAAAATTAGTTTTAAATAATGGTTTTTAGAAAGGTAAATTGAATATTTCAAATAGAAATAAATAGTTTAAGGGTTTTAAAGGGATAATTATAAATTTGGAAACCATTTTGAGTATAATTAATTTAGAGAAAAATATTTGGTTTTGAAATTTGATTGGAATTAAAACTAGTACTTATATGGTTATTTTGGAAATGAATTTGTTTGACCTAAATTTTGTTGATTTGGAAATTTGTATTATTTTCTAAACCTATTGTCTAAGAAACTTTAAAACTAAATTGATATTGAAATGATTTGAAATTGATAACCTTATATTATTAAGTACTTGATTTGGGAGTGGTTGAACTTATCTAAAATGGATTTGTATAAGTATGAAGTTGATTTGAAATCTATTGATTTGAAAGATACTCAATTTGGAATTTTTTTTTTATAATCGAAGTCTACATAAGTATGATTTGATATACTATTGATTTGGAAAGTATTCGATTTGGAAAAGGAATCCTATATATAATGGACTTTGTATAAGTATGATATCTGAAAGTATTTGGAATGTACTATATGATATATATTTTTTCGAAGTAAAGATATGGAAAGTGCCTTCTACTTGATATCCTCTTTGTGGCCACATTGTGGATTCATTCCATCGATATTATTCTCTCTGATTTATGGATTTTCGGATGTGATACTCGAGTGTCCCACCGTGGCGTAACCCATGTTTTTTTTCTTGCGACTGCATAGCACAACTGCCTGGCTGAGACTGGCCTTGGGGTACGGATTGTTTCCTAGGGGACCCAGGCGTAACCATTGTGTATCCTGCAATCTGTGTAGGTCGCATTAGTAGCGAAACTGCCTGGCTGAGGGAGCCTTGGGGTACGGATTGTTTCCTGGGGGGACCCAGGCGTAACCATTGTGTATCCTGCACCCTACTAGTCATCATGGCATAACTCGTAGGGCTGAGAAAGCTTACTGATACGGATTATTTCCTGGGGGATACAGGCGTAACCATTGTGTATCTGCGAACCATGGTTGGACAAAGGTTTTGGATTAATTGTTTTTTTTGGATTGTACTTTCCATATCTTTTTTTTAATGGTTTTTCAAGTATTTTCACTGGGTGTTGAAACAGGTCTACTAAGTACTTGAAGAATTCTAGCTTTGCGCCTGATCAAGCGCATGGCCAGAGTCTTCAAGAACGAGGATAAACTTGTTGAAACATTGAGTTATAAAAGTATTTTTTAAAGGAAAAATTCGTTTCGATATAAAAGTATTTTATTATAAAGGTATTTCCAACAAAGAAATTTTGTATTAATATTTGGGATTAGAATTTTATGGTTTGATTTAATTATTCGAGCCTGATACTATCCCTTTGAACCTACCTTATCTGCTAAACTTTATTTATTCACCTATATTCCGTTTTTCCGAATCTACCCTCTTTTCCTTTTTGGATATAATCTTTAAAATATTTTTTATTTATATACTACATGGTATAATAGTAAATCATTAGTGTCATTAATATTTCAGAAGTTATTAATTTAATATAACATATTTAAGAAATGAGTATTAATTTATCTATAATGTTGAAAGTGTCTTAAGATAAATTAGTAAATTTATAAACTATGGATTTAATGTTGTCAAACAACTTCCTTGAAAATATAACCAAGGATGTGAATAACTGTTTCCAAATAGTTTTCATATATATTTTATAAAGGTGTTATTTAAACATATAAATGTTATTTATAAGGGAAGCAGGAAATTTTACAAATGGGTTTTGAAAAGTTTTAAAGTATTAAAGATAATTGAACTGCAAATGAAGTTTTCAAATGAATATTTCTAGAAAAATTTATATGGTCTTAAATTAATTGTTTAACCTTATTTTTTATCTTTCTGGTTGTTTCTATTCTCCTACCTTCTTCCTTTTCGAGGACGAAAAGTTTTGAGTGGGGGAGAGTGTAACGACCCGTAAAATTTTGATAATTTTTAATGGTTTTATTTAGCGTATTTAATTTGATTTTTGAGAAATTTTAAACAATAATATTTTGAAATAAAATTTTACATTTGGATTACATATAGTTAAATGTGGCAAATGATAAATTTTCACCAAAAATTAAGAAAGTATATTTTAGGGTGTGATTCTGTTCAATATAAGTCAGTAATAATTGATGTTCATAAAATAATTTATTTTGGGAAATTTAAGGCACAGCTATTTTATTTGCCATCATTTCTTTTATTTATTTTCAAACGGTTCATTTTGCCTTTATAATGTGTACTTCCATATTTATTCTTGCTGTCCAATCAAGCTATTAATTGCTTTGATCGTTTCTAAAACAGTGTGTAGCGGTTACTTTTTCTACCGTTAAAATTTCAATTTCTTAATACTTTTTCCAATTCAAAGATAGACTTCCCCATTCCTAGCCATTAATAAACTTTGAAATCATCGTCCTTGCCTTTCGATATTCCTCGTTTTATAGTAATAATTGAAATTTATAGTCGTTTCAGTATATAACTTTTACACGTTTTATACTCATTTAATTTCAGAAGTCCATTGCCTTTAATTTTTAAACTGTTCCATTTTCTTCCCAAGCAACAGCTCACATTCCATTTCGCTTATAAATCAGTTTCCACTTTTACTCACCTGCTCACCTTTTCTTCCATCTATCCGTTTAATAGTTATATATAAGTTATAGTACGTTTCCCTAATTCATCTCCTTTCCTTTTTCATTAAAATATTAATTCTGGGAAGTGATTAATTTAAAAACCCATCTTCCCCTCACTTCTTTAAACTTTCAGCTAAATTTTACCTTGTGACTATTGCTATACATTTCATTAAAGAGGTACGTTACCTTATTAATCTCCGGAATTTAAGGGTGAAAATTTTATTTTTCTAACCTTTCCTTTCCTATGCTCCCTGTTTTCATTTCTTTCATTATGACCGTTCATTATATATATACACTACACTGGAAAGTTATAAACGTATAAACTTAAATACATTTTGTATTTATTAAAAATTTAAATCTCACCTTATATTGTGCAAAGCGTTTTTCCTCTGCCTTTATAACTTTGGGTTTATACCTACTGTTGCTTCCTCTTCCTCCCTGAAGCCTATTTTCTTTCTTTCCCAAGTTGTTACAGCGCCTCTTCAAGGCCATAACCGCATATCCACGCCACATCTAACCACGTGCTTCCAGTCTAGGCGACAGCCGCCATGATGGCCGAGCACAATACTCCCTTCTCTCCTGTTCCATTTTGCATTCCCTAGGCACAGTCGATACCCCTATCGCCATCACCCATCAGGCACTCATCACCTCTAGCTTGCATACGTTCGCATATATTAGGTATAGTACTTCTGTTTGTTAGCATATATATATATATCAGTGAATTTGTTACATGGGTTATATTATCTTGGGTTTCCCTGTTTCCAATTTAATAATATATTATACAAATTTTGCAGCATCTATTATATGGTTTATATATATATATATGTCAAATTTATTCTTTTATATATATAAATGTATTTGGGTATGTATGTATATATGTTGTTATATTAGTTTATAAAATAAAATTATCCTTTTTCGGTTGTTGTATGTAAAGATGCTTTTTGATCTAATTTAGTATTTTGTTTTTTTATATAATATTTTAAACATGAATTTGATTTAAGTGAAGCTTTCGTATCATGTTATTAAATGAAATAATATAAGGTGATTTAAAAATATATATACTTTTTTTGAATCTTTTTGGGGTTTTGTTATATATTACTCTTTCTTAATGCAATGTACTGGAAACAAAAAAATAGGTGAGTGAGAAAAAGAACGAAAACCATATATATCTAAGCATTCGAGTTTATACATTTGGTCGGTAAGTATATGGTATTTATAATGGTTTTGAAAGTAAATTTTAAGCATGTCTAAGCTGTTTATGTCGTAATGGTTATATAATTATTTAAATATAAGTATCACATGCGCAGGTTTTAAGTGTATATAGTATATTTATAATATAAAGTTTATTAAGTTATAAAAGTTTATACAGTTTAAATTTTATAAGATAAAGTTTAAAAGTTATATATGCGGCAGTTGATATGTTACAATGAACATACATTATATATAAGTTTTTATTTAAATAAGTATTATTTCAACATATATATTGCATATATGTTTGATTTTTTATTTATTGTATATGTGTTTGGTTTAAAAACAATGATTGTAATGTATGTATATTAAATTTAGAATACGTTTTATATATGTAAATAGTTATATATAATTATATATATAATTGTAAGTTCACTTATATCATTCATCTTCATCGATCTGGTTCTAATTTGAATTCAATTTTTTTCTCTCTTCCATTTATCAGCTTTGTTCGTCGTGCCTGTTTACTTCGTCGAATCGTGTCTATCTAGCGTTGCTTTGGAATTCGTAACTAAACTTCATTGTCTATTCTCTTTAGCCTCGAAAGGTGAGCAATCACTCATGATTAATGTTCTTATATTTATTAAATTTGATTTCAATTGAAACAACAATTGAAGTATGCTGCTGTAGTTATTTAAATTGTTATATTTATGCTATTATCTATAACTGTTCACTTGTGGGATATGAAACCATAACCTATTGTTTATATTATACTGTTATTGATGATATATGCATGTTGTTATATTATTATCATATCTGTTATCACTCTACAAGTGCCCTATTAGTATAGTATTCACTATGGGTTGAAATGATACATATCCGAACGGACTTTAGGATAGGAGAAAATGGTTATGGGTTGAAATGATAAACCCAAGCGATTTTCATTTTATTGAATTAGGGATTATGGGTTGAAATGATATCCACCCGTATATATTTAGTGGACGGATTGAAATGATAAATATCCGTAGCACTGGACCATATGATAGAAAATATATACGTACACCGTTGGTCCATATATAAATATTTTGAAATAATTTCTTTGATTTTGGAAAAAATATATGGTTAAATAAATATTGATTCTAAGATGGAAATTTTATATATAGATTTAGTAGTAATATTTGATTTAAATTAGAATTGATTTCATACACATAATATGGTTAAGTATTTATGTAAATCTATATTTCAAAAAGATTTTCTTGTAATAAATTGAATAATTAAGATTGGGATATAAATTTGGATTTACTACAAATGGTATTTAAATAAGGATTTATTTAATTAAATCGATTTGAAATTATTAAATGGGAAATCTAAAGGTATGATTTTTATAACTGGATTTTGATTTAAGTGATTTAATGAATATTTCACGTTTAAATAAATTAAAATAAAATATTGAGTAAAATGTAATTTAAGATTACTTAAATGATATTGAATCAAATGAGGGAGCATTTCAAGACTAAATAATAATGAGGTTAATCGAGATCTTTATGAAACTGTTAAATTGAACATTTAAATATTAAAGCTTTGAACAATATTTGAATTTAAATGGGTTATTTTGAGATTCAGATCTGTACTTGAAATCAATATAGTTGAATTGTTATTTAGAAACTAAATTGAATAAAATTGAATATTTAGGTTGAACTAAAATTTGAAATTATTATTGAAAAAACTAAATTGAATAAAATTTAGTTTGAAACGTTGAATACTTAAAGTTTGAAATATATTGAAATACAAAGGGGCATTTTGTGATTACAAATCCGAATTTTGGGATCGATAAAATTGAAGTGGTTATTTAGGAACTGATTTGAATTTTAAATTGATAAATTGAGATTTGACTAGATTTAAATTTTTGATTGGAGTAGATTTGAATCATAACTGTGAAAGTGATCAAATTTGAAAACAAATATATTTGAAGTGAAACGATATTTTGTTTTTGAATAATAAATAAAATCGAGATGACCACGGTGACATACTCTATATTTGTACCCTATAGATAGTTCTAGGGATCCTTAGAGGATGGTTATCCCAAACATCCTCTAAGTTAATTTTATTTCAGTTGATATTTCACTTGAGTTGGATTTATTGATATAAGAATGTTAATCCTGACTCGAGTGTTTTGTGTTTTGCTTTACGCTCGGGTCGGACTGAGTGATACAGCATGGAGACTCACCTTTGGAGTTTGGAGCTTCACTTGTAGATCAAACTGTCGCTTAGCTTTCAGCACTTCCAGTTGATTCGCTAAAAGAAGTCATCTGTTGCATTGGAGACTTCGCTGTATCTGGGATATTCTGATGTATTTTATTTCTAACTTTGTTATATAGTAGCTTCATGAACTACTATTCACTTATTCCGCCGTGTATTATTGTACTACTCTGTATCTGTGATTCTGTGATTGATTTAGTTACTGTATATGTTTTTGCCAAATTTAAATTAACAATTCGGTATTTTGAATTATTCAAGTTGGACATGTATAATATTATTGTCGATTTGATTTGCCCAAAATAGCGAGTCGTTACAGAATTTCAGAAAGTAATTAAAAGAGAAGTTGTAGTTAACAGAATATTCTTTCAATTACAAAAAGAATGAGCTAATTTGAGTAAATTTGCACTAAGATATTGCTATTTTACTGCAGCAATTTTTCACAAACAATTTTCAGCAAACTACAACCAACTTGGAAGCAATTCAATCAACATCCCATCCAATTTGTTCAAATAGAAACTAACAATTATTCTCGTAAATTAAAGCTAGTGGTGTGAGTGATTAAATCACCTTGTTGTAGGAATGAAAAAACTCGAATTAATGTAGAAAGGTTGGAGCATTTGCTTGAATTTTAGCTTCTAGAACCTATAAAGAAACATTACAACAACATGCAAGCAAGGAAACCCTATTACTAACAATCTACCAATTGCAAAAATCCAAATTTGATGAAATAGAATAAGTTTTGGAGTTGATTACATAAGAAATATAGCTTTAGATTGATTAAAATTAGAAAATTAATGTAGGAATTGAAGATTTAGAGCTCTAGGGTATAGAAAGAGGAATGGTTTCTGATTTTTGTTTTACTGCGCAAGAGAATGAATGTACTGATGTTTGAGGAAGAGAAAGTTGTTTCTCATTTCTTTGCTAAACGACTAAGTGACGTATGTTAATGGGCTAGGGTCCAATTGTTTTGGAAAATTAGCTTAGGTTATAAATTATTCACTTAGTTACATGTTAACAATGCACACCTTCAAATTCAATCATCTGTTCAACTTTATTTCATATCAAAAATTTATAAAACTTCATATTCATGATGACAAAATGTTAGATACTCAAAATAAAAGATTATTTATATTTGTAAAACATTTTATCGTCATATTTCTTTTTTTGAATAAATAACAAATTTGCATCTTTAATTACAAATCCCATTGTAATTAACATTATAAATTACACAAAAATAATATTTTTGTGTTATATTATTTTATAACCCATTTCGAATATAATTTTACACCTAAATTATATTCTTAAACTCAATTCCATCATTATTTCAAATATATCACATCTTAAAATTAATCACTTCTTTTTTAAAATCATTAAAAGAAGTAAATAGCAATATTTGACAAAATTATTGCATTAACTCTAAATAAAACACATTTTCCTCATTTTATTATCTCAAACAATCTTAATAATGTTTCCAAAATTCTATTTTCTCATTTTATCCTTAAATATATTGTTTATTCCCAATAAACAATTTAAATTCATCATTATTTATTACTTTACACTATTAAATTATAATCGCTGTTATAATTTAGTATTCTTAGATAATGGTTAAATTTAGGTTGTTATAGGTGACGGGCGAGTTGGATTGGTAGTGCTTGAAGGCATGTGTACTCGTGCCGGTAGTGGCTTTAGAATGCGGTACTAGGTGGCGCTAGGGGAGAAGGTTAATTGTGGCGGCTTTCTGCAATGGCAGGTGATTGATTGGCAAAAGCTTCGTCAGTTTTGGTTCGGTTAGGCTGGAAAATGAAAAGTGAAAAAATTGAGATCCGATGCCTCTTTAAAAAAGGCAGACAAATTCTAAGTACTTGGATCGGTGTCGTTCCGATCCAATTGGATTTGTACGGATCCAATTTACTTCCCTTAAATGACCTTAAAATTTCCTTCTTTGCCCAACTCGATGTTCGTATTAATTTTGGAAGTTGTCGAGTCAAGATCACTCCGTAATTATGACTAATGAAGATTTCCACTAGGAACTGGATAGTTAGCCGGAACATCATAAACACCAACTCAAGGAAGGTAGATACAAATTATAAAGCTCCATGAAATGGAAATCGAAAGATAAATAATTCCAAAGCACACCTTATTTCAAACGAAAGCATGCTCTAGGGGAAAAATGTAAGCCAGGTTTTTGACCCAATAGAGTTTGGAAGGAGTTAGAATATTCAAACTAAGCCAGAACGACTCGAAACTTTATTGGAAGACTTAAAAGTACATGAAAAAGAAACCTCGGGAGTTTGGACTAAAAATATGCCAAGTATTTTGATCCGCACCGAACCAACCCAATTAGATCGATACATATCAAACTTATTGACGTGTGGATTCTCCAATCCACTTGCGTTATATTCCAATATCTCTCATAAACTTATCTACCAAGTTTGATAACATTCTGAGCACCTGAGTTGAAGAAATCCTGATTTATTTGATTTGTATTATAGTTCATCCTAATTTATAGGTTAACCACCGTTAAAACATGTCAATAAGCTATGGAATCACATGGAGAACCTCGAATTCAAGAAAGGAAGCCAACAAAAATAGGAGTTTCGTTGCACAACATTTTGGATCGGTACCGATCCAAAAAGTTAGTTCCAAACCACACCAAATTTCACGTGCCTCCTCCTATGGATAATTTAAGGCCTCTGGGACTCTGGTTTCTATCCAAGTGCTATCAAAACCTTCTAAATCCATCCAACCTTCAACTGGAAAGGGGCCGGCTACTATGATCACTAAAAACTTTGCTACGAAGATTCTTCAACCTTCTTCCTCCTCATAATGATTACCATGGGACAATTGATATATTTAATTTTGTCTCCAGTAATGGTTGTGTAATTCCCCGAAATTTTCGATTCCGAAAATCCCAAGTAGTTAGAAAGGTAGAAAAGAGATAGAAAAAGAAGAAGAAACAGAAAATCAAAAATATAGATTCTCACATTCGTAGCGGACTAAAATATAATATCAAATAAAATAACAGTTATACAAGGAAAAACAGCTAATTTACATTAATACATTAGAGTTACAACATTTCACAAACACTAGACATTTAAAGTAACTTGTCCTAGATAAACAATAATATCTTAGCGGAATAGTCTATACATCCCTGCCATCCAGCTCGCCATCTGAGCTCTAGAACGTCCTTACGTGGAAATCTGTAATACTTGGTCTGACCCGAGCATTAGTGAAAGTTACACCCGGTTCAGGTTGGAAACCAGCGAGAGAAAACCCATCTAACATGAAATTCTAAAGCATAAAACTTATTTAAAACCCAGAGTAACTCGTACTTCACTACAAGTTCTCAATTTGTTATAGTCAACACTTATTTCACATATCAATATCTATGTACCTCTACAAAGTTTAAAGGGTCCAATTACATATATCATTCCATTCCAGCCTATTGATTTCACATCACAAATCCATATGGAATTTATAGAAGATTACAAATCCAAGTGGTTTCGGGTATTTGCTAATACCCGACCCCGGTCTCTTTGAATCCAATGTCATCTTAACCCAAGTTATTCAAATGAATACAATTTGATTTTAACTACAGGATGTTACTTTTACATAGCAATTCATCATCGATAGATAACCACATTATCACAGTGTAACCAAAACATATCATATCACAAAACATTTTATATCAAAGATATTAACCAATTCAAGGCATTTCTAAAATCCAATCATCCATAAGCAAGATTAATTAGCCTCATCATTTCTAGTTAATTAAATTAATTGCCTTAATGACCTTTAAATCCTGCTTATTAAATCATTAATTAATTAAAAACTAATTAATTAATCATCCTTTAGTTAACATCTTAATTAATAATCCTTAATTAATTATTCCTTAATTACATTAAGTAATTAACCTTTAATAAATTTCACAAATTAATTATCCTTTAACTATTCACATTAATTGACCTTTAAGTATTCTCATTAGTTAATTAATTACATTAATCATGCACTAATTACTTTAATTAATTATCCTAAAATCATTTACTTTGATTAATTATCTTTTAATTAATCCCATTTACTGACCAACTCTTTAATCAATTTCCTTAATTAATCAACCCTTAAATTATCTATCTAAAATCAACTATCCATAATTGCTTCATTAAGGAATTATCTCATTGGTTAATTATCCTTAATTAATTAACCTTTAATTATTAATTATTTGACCTTTAATTATGAATTAAATTAATTTACTCTTAACAATTTAATCCTTTAATTACTTACATTAAGTAATTGATCTCTAATTACTTACATTGCTTGATCACTAATTACCAATTAGTTAATCTCAATTTAATTAATTTTAACCCTTAATTATTAATTAAACAATCCCTAATCTATAATTAATTATTAATTAATTACTCTTTAATTACTTTATTAATTTTATTAATCCTCAATTATCCAAGGTCTTAACTAAACTTAAGATGTTTAATTTCTTAATTATCATAATCATATTTAAACCATTTATCTTTGTAATTAACTTATTTAATTAAATCAAATAATTTAAGTTAATCATAACCTAAGCATTTAACCTAACAAGTTAAACAAATTATATAGTTTCCTTAAAACAATTATTTAACATATCTATTATATAAAACATAAATTTTAAGAAATGTTTCGGAACTTGATTCAAAACTTATTTATATTTAAACTTAAAACTACACAAATTATCTTTGGGTCAAACCCGAATATCACTTCGAGTCCTTACCCGAGAAACCCCACTTCTTTCTCTTAAAATTTTGTTAGTTTAAAATTCAAACCAGGAACTTAAGTAAGAACACTTCGAGCCAAATACAAAACTACACGAGACCAACACCGAGCAAAAGCTTTAACTTCATGATCTCAACGTCCCCGGTCACGAACGTGCACGCGTGCACGTGCACGTCAGTCCGATCAACTCCGACACCACGCCAAGGCCACCCTCAAGTCGTTGATCAACTCATTGACTCATTCGATCACCAGATTTGACGATCTCGCCTTCCAATCAAAATCGAACCAAACAATCAATGTCTGGAACCCATCCAGTTGGGGAAAACCGACCCGAAACATCGCCTCGGACCATCAGGTCCCACGCCGACCATCCCAAAGTTGCGCCACACTCCGACGAATCAATCCCCTGCTTCGCGATCGACCTCGACTTCCTCGCGGCAACGCAATCGCCTCAAAAGCCACAACGTCCAAAAACTACTCGGCAACCCCAATGCGCCTCCGACGAGCCACCCCGATGCCCTATAACTCTAGCTACCATTTTTCCTCTGACCACCTTTATCTCTGCCTCCTTCGACCCAAACCCTGATGCCTGAAAGCCACGCGGTTGCCAGAAAACACTCAACGACCAAACCCCGATCATCTTCTAAACTCCCAATAACCCCTAAACTAAAAATCATAAGAATTCTACCAAAAATCATCATTTCCAAAGACGATTTCACTTATATAGGAGAAAACCTGAATTATACTAATTGATTTTCTGTAAATGTTCTACCTTGCGCTGTAAAACCTACTTTCCAGTAACATTGATTACTATTTTTTCTTGAAATTAATTTTAAAAATATAGTGTATTCAAATATAGAAAGATAACCTTCAACCTCACAACTTATAGCTAATTAGATTAAGAGGATTTTAATTTTTTCAAAGTTTTTGAACCTATTAAATAAGAGCATAGGCTAAGATATATACTCATAGACATGCATATGTGACCACAAAAATTTCATACCTATATACCCAAGCAAAACATACTTTTCATTCATGCAAAACATGATCAAGACATTACTTCAATTTATTACATGCACAAGATAATAATGAAGATTCAACTTTTAAAATTTAAGTTTTACTCACCTACAAATGAAAGTAGAAAGAACAGAGAAAGCATGTAAGAAAATTTTGACACCGCTGCTTGATTTTTGAAGCTGAGACTTGAAGTTGTATTTGAATCTGAATTAAATCCCTGCTTGATCTTTGAGTTGCTCATGAACCAGGTTGAACAAATGAAATTTGTTGAATTTACTTTGATATAATTTTGATTTTCTTCGATCTCTATTCTCCTTTTCTCTTTTTTTTGCTCCAGGTTTTGATTTCTCAGTTTGATTTTGTTCTGGTTTTATTCTTTTCTTTGTTTTGTTTTAGAGAATCCACTGATAAAAGAAAATGAAAGAGGAGTATGGAGATGTTTATATAACTTAGTTTTCTCATTTATTAATTATTTTGGAAAATAAAAGGAGATTAAGACACTTGTTAAAATCAACTTACATTTGTTTACACTTGTAATTAGATACATTCTTTTACTTACATTTGTAATTATGTACACATATTATTTTTAAAACCAATTTATTCTAAGATGCTTACATTTGAATTTTCAAATTCAAATTTTCCTTATAAAATCTACTGATGTATATATATACATATATATATATATTTAAATCTTTGTTGGTGTTTTCTTTGAACCTAGTTTTTACTTACTACAATATTTTTTTTAATTAGACAATCATATCTTATTAGAAGATTATAAAAATTCCAAATCATACAGTTCTATAAATATCTTATATAAATAGTAACAATCATATTTTATTTTTCTTTGAAATAGAAATTTATATTATCAGAATTTATTTCGTTCAACTAAATAAGTATATGGAAAAATCAGTAAATTACCCAATTACTAGA
Source organism: Allium cepa (assembly GCA_030765085.1). Taxonomy (NCBI): domain Eukaryota; kingdom Viridiplantae; phylum Streptophyta; class Magnoliopsida; order Asparagales; family Amaryllidaceae; genus Allium; species Allium cepa. The sequence goes on from CM060943.1 coordinate 196,682,841, forward strand.
TATTCAAAAATCTGGGTTATCACAATCCTCCCCCCTTTGAATCTTTTCGTCCTCGAAAAGGAATGAATCCAGAACTTATTCAATACTTAAAATCAGATAAATTACTCTTTGATCACTTTTAAAATACTTCTAAAATCTATATAATGTTACCAAATAGCTTTACAAATATTCTTTTATAACTCAATGTCTCAACCATTCCATCCTTGTTCTCACAGAAATTTGGTCATACGTTGATCAGGCATAAGACTGAAAAACTAAAAGTACTCGGTAAACCCATTTTCAACACCCAGTGAAAATACTTGGAAAAATATATTTTGTTGAAAATATTGAAAATATTTTGAAAATAGCGGGAACATCGTTTGGTGAGAATGCTCTGGAAATCATTACCCCCATCCATGGTCGTAGTTAACCCGATGGTTACGTTGCCATCCTGGTAAAATCCATAGATAACTGTACCATGCCCCGCGATTATGCCATGGAACTCACTACAAATCGCAGCTACACCTAGGGTACATTGCTATCACAAAAAACCCATATAACTGTAGGCATCAGCGCCCTCGAATTCCGCTACCAAAAATGAAACTTCTCCACTCCCCTCGACCATAGATCATAGTCTACCGATGTTACGTCGCCTTCCCAGTAAAATCAAGCGTAGACCATTGACACTCACCTCCACACGATTTCTGCTATGGTCCACAATAGATCGCAGCGACATCGAGTAACACTTTCGTCACAGCATAACCCAAATGCCCCAGTAGGCATCATCGCCCTCGACTTTCGCTACCCAATAATCCTCAGGAACTTCAGTTTGTCCGGACTTCCTCACAGGATCCACTTTAGAGCCTCCCCCCTTTGAGGCTCAAGGAAGTACCAACCTATGGTACTCCTGAGAAGTTCATTTCAAGGGAGCGCCTTTTTCTCCCGAGCCATTTTCAAAACACTTTATACTATACGCATAAAGTATCTTCCAAATCATACACCAAGTATGATCCCATATAAATCTCATTTCTCAAAATCGATTATCCCAAAATCGGTAATTCTCAAACTAGGCTTTCCAAATTTCCAAATTGATTTTTCCCCAAAAATCAAAAGCCTTTCCAAAATCCGTAGGTTCCAAAAACCTTTTCTCCAAAATCATTCTCATGAGATTCTTTATATACATATGTAGATATATATATATATATATATATATATAACCTTAAAAAATCATTGGATCATTTCATACTTGTATGAAGTCCCTTTCTATACTATAAATATTTTCAAAAACCTTTTCTTCTGGCTATAGATTCAACGAGGGGAGTTTTATCATATATATAACAAAGATACATAATTTGTTTATTTCAAATCAAATATTCAAATTTGATTTCTCATTACTTTTCTTCATAAAGTGAACCTTTAATCATTGAAATTTTCCAATTTCCATTTTACTTCATCATATATTTCACAACATATTCTTTTCATTTCAAATACATTTTATAGTTCTTTTCCACAAAATTTCAATATCAACTTAATTCAAACCTGTAGGATGTACAGATATCATCTGCATGCTATATCAATCTGATCGCTCACTCGATCACACAATTTCTCTTCCGAACTAGTATCGTCCACCCGACTTCCTAGTGCGGACTTAGAACTAGTTTCTTGATCACATACCGTCATTCTCCTTGCATAGTCATAACTACGATAGAAAATTCCCAGAATCAATCCAAAATCCATGTGCAGGTTCGCCATCGAAAATCGACTGAAAAATCCCAACACGAATCGATACACTATCTTGAAATTCTGTGCTCGAATCTGGATCAAATCGTTATGCAGAGATAATAACATACCTACATCTTATGTATTTATCTTCATTGATTATTAGCTAAATCAATTTCTCCTTTCTATTCACATTCCCTTAGATTCTTATTCTTCTATTCATAATTGCCTCAATCCCTATTTGGATTATCACCCCAAATTCTTATCTCAAATGGATATTTAATCATAAATAGTCTGTAATCTGACCAGCTCAAATTTAGAAAATAGCTTGAAAAGTTTAAAAATAGATAAGTAGTTGAAAAATAATTATTTGTTTGTAAAATAGCTGTAAAATAGTTAAGTAATTGTAAAATAGTTAGAAAATAGTTAAATAGTTATAGAAATTTTAAATAATTGCAAAATGGTTGTAAAATAGTAATTAGTTATAAAGTAGTTGAAAAACAGTAATTAGTTTATAAAACAATTGAAAAATTGTTGAATAGTTCCAAAAATAATTGTAAAATAAGTATAAAATAGTTTGGCTTTAAAAAGAAAGATTAAATATAGTAAATAGCTTAGAAAAATAGATTTAAGAAAGCTTATATTAAAATAATTTGTTTGAATATAGTTCAGAGCCAAACTGTTCCACTACCCAATCTTTATTCTAATTGATTCAATCTCAAATCAATTTAAACAACTTCAATTCCACTCCAAATTTAACTTTATTCCACTTCGATTTCAATCTCAATTTATACAAATAATTTTCAAATTGAAGCAATTTTCAATTTCAATTCATTTCAAATCCAATTTGAATTAATCCTAATTCAAGTTGAATTAACCTCGATTCTTTCCAAATTCAAATCAAATTCCATTTGAATTTGAAACTATTCAACTTTAATCACAATTCCAAATTATTCAAACAAAATTTCAATTTGAACTAATTCAAATTCAATTTCACTTTAAACCATCTCGAATTATATAAATTCAAGCTAAATTTTCAAATGTTAGTTAACCTCTTAAACCAAATTAACCTTTATTTAAAGTCTTTAAACAATTTAATTCTGAGTCCAAATTTCAAATTTCTATTTTAAATTGCCTTTACTTCTCCATAAACCTATTTCTAGGTTCAAATAATAATTCAGATCCTTTTAAACAATTTAATCTTTGAAATTTAATTTATTACCCAATTTCAATTTTTGAAACCAATCCTTAACAATTTAAATTTCCAAGTTCCTTTTGAACATTTAAATCTTAATTTCAAAGTAATTTCATCTCCATAAGTTCAATTTTCTGTTTAAAGTTCTATTTCCATTTAATTTCTGCGATGGAGATATATTTCCTTAATTTATTTCTAAATTCATTTCAATTAATCCAATTCATAGTTTAAAGATTATTAATAATAACAGGATGATATCATCCAAATTATTATCAAACATCCACCCATAGCATCTATAACCCATTCCAAGAACTCAAACCCGTTTAAGATCTTATATATCTTCCTTCTTAATCAACTCATTTAACTTCCCAAGTTGAATCCCAATTTCATCTTGAAATTTCCAAATCAGGTTGTTCATTCAAACTTATTTAACTTCGTCCAAGTTAAATTCAATTTAATCCCGTTAACCTTACTCAAATTTGAATCCTCCATTTCAAGTTTTAAACTTCTACCAATATCCTTACTTACATATAAGTTCAAAGACTTATCACTTTGGGTTTCCATATCACATTCCAAGGAATGAACTCAACAATTAGAGTTTATTTTCAAATCATTTCTTATTTTAAAATAAGATCACATTTAAAATAGTCTGAATAATACCATTTCTTTTCACATTTTGTAAACAATTTCAGATGTTTCTAGACTTAGGATTCAAAACATCACAATTTAAAACCAACTATAAGTTATACTCATCTAAAAGTTTTCTTCCCTAAAGCTTTTCATTTTTCTTTATCAATGTTTACTAGAAAAAACATCCCATTATTAAATCCAATAACCATTCGTATTCTGGTTTGAAACCAATTCTAATTCATCTTATCTGTATAATTCATTTTATTCAATTCCTATTTTGATATATATATATATATATATATATATCACTTAATTCTTATTTAATTTTAATATCCAACAACTAATTTTTGCTTTATATATAAAATATATGCTTTTATAAAAATCATTCATTAAAACCATTTTCAAAACCTTTATATAAGAAAATTACAAGTACACTCTTATATATTTATATACACTCAACTCATTTTGGGGTATTACTTAACCTATCCTTAATGAGTAATCCCACCCGAGCCAACGTTCTCGTTTAACCTTCACCTCTAATACCAAATGTAACGCTTTGAAATTTTCGGTCCTGAAAATCCTAGATAGTTAGGAAAAAGAAGAAAAGAGATAGAAGAATAAGAAGAAACAGAAACATAAAAAACATAGATTCTTACATTCGCAGCAGATCAAAATATAATATCAAATAAATTAACAGTTATACAAGGAAAAACTGTATCAGTTAATTTACATAAATACATCAGAGTTACAACATTTCACAAACACTGGACAATTACAATAACTTGTCCCAGATAAACAATAATATCTCTCAGCGGAATACTTTATACGTCCATGCCATCCAGCTCGCTATTTGAGCTCCAGAACGTCCTTACCTGGAAATCTTTAATACTCGGTCTGACTCGAGCATTACGTCAAAGTAACACCCGGGTTAGGCTGGAAACCAGCGTGAGTAAACCCATCTAACATGAAATTCTAAAGCATAAAACTTATTTAAAATACGGGGTAACTCGTACTCACTACAAGTTCTCAATTTGTTATAGTCAACACTTATTTCACACATCAATATCTATGTACTTCTACATAGTTTAAAGGGTCCAATTACTTAAATCATTCCATTCCAGCCTATTGATTTCACATATCAAACCCATAAGGAATTTAAAGAAGATTACAAATCGAAGTGGTTTTTGGGTATTTGCTAATACCCGACCCCGGTCTCTTCGAATCCAGTGTCATCTTTACCCAAGTTATTCAAGTGGATACAATTCAATTTTAACTACAGGATGTTACTTTTACACAACAATTCATCATCGATAGATAACCACATTATCACAATATAACCAAAACATATCATATCACAAATCATTTTATATCAAAGGTATCAACCAATTCAAGGTATTTCTAAAATCCAATCATCCATATGCAAGCTAATTAGTCTTACCATTTCTAGTTCATTAAATTAATTTCCTTAATCGCCTCCAAATCCTGCTTATTAAATCATTAATTCATTATAAACTAATTAGTTAATCATCCTTTAGTTAACATCTTAATTAATCATCCTTAATTAATTATTCCTTAATTACATTAAGTAATTAACCATTAATAAATTTCACAAATTAATTATCCTTTAACTATTCATATTAATTAACCTTTAAGTATTCTCATTAGTTAATTAATTACATTAATCCTTCGTTAATTACTTTAATTAATTCTCCTAAAATCATTTACTTTGCTTAATTATCTTTTAATTAATCCCATTTACTGACCAACCCTTTAATGAATTTCCTTAATTAATCAACCCTTAAATTATCTATCTAAAACCAATTATCCATAATTTTTCATTAAGGAATTATCTCATTGGTTAATTATCCTCAATTAATTAACCTTTAATTATTAATTATTTGACCTTTAATTACAAATTATATTAATTTATTCTTAACAATTTAATCCTTTAATCACTTACATTAAGTAATTAATCATTTAAGTAATTGATCTCTAATTACTTGCATTGTTTGATCACTAATTACCAATTAATTAAACTCAAGTTAATAAATTTATAACCCTTAATTATTAATTAATCAATACATAATCATTAATTAACTAATAATTAATTAATTACTCTTTAATTACTTTATTAATTTGATTAATCCTTAATTATCCAAGGTCTTAATTAACCTTAAGATGTTTAATTTCTTAATTATCATAATCATATTTAAGCCATTTATCTTTATAATTAACTTATTTAATTAAATCATATAATTTAAGTTAATCATAACCTAAGCACTTAACATAACAAGTTAAACAAATTATACAGTTTCCTTAAAAAAATTATTTAACACATCTATTATATAAAGACATAAATTCTAAGAAAAGTTTCAAAACTAGATTCAAAACTAATTTATATTTAAACTTAAAATTACACAAATTTTCTTTGGGTCCAACCCGAATATCACTTCGAGTCCTTACCCGAGAAACCCCGCTTCTTTCTTTTAAAATTTTGTTAGTTTAAAATTCAAACCTGGAACTTAAGTAAAAACACCTCGAGCCAAAAACAAAATTACACGAGACTAACACCGAGCAAAAGCTTCAACATCACGATCTCAACGTCACCGGTCACGAACGTGCTCGCGTACATGTGCACGTCAGTCCGATCAACTCCGACACCTCGCCAAGGCCACCCTCAAGTCGTCTATCATCTCATCGACTCATTCGATCTCCAGATTTGGTGATCTCGCCTTCCAATCAAAATCAAACCAAACAATCAATGTTTGGAACCATCTAGTCGGGGGAAACCCACCCAAGACATCACCTTCGACCATCAGTTCCTACGCCGACCATCCCAACATCGCGCCAAACTCCAACGAACCATTTCCCCCCTTCGCGATCGACCCCGACTTCCTCGCGGCAACGTAATCGCCTCAAAACCCACAGCGTCCAAAAACTACTCGACAACCCTAATTCGCCTCTGACGAGCCACCACGGCGCCCTATAAATCTAACTACCATTTTTCCTCTGACTACCTTTATCTCTGCCTCCTTCGACCCAAACCCTGATGCCTGAAAGCTCGCGGTTGCCAGAAAACCCTCAACGACCAAACCCCGATGATCTTCTAAACTCCCAATAACCCCTAAACTAAAAATCATAAGAATGCAACCAAAAATCATCTTTTCCAAAGACGATTTCACTTATATAGTAGAAAACCTGAATTATACTAATTGATTTTCTGTTAATGTTCTAAATTGCGCTGTAAAACCTACTTTAGAGTAACATTGATTACTAATTTTCCCTAAAATTAATTTTAAAAATATAGTGTATTCAAATATAGACAGATATCCTTCAACCTCACAACTTATAGCTAATTAGATTAAGAGAATTTATTTTTTTTTCAAAGTTTTTGAACCTGTTAAATAAGAATAGAGGCTAAGATCTATACTCACAGACATGCATATATAACCACAAAAATTTCATACCTATATGCCTAAGCAAAACATACTTTTCATTCATGCAAAACATGATCGAGACATTACTTCCATTTATTATTACATGCACAAGATAATATTGAAGATTTAACTTTTAAAAGTTAAGTTTTACTCACCTGCAAATGAAAGTAGAAAGAACAAAGAAAGACTGTAAGAAAATTTTGAAACTGCTGCTTGATTTTTGAAGCTGAGACTTGAAGTTGTATTTTGAATCTGAATTAAATCTCTGCTTAATCATTGAGTTGCTCATGAACCAGGTTGAATAAATGAAATTTGTTTGATTTACTTTGATATTCTTTTGATTTTCTTTGATCTCTCTTCTCTTTTTTTCTTTTTTTCTCTCTAAATTTTGATTTCTCGGTTTGATTTTGTTCTGGTTTCATTCTTTTCTTTGTTTTTTTAAAGAATCAACTGATAAAAGAAAATGAAAGAGAAGTATGGAGATGTTTATATAACTTAGTTTTCTCATTTATTAATTATTTCGGAAAATAAAAAGAGATTAAGGACACTTGTTAAAATCAACTTACATTTGTTTACACTTGTAATTAGATACATTCTTTTACTTACATTTGTAATTATGTACACATGTTATTTTTAAAACTAATTTATTTCTAAGATGCTTACATTTGAATTTTCACATTCAAATTTTCCTTATAAAATCTACTTATATGTATATTTAGATTTTTGTTGGTGTTTTCTTTGAAGCCTATGTTTATTTACTACAATATTTTTTAATTAGACAATTATATCTTATTAGAAGATTATAAGAATTCCAAATCACAAAGTTCTATAAATGTCTTATATAAATAGTAACAATCGTATTTTATTTTTCTTTGAAATAGAAATTTATTTTATCAAAATTTATTTCGTTCAACTAAATAAGTATATGGAAAAATCAATAAATTACCCAACTACTAGATATTCAAAAATCCGATTATTACAGGTTGTCTGATCATTCCTCGTTCAATCATTAGAATTGTAAATAGCTTGTACTTATGATCAACAGTCAATGTATCTATAAAATCAATAAAGTGGACGTAGTCTTCTTAACAGATGAACCACTATAAAAATCTTGTGTATCTCGAGGCCATTTTTGCAACTTCGAGAGTCTTTAGCTCTACTTTATTTATCCTAGTAAAATAGGTTTGGTGCTTTTACAATCATATTAGGATGTTGATCCATTTTTGGGTAACAGTTTATAAACATGATTCGGATATTTTTCATTTGTAAACAAAGGTTATTGTTCTACATAGACATTTTCTTTTATAAAACAATTTAAAATGACACTTTTTGTATCCATTTGATATAATGTGAAATTATAACAATAAGAGAAGGCTAACAAGATACATATTGCTTCTAAACAAGCGACAGGAGCAAGTGTTTCTTCATAGTCTATTCCTTCTTCTTGATTGTAGCTTTGAGAGACTAATCTAGCTTTATTACGAGTTATATTACCATACTCATTAGCTTTATTTTTAAAAACGCACTTTATGCGAATAATTATCTGATCACTAGATCTAGGATCTAAAGTCCCAAAAGTCATACTATCGAATTGGTTTAGGTCTTCTTGCATAGCTAAAATCCAATATCATCGATTGAACCTTCTTTTACATTTTTAGCTTTAAGCTTAGAAATAAAAGCAATATTCCCCATTTGATTTAATAGACTTCTTGTCCTTACATTTGTATTTATTTGTCCAATAATATTATCGATAGGATGATTTCTTAATACTCTAGGTGGCGAACGCATTTCATTTTCAATGGGTAAATTTTCAATGTTATTTTCAACATTATTTCCAATATTTTCGTCTTCTAAATTACTTTATTTTGTATTTATTTTTGCATCTTCATCATTATTTTTAGTTTTTGAATTTTCATCAAAAGAAACATGTAGTGTTTCTCCTATTATTTTATGTTCTTTAATTGTACATTCTGTATGCTTTACTTTATTCTGAATATCCTATAATTTCCCTTCATTGGATTTTAGATCGAATTTTCAAAGTTGATCTTTCGTGTTTAATATAAAAAAATTAGAACCAAAATTTTTAAAATATGAGATATTAAGTTTCTTTCCATTAAACAGCTCATGTGGTGTGTGTTAGTTAGGGTATGAATAGAGACACGATTTAAATATAGCAGGTAGTTGCTACAGCTTCTGTCCAAAAATGTTTTGGCAAATTACTACTGCTAAGTAAAGTTCTAGCGCATTCTTGCAATGTTCTATTTTTCCTTTCTACACCCTTATTTTGTTATGTACTTCTAGAAAAAGAAAAATTAAGAAAAATTCCTTTCTTGTTACAATAATTTTCAAATAAATCATTATCAAATTCAACACTGTGGTCACATCTAATATTTTTAGTTTTTAAATTTTGAAATTTTATATTCTTTCGGCAAAGATTTTAAAATTTTCGGATGTATCACTTTTAATTTTTTTAAATATGGTCCATATATATCTTGAAAAATCATCTACAATTACAAATACATACTTATTACGATTGATTAATTAAACTTGTGTAGGTCCAAAAAGATCCAAAATGTGATAGTTAAAGTGGTTGTAATGTAGAAATAATTTTCTTAGTTTTCAAAGATGTTTTCCTTAGTTTTCTTAATTGACAAGCATCACAAATATTTGTTTACTTTCTAATTCATTTTCGGTAATCTTTTGACTATATTATTTTTAGATAATTTGATTATAGCTTTGAAATTTATGTGACATAATCTCTTGTGACATAACCAAGGATCGTTTTATTTGGCTATTAAACATATATTTATGTTATGGTTAATTTTCATATTTAAAATGCATATATATATCTTTTACGATTTCTTTAATAATTAAATTTTGATCTTTATCATAAAAATTACATTTGTCTTTTCAAAAGTAATTTTGAAATCTTTATCATAGAGTTGACTAATACTTAAGAGATTATGTTTTAAATTCTTAACTAATAGAATATTTGTAATAAGAGGTAAGTAAGATGTACCGTCGTTGCGCACGTCGCCTTTATTGATGATATATCTTTTGGAGTTATCTCTAAATGAGATAGATCCTTCGTTTGAGTAGATGATGTATGTCAACATTTCTATATTTCCTGTCATATGTTTTGGCAACCACTATCAAGTATCCATTTTCCTCTTTTCTTATTTGGTACCTGCAAAAAATGTAGAAATGGTGTTGGTACTCACTTCCTTTGTTAGGGTCCTAAGAGTTAGATCTTAGGTAACCAAACTCACGAGGGTTACGAATTACATTTATAAACAAAATTATTATTCCTATGAACAGAAGTCATAAAAGGTTTTATATACTTATATCTAATCAACCGATTATTAGTTTTGGAACCAAAATCTTAATAGATTTTGAATGATATAAAGTTTTCTTTTGACTAATAGATTTTAAAACTGGTTTTTCAAGACTAATTTTTACTTCTTGACATTTGTATATAGAGAGTTATACTATTTAGGACTAATTTTCACTTTTGTAAATGTGTTTCATCCCAACCTTTTTTTATTAGAAGTGGATTGTGAATTTTCTATATTCTTAGAAAGATTTTCTTTGCCTCTATTAAAGTTAGAAACAATTCTGGTAATATTATCTAAATTTGTTTTAAGACTAGTAATATCTAGTTCTAGTATTTTAATAGTTGATTTCAATCCATGATTTTCTGTTGATATTGTGTCATTCTTTTCTTTTTGTGTCTCGATTCCACTACTTAACACAGTTAGTTGAGAAGCAATATTAGACCAAGATTCTTATGAAATAATGAGTTCGTCTTCTACGATTTTCTTTTCATCTCTTAACATATAAACTTTGATTTCATTTCTATTTAGCTTTTTTAGTGTATCATTATACTTTCTCTTAAGATTTCTTAGTTTATCAAATAATTATGAATTTTTATCAACTAAATCATCAGAAGTAAGATCACTTACATCATCTTTTGTGGCCATATTGTTGGCTTGTTCTGATCGCTATAGCTATCGCTGTCTAATGAGGAAGAGTATTATGATTCATCCCATATAACATAAAAAGTTTGTTTCTTCTTATATTTATCGCTCTTGCTTTTATAGTTATTTCTATCTTTCTTGCGATCTTGAAAGTCTTTCTTCGTATGCCCTTTTTTGTGGCATTTGTGGCATTTAAGAGTTGAGGATGATGGTTTGTTGTTTCTGTTAATCCCAAACATTTCGCACTTTCTAAATTTCAGAATTTTTTTGAAACTTTTAGCTATAAATGCCATATCATCGTCATCTTCATTTGATTCTTCATTTTTAGCTTGAAATGCAATTGTTTTTCTATCTTGAGCTTGAACTCATTTGCTTGCAAATTAACTTCGTATGACATTATATTTCCTATTAACTCTTTTGGTTTTATGGTAGAAATGTCATTATTTTATTCAATTTCTGAGACTTTTTGTTCCCACTCATCCATTAAAGACTTTAGTATTTTTGAAACAATATCAAAATCCTAATGCCAGAAGTAAGTGATATATATCTTGAAACTTGGAATACATCTCATTTAAGGTTTTGTCTTGATTCATTCTAAAATTATGAAATTGATTCTTAAGCATAGATATCTTGCTTTGTTTAACGTTATTAGTACCTCCATGAGTAATTTTGAGAGTGCGAAAAATTTCTTATGCTGAAGTCAACATACTAACCCTATTAAACTCATTTTCATCTAAAGAACAAAACAAGATATTCATAGCTTTAGCTTTTGTAGTAGCATCTAATTTCTGTGTATTTGATCATTGTTCATAAGTAGTGGTAGGTACAAAATACTTGTTGAGCGATATTCCAAGTGTCGTATCCATTTGCTTGCATGTAAATTCTCATCCTAGTTAACCAATAATTATAGGATAATCAGCTAAATAGTGGTAGTCGTGTAGTGGATTAACCTTCAACAAAATTTGATGCTGTGTGTTTTTCATATTACTTGAATATTAAAGACTTTATTATGGTTATGCGATAACATCGCCTTGATACCAATGAAAGTTACTAAGGATCGAGTAATATGAATAATTATCTAACTTATAAATTTGTGCATAATAAAAATAAAAAGTGAATAACGATACGTAAATAACACCAGAGATTTTTATACTGGTTCGAAATTCTCGCTTTATGTCCAGTCCTAGACTCCTGGATTTAAACCGATACCCTCTCTTAACTCGAAGGAATAGGATTACAACTGCCGAAGCAACCGGACAGGACTTGAACTGCCTAGACAACCGAATGAGACTTCAACCGTCTAAGGATTCTACAACAGGACTTTTAACTACAAATAATAGAAAAGTATTTGACCGAGTATGCTCTTGAATAGCACTGATAAGTCAATAATAGACACACTTCTTATAATCTTCTTTTTTGTGGTATATAGTGTAGTTTGTGAAGAAAGGAAGTAAATTTGATCATAAGAAAATATTCTAGAGTAAACAAGTGAGCAAAATATAGAGATACTAGACTTGAAGGCTTGTAAGTTCAATAGCAAGATAGAGTAAATTTGGAATAGATTGGCATATCAAAACAGTGGAATTCTTTGCTTTATATACTGTTTGAAGGTTGCAATTGTTCCTGAAGAGTAATGGTGAAGAGTTGTGACTGCAACTCTGTATTACGAGTTGTAACTCTTTACAAAGGAGATGTATCTTTTTAGAAAACTAGCCCTTATGTAGATTCTGACGACTGAATAGAGTGTGGCCCAAATCGATGATTTTGAAAACAGCTAGGCCATCGCGCATTTTGGCTAGTTTTTAGCCGGATGGAATTAATAGTTCAAACGGCTGAATCTTCATATGTTTGAAAATATGTGCACGTATACAGAATTCAGTCGGCTGACCTAGTTGATTCAACTGGTTGACCTGGTTGCTTCACCCGGCTAAATTCTATTTTTTTATGTTGTTCTTTAAAATTCCTTGTCTAGAAAAATGTGTGTGTGTATATGCCATGTAGGAGAGACTTTAAAAACTTTTTTCCCTTAGACACAGACTCTATGACTGCTATAGCTTCGTAGCATCATTTTGGTCTTCATTTCGATATTTTTGTCTCTTGGTATAAGTGATATCATTTTCTATAAAAGTGGTAGTATATACAATATGTACTTTTTTAGTTGTCACTATCAAAACATCAAAGTATAGGTTTCTAACAAATGTGGCCAATGAGGAAGATAAGAGAATAGAGAAGATGAAATCTGCACCGACCCAATAGTAGGCAATGTCCAAGAAGTGGAGCTTTTGGGCTAATAAGAAGTCAAAGGGGAAGTTTAAGAAAGATGGAATGGTGTGTAAGAAATGACAAAAGAAGGGTTATGAAGCTAAAGATTGTAGGGTGAGTTTGACGAAGGAAGCCTTTAATGGTAGGTGCTTTAACTACCATGAAGAAGAGCATCACAAGAATCAGTGTCCCAAGATGGCTAAGGAAGGATTAAGTGGACATGCCTACGTTATTGACGCTATTCCTATTGCTGGTAAGACACCAACAAACCAAGGAAAAGCACCTCTCGAAGGTATACTCTTATTTTTTGGGTTACTATTCGTACCTTATTTGTTTCAAGGGCATCACATTCCTTTGTAGCTAGGGATGTAGTAAATTTCTTAAACCTTAAAACCTATATGGTCAGCAACCCAATAGAGGTTTCCAATCCCATTAGGGGTTCGACCTATCTTTCTCTTATCTACAAAGTTCTATTAATAGACAAATGCGTCGTTAAAAAATTGCGTACGTTCTAAACTTCAAGGGAAATGGGCTTATCTTAGGTTTGTATTTGTTGTCATGTTATGGAGCCATTATTGAGTGTGATAAGAGGGTGGTACGATTAAGGAGCTGTGGAGTCATGGCCTAGAAATTTTTTGTACACCAAATGATTAAGTTGATTTAAGCCATTTGTACTTACTAAGTCTATCTATTGTTGGAGTGCCATCATCTTACTTATAGTTTATGAATTTCTTGATGTCTTTGAGAAGATCTCAGGTCTCCCACCCCATTGGGAGATTAATTTCCGAATCAATTTGGGGAAGGACGCAAGGCCCGTCACTTTGCCTTTGATACATATGGCCTCCAGAGAAAGAAGGGAATTGGATAAGAAAATCTCAAAGCTATTAACGCAAGGATTCATTCAAAAAGGTACTTTTGAACAGGGATCCCTTGTTGTTTTTGTTACTAAGGCAGATGGTTCTTTGAGACTTTGAGTCAATTGTAGGGAATTGAAAAGGTTGACAAGGAAGAATAAGTACCCTCTATCTAGAATAGATGACTTGTTCGACCAACTTGTACGAGCTAAAGTCTTTTCCCAATTAGATTTAGTAACATGATTCCATCAGTTGAGTATTTTATAGAGGAAAGCAAGCCGAAGACCGCATTTTATGCTCCAAATAGGCTCTATGAGTGAGAAGTAATGCCTTTGGGATTGACGAATGTGCCAATAAACTTTGTGGATCTAAAGAGTGAAGTACTTGTAGGGAAACTTAATAAGTCCATCGTAATGTTTGTTGACGATATCTTGGTTTTTCCCAAAGGCAAGAAGGAGCATGAGGACCACCTCTGGGAGGTATTGGAGACCTTGAGAAGAAACCAACTCATAGCCAAGTTTGCTAAATGCCACTTTTGGAAAAATGATGTCAGGTTCCTTGGGAATATTTCGGAAAAAGGAATGACTGTGAACCCTGCTAAAGTGGAAGCTGTCCAAGGATTGAAGACTCCTGGTAAAGGATCAGAAGTTAGGAGTTTTTTATGGTTGGCAGGCTACTGCAGGAATTACATCAAGACATTGCATAAATAGCATCCCCTTTAACCTAATTGACTAAGAAGAATCTAGTTTCTGTTTGGGATGATAGATGCACCAAGGCATTCGAGAAGCTTAATGAGTCATTGACTATTGCACCTATGCTCACTTTTTCAGATGGAACCAAGCCATTTACGATTTTCACAGATGGATGTGCCATAGGATTAGGGGCGGTTCTTATGCAACAAGGGAAGGTAGTTTTGCCTATACTAGTAGACAACTAAAGGACCATAAGAAGAGATGTCCTGTGCATGATTTGGAATTAGAAATCGTTGTTTTTGCCTGAAAGATGTGGAGACATTATCTCTTTGGGGAAAGTATTGAGTTAGTCACTGATCATAAATCACTCAAATATTTATTTTCCCAAAAAGATTTGAACCTTAGGTAGCAGAGGTGGATAGAGTATGTAGCATCCTTTGAATTTGGTATTCAATATACCCTTGTAAAAGAGAACGTATTCATCGACCCCCTTAATCGAAGACACACTACCCCATGTGCAATATATGAATGGAGATAGTTGAAGTTTCTCTTGAATTTCAACTTCAACCGTCAACAGAACCCATCTAAGTATTTCTAGCAGTTATAGAGATTAGACCAGACTTGATGGATCGTATATGGCATGAACAAGTGAAGGGTAAGGTGTTAGTAAAGATTTTAGAGATATTGTGTATAAGAGAGCATTTTCCCCATTCAAGGAGGTATTCAGTTGATGATAAGGGTTGTTTGAGAATGGATGAACGTTTTTTTGTTTCGACGATTGATGATTCGATAAGAGATGTGCTTATGGACTGTCACCACTCGAGGATGACCATTTATCTCGGAGGAGATAAGATGTATAAGGACATGAAGAGAATTTTCTTTTGGGATGGACGGAAGAGAAGCATAGCTATGCTTGCTACTAGGTGTTTGACAAGATAGAAAGTAAAAGCTGAGTAAGGGAAGCATGGTGGATTACTATTACCTTTGGAAATTATGACTTGGAAGTAGGAACATTTTTAAATGGATTGGTAGAAGGATTGCCTAGAAGTCAGAAGGGCAATAAGGCTATTTGGGTTGTTATGGATTGACTCACTAAGAGTGCTCATTTTGTTCTGATTAGGAGAAATAAGATTGCCGTTTCTCTTTTACAGATTTATTTTAAGGAGGTACTTCATCTACATGGAATACCTATAAGCATAGTCAGTGATAGGGACACCTAGTTCACTAGCGAGTTTTGTAGAAGCCTACAAACAGCTTTGGGAACTTCTTTGAACCTTAGCATAGAAAATCACGCATAAATTGATGGAAAAATAGAGAGGGTAAATAGGATGTTGGAGGACTTCTTGAGAGTTTATGTCTTGGAATTTGAAGGACATTGGGATACCGTTGGTTGAGTTTGCATATAATAATAGTTATTAAGCAACGATTGGTATGGCCCCTTTCGAAGCACTTTATGGGCGACCATGCAAATCGCTTAGTTGTTGGTGGGAAACCACCAACAAAGTATTACTAGGACCTGATTTGATCCATGATACCATAGAAAAATTGGATTTGATCAAGCAAATAATGGATGTAGAGCAAGACGGTCAGAAATCTTATAAGGAGAAAGGAAGGAAAGAGCTTGAACTTGAGGTTGGTGATATGGTGTTTGTTAAAATCTCCCCTCTTAGAAAAGTCATTAGGTTTGGCAAGTTTGGAAAATGGCCGTCTAGAATGGTTGGGCTATTCAGAAATCTAGAAAGAACAGGAAAATTGGCGTACGTGTGGAGCTTCCGGGCAAGTTGGTAGGAGTACACAATGTTTTCCGTGTTTCTCACATTGGGAAATGTCTTTATAACACACTATCAGAATAGAGCTAATCAGTTTGGGATTTTTGAGATGGAGTTAACAGTGCCCTATGCCAGCACATGCATTGTTGAGTACTATACTAGGAGACCCTGCAATAAAATAATTTGACTGGTTCAAGTACAATGGAGGACAATCCAGCTGAAAGTAAATGGAATACCAAGGAGAAAATGAGGAACACTAACCTAAAGCTTTTCACTGGTATTTTTCTATCAAAAATTAGGATTTTGGTTGCACCATGGTTACTTGATTGGATGGTAGGAGATGATTGTTACACATTTTCACAATCACTTTACACTCATGTAGAAATTTTTATGCATGTTTAGGATATTTGCATACATACTTTCATGACACTATTAAGCACTCACATACGGATTAAGCTCATTTTAGCATGTTTGTAGTACATAATCACATTGCACTATTAGTTGAGTATATGGGTGTGTAGAGAACTTGGCTGCATAACAACGATGTTATTGTACGTTATGCTTTTCTCCCTTGGAAGATTCCGAGACAAAATCCATTTTAAGTGGGGTGAATGTAACACCCCGTAAAATGAACCATAAATAATAAAGTAAATTGAATTAAATATTATAAGGGTTGCATATGGAATTTGACTACAAAAGTTATTATATTGCATTCGTGGTGACATTTTGATCTGTTTCCATATATAATGTATTGAAAACAGAGCTCGAACGAACAAGTTATACGTGTTTGAAGTTTTTAAATTTAAATTAAATTAGTTTGAATTTAAATTAAAATATGGATTTGAATTTTGGATTTGAATATTAAAAATTAGCCCGGGGGCTAACTGAACTTTTAATCAACAACCGACTTTAAAGTTAATTAGGGTATAAAATTAATCAAAAAAGCAACGAAAATAAAAACATCACCATAACAAACGTACCGGTCGACCTCTTTATTGGGATAGGTGCACCCAAGTGGTCAATCGGCTTAGGAGGCGCTGTCGACCAGTCAAAGCCGAATATTGGCATTGGCAGCTAGGGTTTGAAGAGGTGTGCTATTTATTTGCACACTCCGGATTTCTCTGTTTTAAACTATTTTTTATCTTACGTTCTGGTGCGTTTCAACCCCATTAAATAGACCCCTACCCTCTCTACTTTTTTGTTCATATTATTTTTGGAAATACAATGAAATTCTAATATTTCTACCTCCATAATAAGATTCAAAAACTCCATAGAGAATTCATGAAAGAATTCAACTTATTTCTTATTTGTTTGTTCTTCTTCCAATCTATTCTTTATCATATTTTCTCCAATTATTCCAAATCTAATGAACATATATATATATATACATATATATATATATATATACATGTTCCCTATTATGTGTATATACATCAGAAGAGATCGATTCTAGAAGAGATTGGAAGGCTATAAATCCATTTAAGTGAAGCTAAGGCTAATCTGTGAGAGGAAACCTTAATATTTCTTTTCAACAATTGTTTAATGTATTTCTTTTTGGATTTGAATATGCCTTAGAGATTTTGGGATTTAGAAAATATGATACATAAAATCCCCTAAAATTTCTTTCTATTTCGAAATGTTAATTCTATGCTCAGATTTTTAATTATTTATATTGATATGATGGAATTTTTTTTTTTTATGTAATTTTTGATAATTTCATAGTCTATTCCACATCTCCTTCTTCTTTGGTTCAAGTTGTTATTCGTCAATGAAATAAGCGGTTTAGATTATCAATTCTATTCATGGTGTACACCACTTATTCTTATATATTTCTTTGTAAAAGAGGAGCTTAATGGAGTTAGGATTGCAATTCATATTGCTTGGGATGTTCAGTTGAATTGGTGTTATAAATTGAGTTTCTATTTTATTTACAAGTCTGTTATTATAGTTTTGGTTATGAATATTTAATACCAGTTTTAGAAATTAGAACCACTAATTTTGGTAAGCTGAAATCCTAGGAATTTGAAGGAGAAGGACTTGTAATAATATTTTGTTAGGGAATTGAAATTTAACGCTAGTTTAGGGCGTAAAATACGTGCGTTTAGAACTTATTAGGTGCAAATATTTATTTATCTCTATTTTCTTAATTAACGTATGATTATTGCGTATATGGTGTAGTTAATTAGTCATTTATTTCATTCATTTTCCCCCATTAGGAGGGTAATTGATTTTTAGGTGGAAATAAGCTAAAAATGTTATATAGCCTAATTACTATTTTAAGGTGTAATAAGGAAGACTCCTTATAGGGCCTTATTTATGAAACAGTGAGATGAGAGTGTGTGTGTGTGGAGTAATCAATGTATGGTAGAGTCACATGGATGGGAGGTTAATAGAGTTACATAATGAATGTCTGCCCTTCGCTTTGAGGCTATCAGCAGTTATGTACACTTTGATTGATGCATGATATCCTTATTATAACTATTTGTAATGATATGAGGTTAGTTCCAAACTGTATAGGAAAAATATAATGAGCTAATCTGCTACTAGTTCCTATGAATAGTCGGACTAATATGAGACAACATTATGAGTGTGGGCCATACGACAAAGGGCCTGCTTCGGGGCCTTAATTTATTAAGTGGTTGTTTGAAAGCCCACCTCTTCACCTAAGATGAAGTATTAAATGGCCAAGTTTTCGTTAGGTGGTATTTCAATTGGGGCCCATTTCTGGAAATAAGTAATAAATGATGGGGCCTACCTTAATTAAGGTATTAAATGACCAGAGTCTGCCTATTTTTCACAAAGAATTATTAAGTGGCCTAAGAGATTCCATATGATTTTTAGCTTGATAGTACCATTTTGGAGCATGCCTTGGAAATAGCTATTAATGATTGGGTCTGCCTTAATTAAGGTGTTAATGACCAGAGTCTGCCTACTTTCCTATAAAAGGTATTAAATGTCTTGGGTATCGTCTCTCTCATTATTAGTTGTTTATGACTTATGATTGGGATATGGGAATCTAAAAACTTGCTTCTAGAATGGAAGGTAATAAGTGTTTGGACCTGCCTCCTTTTGTTATAAAGAAGTATTTAATGATTTAATGGTTTATTTTCGTAGACATATTCTTATTTTAAGATATACTGCACAAGTACTAAAAAGATAAGACTCAAGGTTCTTATTCACCAAAAATTGATTTTCTGACTCCCTCTTTATTAATACATAAGTCGTTAATGGAAAAGGTCACGCTTAGATACGAAAGTGTTGGACTTGCGACAATATTTACCATTTTTATTTGCTTCCATATGTAACTATATTTTCAGACTATTGTTGTAACAAATTAATTACGTTTTGATGGACTCTTGAAGTTTGGCATTGTTACGAATTTGAAATAAATAGGTGCACTTTAGTATTATATTTTTTTCCATCTGCCATGAGTTCTGAAAGTTTACTTATTACTCTGTAATGTTATTTCTTTTTACTACCAACAACTTACTTTAGAATGGATCTAAGTTTCGATGGGTCTTTTCTGGGTTGAAATTTAGGCCTGCTCCGGGGTGGGTTGTTACAAGTATTATAAATTGTAACGACCCGCCCTTCGGACCGCCCTTAGTCGTTAATTAAACCAACTTGAAGCATTCAAAATGACGGATTATTATTCAGTTTATAGAGTTTAAACAGAATTAGCCACAGAAAGACTGAATAATTAAATTCCACATAAATGAATTTTTGTACATATCAGAGTTTATATAATGAATTAAATTTATACAGCGGAATATTTCTTTAAGTACAAAAATAAATCCCCAAAAAGCTAAAGTGAAGTGTTATCCCCCTCTCTCTCTAACTTCGCTGCCCGAAAATCTTCAAGCTGTAAAATACTGGGTCTGACCCGAGTATTACATTCAAAAGAAAATAATACACGGGTCAGTCTAATTCAAACTCAGTTATTAGTGCATAGGGCCAATAATAATCAAATAACAATTAGACGACAGTCAAATATAAATTGACCTATCCGATGCTTTAACAAAGAAATCGGATAACGGAAAATATGACACTTAACAGTGTTAGACAATAAATCAGCAGATTCAAATTATCAACGAAGATAGAGAAGGAATTATAAATGAAGATAATTTAGAAAATAAGAAAAACATCAAAATTTCCTAAACGGCAATTAACAACAAAATCATCAAATTATAACCAAATCAATTCAAACAATTGAAGTGTCACTTAAAAACATCAAAACCGATTGGCTGCAGTACACGCACGCGTGTACGGCCTCGCCACATTTAAAACGTTAATTCTGTGTGGCTGCAGTTCACGCTTGCGTGCACTGCCTCGCCACTACTGTATATGGAATATGCAAAAGATCATAAATCAAAACAAAATAGGATATCAAATAAAAAAAACATGCCGTGTGGCTGCAGTCCACGCTTGTGTGCACTGCCCTGCCACTATAGTGATGATGTACCCAAAAGTTCAATGGAAGTTCACAAACGAGCTCAAGGTCAAGCCCGAGCATTTTAGCTGGATTCAACTCAATGTACAAATCAATGTACAAGCTATAATACAACATTGTCCAGACCAAATACTATCAATATGGCGAACAAAGACTCCAAAGTTTCAAGCAACTTGCAAATGAAACCAGAAGTGAATGCAAACAAAATTGGTACAACATAGAACCAGTGTAACAAATTCAAGTTAAATCATGAACCAGTGCAACTCAGTGCAACCCAAGTCTGCACAAATAAATTAAGTGCAGTTTATCACAAACCAGACCAAGTGCAATAATGACCAAAATCACCTCAGGCAAAACTTCATACAAAAATAAAACTGCAGCCTCCACTTGAATACAAGGGCAACTGCAAACAAGACTGCAGCGCCCACGTGAAGTGTACAAGCTACAGAGCTTTAAATATTTCAGGCTTGAAGTCAACATACTTACAACAAAGAAATGAATAATACAAACACGACCAAAATGCAAATGCACAAGACAGGTTAGCAAGGTGCAGGCACAAGTAGTCCAAGGCATGCAGCAGTCTCAAAAAGTGATACAATAATTCAACGAACAAGTAAACTCAAAAGCTATAGGTTCGAAACCACCAGGCAGTGTAACAGGCACAACATTTAGCAAGTTAATGCCTCAGCACCACAACAGACTCGAAGTCAGTCCCAAAACTAAGTACAGGCAGAGGGAGGATGAAGTACAACTCAAACTCAAGTCAATGACAACAACACTACAGGCACTAGATCAGGGTGACAACAGATACAAGCTCAACCCAGTCAAGTGGAGATAACCAACAACAAGTCTTAGGTCAGAGACCATTCCAAATGGGTAGACCACAAGGCAAAACCCCTTCATCAAATTCACAAATACAAGCTACCCCCCTAATGCTCAAGCAATGCAGGAAAATGAAACAAGTCAGGATGAACAACTTCACACCCAAACTGACCAAAATTCAAACTAGGCAATAGTTCAGAAGAGCAGTGACTAAGTACTACAATAACTTGCATTTTTATTTTTCTTATTTTGCAAGAATGTAAGCATTACTTATCAGATCATATTACATATGGTTTATTTCCTTTGTGAATGTACACCTGTTTTGAAACAAACCCATTTGTAAGCTGCATATTATCCAGAGACTTCATTTCACATGTCCTGGAAGACATTTTCGTGTTTTACAAATTAAATGAGTTATAACTTGCATGCAAATGAACTAACCCCCAACCTGGCAATACTTTCTTATGCATGAAAAAAAAAACTTTAAAGTGGACCTGGGTTTTAAAATGTTTTATTCTAGTTATTTATACTAGTAACCTGTACTAAAGTTTTAAACAAATATGAAATCAATACAAAATTGCAATTTAGTGTGACCTGGGTAACGTGCTATCACAAATTAAGGCCTGGGTAATAAAATTTTTCTTTTACGCATGTATGAATTCGAAGTCAAATGAAGCCGTGGTGGCCACGAGATACAACGATGCTATAATAACCAGGAAACAAGAAATCATCACATCAAAATATTGCAAGTTGAAGTCAAATGAAAATTTTCAAAAAAATTTAGTCTGTATATTTTTTTTTCCACAAACCAAAGACAGTGTCGATCCCAACATCAAAGAAAGCCATACTTTGAAACAAGGTCAGAATTATAATGGCCAAAGCTAATACATTATCAAGTAGAAGCCGAGGCAAACATCAAGTTTAATTTGGTCAAGACCAATGCCAACAGAAAAATGCTCAAAGTCACAGCCGAAGACACATGAACAAGCCGTGTGCTACAGACCATAGTCCAAGGAAAAATCAACAGTGAAACAAAAATCAATTTCCAGAAATTCGAACAAGTGATACCAAAAATCAAATAAATCAAGTATGCTACTGAATGAACAAAAAAAACACCAAAATATAAATCGCATTTGTAGAATATCGATTTTAGAGATGAACTAGATGTGAGTAACTAGAATTACTCACCTTAGAACGAAGAGCTGAGATTGAAGCAGAGACGAAGGAAGTGTCAATCGAGCAAATTTGAAGCCGGCGCTTTTGATTTTGAAAAGCCCTAATTCAGAGGCAAAGAGGAAGATGAACGAAGAATACTCGAGGCCGCCATTAAAACAAATTTCGTTCTGCTTTGAAATGATAGGTTTTCGAACGGATATAAAACAGAAGGGGAGACGTGATTTTAGGCTGAAACAAAGGCGTAATTTTAGGATGATAGATCGTGTTTGCATTACTTGCTTATGTCCTTCCTGCCTTATTTTTATCTCTTGTTGGTTGAATTCTTGCATTAGAAACAATTCGAATTTGACAAAAAATGTTGCCAGCATTTAATGCATGTGCTTCATTTGCTAGCTTACATATCAATATTTGTTTCTTCATTTGCCCTTTTGCTTGTACAAAGATATTCATATATTCTTTTCTTTTGTCTTTATTATCTTCTTTAGTAAGCTTCATAGATATATTAACGATTTTGAAGTTAAACTATCAAACATCAATTTATATTAACATGTTTTACAATTATATTTTTATACTTGTATTTTTTATTGATAAAATTTATTCCATTTTATTTAAGTTAAAGAAAAATGTTATTAAAACTAACCATCAATCTATTAATTTACATAAATAATAATTCTTAAATCCCAATTATTTTCCTAAGTCGTTAGTTCGAATTTTAAATACAAATTTCATATTCAATTTCAAACCCCAAAGTCAAATTCAAATTTTTATTCAACTTTCAATAGATAAAATTCTAAAATTTAATCGCCAAATTCATTTTGATAATTTGAAATTCAAGTCAAACCATCATTCAAATATTTAAAATTAATTAAATATTTTCAATTTAAATTGTTCAAAAATTCAGTATCGTTACAATCTTCCCTCCTTAAAAGAATTTCGTCCCGAAATTATAAGTTAGGAAAACGATTGCTAAAATCTTACTGATATTTATGCCCTACATGATTTTACCAAGTTCTAAACTTATAAATAAATATAGGATTCATTTCATTTATTTTATCTCACTAGCTTTGTTCATTATCTTCTTTGTTCATTGATTTCCACAATCAAGACACAAAAGTATTTTACCAAAAAAATTTTTGACTTACAAAACTCAGATTTTAACTTGAAATTCTTCATGTTAGAGATTTGCATACCATATATTTTTTTTTTTCAAAGCTGTGGACTTTCAAGATATTTTAAAGATCTTCTTCCTTAATTCAATTAGGTTGGAATTATGTAATTTTAATTTTCATACTATTGATTTGTTATCTAAAGTTTGAAAATACTTGCTAACTCGAAGTTTAACAAGTCTATCGTCGTTCTCACAGACATTAGGCATACGCTGGCGAGGAGCAGGACTAAAAATCTCCATGTACTAAATACACTTGCTTCAACTCCCAGTGAAAATACCTTCAAAAATTCTTTTAAAAATGAATATGGAAAGCATGTTCCCCCATGGATCACAGTTTTACCGGGGGTTACGCTACTATCCTAGTAGAAACACTTGTAATATGTAGATTTCACATCTCTTGAATTTTGCCATGGTTGTTGCCATAGATCGCGGTTCACACGGCGGTTACACTACTATCCCAGTAGAATCTCTTGTGACCGTAGGCATCTCGCCTATAAAATTACGCTTTGGCCTCTGAATCGCAGTTTACGCGGCGGTTGCACCACTATCCCAGTGGAATCGCTTGTAACTGTAGGTATCACGCCCCACGAATTACGCTAGCATACATCATCATCAATTCACATGATCCCATCACGATGATCCATCATGAGGGATTCTAATCCAAATGGATATTCCAACTTATGGAAATTCTACGTAGCTACGAATTTCAAATGGACACTCACACCGAGTTCCAACACCTTCACAAATTTTAAATGGAAGGTACTTGTCCATATCCTCAGTTTAGAAAACATAATGTCATATACATATAGTACTTCATTTCACATTTCGTACATATCATACCTCTGTAAACCTACATAGGATTTTCATAATAATGACTTTCCAAACTGATGATTTTCGAATTATTACATTCACATATATAAGTTCCGAAAACCACAATATCCTATACCCATAATAAATAGAGGATTTCTAAATTTTCCATCTCGTTACCGATTTAAAATTTTCCTCTAAATCGATTTGAAAATTTAAGGTTATCTCAAACCCAATTCACATTTATAATCCAATTCATTATCGACTTCACATTCGATTTGGATTTCACGTTACATCATCAATTCTCAACACATTATTGATGTTTATCGATATATAACCTCTAAGTTCGTACATCTCAGAGAAGGGTGTATATAGCTAAAAGAATAAATTCTCCGCCCACCAAACAGATATATATTTAATAGAGATCAATTGCTATGTCATCAATTCACAATGTTAGACATACAATCCCAATCTACTATCCGAAATTCAAAACTCAACTTATATTGTTTTTGGTGTCGAAGTTAAACTCAATTTAACTTAAAATTCAATCTTTTTGGAAAAAATTCAAGTTGAACTAATTGTCCAAATTTCCCAAAAACATCCTTACAAGATATATATAATTTTCCACACTTAACCATTTGAAACAAATTTCAAATATTCACTTTTCAATTTATATTTAAAAGATAGAATTTCAAACTTTCCATTTCATATTGGAAAACATTCCCATACTTATTTAATAATAAGTAATTCACGAATCCATTTATTTTCAACACTTGAAAAATATTCAATATACTTAAATCATAATCAAGTATATATTCCATTCTTTAAGGAAAGCGTTCTTTTAAACACATTTATTTGAGTCAAAATGAATGTTACGTAGAACATCGTTACGACAACTCAAAATCTCTAGTATAGGGATTCGATTTTAAGATAGATATATAAATCCCAATACTATATAAAACATTCCCTTTCGAAAACCATTTACTATAACAACAGTGTTATAGTCCACCATTTCCTTTTATTTCTCTCAAAAACGTCTATTTCAACAATGAATGTTGAAATCTATGTGTTCGATAGTTAATACATTTTTTAAAACATCTTTTAAAACAATTAACTTCATTCTTTTAAATTTCACTTCTCCAAATCATACCCGTTTATTCAATAATATACTCACTGTCCAAAATCGTGAATATACATCGTTTACCAAATTCAACACTTGGACTTATTTCATAGTTTGAATTCCGCATACTTTTCACAATATTGGCATTAAACGATTTCAAACTTTTCAATATTAAGTTTTTCACTTACTTAATTCTTTGATGTTCAAATTCAAATTCATTACTGAATCTATTAAACCTATTATGGATTATCACGTTCACAACTTCAAATTTTAAATCTAAATTCCATTTGAATTTTTTTGCATTTGCTTTCTATTTCCAAATTAATCAACTAATTCTTTAGTAAGCCATTCATCGACTTGGTTTCATTAAATTCATATCTCCACATTCACTATTTTAGGCATTAGTTTAAACTTGAAATATAAGCTTTACATCAAAACTAGTTTGATTCATACCGTTAAGTCAACAATAAATTTCCTTCCCAAGATGCTATTTTATTAAAATACTTCGTTCCGTACAACTATCCATAGCTTAATACTTTTAAAATACGTACATAGAAGATTTTGGATTACAAAAGATAGTATTACAAAATATATTGATTGGTTTAAGATTCAGAATTATTGAGGACTATCGAATTCCTGTCTGGTAGTACGCATCTTTGACAACTTCCCTCCACGGCTTACACTATTTCAAGTTGTATTAAAGGAGGATTAACACATTCAAAATCAACATGTCCCCAATTCCTGCAGTTCCCGCAAAAATATGAGATGCTTCCATCCTTATCTATCACCCTTACACTTTTCGCTCTAGCTGATCGGGCTATAGCTTGCTTTCCATGTTGTCTTTCAGTGCAGTTTCTAGCTATATGTCCAGTCTGGCGACAATGGTAGTAGATTGTCAATCCGTCGACGGGCAAATCGAGTACGCGCTTCTTCCTTTTCACCTTAGGGCAATGACTAAGAAAATGCCCTTTCTCCTGACATTTAAAACACACAATCTCAGGACGAGTGAACCGGACATCCACATCCCTTTTCTTTCTCTTCTCTCGGCACTTGACGACATAATGTCCCTTTTTATGACATCGATAACAGATAACATCATCATAGGGACCAGGTGCTTGCCTTTCATTTATTTTCCTTTCGATTTACGCACATGCCACTGCTGCTTCTCTACGGGCAATTTCTCTTTGTTCACGGCGTGCTGCTTTTTGTGCTTCGGTTTTCGCCGTTTTAATTAACAAGATATTTTGAAGTTTCCTATTAAAATTTACAATCATTATTAGAAAAGGTTGGATTATTCAATCATTTTCCCAAGATAATTTGCAAATTTACATTATCCTGATATATAGGATTATTATTCAACCAAATTTGAGATTCAACTCCGGATTTTATTTCAAACATTTGAAATCAATTTTCAAAAGAATTCAAAAATCAAATTCCCAAGTTATAGTTTAATGATCCTCTTGGCTATACTAAATTGACATGTCATTTTATTTCACAATTATTACTTTGGAGATATTCAAAATATTTGATTCAAACCAATTCATTAATTCACTTAACTTATATTTTATTTTTCATAAATCTCAACAATTCGATAATGGTTTTCGAATGATCGGAACTCAAATCTAAGGAGACCTTACCGATGAGAAACTATCATAAACCTAAATTTAGAGAGGGGAATTTCCGAAAAGATTTGAATTTTCAAAAATACCTTTTATTTTCAAAAAACAACAAAATTTTTTATACTTCTTTAGATTTGAAAAACATTTTATTTAAAATGATTCTAGTAACTATTCATATTAAACATCATAAATGAACTTTGTATAAACCAAAGCTCTGATACCACTTTTGTAACGACCCGCCCTTCTGACCGCCCCTAGTCGGTAATTAAACCAATTTGAAGCGTTCAAAATGACGGATTGTTATTCAGTTTATAGAGTTTAAACAGAATCAGCCACAGAAACACAGAATAATTATATTTCACATAAATGAATTTTTGTACATATATCAGAGTTTATACAATGAATTAAATTTATACAGCGGAATATTTCTTTATGTACAAAAATAAATCCTCGAAAAGCTAAAGTGAAGCGTTATCCCCCTCTCTCTCTAACTTCGCTGCCCGAAAATCTTCAAGCTGTAAAATACTGGGTTTGACCCGAGTATTACATTCAAAAGAAAATAATACACTGGTCAGTCTAATTCAAACTCAGTTATTAGTGCATAGAGGCAATAATAATCAAATAACAATTAGACGACAGTCAAATATAAATTCACCTATCCGATCCTTTAACAAAGAAATCGGATAACGAAAAATATGACACTTAACAGTGTTAGACAATAAATCAGCAGATTCATATTATCAATGAAGATAGATGAAGGAATTATAAATGAAGATAATTTAGAAAAAAAGAAAACCATCAAAATTGCCTAAACGGAAATTAACAACAAAATCATCAAATTATAACCAAATCAATTCAAACAATTGAAGTGTCACTTAAAAACAACAAAACCGATTGGCTGCAGTACACGCACGCGTGTACGGCCTCGCCACATTTAAAACGTTAATTCTGTGTGGCTGCAGTTCATGCTTGCGTGCACTGCCTCGCCACTACCGTATATGGAATATGCAAAAGATCATAAGTCAAAACAAAATAGGATATCAAATAAAAAAAACATGCCGTGTGGCTGCAGTCCATGCTTGCGTGACTGCCCTGCCACTATAGTGATGATGTACCCAAAAGCTCAATGGAAGTTCACAAACGAGCACAAGGTCAAGCCCGAACATTTTAGCTGGATTCAAATCAATGTACAAATCAATGTACAAGCTCTAATACAACACTGTCCAGACCAAATACTATCAATATGGTCGAACAAAGACTCCAAACCTTCAAGCAACTTGCAAATGAAACCAGAAATTAATGTAAACAAAATCGGTACAACATGGAAGCAGTGTAACAAATTCAAGTTAAATCATGAACCAGTGCAACTCAATGCAACCCAAGTCTGCACAAATAAATTAAGTGCAGTTTATCACAAACCAGACCAAGTGCAATAATGACCAAAATCACCTCAGGCAAAACATCATACAAAAATAAAATTGCAGCCTTCACTTGAATACAAGGGCAACTACAAACAAGACTGCAGCCCCCACGTGAAGTGTACAAGCTACAGAGCTTTAAATATTTCAAGCTTGAAGTCAACATAATTACAACAAAGAAATGAATAATACAAATAAGACCAAAACGCAAATGCACAAGACAGGTTAGCAAGGTGCAGGTACAAGTAGTCCAAGGCATGCAACTGTATCAAAAAGTGATACAACAATTCAACGAACAAGTAAACTCAAAAGCTATAGGTTCGAAACCACTAGGCAGTGTAACAGGAACAACATTTAGCAAGTTAAATGCCTTAGCACCACAACAGACTCGAAGTCAGTCCCAAAACTAAGTGCAGGCAGAGGGAGGATGAAGTACAACTCAAACTCAAGTCAATGACAACAACACTATAGGCACTAGATCAGGGTGACAACAGATACAAGCTCGACCCAGTCAAGTGGAGATAACCAACAACAAGTCTTAGGTCAGAGACCATTCCAAATGGGTAGACCACAAGGAAAAACCCCTTCATCAAATTCACAAATACAAGCTACCCCCCCTAATGCTCAAGCAATGCAGGAAAATGAAACAAGTCAGGATAAACAACTACACACCCAAACTGATCAAAATTCAAACAAGGCAATGGTTCAGAAGAGCAGTGACTAAGTACTACAATAACTTGCATTTTTATTTTTCTTATTTTGCAAGAATGTAAGCATTACTTATCAGATCATATTACGTATGGTTTATTTCCTTTGTGAATGTACAGCTGTTTTGAAACAAACCCATTTGTAAGCTGCATATTATACAGAGACTTCATTTCACATGTCCTGGAAGACATTTTCGTGTTTTACAAATTAAATGAGTTATAACTTGCATGCAAATGAACTAAACCCCAACCTGGCAATACTTTCTTATGCGTGCAAAAAAAAAACTTTAAAGTGGACCAGGGTTTAATATGTTTTATTCTAGTTATTTATACTAGTAACCTGTACCAAAGTTTTGAACAAATATGAAATCAATACAAAATTGCAATTTTGTGTGACCTGGGTAATGTGCTATCACAAATTAAGGCCTGGGTAATAAAAATTTTCTTTTACACATGTATGAATTCGAAGTCAAATGAAGCCGTGGTGGCCACGAGATACAACGATGCTGTAATAACCAGTAAACAAGAAATCATCACATCAAAATATTGCAAGTTGAAGTCAAATGAACAATTTCAAAAAATATTAGTCTGTATATTTTTTTTCCACAAACCAAAGACAGTGTCGATCCCAACATCAAAGAAAGCCATACTTTGAAACAAGTTCAGAATTATAATGGCTAAAGCAAATACATGATCAAGTACAAGCCGAGGCAAACATCAAGTTTAATTTGGTCAAGACCAATGTCAACAGGAAAATGCTCAAAGTCACAGTCGAAGACACATGAAAAAGCCGTGTGCTACAGACCGTAGTCCAAGGAAAAATCAATAGCGAACAAAAATCAATTTCCAGAAATTCGAACAAGTGATACCAAATATCAAATAAATCAAGTATGCTACTGGATGAACAAAAAAATCACCAAAATATAAATCGAATTCGCAGAATATCCATTTTAGAGATGAACTAGATGTGAGTAACTAGAATTACTCACCTTAGAACGAAGAGCCGAGATCCAAGCAGAGACGAAGGAAGTGTCGATCGAGCAAATTTGAAGCCGGCGCTTTTGATTTTTAAAAGCCCTAATTCAGACGCAAAGAGGAAGACGAATGAAGAATACTCGAGGCCGCCATTAAAACAAATTCCGTTCTGCTTTGAAATGATAGGGTTTCGAACGAATATAAAACAGAAGGGGAGACGTGATTTTAGGCTGAAACAAAGGCATAATTTTAGGATGATAGATCGTGTTTGCATTACTTGCTTATGACCTTCCTGCCTTATTTTTATCTTTAGTTGGCTGAATTCTTGCATTAGAAACAATTCGAATTTGACAAAAAATGTTGCCAGCATTTAATGCATGTCCTTCATTTGCTAGCTTACATATCAATATTTGTTTCTTCATTTGCCCTTTTGCTTGTACAAAGATATTCATATATTCTTTTCTTTTGTCTTTATTATCTTCTTTAGTAAGCTTCATAGATATATTAACGTTTTTGAAGTTAAACTATCAAACATCAATTTATATTAACATGTTTTACAATTAGATTTTTATACTTGTATTTTGTATTGATAAAATTTATTCCATTTTATTTAAGTTAAAGAAAAATGTTATTAAAACTAACAATCAATCTATTAATTTACATAAATAATAATTCTTAAATCCCAATTATTTTCCTAAGTCGTTAGTTCGAATTTTAAATACAAATTTCATATTCAATTTCAAACCCCAAAGTAAAATTCAAATTTTTATTCAACTTTCAATAGATTAAATTCTAAAATTTAATCGCCAAATTCATTCTGATAATTTGAAATTCAAGTCAAACCATCATTCAAATATTTAAAATTAATTAAATATTTTCAATTTAAATTGTTCAAAAATTCAGTATCGTTACATAAATACTTAACATTCCTTATACTTGATAACGTTCATTTGTTACTATTTTAAGAATATAAATCAAAAATAATGCCGCTTTCCATAATTTACATTATAAGTAGAATATTAAATATATTTATGGTAGTTGAGAACCCATTCCACACATTATGTATTGTGATTCTTATGTTTTCTATGGATTAGTAAGGACAATTTATAAATTTTTCTAGCACCCTCAAAGGTTAAATTTTTTTGCTTCATGCAACCACCAAATGATGGTTCATGATAATCTTGTGTACCGTACATTTTGTTGAGCAATGTCAATGCCATAAAGATGACTAGTGTAACAATTTGTAATTTTATCAATTTGATATGTGAATATTTAATTTTCATTAAATAATAATGGTTTTTAATAATCAAATAACCATGTTTTAATTGATAAATACGATGGTGAACTCAACTTATAAATTTTTTACATAAATAAATAGCTTAGTGAAAATTTTAAAATCTGACTGTAAATTGTTTTGGGTATTTTCAAATTTTATCGAGCAAAAATTATAACTTTTTATACATACAAATGGGCATATGAATAACTAATAACATTTCCTAATTTCTAGTAAAGGAATTGGTTAACTTTAATTGTCATTAGAAATTTTCTAGAAACAATTAAATAAAGGATTAACGAAAAGTGGAGTTTTTTTGGTACATGAACTTGTGTGCTTTTTATGTGATATGATGGCATGTACTTTGGCATATGAACGAAGCTTGTTAAGTAAGAGTGGTGGTGGGGTAGTTGGGTAATTTTGTGAAGGGGTAACTAAGGTCATTTTCCATTTTACAAATTCCATAAAAGAGCCTCCTCTGTTTTCATTTCCTTTTTCCATTCTCATTTTCATTCTTTGCTCTCATTTTCTTACTCTTTCAACAAAGTCCTTAGGTCCAAAATTATAACAAAACTCCTCTCTTTTCACATCTAACTTCTTACATAAGTTTATATACATTTCATATATACCGTCACCATCTCAAAGATGCAAACTAGAGTGCAAAAACCACACCTTGACCTTGGACCATGTGCATTTTAGGATGAGGGAAGGCTTGGCCGTGTGCAAAAGGGGGTGAAGGTAGGAGAATTGTGTGCTTGCTTTGTTGTTAGCAAGAATTAATAGTTTGTTCTAAAGTGTAAGTTGCAATTGGAAGCGTGAAACTTACCTTTTTAATCAATATAATTATTTTTGGAAATGTTGTATTAATTATTGTGCTGCTTGCTTGTGATTATTGTACACACACATATGTATGTATGTATGTATGTTTGTACTTATACATGTAAAATTATATGTTTTTTATTTCGAAATGTATACCCTCTCGATTAGCGGAGGCATATAACACAAAAGGCCTAGAAAAGAGACTAGCAAAACTGAATGAAAGTCGAAGTGTTTTTTGGAGCGAATAAGTTGCTATGGAAGCACTTTGAGAATATGAATCCTGTAGTGAGATCTTAAACGACTCCTTACCATTGTTGATTTTAATTTTGTTTATATACTTGTATAAATTATTGTATGCCAAAAGGTTGGTAGCTTGCTAAAAGTTGAAGTATTCTTTACAAAGTTCAAAGTTGACTCTTTTTAATGAGAAAAGGTAGTAGTAGCATTGTTAAGTGCTAATGTAGCCCCGAAGGCTCTTTACGATTTTTGAAAATACTGTAGTGATTTATGACTTTGACTTCCTATTGAAATACTTTCAACTACTTAGAATTTCAAGGATGTTTTAAATGCGACAATGGATTTCTATAATCCTCTTTTATGCGACTTTGCCGTTTGAATTTATGAAGGTGGTTTGAATTTTTTTTTCGAACTTGACTTTTGGTTTTTTTTTCAAAACAATTATAAAAGGTATTAAAGTGGCTTAACAATATAGAAAGAAATGCGGTAAAAGCTATTTGATTTACAAAAAAAAGTATTAAAAGTTATCGTCCATATAGCGACAATCTCTATAGATGGACTTTGGAAATCTATTTAGTAAACTATAAAAGGTTATCTACATTGAATATTTTGAAAAGTCTTTTCAAATGTGTTAGTAAAAGATGTATAAATATTTTAAAAAGGGTTTGAAGTTTAAATATATTTTAAGAATTCACTTAAGTTATTAATCAAGAAGTTTAAATTTTATAAAGGAAACTCCTTTATTTTCAAAATTCAAATTTTGTTTAAAAGCAACCATATTTAAAGGGATGTTTTAAATACAAGTTTCATACTATGCTTTAAAGAGTTTTTAAAATTATTTTTCAAAAAGGAAGAAATCGTGATTACAATACTATTGCTATAATAAATCTTTTCAAGAAAAGGAAGGAGATCAGAGACTAAAACATTCTTGTTATAGTAAATGTTTTAGGAAAAGTGGAAAGAACTTTTATTTTATAATAGTATACAGAATTTATGAAATCTTATACTTGAAATTAAACTACAAGGTCGGTAAAATTTTATCTGTCTTTAAAGATAAGAATGTTGTCGAGTAAAGGTTTGAGAGGTAATAATATTCTAACTTGTCCGACTTCATTGTTAACCAAAGGATAGCTTAAGTTTGAAATTGAAGATTGATGTTAAGTATATGAAGTTTATGTCTATATACAAATTTGGTTTCCTATGGAAATTAAGCAGTTTTATACTTGGCACTAAAAGCTGATGAGTAGATTGATATTCTATCTATGAGATCTAGAATCAGAGTGTTTTAATTAAGGCAAGGCTAGGTCAATCAATGTCCAAACTTAAATCGCTTCGTTTCTGGATGAGGAATAGAGTAATTCGAAATATCGAAAACGTGATAAGAATAAGAGATTTTATTTCTATAAATGATCTTTATGGTAGTATGGAAAGTATTATTTTCATAATTAACACCAAATTTCGAGGTACTGAAATTCGTCTCTATCTGTGAGAGTCTAAGAATATATGTTGAGGCAAGGTTTGTATGCTAACTTATCCAACTACATTACTAATCGAGGGATAGTACAGTTTGAAATCAAAAGGCCGTGGTAAGTATATTTGGTCAAATTTCTACACGATCCATTTACTTACACCAAAACTGTTTTAAGTTTATTGTTTTCAATTTTTTTTTAAATAAAATTTGTTTTAACCCAATTAATAGTGTTTTTGGAAATGAAATCTTTCTTAAGATTTTATGAATATGCTTATACCATTAAGATAAGTATGTGAGTATGTTTTCCCAGTATTGAAAATATAGTGTTTGTGAGCATACTTATACCGATGAGATAAGTATATGGATATTTTCCAAGTATCTACAAAGTTTTTTTTTAATGGAATGATTGGCTAAAGAGGCTTACTGATTGTTTATATGCTTAATAATGCTTGGTTTCCATATGAAAGTAAATCTTTGATTCGATTGTTTGCTTATTTGATAGTTAAATAATCGACTATTAAATCTTGGCCAGTTTCAAATTAGCGATTATTGGTTCGGAGAGACTAGGATCAGATAAGAATTGGTTATCTGGAAACCACATTGAACTGGAATTAGCATTCTAATTAAAGACATCTTAAAGAAGATGCAAGCGAAGACGGAGTATTTTGAAGTGCATGGATTACTTGCTATCAATCCCGTGGGTGTAGTAGAAGTAGTGCCTTCTGTTGGTTCATATCATGAACAACTTGTATAGATTAATGCAATCATTCCATTTTTATTTGGAGCATAAAGTTAGTATTCCAAGTAGGATTTACTAAAAGGTAAAAGGTAGCCTCAAGCCTCGCACCAAGTAATGACTAAAAAAGGGATATGCGCCAAGGCTACATGGTTCGCTACCAATAGGATATGGTTATCACCCGATCTAGATCATTACTTATGGATTTATTTACGCTATTAGCCAAGTATGGTTGTAAGCTACAACCGCAGTATTGACATATTCGATGCTATCCAGGAAGATAACTTGCAAGATAACTTTATTTTTAAAGGTTTTATAACATTATATAATCCAAAAGATTAGGTTTTCTCATGCTATTATACTAGGCTTATCTGGACATTATTTTCTTACAATACTCGGGGCATACCCAAGTACTTTTCTAGTAACTGTGGATGCTTAGAGCTTCAAGAGATGAGTCGGATTCCTCTAAGGCGTATTCACACATTTTATTTCCATTGTATTTCTATTTTCTGTTTATCAGCAATTGCGAGAACAAGCTATTATAACTGTCCAGGCTAATGATAAGTTAGTTTACTTTGATTGTTGTATGTATATTAAAATTTTCTTTTGCAAATATCTTTCGGATATTATATATTACTTGTCACGATGTGAGACTTTGTTCTGTCTTTTCTTTTCTTTCACCCTAAAAATATGTCTTTCGAGCTCTCGGATTCTTAATACATGAATACCATAGATGTAGTATCAACTTCTGAGGATCGAAAAGAAGGGCCGTCGCATTTTTTATAGATCTTAAGTTAAGCGAATACCTAGGCCTTGTGGGGGGGTGGGGGGGGGGGGAGGGTAAACTCATTAGATAAAGGGTTAGCAACACCCTAGAATGAGTTGAGTGTGTCATATATGAGAGCGCATACTTATTAGTGCTATAGAAATGT
Source organism: Allium cepa (assembly GCA_030765085.1). Classification (NCBI taxonomy): domain Eukaryota; kingdom Viridiplantae; phylum Streptophyta; class Magnoliopsida; order Asparagales; family Amaryllidaceae; genus Allium; species Allium cepa. The sequence goes on from CM060943.1 coordinate 196,719,085, forward strand.
TTTATATTGTACTGAAATTGGTAAAAGAAATAATTTCACCTGGGATTATAATTTATATATAAAAGAATAATTTCCAAAAAAATTGATATGTTTATTTATGATGTGATTATTTGTTAGGAAACGATGATATTTATTTAAATCACTTGTTGATTAATTATTTATGCACGGGTAGTTTATGAGCAGTTGTCTGTTTTGATTTAGATTAAAATAAACATCTTATGAATTTGCTTTCACAATTTGATTATAATGTGTTCAGTAATAATGTTGTTAAAAATTTATCTTGATACAAAAAGGAATGAGTTTATATAAAGATGATTTCATAAATTATGTTTATAAAGTATATTTTATAAATGAAAAGGATTTTTCAGAAAGTAAATCTTGGTTTCTTTGAAAAAGATTTCAAATGACCTTTGGAAAAAGTAATAATAGTATTACTTGAAAACATATGTGTACAAATATTTCAAAGAGAATTTTATGGTACATTTTCTTTGGATAGTTCGAGGAATAAGCCCCGATTAGTTTTGTGATGATGTGAATATTCCTTTAAATCATGATTGGTGTTTGCTTAGGCGAACATTGTAGTGCACTTAGTAAATTATTCTCTTTGTCATTGTACAATCGAAATGAGTTTGAATTCGTACGAGCCAAAATCAAGTTGGTAATAGACATGTTTGTTGAACTATTTATATGGAAATATATATATATATATATTATTTTGAAATGAGATTCGAAAAAGAAGAAGTATTTTTATGTTAACTAGTTAAAGTGCTCCAAAGTGACTAAAAATAGGTAGGAGATGTGTTCAGATGGTAAACACTTTGTAACGACCCAAAATTTCTATTAAATAAAATTCGTATATTTAATTAATTTTAGATATTAATAAGTGAAATTTATAAGTCGAATAATTTGATTTCGAATAATTGGATAATTAAATCGACAATTTAATATTAGAAATTTCAGAAATAATTGAAAATTGAGTTAAATATGATTGAAAATGATTTGTAAAATTTTATTTAATCATATTGGAGTTAGAACGATGTTTTGGAACTTTTAAAATTGAATTTAAAGTTAATTTGTGAAAATTGAATATTTTAATATTTAAAGCGACTAGTGAAATTAGCCATTTTTCGAACATTCTCAGAATTGGACAAAATTAGTTCCATTGGATCCGTAATAGATTGTTATTATCATATTTCAATTTTCGTAGCAATTGGAGTTTTCGTTTGACCGTGGCAGCTCGAAACGCATCGAAATTGTTTTTAATATTAATTTCGCGAGTTAAAATAGCTATTTTTCAAACAGTGTCGGATTTTGACGAAACCAGTTTCATCGGATCCGTAATGTGATATTATTGTATGGTTTCAAATTTCATGTCGATCGGATTTACCGTTTATCCGGGGCAAGCTAAAACGCCTAGAAATTTGATTTACCGATTTAATTTTAAATCGAACGTTTATTGCCATAAGTCGCACAGATGATCGAATTAGCTCCTGAAACATGTTCCATTGTGTTCGGAACGCGGGGTAAACCATAGGAGCGCCAACCGACACGCTTCGTTTGGAGTTTGGAAAATCCGGGATGAATAATGTTTGAGAAATTTTGTATATAAGCCCCTCTACAATTCTCATTTGCAAAATAAAAATTACGGTTTCACTCAGAAACCTAGCCGCCGCTGTTTAAAAATCAATGGCCGAAACAACATTTCCTTTCCCTTCAATTATCTTCCAATCCGTTAATCGAATCGAAAAACTTCCAACTAAAGAGTTGTAGACGACGATGAGAACTACATATCCAACGGCTACGATATGATATGGAGTAGAGAATTGATGGGAATTGGCATTCAAAGCCGGTCGTGTGTTCTCATTTCGCGCGCAAGAGGAGGCGACCAGACTTCACCGCCTTTTGGCCGAGGGTGGCTCACGAGGTGCTCGTTCGTTTGGCGCTTGCTGATCGAGTTGGAGAGGCTTGTAGTGGTCGCGTTAATTATCGAAGGGGCGGCGACTAATGGGTTGGATGTCGCAATGTTTACTGGGAAGGGGAAGAAGGAAGGGGACGGCCACGATTTGTAGGGGCTTGGATCCAACGGCTAGGATTGGTTAGGGTTTAGAAAATAAATATAAATGTTGTAATTGATATAATTAAAATTTGTTTAAACTTTAAAATGATATATCCTTTTCATATGAGGTCGAAAACGCGCGAAACAAGTTGCGTTGGAATCTTATGGACGAGCACTACGCTATGGAATTGGATTGGAGTCGTTTGGAGTTAGTGAAAATTTTGGGTAAAATTAAATGTCCGTTTAGTTTTATTCGAAATAAAAGATGAAAATGAAATTGAAATCAAGGTGAGAACTTCTCACTCAATCGAATCGGTTTCGATTTAATTTTTAAATAGTTATATTTAAAATTCTTGATATATGTTTGAATGATGATTGTTATCTATTTATTGTTAAAGTAGACATTATACGCTGTTAGTAAGCGGAGGTTATTTATTAAGAACATATACCGCGAATATTTCACAGTACAGTGAAATTGGTATTATTTATGTACTTGGACTTGATTTCCCGCATCATATAGCGGATGAGACCCTATTGCGCCGTCTATTAAGCGGATAATATTTTAAATCCCATATACCGCGATAATTCCGTACTGGAACGGAATTGGTATTGTTCTAACATCTTTGGATGCAGGAAAACAGGTTGGAGGGATCCAACTGGATTCCTGAACAGTATTTATTTGATTTCAGATATTTTGATATTTGATGATTATCATATACAGATATATGATGTCGTTGTTGTCGTGATTGACTATTTGGTGTGTAGCATTATTGGGCCAATTATGGAATTTTAAAAGGATTTTTAAAGTGATTTTTGAAAGTATACGTTTATAAAATATTTTTGGAATTGATTCATTTTAAATAAATAAACGTTAAAATTTTAAGGTTATAAAATTTATGATTTTTGAGAAATATAGTTAAATGTTGATTTTTTAAAATATGGGGTTAATGATTTTATAAAATAGTCTAAATTGGGATTTTTGAATTTATTACAAAAAGTTCAAATATAGGATTTATGAGATTTGATTATTTTATGAATCAAAGAAAGTGGTGAAATTATAACGGAGTCTAAAGACTTTTTTAAAATAATAATATAAATTGATTTATATAAAGGATTTATAATGTGATATTTATAAATTAAAATATTTGAATTATAAAACGAGTTTTTATAAGTGTTAGAATGAAGTATAAATGAATTTCATAAATGAATGAAATTTATAGAATTATAAACAGTGAAGTTATAAATGGAATTTTATAAGCAGTAGGTTTATAAAATTTGTAAAGTTATTAAAAGAATAGTTTTGGGTAAATAAATGAATCTTATAAGTTATAAGATTTATAATTTGGGAAATTTAAAAGAATGATTTTGTAAACAAATAAATTATAAGCATTTAACTTAGAATATGAACTTTTGGTATATAATTGAGTTATAAATTGAAATAATAAAGGAGATTTATAAAAGGAAGTTGTTATAAAATAAATAGAAATGGAATTTATAAACATTGTTTTATAAATCCGCAAACGACTTATTTTGATAAGTAAATTGTTGTAACTTATTAATGGAGTTATATTCACGTTTTAGACAGTGAATAATCCTTTAAAATAAAATGTATAGAAAATGATGAAATTGGTTAACGAAGTATATTCACGTTTTTGAATAATGAAGAATATGTTAAAGAAAATGTTTTGGATGTGATGTTTTATATAGAATTAAAACGATCTAACAATGTTTTTAAAATGTGTTAAGATTCGAAACCATAGATTTCAACATTCATTGTTGAAATAGACATTTTCGAGAAATAGAAGGAAATGGTGGACTATAACACTGTTGTTATAGTAAATGATTTCCGAAAGGAAATGTTTTATATAGTATTGGGATTTATATATCTATTTTAATTTCGAATCCCTATACTAGTGATTTTGGGTTGTCGTAACGATGTTTTACGAAACATTCGTTTTGGCCCAAACAAATGTGTTTAAGCGTAGGTTTTACTTAAAGAATGAAATATATACTTAATTTCGACTTAAGTATATTGAATATTTTCTGTGACGACCCGCCCTTCTACTACCAGAAAGGCATATCATCATTAGGAAAGAAAGGGATAGAAATAGAAAAGAAAGAGAAAGAAAAAACAACCATATCAGAATCTCACAGCGGAATGGAACAAAATATAATATTTCACATAAATATTACATAGTTGTACATATATCAGAGTTATACAATATCAATATATATGACAGTCATGCATACATCTATCACTATATACATCAGAGGTACAATACATATCAACTAACATAGCGGAACTACATAAATAGCTATATACGTCTGGAAACTCCTGCTTCATGCTCCTTCAGAAATCAAAGTCCATAACCTATCACTTGGTTACTCATAAAAATTTGAGTACCCAAGAGTTTATGAAAACAAAATATAAACTCCGGGTCAGACATGGGTCTGGTATGAGTAAACGGTTTAAATTGTTTAACTTTGAAAACATTTAAAAATAAAAGTATCACGTAAGGCTCCCCACAAATAAATACGGGTAAGTTTTTACCTTACGCTAACCAAAACATTTTATAGGAAATCCAGTGATATTATAATAGTGTCTAGGGTTTTCAAGTAAATAGAAAATAGCCGAAATTGTTACATCTATTAAATTCCAGCTACTAGCCACAAAAGTGGGTAATACAAATCAAAACCGTAGGGTCTCGTAGGGAAAATGGATTTCCAACAATGGCAGGGCAACTGGGGTACCGCCCGTCACAGTACGGGGCCTAGATCACCGTACCGAGGATCACTCCCGACCCATTGCAACACAAGGCTAGAACCATTCCTTACTGAACATTCCTGAACAAGATAAACCCCGCGGTTGTAGCTATCAACCGCCCACACAGCCGAAATAACAAGGGACATCTAGACAGGAGAAATATCTTGTCCTGCTTGGGCATGACCCACCTAACCTTGCTGGATCTCCCCTGTTTTATCCATTCCTGGTTGATGAGGCTTGAGGCTACGATTACCTTTATAGAACATATTTTCTTAGAATGCTTATCGTCTGCCTGACGATGTGTTGAAAGCATTCAATCCATTCAAGTTCGTTCCGGGTTCGAACGAAACCGAAGGCATTATCTCGTTACACTCGTTTTGGAATCGCCCTCAAAGTCAACGACGATAACCCTTGCGTTCTGAAAACACCATCTCGATCTTCATTTCAAGGTCCATGACCTAACGTTTAAATTGGATCGATTTGGTTTTCGGATAATCAAATTTGATTCTTCCGATCTCGGTCTCATCGAATCCAAACGCCATTTTAAGGGCCAGGTTGTCTAATTAACTTAACAGTTTAAATAATATAAATTCAACAATTGAATTAACATAGCATTTGTCACAGATAAAACATATACAAGCATCATAGGTATAACATAACATGTCACAAAGAATTATATAATATCATCAAATAAATGTCACGAGCAGATATTCAACATGACAATCCATAAGCAGTCATTTTTAAGTCTTATTTGTAGTTAGTTCAATTTAGAATTAATTACCTGAGAGTAATCACTAAACTCTATTTAATTAATCATTAATTAACAATTAATTACTTATTTCTTTTCAAATTGTTTAATTAATGATTTCTTAATTAATTATTTAGTCTTAGTACATAATTACTTTATTTCACATTTATTAATCAGTTACTTCCTTCATCAAGTGATTTAACTTTAATTACATAATTAACTATCATCTGAACATTAATGAATAAATTTAATTATGTATTAATAAAACTTAATTACCCCTTTATTAACTGCTAATTACTTAATCAATCAACAATTAATTCTTAGTCAAGCTACTTAATTTATTAACTATCGATTCATAATTAAATTATTTGATTAACCAACTATTTATTCATTTATTATTACTTAATTACTCAGTTAATTGGTTGATTCCTAATTATTAATTATTAATTCATAACTTACTTATTATAGATTAATTAGTTACTCAGATATCACAAATTATTTAAACTAACCATCTGTCATCAATTTTATTAACTATATAATCTTCAATTAACCACTTAAATTAATTATGAATTAACTGATAAGTAATTAGCTATGATTTAAAATTGTTTTATCATATGATTTATTTCTAATTACAAAATCAATTTAAATTTCAAGTATAAATTTATTAACATTCTAATTACTTGTTTAATCACCTATCTTTACATACTTACCCTATTAAACCTTTAAAACAAAGATTAGCCTGCTAATTAATTATTAAGTTAGTTCAATTATAACATAATACTTAAACCAAATCTATGCTCGACCACAAGGGTACCCGAGACCGCACCTTCATTTACTCGAGAAACTCTCGAGTTATCCCTCGTCATTCCCGCGTCTCTCTCTCCCATTCCCCTTCTTCTCCCTTCCCTGCTTCTTACCTTCTTCCTATTTTTTTAGAGTAACAGTTATTAATGAACTGCAGAAGCTACACTCTAAAACGCCCCGACATCACGTTCGAAGCAACCACCAAAAATCACGAGTACGAGCACGCGACGACTCACAGCCACTCAACAGACACCGCTCCACCACCATGCACGTGCACGGTGGTCCACTACGCCTCCGGTGACCCACGACGACTTCCTCAAACCCCAAATCATCCCTTGCATCGAAATCGAAACCCATATTTCAATTACAAGATGAAAACAAAAAAAAAGACCTGTAGCTCGAACACGAGCCACAAACACCACCGAAAATCCCTTCGTGCGGCCACCATCCATCACCGGAGGTGATGAAATTCCACCAAAACGTCGACCACAATTCCCCCTAACACCACCTGAAATCGTAATTCACTCGGTTGCCTAAGGATACTGAAAACAAATTTTTACAGAGCCTTGAAAAGATAAGCACTAAACCCTACTTTAATGTCAAACTCAAAATTTATGCATTTGAAAAATAATTTGACAATTTTCTATTGTTAATACAACTTCAACCTTGCTTCATTCTAAATTTCAGAAATTAAAATTAACTCGTTCTTCCAAAATTGACAAAAATTCAGTAAAGCTTCTTTTTTTTAAAACTGCCCTGAATATCTTTGCTGATAAATCAAAATTTTTATGCTAAAAATCCTAACTATGTATACGAAATCTGATTATGTTATTAAAATTTCGAATTTAAGCATTCAAATTTTAAACTTTAATTGTCTTTTTCTTGATAGTTGAATAAATAGTATGGATAAAATACTGTTAAACCTCAAAACTATATTGTATGCCCTTTGATTTTGATAACAACTTAAGTTTGCATCAGTATCCAAGTTTTAAAACATCTACATGAAGAAGTTTTGCAATTTCCTTGCTTTACTCTGTTCAAATATTCAAACCCCTGAAGAACAACTTCATATTTTACAGAACACAGGAAGTACTCAAGACAAACTATTTTAAGCACACATCAAAGCACAATTCTTTGTAAGTTAAATATACAAAAAATTTAGATTGAAAAAAATAGTTTACTCACATGAATGTCAACAGAAAGCATTGGGTTTGAAACCTTGTTGCTTTGCAACAGAAGTTTGAAACTGAAATGTTAAAACTGCAAACTTTGATCAGTTTTTATTTGAACTTCAATGGGGTTTCAAGACAAGATGCTTCCAACTTTCTTCTTCTCAGGTTTGCTTGCTTTTATTATTTGTTTCAGGTTTGCTCTTAGGTTTTAGTTAAGTTATATATGAACATACTAATATGAGGAACATATATAGAAAGGTTTGGATAGGTAATATTTGGACAGTTTTTACTTGTTTGATATGTTTCATATTTAATATACTGAAATGATATTGTATTCGGCTGCAAGATTCATATGTAAAACTGAAATGACTAATTGTGTGCTAATTAATGCATGTCTTCAAATTTGTTAACAATAGTTTCTGATATTAGTAGGTGTACAACTTGCAAGTACATCTTGGCATATGTATGAAGCTTTGGTTATAAAGATATTTTGTTTTGTATTGAATTTAAATTTTGAGTTTTGATTCATAATAGGTCTACACACTATAATTATGTTTACACCATCATCATTTTGTAGTTAACTTACGGCCTGTACATAACACTATATTTGTACATAAACATATACTTGCAGGAAAACTTATTCTTAAAGGCTTGTATGTGAAGCTATTGTGTATAAAGATATTTTTAGTATTTGCTTGCTTGAATAACATATGATTATGTTTGTGCCAGAATTATTCATTTTGGTCCGGTATTACTTCCAACTTGAACTTACAGGCAACTCTGTTTTGTATATATGAAGATATTTATTTAAATATTTGTTTCCTTATAATGACAACTTGTTTTTGTTTCATTTTATACTTAATGTTTCATTTAATCCCTGCCTATATTTACCTTTATAGTTATATTTTATTTTCATTCGTATTTTAACAATAAATACTAAACTTAGATTCATGAGTTCACCTATTAATTTGTATTTATATTTTTGACTTACATTAATATTAATATTTGGATTAGATTCATAAGTTATATTTACATTTATTCTCATTTTTATAATTCATTTGTATTTATTTAAATTATATACATAATTTGACTCATAATTTTCCTTTATATTTTGTATTGCTAGAATTAGATTTTAAATTTTAAACATTATCAAGCATATGTATTCATTTAACAAATGTTAACAAGGTATAGCATTTTAATTTAATTGTATGAGTTAAATTTTATTAATAATATTGTTAAGAAACTTATTTTAGAATTTCAAACATTATTATCTATATGTATTATTTTATACTAAATATAAATAATGTAAAATATTTTAAGTAATTATATAAGATAGATTTTTATTGTGAATATTATTGAAATACTTATTTCAATTTCCAAATCAATCTCCTATTAAAATACAGTTTATATAAATAGATGGCAATATTTCCAAAATCATATTCATTCAAATATGATCAATTTACATTTTATATTTAATTAAAATATTTATCAAAATAACCGGGGCCAAAATCCAGGGTCGTTACATTCCTCCCCCTTAAAAGAATTTCGTCCCAGAAATTTAAAACAAAGATAATTTTAAAAGCTTTTATATTTACAATCCAAACATATATATCATTCATACAATAGTAAACAATCAAACAGTTTATTCTAACAAACAACACTAGCTACCTGAACACAAGTTCGGATAAGTTTCCCTAAAATTATCGAGAGTTTGTCTCTCGATGATCAACAATCCAAACCGGATTCCCGACCACAGTTAAATTTGATTCAACTTCCAAATTCCTGAATTACTGGTTTAACAACTAATGGTGAATCATGAAAAAATTCCCCTAATGGGATATATGGAATATACAATAATTTCCAGACATCCATTCTAGCAATTCACTACTGAAATCTACAGTATCAATTCTTTCCAAATTTTATTGACTTCTTTACAGAATTTCAATATCTATTCAATCAAGCCCGTACGATGTACATATACCATTCGTACGCAATATCAAATCCGATCACTCACTCGATCATACAATTTCATTTCCGAACTAGTATCGTCCACCCGACTTCCTAGTGCGGACTCAGAACTAGTTTCTTGATCAGCAACTGTTATTCTCCTTGCATAGTCACAACTATGATAGAGAATTTCCAACATCAATCAAAATCCATAACCATGCTTCGTCGTCGAAAATCGAGTGAAAAAATCCTAACTCGGATCGATATAACTATCTCGAAATTCTGTGCTCGAATCTGGATCAAATCGTCATGCGAATAAATTAATATATACGTACATCCTACGTATTTATATCTATTGGTTATCAACTATATCAATTTCTTTTATTCACATTATTCAGATTCTATCTACTTGGAATAATTTTTCCCAATATCAAATTTTACTTAAGAATTCCACCATTCATTTCTTAAGCTTTATATAAGCATTATACATACTCTTATATTATCACTCTACCATTTAAGCCTTAATCTTTTTATTTAAATCTGAATTTTCAATTCCATATGAATTCAATTTTTCTTAACTCTGAATATTGAATTTATATTGATTATCTTACCTTTTATAACTGAGTCTTATCATATGTTTTAAATTAGTTTCATCCACTAGTCTACCTTAAATTTTCAATTTGAAATTGTTTTGTTGCTAAAGTTTTAAATTCTTTTTATATATAGTTCAGCATTACATATTTTCATAAGCACATATGTATTGTTTCAATCCTTATCACAAGTACTTTTAATTAATTCTCAAATCATTCTCTTCAGTTTTAGTGATTTATAACTTACTTGCTTATATAATCCATTTAAGCAAAACAAACTCATATTCATTCCAAAAGATTTCAAAATCATCTTATTTTGCTTCTAATAATTCATAGAATTTTGTCTAATCTTGTTTACTTCAAAACAACTCATTTCTATATGTAGTTTGACCATATTATTGTGAATAAATAATTACTTAAGCTTCATAATAAATTTTAAATTGATTCCAACTCAATTTACACTTGGCTCCACCCCAATTAATTTATTCACAATCCTTTCATTGCATTTTCTTTCATTTCAATCAGGTTTGATTCCAAACCATCTTATTAAACTTAACAACCAATGTTTTAAATAATCATTTCACTATTTACTTAATTCATTTATTTTCTTCAAATTGTTCCACAGAACAACTTAGATTTATTCTATTTCACCAATTTCCATTCCAATCTTTGATTTGATTTTCCTTTAATCAAATCCCAACTGTTTACTAATCTATTTGATTAGTTTATTCTTTTATTCATCCTTAAATTTTTTATTTACATTAACAATTCATTATTGAATTTATTCATAACAAGGTTATTCAATTTATACTTGAATTAGATTTGTTTACAACTCACACCATTTCTGTTTAAGTCCAATTCAATACTTACTTTGGTTTACATTTACTTATTTGCATCTACTTATTTTCATAAGAATTTTATTTCATTCAATATTATCTGTGACTCGATTGGATTCATTTGAATTCAATTTTATTTCTCAATATATGAGCTCCAAACTTATTTATCTACTTAACAGCTTATATTACTCATTTGGGTTATTTCATCTTATAATCACAATTCCAGATTATTTATATATATAGCACTTACTGTCTTAAGGTATAAATTTCCACCTCACAATTACAATCATTTTACCTCAAATTTTATAGCCAATTAAGTTCATTTTGAACTGCAATTCCATTTAACTTATCTCAGGTTAAGTTCCAATATTTTTCCTTATTTTCATTTACTTCAGTTAAATTTTAATTCCCGGATTAAAAATTTCCAATTTCTTCTTATTAATATCAACTTTACTTTATAAGTTCAACAGTCAATTCATTTAAACTTTTCACATTATCTAAATAGAATTTCTTAGAATTCAATTGCTCGGTTTTCATTTCCAAAACCATTTTGAAATGATAACTACACTTACCTACTTGGTATATCAAATCAAATTTCCAAATTCTAAGCACTTGTTTTCACCAAAACAAATTTTCCTTTTTTTTGGAAATTTCTAAAACAACTTGTATACCCAACAAGCCTAACAATATCATGACAGCAATCCATCACTTTAGAAACTCGAAAATGAATACTGATGATGTGGCCATCATCATCAGGATTATTTTCCAGCGACTGAAGTGAGTTCAGTGCTTCCATACCTTCACAATTTCCTCCCAAAACGATTTCTATTTAACAATATTTTCCAAAACAATATCCCATTATTGCCTTCAACTCTTTGGAAAAACATTTCAAACATTCCCAAGATTTTAAATTCCCAAATCCTTTTGTTTAAATTTATTTAAACATCTTCCAAACTTCCGGGACTTAAATTCTAGTTTAATCAGACTTCAGTTATATTCCTTTTTATTTAAAATCATTCTTAAATAATTTTATTTGGTTATAAACCACTCACATTTAAATTTTTATACCAATCATCCAAACATATATAATAAGTTCATAAAAATATTTCTTTTATATCAAAATATAATTTTGGATGAAATTATTTCATTCACCCACTTGGAAAATCAATATTGTGTCGAATTGCTCTATTTAAGTGTTTAGAAACCCCTTCGATACGGTTTTCGAGGCTGTGCCGACGAAGGTTCATATACCACTCAATAAATCAATCAACGCAATATAAAACCACTTCATATTCACTAACAAATACGCGCTCATATCTATTAATACTCTCAAACTCATTCTAGAGTTCTACAAACTCTATTCTATGAGTAATTCCTACCAGAGCCAAGGTTATCACCAACCTATGCTCTGATACCAACTGTGACGACCCGCCCTTCTACTACCAGAAAGACGTATCATCATTAAGAAAGAAAGGGATAGAAATAGAAAAGAAAGAGAAAGAAAGAACAACCATATCAGAATCTCAAAGCGGAATGGAACAAAATATAATATATCACATAAATATTACATAGTTTTACATATATCAGAGTTATACAATATCAATATATATGATAGTCATGCATACATCTATCACTATATACATCAGAGGTACAGTACTTATCAACTAACACAATGGAACTACATAAATAGCTATATACGTCTGGAAACTCCTGCTCCATGCCCCTTCAGAAATCAAAGTCCATAACCTATCACTTGGCTACTCATAAAAATTTGAGTACCCAAGAGTTTATGAAAACAAAATATAAACTCCGGGTCAGACATGGGTCTGGTATGAGTAAACGGTTTAAATTTTTTAACTTTGAAAACATTTAAAAATAAAAGTATCACGTAAGGCTCCCCACAAATAAATACAGGTAAGTTTTTACCTTACGCTAACCAAAACATTTTATTGGAAATCCAGTGATATTATAATAGTGTCTAGGGTTTTCAAGTAAATAGAAAATAGCCGAAATTGTTGCATCTATTAAATTCCAGCTACTAGCCACAAAAGTGGGTAATATAAATCAAAACCGTAGGGTCTCATAGGGAAAATGCATTTCCAAAAATGGCAGTGCTACTGGGGTACCGCCCGTTACAGTACAGGGCCTAGATCACCGTACCGAGGATCACTCCCGACCCTCTGCAACACAAGGCCGGAACCATTCCTTACTGAACAGTCCCGAACAAGATAAACCCCGCGGTTGTAGCTATCAACCGCCCACACAGCCAAAATAAAAAGGGACATCTAGACAGGGGAAATATCTTGTCCTGCTTGGGCATGACCCACCTAACCTTGCTGCATCTCCCCTGTTTTAGTTATTCCCGGTTGATGAGGCTTGAGGCTACGATTACCTTTATAGAAAATATTTTCTTAGAATGCTCATCGTCCGCCTGAAGATGTGTTGAAAGCAATCAATCCATTCAAGTTCGTTTCGGGTTCGAACGAAACCGAAGGCATTATCTCGTTACACTCATTTTGGAATCACCCTCAGAGTCAACGACGATAACCCTCGCATTCTGAAAACACCATCTCGATCTTCATTTTAGGGTCCACGACCTAACGTTTTAATTGGATCAATGTGGGTTTCGGAGAATCAAATTTGATTCTTCCGATTCCGGTCTCATCGAATCCAAACGCCATTTTAAGGGCCAAGTTGTCTAATTAACTTAACAGTTTAAATAATTTAAATTCAACAATTGAATTAACATAGCATTTATCACAGATAAAACATATACAAGCATCATAGGTATAACATGACATGTCACAAAGAATCATAGAATATCATCAAATAAATGTCACAAGCAGATATTCAACATGACAATCCATAAGCAGTCATTTTTAAGTCTTATTTGTACTTAGTTCAATTTAGAATTAATTACCTGAGAGTTAATCACTTAACTCTATTTAATTAATCACTAATTAACAATTAATTACTTATTTCTTTTCAAATTGTTTAATTAATGATTTCTTAATTAATTATTTAGTCTTAATACATAATTACTTTATTTCACATTTATTAATCAGTTACTTCCTTCATCAAGTGATTTAACTTTAATTTCATAATTAACTAACATCTGATCATTAATGAATAACTTTAATTATGTATTAATAAAACTTAATTACTCCTTTATTAACTGCTAATTACTTAATCAATCAACAATTAATTCTTAATCAAGCTACTTAATTTATTAACTATCGATTCATAATTAAATTATTTGATTAACCAACTATTTATTCATTTATTATTACTTAATTACTCAGTTAATTGGTTGATTACTAATTATTAATTATTAATTCATAACTTACTTATTATGGATTAATTAGTTACTCAGATATCACAAATTATTTAAACTAACCATCTATCATCAATTTTATTAACTATATAATCTTCAATTAACCACTTAAATTAATTATGAAATAACTGCTAAGTAATTAGCTACGATTTAAAATTGTTTCAACATATGATTTATTTCTAATTACAAAATCAATTTAAATTTCAAGTATAAATTTATTAACATTGTAATTACTTGTTTAATCACCTATCTTTACATACTTACCCTATTAAACCTTTAAAACAAAGATTAGCCTCCTAACTAATTATTAAGTTAGTTCAATCATAACAAAAATACTTAAACCAAATCTATGCTCGACCATAAGGGTACTCGAGACTGCACCTTCATTTACTCGAGAAACTCTCGAGTTATCCCCCGTGCTTCCCGCGTCTCTCTCTCTCCCATTCCCCTTCTTCTCCCTTCCCTGCTTCTTACCTTCTTCCTATTTTTTTAGAGTAACAGTTATTAACGAACTGCAGAAGCTACACTCTAAAACGCCCCGAAGTCACGTTCGAAGCAACCACCAAAAATCACGAGTACGAGCACGCGACGACTCACAGCCACTCAACAGACACCGCTCCACCACCGTGCACGTGCACGGTGGTCCACTACGCCTCCGGTGACCCACGACGACTTCCCCAAACCCCAAATCATCCCTTGCATCGAAATCGAAACCCATATTTCAATTACAAGATGAAAACAAAAAAAAAGACCTATAGCTCGAACACGAGCCACAAACACCACCGAAAATCCCTTCGTGCGGCCAACATCCGTCACCGGAGGTGATGAAATTCACCAAAACGTTGACCACAATTCCCCCTAACACCACCTGAAATCGCAATCCACTCGGTTGCCTAACGATACCGAAAACAAATTTTTACAGAGCCTTGAAAAGATAAGCACTAAACCCTACTTTAATCACAAACTCAAAATTTATGCTTTTGAAAAATAATTTGACATTTTTCTAGTGTTAATACAACTTCAACCTTTGTAACAACCCGAGACTTTGCGCTAATTAGACAAAAAAAACCTGTTGCTAATTGTTATTGGCACTTTATTTTGGTTAAAATTCTTTTAAGAAAATTTGTTAAAGAGATATAATGGGCTTTAAATTGAAAAATAAATAAATTGGGCCACACTTCTTTTGACATTATGTTACAGGATGATATCTGTTCTCCTCTTATTTTTGCAAACCCGACCCTTTGCAAATCCATTCATTCGTTTTAAACCCTAATCGAAAAAAAGGGAGAAACGATAACGGCGGCCACTTCTTTTCGTCTCCTTCCATCTGAGATTAGGGCTCTTTGAAGCGCCTTCAATCGCGTGGGTGATCGGGAGTGGCTTCTCGTTGCTTACCTCGGCTGCGCAATTCCAGATCGAGTTCGACCTTGGCTTCGTTGGATTTGGAGCTACGACTCGTCGACAAAAAGTGAGTGAACTCTCTTCACTCACATCTAGTTTGAAATGTTCTAGCTTATCTGTTTATTGTGTTTTGGGGTCTTCGATTCAGCTTGGTCTTATGATGTGTTTTTGGTTCTGGCATTTCACTGTAAGTTATGGCTTTGATTGCTTTGTTTTGAGGTTGATGATTCCTTGTTTTTGAATATCATGGCACCGTTGTATTCTCGTAGACACCACGACTTGATCTGCTTTCGGCTTCGGTCGCCTTGTTTTGTGTAATTGTTAAATTCTGATTTCCAAGATTATGCCTTGAGTTTGAAACCTACAAATTTAGCTTTGTGAAAGTATTCATTTGACTTCGACAGTTTTGGGACCCCTGGTATTGCGGCCATGCCTTTGTGAAAATATATTTTGATGGAATTCTAAATTGACTTGCTTTTGCTAAGTACTGATTTTAGCCATTAGCTATAGCTTGAAATTTTCCGTTGTCTTTGAAACCTCCCCTGTGTGATTGTACCATTAAGTTGTTCACTGTCTACATGAACCTGAAATTCGTGTCTGTAAATGGATAGCATCCCATGTGTATTCCATGGTTCACCATTCTCGAGTTCACTGCATATTATTGCAGTTGCCACTGCCTTCACTTGTACATGTTCATTGTACTTGAATATGTTACATTGGTCTGTGTCATTGAAGTAGTTGTCACTGTGTACACTTCTGTTGCCACTGTGTTCATTTCTATTGATTCGGTGCCTTCATTTCTGTTGTATTCTTCCATTTGACAACCGTTTATTTCACTTGTGTATGCATGCAGCTTGAAGACAGTTTCCTTGTAGTGCTTACATTCTTGAAACTATTTTGACTTCTGGAATTACTTGAGTTTCTTGTTGCATTAAAACACCTTAATTGATTTACTTGCATCGTTACATGCGTGCTCAATATCACTTGATGTTGTTGCTTCACCACTGAGCCTTGTTCATGCTTGTGTCATTGGGAATCTGTAGTGTTTTTGAATGCACATATAAGTTGCTTGACCCTTGCATATGTGCTGCTTTGTCCAGTTTTATGCATTCTGACTGTTGTTCTATGGTTCACCTTGCGTCTTTGAGTATTCTTGCATCATGTTGAATTTGGTGTAGTTGTGTGAACATGCTGTTGCTACACACATACTTGTTCCACTTGGAGCCTTTGTGCTTTGTACTGTGTTACACTTGAATGTGTAGCCTTGTTTCACTAATTCAGGCTAGTACTGCTTCAGTGATAGGCTGTTTTATCATGTTCACTTGGTGTCTTTTGCAATATCGTTTACCTTTCCAAACAGTTCTGGTTGTCTTGCTACATGTGGTGTTTAATTTAATTGAGCTTGCATTTGTATCATACTGTCTCTTGTGCCATTTACTTGGCGCTGTTCCATGTTGCACCCCAGTTTCATTTTATTCATGTGCAACCAGTAGTGTACGTCCATTGTGTACATTTGGGTTCGCATTTATGTCGTCCAAACTTGACCTCTGTAGTTTTTGATTGCTGTCGGTATTCAATGGGTACATCATCACTGTAGTGGCATGGCAGTGCACGCAAGCGTGAACTGCAGCCACACGGTATTCAATGGGTACATCATCACTGTAGTGGCAAGGCAGTGCACGCAAGCGTGAACTGCAGCCACACGGTATGGTTTTATGATATCTATCTTGTTTTGATTAATTGATCTTTTGCATATTCCATATGCTGTAGTGGCGAGGCAGTGCACGCGTGCGTGTACTGCAGCCCTACTCGACTTAATATTTTAATTGATATTTAAATGTTTTGAACTGTTTTGTTTATTTCAATTCAATATTCTGAATTGCATTCTGATTTGGTTTAATTACTGTCGTCTATTCATTATTTTATTATTATTGCTTCTGTGCACTAATAACTGAGTTTGAATTAGACTGACCCGAATATTATTTTCTTTTGAATTTAATACTCGGGTCAGACCGAGTATTTCAGGTTGTAGATATTCTGCTTTGGGTTGCTGCTAGAGCTATGAAGTTCTTTCATATCTTTTGGAGTTGTCGTGTCATTGTATAGGTTGATATGTATTCATGTATGTTAGTCGTTAATGTACTTGTATATATAACTTCCTGAGTCGACTGTTGTAGTTGTATCACATGTACCGTGTAAATGTATTGTAACTGACATCAGTTATTATGTACGTATATGAGATTTTCTGTTTCATCTGTGTTCCGCATTCATATTATCTGTTATTAGTTTATATTTTGTCCTAGACTATTATAGCCACTGTGTAGTAGCTTTGAGTTTGCATCGGCATGTCGGATTTCCTCCTGAAATGAAATGCACGTTTTTACTATCTGGCATATCGGTGCTCGCACAAGGCAATTACATGGATGGTCGCTCCTCAACAGCCTTATTCTCCGTGCTAGTTGACAGCACTACACCGTAGTGTTCTTAACTAGCGTGGGTATAGAGGTGGGGCGTCACAGCTTGGTATCAGAGCCTGGGGTTTAGAACAAATATAAAACGTAACTTAGATAGTACATGTGCTACAACTATTTGTCGATGTTTTCTCTCTCATCTTTGCTTAAGATCATCTTTGATTTGTTAGGTATGAATTCCTAACTCTTATTCATGAGCATTGCTGCTATTCTCTATTGCACTTGCTCATTTCTGTATGCACTGCTAAGTATCATTGTTTATATGCTTTACCAAGTTGCATATTGCTGCAACTCGTACCACTTCAATTTGAACTCGCATTGTTTATTCGAACTGCTGTATATATGCATTCTTATTTCTGATTCGTGTACTTAATGCAGTCTCCATGCAATTGGGTTTTGGGTATCAATCTTTGAGACAAATTGAGTTTCAATGGTCGACTCTGTCTGTTTATCCGACATATTGCATTTCAATTGTCGACTCTGTCTGTTTATCCATGGTTCTTTGGCTTTCATGTGCCTCTCTCTGATAGTTTTAAAATTTCTTTGGTATAAAAGAAATTGTCTTGGACTTTGCCTGGTCGATATCGACATTGACTTGACTTTTACTTTTGCTAAAGTCATTCAAGCATTTATGCTCGTTCTGCTTTGTTTTTCCAATTGTTGATCGATTCTTCTTTTCGATTAGTTGTTACCACCTTTGTCAACTTTGATAACTTCTATTTTAGGAATTTTTGGGTATTCCTACTTTGATGGATTGGAATCGAATTCTTCGGATTTTATTCACGTCTTCGAATGTGAATCTTAGTGAATTGATTTGGTTTTCGAATTTAATCTATTCTTGATTATTTCCCGATTTGTTGCTATCATTTATTAGCAACTTTGATGACCTTTTCTTCGGGATTTTTGTGGACATACCTTTCGATGAATTCGGTATCGATTTCTTTGGATTCTATTCACGTCTTCGTATGTGAATTCTTGTGATTGATTGTTTCTGCAATCATTTTTGTGATTTGTCACTTTATAATATAAATGTTTCAAATACTAATAGTAAATATCAAAACTCTTTTATCAAAATGTTTTCGACTATATTTTCAATACAAAACTCTTTTTCTCAAACCGTTTCCTAATCTACTAGTATATACAGGCCTTTACCTCACTCGGATGAGAAATCTAATTAAACGGCTTAGTAAAACAAGTGGTATGAAACGCTTGCGTTTGCTTCGTCGATTAATTCTTGGACTTGTTCGATTGAACCTCATGTGACAATTTTCTAGTGAAGATTTACAATTTGTTCGTAAATATTTAAGTTAAGCAAGTGGTTATGGGACATGAAGCTAAACTTTTATATTTACTAACTTAGTGTAATTGACACTTCTCGTTGATCATGACGATCATTTTTACGGTTAGACTAGGCCTCATCGGTGTGATTTCGTCTCACACATATCTCTTGGGCTTTGAGGATTGTCTAGACACCACTTGTGTGATTTCATTCACACATACTTTTCTTTTGATTGCGAGGTTAGTTTTGACCTCAATCTGTGTGATTCCGACTCACACATGTGGGGTAGCGCCCCACGGTCTTCGGGCCATTCGTGTGTCAAAATTAATGGCTTGCAACCATGAGATAGCGTCTCGTTATGCATTGCACGTGTTGATGATTTTTCATGCTCGCGTGTAGGTGAGATTTCGTGCTCCCGTTCTCGCTTTGCGTTGCACGTGTTGATGATTTTTCATGCTCGCGTGTAGGTGAGATTCCGTGCTTCCGTTCTCGCTTTGCATTGCACGTGTTGATGATTTTTCATGCTCGCGTGTAGGTGAGATTCCGTGCTCCCGTTCTCGCTTTGCGTTGCACGTGTTGATGATTTTTCATGCTCGCGTGCAGGTGAGATTCCGTGCTCCCGTTCTCGTTATGCGTTGCACGTGCTGATGAATTTTCATGCTCGCATGTAGGTGAGTTTTCGTGCTCCCGTTCTCGCTTTGCGTTACATGTGCTGATGAGTTTTCATGCTCGCGTGTAGGTGAGTTTTCGTGCTCCCGTTCTCGTTATGCGTTACATGTGTTGATGAATTTTCATGCTCGCGTGTAGGTGAGTTTTCATACTCTGTTCGAGTTTTCATACTCCGTTTGAGTTTTCATACTCTGTTTGAGTTTTCATACTCCGTTTGAGTTTTCATACTCTGTTCGAGTTTTCATACTCCGTTTGAGTTTTCATACTCTGTTCGAGTTTTCATACTCCGTTCGAGTTTTCATACTCTCATTCGAGTTTTCATACCCTCGTCCGAGTTTTCATACTCTTATTTTGTGATTTCTGGATTTCTTGTGTAGATTTCTAGAATTTGTGCTTCACCAATTTTCATGATTTCTATTGATAAGTTTTATCAATTCTTGTGCATTGGTGAATTCGTGTGTCATTGACTTGTTATGAGTACAAGTTTAGGGTATGATATCCCTTTCTATCTTTGAGAAGATTCTTGTGACACTTTTGATGAATGAAAATCCACTTATCGAAGTTGCTACTGATATCGCTGTTTTAATCACGTGTTTTAAAAATTGTTTCAAAATAAAAATCGTTTTCAAAATTTTTATAGTTTACGCTTTCAAAAGAATGAGGAAGCGATTTAAACGTTTCAGCAAAATCGAGGACTATGACCCCTTTCTTTTACTGATTCTTTTAATTCCGGACTTGTCCGTTTGAGGGTGAAAATTTGTAAATTCCTTTTATAAAATTAAGAGAATATTTTGTGATTGTATTGCCCATTGAGTGCTTTAAGAATTCTGGTCGATGCGCTTGATCAACGATATCGATAGGAATCTCCTAGACGCTTTGATGAGACAATCAGACACAATAAATTGAATTTTAAAATTTTCTGAAAAGATAATTACATAAAGTAAATTGTAAATTTCGAAAGTTTTAGCTTTTCGGGAAAGAATATTATTTAAAACAACTCTTTTTCGACACTTTTATTCTGGTGATTCCCGTGGGAACCAAGACTCTATCGTTTGTACCAATGCTAATCGTGTTAGTTTGCACGCCATTCTCTTGCAAAAGAGAACGTGTTGTCTCTTGTGTTTCTAAATCATTAATGCCTATTGAGACTAGATATGTCACTCTTGATCTAGTGCTCGTGGCTATTGATTTCGCTCTAAAAAATTTTGGCATCATTATTTTGGGTGAGAAATTTGTTCTCTACCCTGTTCATGAATCTTGGGAATAGTTATTTTCTCATAAGGAACTTAATTTGCGTCAACCACGTTGACTCAAGTTCCTTACAAATTATGATCTTGATATTCTTTACCACTCCCGTATGGGAAATCGTGTTACCGATGTACTTGTCGTTGGCAACAAGTGATTGTTTCTTTGATGATGTCCGGATGGAATCATCTTTTTACCAAGTTCATCAGACGTTTTGATGTACTTCGTTTTATTGAGCTTCGTCTCGTTCCTTTTATAGACTTACATCTGATGTTCTTTTATGTTGAGTTGTTCATCGGATGTACCTTGATTGTACTATATCGATGTCCCGACTTTTCGGTTCATTGGACGTACCGTTTTTGTATTACATCGGCATTCCGAATTAATGAAGCTTTGATTCATCTAGCGTATCGTTATTGTACTACGCTGTTGTTCCAAATTATTCGTGTTTCACCTATGAAAGGTGTTGTGCGTTTCAGTCGGTCGGGAAAGTTAGTGCCTCGATATATTGGGCCATTTCCTATCACTGAACGTATTGGTTTCTTGGCTTATCGCCTCTTATTACCGGCTCAATTTTCTGTTATTCATGACGTGTTTCACGCATCTTTCTTTTACGGAAATGCCTTAGGGATTCCGATTTTTATTCTTGAGCCCGGTATTATTGAAGAAATTGAAGTTTCACCAGATTTGACTTTGAGCAACATTCTATTCACATCATTGCTTCGGGGGTTGAGCGCCTTCGAAATAAAGATGTTTCTCATGTGAAAGTACAGTGGTTCTCAAATCCTAGGGATTTCATTTAGGAATCCGGAGAACCCATCGAGCAAACACGCTCAAGCTTATTCTTTCATGCTCTATATGATGAACTTCCTATTTCAAATTTCTTTATCTTGTGATGAATTATTCTTATGGTTGCTACCTTTTGTCCATGTATTCCTTATGATTGCGAGGACGCAATTTCTTTAAGGAGGGGAGTCTGTAACAACCAGAGACTTTGCGCTAATTAGACAAAAAAAAAACCTATTGCTAATTGTTATTGGCACTTTATTTTGGTTAAAATTCTTTTAAGAAAATTTGTTAAAGAGATATAATGGGCTTTAAATTGAAAAAATAAATAAATTGGGCCACACTTCTTTTGACATTATGTTACAGGATGATATCTATTCTCCTCTTATTTTTGCAAACCCGACCCTTTGCAAATCCATTCATTCGTTTTAAACCCTAATCGAAAAAAAAGGGAGAAACGATAACGACGGCCACTTCTTTTCGTCTCCTTCCATCTGAGATTAGGGCTCTTTGAAGCGCCTTCAATCGCGTGGGTGATCGGGAGTGGCTTCTCGTTGCTTACCTCGGCTGCGCAATTCCAGATCGAGTTCGACCTTGGCTTCGTTTGATTTGGAGCTGCGACTCGTCGACAAAAAGTGAGTGAACTCTCTTCACTCACATCTAGTTTGAAATGTTCTAGCTTATCTGTTTATTGTGTTTTGGGGTCTTCGATTCAGCTTGGTCTTATGATGTGTTTTTGGTTCTGGCATTTCACTGTAAGTTAAGGCTTTGATTGTTTTGTTTTGAGGTTGATGATTCCTTGTTTTTGAATATCATGGCACCGTTGTATTCTCGTAGACACCACGACCTGATCTGCTTTCGGCTTCGGTCGCCTTGTTTTGTGTGATTGTTAAATTCTGATTTCCAAGATTATGCCTTGAGTTTGAAACCTACAGATTTAGCTTTGTGAAAATATTCATTTGACTTCGACAGTTTTGGGACCCCTGATATTGCGGCCATGCTTTTGTGAAAATATATTTTGATGGAATTCTAAATTGACTTGCTTTTGCTAAGTACTGATTTTAGCCATTAGCTATAGCTTGAAATTTTCCGTTGTCTTTGAAATCTCCCCTGTGTGATTGTACCATTAAGTTGTTCACTGTCTACATGAACCTGAAATTCGTGTCTGTAAATGGATAGCATCTCTTGTGTATTCCATGGTTCACCATTCTCGAGTTCACTGCATATTATTGCAGTTGCCACTGCCTTCACTTGTACATGTTCATTGTACTTGAATATGTTGCATTGGTCTGTGTCATTGAAGTAGTTGTCACTATGTACACTTCTGTTGCCACTGTGTTCATTTCTATTGATTTGGTGCCTTCATTTCTGTTGTATTCTTCCATTTGACAACCGTTTATTTCACTTGAGTGTACATGCAGCTTGGAGACAGTTTCCTTGTAGTGCTTACATTCTTGAAACTATTTTGACTTCTGGAATTACTTGAGTTTCTTGTTGCATTAAAACACCTTATTTGATTTACTTGCATCGTTACATGCGTGCTCAATATCACTTGATGTTGTTGCTTCACCACTGAGCCTTATTCATGCTTGTGTCATTGGGAATCTGTAGTGTTTTTGAATGCACATATAAGTTGCTTGACCCTTGCATATGTGCTGCTTTGTCCAGTTTATGCATTCTGACTGTTGTTCTATGGTTCACCTTGCGTCTTTGAGTATTCTTGCATCATGTTGAATTTGGTGTAGTTGTGTGAACATGCTGTTGCTACACACATACTTGTTCCACTTGGAGCCTTTGTGCTTTGTACTGTGTTACACTTGAATGTGTAGCCTTGTTTCACTAATTCAGGCTGGTACTACTTCAGTGATAGGTTGTTTTATCATGTTCACTTGGTGTCTTTTGCAATATCGTTTACCTTTCCAAACAGTTCTGGTTGTCTTGCTACATGTGGTGTTCAATTTAATTGAGCTTGCATTTGTATCATACTGTCTCTTGTGCCATTTACTTGGTGCTGTTCCATGTTGCACCCCAGTTTCATTTTATTCATGTGCAACCAGTAGTGTACGTCCATTGTGTACATTTGGGTTCTCATTTATGTCGTCCAAACTTGACCTCTGCAGTTTTTGATTGCTGTCGGTATTCAATGGGTACATCATCACTGTAGTGGCACGGCAGTGCACTCAAGCGTGAACTGCAGCCACACGGTATTCAATGGGTACATCATCACTGTAGTGGCAAGGCAGTGCACGCAAGCGTGAACTGCAGCCACACGGTATGGTTTTATGATATCTATCTTGTTTTGATTAATTGATCTTTTGCATATTCCATATGCTGTAGTGGCGAGGCAGTGCACGCGTGCGTGTACTGCAGCCCTACTCGACTTAATATTTTAATTGATATTTAAATGTTTTGAACTGTTTTGTTTATTTCAATTCAATATTCTGAATTGCATTCTGATTTGGTTTAATTACTGTCGTCTATTCATTATTTTATTATTATTGCTTCTGTGCACTAATAACTGAGTTTGAATTAGACTGACCCGAGTATTATTTTCTTTTGAATTTAATACTCGGGTCAGACCGAGTATTTCAGGTTGTAGATATTCTGCTTTGGGTTGCTGCTAGAGCTATGAAGTTCTTTCATATCTTTTGGAGTTGTCGTGTCATTGTATAGGTTGATATGTATTCATGTATGTTAGTCGTTAATGTACTTGTATATATAACTTCCTGAGTCGACTTTTGTAGTTGTATCACATGTACCGTGTAAATGTATTGTAACTGACATCAGTTATTATATATGTATATGAGATTTTCTGTTTCATCTGTGTTCCGCATTCATATTATCTGTTATTAGTTTATATTTTGTCCTAGACTATTATAGCCACTGTGTAGTAGCTTTGAGTTTGCATCGGCATGTCGGATTTCCTCCTGAAATGAAATGCACGTTTTTACTATCTGGCATATCGGTGCTCGCACAAGGCAATTACACGGATGGTCACTCCTCAACAGCCTTATTCTCCGTGCTAGTTGACAGCACTACACCGTAGTGTTCTTAACTAGCGTGGGTATAGAGGTGGGGCGTCACAACCTTGCTTCATTCAAAATTTCAGAAATTAAAATTAACTCGTTCTTCCAAAATTGACAAAAATTCAGTAAAGCTTCTTTTTTTTAAAAACTGCCCTGAATATCTTTGCTGATAAATCAAAATTTTTATGCTAAAAATCCTAACTATGTATACGAAATCTGATTATGTTATTAAAATTTTGAATTTAAACATTCAAATTTTAAACTTTAATTGTCTTTTTCTTGATACTTGAATAAACAGTATGGATAAAATACTGTTAAACCTCAAAACTATATTGTAAGCCCTTTGATTTTGATAACAACTTAAGTTTGCATCAGTATCCAAGTTTTAAAACATCTACATGAAGAAGTTTTGCAATTTCCTTGCTTCACTCTGTTCATATATTCAAACCCCTGAAGAACAACTTCATATTTTACAGAACACAGGAAGTACTCAAGACAAACTATTTTAAGCACACATCAAAGCACAATTCTTTGTAAGTTATATATACAAAAAAATTAGATTGAAAAAAATAGTTTACTCACATGAATGTCAAAGAAAGCAGTGGGTTTGGAACCTTGTTGCTTTGAAACAGAAGTTTGAAACTGAAATGTTAAAACTGCAAACTTTGATCAGTTTTTGTTTGAACTTCAATGGGGTTTCAAGACAAGATGCTTCCAACTTTCTTCTTCTCAGGTTTGCTTGCTTTTATTATTTGTTTCAGGTTTGCTCTTAGGTTTTAGTTAAGTTATATATGATCATACTAATACGAGGAACATATATAGAAAGGTTTGGACAGGTAATATTTGGACAGTTTTTACTTGTTTGATATGTTTCATATTTAATATACTGAAATGATATTGTACTCGGCCGTAAGATTCATATGTAAATTTGAAATGACTATTTGTGTGCTAATTAATGCATGTCTTCAAATTTGTTAACAATAGTTTCTGATATTAGTAGGTGTACAACTTGCAAGTACATCTTGGCTTATCTATGAAGCTTTGGTTATAAAGATATTTTGTTTTGTATTGAATTTACATTTTGAGTTTTGCTTCATAATAGGTCTACACACTATAATTATGTTTACACCATCATCATTTTGTAGTTAACTTACGGCCTGTACATAACACTATATTTGTACATAAACATATACTTGCAGGAAAACTTATTCTTAAAGGCTTTTATGTGAAGCTATTGTGTATAAAGATATTTTTAGTATTTGCTTGCTTGAATAACATATGATTATGTTTGTGCCAGAATTATTCATTTTGGTCCGGTATTACTTCCAACTTGAACTTACAGGCAACTCTGTTTTATATATATGAAGATATTTATTTAAATATTTGTTTCCTTATTATGACAACTTGTTTTTGTTTCATTTTATACTTAATGTTTCATTTAACCCCTGCCTATATTTACCTTTATAGTTATATTTTATTTTCATTTGTATTTTAACAATAAATACTAAACGTAGATTCATGAGTTCACTTATTAATTTGTGTTTATATTTTTGACTTACATTAATATTAATATTTGGATTAGATTTATAAGTTATATTTACATTTATTCTAATTTTTATAATTCATTTGTATTTATTTAAATTATATACATAATTTGACTCATAATTTTCCTTTATATTTTGTATTGCTAGAATTAGATTTTAAATTTTAAACATTATCAAGCATATGTATTCATTTAACAAATGTTAACAAGGTATAGCATTTTAATTTAATTGTATGAGTTAAATTTTATTAATAATATTGGTAAGAAACTTATTTTAGAATTTCAAACATTATTATCTATATGTATTATTTTATACTAAATATAAATAATGTAAAATATTTTAAGTAATCATATAAGATAGATTTTTATTGTGAATATTATTGAAATACTTATTTCAATTTCCAAATCAATCTCCTATTAAAATACAGTTTATATAAATAGATGGCAATATTTCCAAAATTATATTCATTCAAATATGATCAATTTACATTTTATATTTAATTAGATTAAATATTTATCAAAATAACCGAGGCCAAAATCCAGGGTCGTTACATTTTCCAAGTGCTGAAAATAAATGGATTTGTGAATTAGTTATCATTATTAAATAAGTATGGAAATGTTTTCCAATATGAAGTGAATGTTTTGGGAATTTATCCTTTTGAAGATAAATTGAAAATGAATAATTGAAATCGTATATTCATAAATATTTTGGAATGTAAATTCACTATAGAATTCATAAATGAAAAGGGAAATTTGTTTAAAAATAAACGTTGATTTATTTTTGAAGTTGGGAATTAATTTACGGATTTGGAACGTAAATATAAAGTAAATCGTTAAGGATTTATTTAATGGGTTTAAAAGAACCATGTTGAAATGAAAGTATTTCTGCGTAAGGAAAATGTTTGAAATTTGTTTTCAAAAGTGGTAAAGGTGAAAAGTGATTTGAAAATTGTTTTCAAATGGTTGAAGTGTGAAAATTATATATCTTGTAACGATATTTTTGGGAAATTAAATAATTTGAAAATTTTATTTGGAATCTGTTGATGTTGTGCATATCCATTGATAGTTCAATAACCGACTATCAATATTTACCTTTGAATGGGTATTTGTTGTGATTTGCTTGAATTTGAATGCCACACTTATTTTTTAATAAGCGTTCACTATTCGGGTTAATCGAGAATGGACCTTGGGGTCGTATAACCCATTCCAAATATGCGAC
The DNA here is from genome assembly GCA_030765085.1 of Allium cepa. Classification (NCBI taxonomy): domain Eukaryota; kingdom Viridiplantae; phylum Streptophyta; class Magnoliopsida; order Asparagales; family Amaryllidaceae; genus Allium; species Allium cepa. The sequence continues at coordinate 196,746,975 of CM060943.1, forward strand.
ACGTCGTTATGAATTGCATTTGAAGACCGGTGTTGAAGGCCTGATATTTTTTAAAACGGAAGGATTACCGTCGAATGTTTCTGCATCGAATGGCCCCGGTATAGAGATTCCATATGTGATGGGAAGTCCGGACGTGATTAGTGAATCTCCGGATTGCAAGGACTTCTTTGTAAGTGCCTTCGGTTCTGTTCGATCCCAGAACAGACTTGTATGGATAGTATGTCTAACATTACAAATTGAGATATAAAGCTGATTTCTTTCAAATATATTTCTGTTGGTGGCGGAGAATTTATTCTCTTAGCTTAACACCCTTCTCTGAGACGTACGAGCTCAGAGGTTATGTAGTTGATGGTTATCAGCGATATATTTCCAGTTTGGTAATGTGACATGCTGAGTGTTGCTGTGAAATGATCATTGTTTGATCATTTGTGATATGATCATTTATCTTTGTGATCATTACTTTGATCATTTGTTGACCCAAAGCATGGCTTTGTACCAAAGCGTGGCTTTGTGGACGAGACTTCGTCGGACCTCACACCCTGGAAATGGTCAAAACAGGAAGGATGCGGCAAGATTATTAGGGGTAGCGCCCTTTAGTGTATGTCATTCCTTCTGGATAGAGGTGGTATCATGGTATGGAGCCTAGATACTTAACCTATGTTGTCGCAGCAAACTTATTACTTTGTGGTTGTTGGAAATCGAGGATCCTCGGATGTAGATCGGTTACGATCGGGGGATGGCATATTCGTGTCAGTAGTTACCCAGTTAGGGGTAACCCGGCCTTGTGTTGGCAGAGATCCGGTTTGGTTCTCGGGACGTCATTCTAGAGGTGTTTTCATCTGGCAATGGAAAGTTCCTTAGCCTGACCATTTGTTGGAAATCCAAAGAAACAATACGATCTTGTACGGTTTTAGTTGTAGAACCTATTATTCACTTATGGTGGCACCCCACTGTTTGGATGGTAGCTATAGTAGGCATAAGTGCGGAATGCCTATGCTTGCTAAGATTTATATCTTTACTTTCGAAATGAATTTTTGCCTACACTATGCACTAGTAATAATATCAAATGTTTCTTTTTAATGCGTATCAAGCATCTTTGACTATCATAAGGAGAAATCTCCTCCGATTCTACGTTTGCATTGTGTGTGTGTGCGGGAGGCCTTATGGTAGTCTCATTTTTAAAAGCATTGCATATCTATTTTAAAATTATCCTATTCTTTGTTTTAAAGAAAAAAATAAACTGTTTTGAGTTCTCACACCAGTCACATGACTGACTCGGAGTTTATTGTTTTCCTTCCTAAACTCTGGGTGCCCACCAATTTCCACATGGGCAGTCAAGAGTCAGGTTTATCAGGATATTCTAGAATTCAGGAGTTGCTGGAGGCAAGCTGGATGGCATGGCGTATTTCTAGTATATAGTATTTCTATTCCATTGTTTGTTGTTGTTTGATTGTTGTACACTCTGATAATGTAATGTGATGTAATGTAATAACTGATATAGTTCTTTGTTTAAAGATTATTCAATTATCTATTATATGTTGTTCCGCTGCGATTGTGAGATTCTAATATTGTTCTGCTGTTTTCTTTCTGTTCTGTTCTATCTTTTCTCTCTTCTTCCACCTCTTTCTTTCTCTTAAAAGCCTAAGTGTTCGGTTTTTTGGCATTCGGATGCTCGGCAGTTGATACAGTGGACGTATTGATGTCGGTTTTCGGAAGTCGAAGAATCGGGTCCTTACACACTTCTCTTAAGTATTACCCTTCTCAATAAAGTGGTGTGTGATACTAGTTGTTAGAAGCGAGTTCCTTTGTATCATTTTGAGGTTACTCAATCTATATGTGTATTTTCGATGGATTGGAGTACATAAAATTATTTCAAATAATTCAAAATAAAACCAGGTATTTAGTTCTTAAATTTATTTTAAGGATATTTGATTAAAAATAGAAGGACGTTTTTTTAATAAGTGTATATAACTCTTGGATAGAGGTGAAATAATTGGATACAATTTTAATGGATTAAATTTGATAGAAAGGATTTAATAAGTTTTGTTCTATTAAAACCTTATCTTTTGTTTTAAAATCTAAGTTATAAAACCTATTTGATGTTATTAGGTTGACTAATAAACATCTTTACCTTAGAAGTGTCCAAGGTAAAGTAGACTCTAGGACTGAGTTGGATACCAGCATCCAACACTTCTTAGCTACTTGCCAGACTAGATGGGTAAAGAGTTCGAAGAGATCGACTTAATTTTAAGACATAGATTTAGTTTTAACACACATCTAAATTTGAGGGAAAAGAAAAGATAAAACATTAAATCAAATAGTTGTATATACTCTCAGGATATACTAGGGTGTTCAATAATAACGTTATTATAAAGTTTATTTTGATACAAAAAGGATTGATTTTATATAAAGACGATTTCATAAATTATGTTTACAAGGTATGTTTTATAGATGAAAAGAATTTTTGTGAAACTAAATCTTCGTTTCATTGGAAAAGGATTTCAAATGACTTTTGGAAAAAGTAATAATAGTGTTACTTGAAAATATAAATATATATACATACATACACACACAGACAGATATAAATACACACACACACAGATATATATATATTTCAAAGATAATTTGATGGTAAATTTTCTTTAGATAGTTCAGGGAATGAGTCATGGTTAGTTTTGTAATGATCTGAATAATCCTCTAAGTGGCGACGGGTGTTTGTTTAGGCGAACATTGAGTGCACTTAGTAAATTATTCCCTTTGTCATTGTACAATCAAAACGAGTTTGATTCCGAAAGAAACCATATCAAGTTGATAATAGATATTTTGTTAAACTATTTATATGGAAGTATATATATATATATATAGATATATAGATATATATTTTTGAAATAAGATTAAAAAGAAGAAGTATATTTATATTAACTAGTTAGAGTGCCTCGAAAATGACTAAAAATGGGTAGGAGATGTGTCAGATGGTAAACACTTCTCTTAAGTATTACACTTCCTGATAAGGGGATGTAACGACCCGTAAATTTCGTTAATTAAATTTGACATATTTGTAAGATTATGGAATTAAATTATAAAGAAATATAATTGTTATAATTGGTAACGAAGGAAATGTTAATAATTAACCTATGAAATATTTCATTGGTTGTAATAGACTTAATTATAAAAATTGAATTTAATAAAATCCGATTTATTTGGAACCTTGTTTATTGATATGAAAAAGTATAATAAATGAGTTATTACCAGAGATTGAAATTTTAAATAGAATTCTAATAAATGAATAGTGGAAAGGATTATACAGGTGTATAATTTAATACGAGAAAGGAAAGTATTTAATTGATTTTGTAATAAAAAAACATTGTAACGCTAATTGGAATAAATTAAGGAATATGTTAGTATAAGTTATTTATTAATAACTTGAAAGGAAATCCAACCAATTCATGTTAAAAGTTACACTTGGTTATAAATATAATATAAAAGAACTAATAAATATTGAATAAATTTTGGAATAGTTTGTAATAAATGTTAATTGAGTAAAACCAGTGTTATGTAAGTAATTACAATATTTGGGGTGTAAATAATGAACCTCTAAAAGTGTAATTAAGAGTTAATGACAATATTTATTGTACGTTACTTATTTTATTAGGTTGTCAAGTTAATTTGTAATCAGTTTCAATTAATTCACTAAATTATGGCAGTTAATGTAAAATAAATGATAATTCCATTCATACCTGTAAGCAGTTATTACAAGTTGCATGTTCAAATAGTTGATTTAATTGGAAATTTCAAATTAATTTAAAATAATATATATATATATATATATATATATATATATATATATATATATATACAGGTTTACAATAACGAAAATTTAGGAAATAATGTTAGAACAAGTTGATAAGTAATAACCAAAATAAGGGAATAATATCAATGTAAGTAAAGTTGAAACAAATTGGATATAGAGAAATAAATGTAAGCATTTATATACTAATTAATGTTGGTTTGATGATAACGTTACTTGGTGATTAATTATAGAGTAACGGAAGTGTGAACGTAAAGCAATAAAAGCGTAGATTTATGTTAGGTAATAATTTGTGGATTTAGGGAATAAATTGAAATTTTGATAATTAAGAAATTAATACGAAAAAGTATGTAAAGTAAGTTATAGAATGTAGAGTAAGTTATAGAATGTAAAGTATTTGAAGACCGTAATTGTAACGACCCAGAATTTTTATTAATTTAAATTTGAATATTTAATTAATTTTAAATATTTATAAGTGAAATTTATAAGTCGAATAAATTTTATTTCGAATAAGTGGATTTAATTGAATAATTAGATCAATAATTTAATACGTTAAATTATGGAAATAATTGAAAATTGAGTTAAATATGATTGAAAATGATTTGTAAAATTTTATTTTACCATGTTGGAGTTAGAACGATATTTTAGAACTTTTAAAATCGAATTAAAAGTTTATTTGTGAAAATTGAATATTTTAATATTAAATCGACTAGTGAAAATAGTCAATTTTTGAACAGTCTCAGAATTGGACGAAACTAGTTCCATTGGATCCGTAATAGTTAGTTATTACCGGATTTCAATTTTTGTGTCAATCGGAGTTATCGTTTGATCGTCGCAGCTCGAAACGCATCGAATTGTTTTAATATTAATTTGGCGAGTTAAAATAGCCATTTTTCAAAAAGTCTCGGATTTCGACAAAACCAATTTCATCGGATCCGTAATATGATATTATTGTAAGGTTTCAAATTTCGTGTCAATTGGATTTACCGTTTGTCCGGTACAAATTAAAACGCCTAGAAAATCGTTTAAATCGGTTTAATTTAAACCGATCGTTTGTTCCCATAACTCGCACAGATGTTCGAATTAGCTTTCGAAACCTGTTCCATTGTGTCCGGAACGCGGGATAAACCCTAGGAACGTCAGTTTCGGCGCGTAAATCGAAGTTTAGAAAACCCGGAATGAATAGTGTTTTGAATAATTTCCTATAAATAGACCATACCCTCATTCACAAAATAAATAAAAAAATTTAAACCCTAAACCTAAAAACTGCAGCCGCCACCCCTGAAACCAAAGGCCGAAATTGTTCCATCTTCATCCCCAAATCTCTTCAAATCCGTGAAGTATTACAACAAACTACCAACATGAATATTGTAGAGGGCAGCGAGATCTTTAATATCAACAGTGGCGATCAAATATGGAGCTGCCGATCGACGGCGATTTGCAGTTGAACGTCGAACGTTTCGACGCATTTCCCCACCTGTAGGCGAGGCCGAGCTGCACCTGGCTCTGGCCGAAGGGGGCCCACGTGATGGCGAACGAAATGGAGGTGGTTGATCGGGGTAAAGGCGAGTGTTGTGGGTTGCGTTCGAAACCCTAAGTATGCAAATGGGTTCGGCCTCTTTCCTTATGTTGCGCGCATGAGGAAGAGGAGGGGTGGACGGCCCTGATGCAAACAAGTGAGATCTAGCGGCCTGTAGTTGATTTAGGTTTAAAATTTATTAAAAGTTGTAAATTTATATAGTTTAAATTCGTGTAAACTTCAAAAATTGATATCTTTTTCATACGAGGTCGAAAACGCGCGAAACCAGTTGCGTTGGAATCGTATGGACGAGCACTACGCTATGGAATTGGATTGGAGTCGTTTGGAGTTAGTGAAAATTTCGTGTAAAATTAATCGTCCGTTTAATTTTATTTGAAATAAATCGCTAAAGCGAAATTGAAATCATGGTGAGAACTTCTCACTCAATCGAATCGGTTTTGATTTTATTTTAAATTGTTTTAAAATATTTGAATGCATGATTGAATGATGATTGTTATCTATTGATTGTTAAAATAGACATTATGCGCCGTTAGTAAGCGGATGTTATTTATTAAAAACATATACCGCGAATATTTCATAAACAGTGAAATTGGTATTATATATAATTGCAATATATATATATTGGCATATGTATATATTGCTGTTGTTGATTTCCCGCATTTTTTAGCGGATGAGACCCTATTGCGCCGTTATTAAGCGGATAATATTTTAAATCCCATATACCGCGATAATTCTGTACTGGAGCGGAATTGATATTGTGCTAATGTTTGTGGATGCAGGAAAACAGGTTGGAGGGATCCAACTGGATTCCTCAACAGTATTTATTTGATTTCAGATATTTTGATATTTGATTGATTATCATATCGATATATGATATCGTTGTAGTCGTGATTGACTATTTGGTGTGTAGCATCATTGAACCAAATTTTGGGATTTTAAAATGATATTTAAAGTGATTTTTGAAAGTATACGTTTATAAAATATTTTTGGAATTGATCCATTTTAAATAAATAAACGTTATAATTTTTAAAGTTATAAAAATTATGATTTTGAGAAATACGGTTAAAGATTGATTTTTGAGAAATATGGGTTAATGTTTTTATAAAATAATTAAATTGGATTTTTGAATTTATTATAAAAAGTTTAAAAATAGGATTTATAAAATTTGATTATTTTATAAATCAAGAGAATGGTGAAATTATAAAGGAGATTAAAGATGTTTTAAAATAATAGTATAAATTGATTTTATAAAGGATTTATAAATTGATATTTATAAATTAAAACATTTGAATTATAAAACGAGTTTTTATAAGTGTTTGAATGAAGTGAAAATGGATTGCATAAGTGAATGGAATTTATAAAATAATAAATGGTGAGGTTATAAATGAAATTTATAAATAGTAAGATTTATAAATTTTGTGAAGTTATTAAAGAATATATTTGGATAAATAATTGAATCTTATAAGTTATAAGATTTATAATTATGAAGTTTAAAAGAACGATTTTGTAAAATAATCGTTTTATAAGCATTTAACTTATAATGTGGACTTTTGGTTTATAATTGAGTTATAAATCGAATAGGTTAATAAAGGAGATGTATAAAAAGGAAGTAGTTATAAAACAAAGAGAAATAGAATTTATAAACGTTGTTTTATAAAATTCGCAAACGACTTATTTTGATAAGTAAATTGTTATAACTTATTTATGGAGCTATATTCACGTTTTAGACAGTGAATAATCCTTTAAAATGAAATGTATAGAAATGATGAAATTGGTTAACATAGTATATTCACGTTTTTGAATAGTGAATAATATGTTAAAGAAAATGTTTAGATTTGATGTTTTAAACAGAATTAAAACGATCTAACGATGTTTTAAATGTGTTGAGATTCGAAACCATAGATTTCAACATTTATTGTTGAAATAGACGTTTTCGAGAAATAGAAGGAAATGTTGGACTATAACACTGTTGTTATAGTAAATGATTTCCGAAAGGAAAAGTTTTGTATAGTATTGGGATTTATATATCTATCTTAAATTCGAATCCCTATACTAGTGATTTTGGGACGTCGTAACGATGTTTTACGCAACATTCGTTTTGGCCCAAATAAATATGTTTAAGAGCATGATTTCCTTAAAGAATGAAATATATACTTAATTTCGATTTAAGTATATTGAATATTTTCCAAGTGTTGAAAATAAATGGATTTGTGAATTACTTATTAATAAATAAGTATGGAAATGTTTTTCCAATATAAAGTGAATATTTTGAGAATTTATCTTTTTGAAGATAAATCGAAATGAATAATTGAAATCGTATATTCATAGATATTTTGGAATGTAAATTCACTATGGAATTTATAAAAGAAAGTGGAGTTTGTTTAAAAATAAATATTGATTTATTTTTGAAGAATGGAAAATATATATCTTGTAAAGATATTTTGGAAAATAAATAATTTGAAAAATTATTTGGAATCTGGTGATGTTGTGCATATCCATTGATAGTTCAATAACCGACTATCAATATTTCCCCTTGAATGGGTAATTGATGTGATTTGTTTGAATTTGAATGCCACACTTATTTTTGAATAAGCGCTCACTATTCGGGTAAACCGGGAAAGGACCATGGGGTCGTATAACCCATTCTGAATATGTGATACGTCGTTATGAATTGCATTTGAAGACCGGTGTTGAAGACCGGATCTTTTTGAAAGCGAAAGGACAACTCGTCGATTGTCTTTGCACCGAGTAGCTACGGTATAGAGACTCCATATGCGATGGGAAGTCCGGACGTGATTAGAGATTATCCGGATTGCAAGGACTTCTTTGTAAGTGCCTTCGGTTCTGTTCGAGCCCGGAACAGACTTGTATGGATTGTATGTCTGACATTACAAATTGAGATATAAAGACGATTTCTTTCAAATATATTTCTGTTGGTGGCGGAGAATTTATTCTTTTAGCTTAACACCCTTCTCTGAGACGTACGAGCTCAGAGGTTATGTAGTTGAAGGTTCAGCGATATATTCCCAATTTGGTAATGTGACATGCTGAGTGTTGCTGTGAAATGATCATTGTGTTGATTATTTGAGATAGGATCATTTGTTTGATCGTCTATCTTGGTGATCATTTCTATGATCATTTGTTGACCCAAAGCACGGATTTTGTATAAAGGGTGTTTTTGTGGACGAGATTTCGTCGAGCCTCACAAACCGGTAATGGTCGAAACAGGAATTGTGCGGCAAGGTTTTCAGGGATAACTTCCCTAGGGTATGACCATTCCTTCTGGAAAAGGGTTGTATCATGGTATGGAGCCCAGATACTTACTCATGTTGAAACACTTATTATTATGGTGTGATGTTGGTTAGAGAGCTCTCGTTTAAAGGTCCCAAAGGACCGGGGGTGGCATATCTGAGGGTTTGTAATATCCCTTGGGAAAAGGGGTTCCCGGCCTTGTTTGGCAGAGATCCAGTTGGGTTCTCGGGGCGTCCTTCCAGAGGCGTTCTCATGTGGCAATGGGAAGTTCCTTGGCCTGACCATTTGTTGGAAATCCAAAGAAACAATACGAGACTTGTACGGTTTTAGTTGTAGAACCTGCCATTTAATATGGTAGCTATAGTAAGCATACTATAATGGTACCAATGCTGGCTAAGATTTATATCTTTACTTTCGAAATGAATTTTCTCTACACTATGCACTAGCAATAATATCAAATGTTCCTTTTAATGCGTATCAAGCTTCTTTGACTATCATAAGGAGAAATCTCCTCCAAGTCTGCGTTTGCATTGTGTGTGTGGCGGGAGGTCTTATGGTAGTCTCATTTTTAAAAGCATTGCGAATTGACTTTAAAAATATTCCTCTATTTTGATTTTAAAGATAAATAAACTGTTTTGAGTTCTCACACCAGTCACATGACTGACTCGGAGTCTATTGTTTTCCTTCCTAAACTCTGGGTGCCCACCAATTTCTACACGGGCAGTCAAGAGTTAAGGTTTATCAGGATATTCTGGAGTTGCTGGAGGCAAGCTGGATGTCATGGCGTATTACTAGTATATAGTATTTCTTTTCCGCTGTTTGTTGTTGTATGATGTTGTACACTCTGATGATATGATGTAATGTAATGTAATAAATGATATAGTTCTTTGTTTAAGGATTATTCATTTACTATTATATGTTGTTCCGTTGCGATTGTGAGATTCTGATGTTGTTCTGTTCCGTTCTATTTTCTATGTTCTTTTCTCTCTTTTCCCTCTATTTTCTGTCTTCTCTCTTTTTCTCTCCTTTTCTTTTTCTTAAACCATAACATTTCGGGTTTCCGGCCTTCGATTTCTCGGCAGTCGATAAAGTGAGTACCGATGTTGAATTTTCGAAAGTCGAAAATTTTCGGGACGTTACATTTGGTATCAGAGCATATGGTTAAGCGACAACCATGGTTCTGTTGGGTATTACTCATTAGAGATAGAGTCAGTAGTACTCTAGAATGAGTTGAGTGTAATAATAGCTATGAGAGCGTATTTGTTAGTGAATATATAATTGTTTTGTATTGTGTTGACTTATCTGTTGATTGTTTATAGATTCCGGTCGATCTAGTCTAGCTAACTATCGTAGATAGGGGTTTCTAAACTCTTAAACAAGATAAACCGACACGATATTGTTTTAAATTGGGTAAATAAAATAATTTTACCTTGATTATATTTTATATATAAAGAAATAATTTTTCAGAATTATTAAAGTGTATATAAGTTGATTGTTTAGTTGTTTGAATAATCTAAGCAAAAGAGTTATAAGAATTAAATTATAATTAAAGTGATTTACAATTGTGAAATAAACTTATATATATAAGAAGTGAAACTATATGAATATATTTATGAATATGAGTTGTAAAATAAAAATGAATTTAAAGTTAAATGGAAATTTACTTTAGAAATGGAATATAACTTAAGAGATGTTGAATGAAGTTGATATTAGTATCAAAGTAAAATTAATAAAGTTAAATGATAGATGTGAACTTGGATTATGTAAATGAAGTTCAACTTTTGTAATTGAATTGAATTAATGGATTAAATGTTAATCAATTGAATGTGAATTAAGTTGATATGAAATAATGACTATAAGTGTTAATTCATTAAATTCTAATGTTATTGGAAGTTGAATAGTTGAATGAAAATCAATTTAATTAAACCAATTGATAAGTAAAGGAATTTGGTTGCAATTAATATACATTGGTTGTTATATGATTGTTAGTTGATTGTATATAATTCGTTAAGAACTAATGAAATTGAAAGCTAAATTAATAGAAATTCAATTGGAAGTTAAATGAATCTTAAATACAATTGAATTTGATTGGAAGTGAACCAACTTGAAAATGAATTAGTGAATATAAACTAATTGAAAATGAATGTTAGTAAGAACATCCACCGTTAATGAATCAAACGTGATTAAATTGAAAACCTATTTCATTGAATATTAATGAGAATATAAATGAATATTTATTGGTTATGAATGCTAGTTGGTTGATGGTTGAATATATTGCTTTTGCTACATTTGCTATGTTGGCATATATAGTTATTATGTTACTATATGTTGTATATTGATACTATTGTCTACATGCATGTTCTCATGTTGTTTGTTGAGTGTTTAGTAGGTGCGGATCGCGTTTGCTTCGCATTTGGAGCTCGCTTTCGCGCTATATTAGCCGTATATGCTTGCTAATAAAATATAAGGTACATATCTCGGATTAAATATCGTACTTTTACACTTTTATCCCTTCGGGATGCCTCATTACTTGATGAGATGTATATTTGTGATATATATACTGTCATTTTTTTTTCGGATCGAGCCGCGCAAAGGAGACTATGGCGAATTTTTCCGGAAATTTAAGGCGCTAGAAAAAATTTGAGAAAAATTGGAAAGTTTTGAAAACTTTAACTTTGATTTTGGAGTTGAAAGTTAAACAATAGCAGTTGTTTTTAAAAAGATAACTATGTATGATTTGAAAACTTAGTAAAGTTTTGTAAGAAGTTTAACTATGATTTTGGAAAGTTAATAGATTGTGTAACTTTTCTTACTTGATAATTTCGAGGACGAAATTCTTTTAAGGGGTGAAGATTGTAACGACCCAGAATTTTTATTAATTTAAATTTGAATATTTAATTAATTTTAAATATTTATAAGTGAAATTTATAAGTCGAATAAATTTTATTTCGAATAATTGGATTTAATTGAATAATTAAATCAATAATTTAATACGTTAAATTATGGAAATAATTGAAAATTGAGTTAAATATGATTGAAAATGATTTGTAAAATTTTATTTTATCATGTTGGAGTTAGAACGATATTTTAGAACTTTTAAAATCGAATTAAAAGTTTATTTGTGAAAATTGAATATTTTAATATTAAATCGACTAGTGAAAATAGTCAATTTTTGAACAGTCTCAGAATTAGATGAAACTAGTTCCATTGGATCCATAATAGTTAGTTATTACCGGATTTCAATTTTCGTGTCAATCGGAGTTATCGTTTGATCGTGGCAGCTCGAAACGCATCGAATTGTTTTAATATTAATTTGGCGAGTTAAAATAGCCATTTTTCAAAAAGTCTCGGATTTCAACGAAACTAGTTTCATCGGATCCGTAATGTGATATTATTGTAAGGTTTCAAATTTCGTGTCAATTGGATTTACCGTTTGTCCGGTACAAATTAAAACGCCTAGAAAATCGTTTAAATCGGTTTAATTTAAACCGATCATTTGTTGCCATAACTCGCACAGATGTTCGAATTAGCTTTCGAAACCTGTTCCATTGTGTCCGGAACGCAGGATAAACCCTAGGAACGTCAGTTTCGGCGCGTAAATCGGAGTTTAGAAAACCCGGAATGCATAGTGTTTTGAATAATTTCCTATAAATAGACCATACCCTCATTCACAAAATAAAAAAAAATATTTTAAACCCTAAACCTAAAAACTGCAGCCCCCACCCCTGAAACCAAAGGCCGAAATTGTTCCATCTTCATCCCCAAATCTCTTCAAATCCGTAAAGTATTACAACAAACTTCCAACATGAATATTGTAGAGGGCAGCGAGATCTTTAATATCAACGGTGGCGATCAAATATGGAGCTGCCGATCGACGGCGATTTGCAGTTGAACGTCGAACGTTTCGACGCGTTTCCCCATGCGTAGGCGAGGCCGAGCTGCACCTGGCTCTGGCCGAAGGGGGCCCACGTGATGGCGAACGAAATGGAGGTGGTTGATCGGGGTAAAGGCGAGTGTTGTGGGTTGCGTTCGAAACCCTAAGTATGCAAATGGGTTCGGCCTCTTTCCTGATGTTGCGCGCATGAGGAAGAGGAGGGGTGGACGGCCCTGATGCAAACAAGTGAGATCTAGCGGCCTGTAGTTGATTTAGGTTTAAAATTTATTAAAAGTTGTAAATTTATATAGTTTAAATTCGTGTAAACTTCAAAAATTTATATCTTTTTCATACGAGGTCGAAAACGCGCGAAACTAGTTGCGTTGGAATCGTATGGACGAGCACTACGCTATGGAATTGGATTGGAGTCGTTTGGAGTTAGTGAAAATTTCGTGTAAAATTAAACGTCCGTTTAATTTTATTCGAAATAAATCGCTAAAGAAAAATTGAAATCAAGGTGAGAACTTCTCACTCAATCGAATCGGTTTTGATTTTATTTTAAATAGTTAGATTTAAAATATTTGAATGCATGATTGAATGATGATTGTTATCTATTGATTGTTAAAATAGACATTATGCGCCGTTAGTAAGCGGATGTTATTTATTAAAAACATATACCGCGAATATTTCATAAACAGTGAAATTGGTATTATATATAATAGCAATATATATATATATATATATATATATATATTGGCATATGTATATATTGCAGTTGTTGATTTCCCGCATTTTTTAGCGGATGAGACCCTATTGCGCCGTTATTAAGCGGATAATATTTTAAATCCCATATACCGCAATAATTCTGTACTGGAGCGGAATTGGTATTGTGCTAATGTTTGTGGATGCAGGAAAACAGGTTGGAGGGATCCAACTGGATTCCTCAACAGTATTTATTTGATTTCAGATATTTTGATATTTGATTGATTATCATATCGATATATGATATCGTTGTAGTCGTGATTGACTATTTGGTGTGTAGCATCATTGAACCAAATTTTGGGATTTTAAAATGATTTTTAAAGTGATTTTTGAAAGTATACGTTTATAAAATATTTTTGGAATTGATCCATTTTAAATAAATAAACGTTATAATTTTTAAAGTTATAAAAATTATGATTTTGAGAAATACGGTTAAAGATTGATTTTTGAGAAATATGGGTTAATGTTTTTATAAAATAATTAAATTGGATTTTTGAATTTATTATAAAAAGTTTAAAAATAGGATTTATAAAATTTGATTATTTTATAAATGAAGAGAATGGTGAAATTATAAAGGAGATTAAAGATGTTTTAAAATAATAGTATAAATTGATTTTATAAAGGATTTATAAATTGATATTTATAAATTAAAACATTTGAATTATAAAACGAGTTTTTATAAGTGTTTGAATGAAGTGAAAATGGATTGCATAAGTGAATGGAATTTATAAAATTATAAATGGTGAGGTTATAAATGAAATTTATAAACAGTAAGATTTATAAATTTTGTGAAGTTATTAAAGAATATATTTGGATAAATAATTGAATCTTATAAGTTATAAGATTTATAATTATGAAGTTTAAAAGAACGATTTTGTAAAATAATCGTTTTATAAGCATTTAACTTATAATGTGGACTTTTGGTTTATAATTGAGTTATAAATCGAATAGGTTAATAAAGGAGATGTATAAAAAGGAAGTAGTTATAAAACAAAGAGAAATAGAATTTATAAACGTTGTTTTATAAAATTCGCAAACGACTTATTTTGATAAGTAAATTGTTATAACTTATTTATGGAGCTATATTCACGTTTTAGACAGTGAATAATCCTTTAAAATGAAATGTATAGAAATGATGAAATTGGTTAACGTAGTATATTCACGTTTTTGAATAGTGAATAATATGTTAAAGAAAATGTTTAGATTTGATGTTTTAAACAGAATTAAAACAATCTAACGATGTTTTAAATGTGCTGAGATTCGAAACCATAGATTTCAACATTTATTGTTGAAATAGACGTTTTCGAGAAATAGAAGGAAATGGTGGACTATAACACTGTTGTTATAGTAAATGATTTCCGAAAGGAAAAGTTTTGTATAGTATTGGGATTTATATATCTATCTTAAATTCGAATCCCTATACTAGTGATTTTGGGACGTCGTAACAATGTTTTACGCAACATTCGTTTTGGCCCAAATAAATATGTTTAAGAGCATGATTTCCTTAAAGAATGAAATATATACTTAATTTCGATTTAAGTATATTGAATATTTTCCAAGTGTTGAAAATAAATGGATTTGTGAATTGCTTATTAATAAATAAGTATGGAAATGTTTTTCCAATATAAAGTGAATATTTTGAGAATTTATCTTTTTGAAGATAAATTGAAATGAATAATTGAAATCGTATATTCATAGATATTTTGGAATGTAAATTCACTATGGAATTTATAAAAGAAAGTGGAGTTTGTTTAAAAATAAATATTGATCTATTTTTGAAGAATGGAAAATATATATCTTGTAAAGATATTTTGGAAAATAAATAATTTGGAAAATTATTTGGAATCTGGTGATGTTGTGCTTATCCATTGATAGTTCAATAACCGACTATCAATATTTCCCTTTGAATGGGTAATTGATGTGATTTGTTTGAATTTAAATGCACACTTATTTTTGAATAAGCGCTCACTATTCGGGTTAACCGGGAAAGGACCATGGGGTCGTATAACCCATTCCGAATATGTGATACGTCGTTATGAATTGCATTTGAAGACCGGTGTTGAAGACCGGATCTTTTTGAAAGCGAAAGGACAACTCGTCGATTGTCTTTGCACCGAGTAGCTACGGTATAAAGACTCCATATGTGATGGGAAGTCCAGACGTGATTAGAGATTATCCGGATTGCAATGACTTCTTTGTAAGTGCCTTCGGTTCTGTTCGAGCCCGGAACAGACTTGTATGGATTGTATGTCTGACATTACAAATTGAGATATAAAGCCGATTTCTTTCAAATATATTTCTGTTGGTGGCGGAGAATTTATTCTTTTAGCTTAACACCCTTCTCTGAGACGTACGAGCTCAAAGGTTATGTAGTTGAATTTTATCAGCGATATATTCCCAATTTGGTAATGTGACATGCTGAGTGTTGCTGTGAAATGATCATTGTGTTGATTATTTGAGATAGGATCATTTGTTTGATCGTCTATCTTGGTGATCATTTCTATGATCATTTGTTGACCCAAAGCACGGCTTTTGTATAAAGTGTGTTTTTGTGGACAAGATTTCGTCGAGCCTCACAAACCGGTAATGGTCGAAACAGGAATTGTGCGGCAAGGTTTTCAGGGATAACTTCCCTAGGGTATGACCATTCCTTCTGGAAAAGGGTAGTATCATGGTATGGAGCCCAGATACTTACTCATGTTGAAACACTTATTATTATGGTGTGATGTTGGTTAGAGAGCTCTCGTTTAAAGGTCCCAAAGGACCGGGGGTGGCATATCTGATGGTTTGTAATATCCCTTGGGAAAAGCGGTTCCCGGCTCTGTTTGGCAGAGATCCAGTTGGGTTCTCGGGGCGTCCTTCCAGAGGCGTTCTCATGTGGCAATGGGAAGTTCCTTGGCCTGACCATTTGTTGGAAATCCAAAGAAACAATACGAGACTTGTACGGTTTTAGTTGTAGAACCTGCCATTTAATATGGTAGCTATAGTAAGCATACTCTAATGGTACCTATGCTGGCTAAGATTTATATCTTTACTTTCGAAATGAATTTTCTTTACACTATGCACTAGCAATAATATCAAATGTTCTTTTTAATGCGTATCAAGCATCTTTGATTATCATAAGGAGAAATTTCCTCCAAGTCTGCGTTTGCATTGTGTGTGTGGCGGGAGGTCTTATGGTAGTCTCATTTTTAAAAGCATTGCGAATTGACTTTAAAAATATTCCTCTATTCTGATTTTAAAGATAAATAAACTGTTTTGAGTTCTCACACCAGTCACATGACTGACTCGGAGTCTATTGTTTTCCTTCCTAAACTCTAGGTGCCCACCAATTTCTACACGGGCAGTCAAGAGTTAAGGTTTATCAGGATATTCTGGAGTTGCTGGAGGCAAGCTGGATGGCATGGCGTATTAATAGTATATAGTATTTCTTTTCCGCTGTTTGTTGTTGTATGATGTTGTACACTCTGATGATATGATGTAATGTAATGTAATAACTGATATAGTTCTTTGTTTAAAGATTATTCATTTATTATTATATGTTGTTCCGCTGCGATTGTGAGATTCTGATGTTGTTCTGTTCCGTTCTATTTTCTATGTTCTTTTCTCTCTTTTCCCTCTATTTTCTGTCTTCTCTCTTTTTCTCTCCTTTTCTTTTTCTTAAACCATAACATTTCGGGTTTCCGGCCTTCGATTTCTCGGCAATCGATAAAGTGAGTATCGATGTTGAATTTTCGAAAGTCGAAAATTTTCGGGACGTTACAGTAATTTATGTGTTCAATATATAGAAATACACATTTAAAAAACATAATATTCCTTCAAATTTAAAATGTAAATAGGTGTATATTTAGGTAATGAAATAAAATTTGAATGGAAGATGAAATTGAGTATATCAATGGAATGAAACGTGAGACAAGTGTTAATTGTGGTATAGAGTTATAATAGACTCAATTTAAGGGTTGGAATTAAATCTAATCCGTTTAATTGGTAACTTATTAAAATAAATTGGATTCAATTTATAATAAAGGTTTTATTTTAAGAAACTGAAATCAATTCTATAATGGATGAATAAAGCTACTTTAAATTGAGATGGAATTGGGTTTAAAGAATTATAAATTTTTAAGTAAATTAAGATGAGAAACTATTATTATAGTAAGAAATATATAATTACTGTTTGTATCCAATAGTGTATTAATATGTTTAAATTATTATTAGATAGGAAATAATTGGTATACTTCTCATTGCATTCATTTAGTCCATTTTGAAACTTAATCAACTGGAATTAATGTAATTGAAAATTTCAAATTAATAGTAGAGAGAATACTAATTGTAAATTAATAGGTGTAAATAAAAGCAGCATATGTTTTATGAAAATATAGGGAAAGTTTGATTTAATAAAAAGAAAATTTACACAAAATAAAATGAATGTTTCGTTTGTAAATGTAGGTTTAATTTCATTAAAATAAAGAATAGAAAGATTGATTTTAAAGAAAGAAATATATGTTTATTTGAACTGTGTTTTAGCTTACAGACTAATTTCAAGAATAGGAAAATAATCTATTTATCACTCTTGTATATAAACAATAAATTTATAAACGTATTTAAATAAACAATTGTTCTATTTTTTTATCCATTCTAGTTGTCTGTTTTAAAATTTAACTTTGTAAGTAACTGCAATTAATGTAATTCAAATATTTCGATTAAAAGGAAAGGAAACGTTGATTGCAATTAATGGATTTAATAAAAGAAACGCACGTTTTGTGTTAAACAAAAAGGGTGTTTTAATGGAAATAAAAGATCATTTTGAGAAAACAAAACCGAACGTTCTCATTTTTAAGGTAAGTATAAATATTTTATTTTGCGTACAAAAAAATCTAAATGCGTAAAAATTCTACTTTCGTTTGCTAACTTTTCCATTCCTACGTACATTCCCGTATCTATTATTAATGCCTGAAGCTTTAATAATAAAACGTGACATTTATTTTTGTCCCTCCACATTCATTTCCTAATTATAAATAACCTACATCTTATTTCTTCTTCTACATTTTGTTTCTTAACACCTCATATTCAAAAGCTCTTATTCTTGCAACTCCAAAAGCATTCTTTTATAAAAATGTTTTTTTTTCATTTTTCGTACTGGAGAAGAACGAGGTCCTGTAGCATGCTAAAGCTTTTGCTGACGTGGCTTAAATTTTGTTAGGTATGTTTATTTGTTTGTTTAAATTAATTTTGTTTTCAGGCGATGTAACACGTGTAACTTTCTCATACGAACTCCGTTTCACACGCGATTTTTTTGTTAGGATCGTAATAAAATTCTAGATCTTTGACGCTAGTTTGGACGAATTTGGAGACTGTCAATTTTTGGGTTTAAATTGAATTTTAATTCAATTTAAATTCAAAAGGTGAGTGTTTTTACCCACTCACAACTTCTAAATTTTCTTATGTTTGTTAAATTGATTTAAGTATGAGTAGAAATTTATTTATGGCTGTTTTGCATTTTTTTTCATCATCTCAGTTAAATCGCATTTATTTAATTTAACTGTTGATTAATTTTATTATTGCATATAAATTGACAGTTAAAATTTATTTATTTTTCATATAAACTGATAGTTAAACAGTTATTTATTTATTTTGAATATAAATTGTTCGTTGATACCTGTTATATTTTATATGCTCTATTGATGTTTGTTTAAATTGATGATGATTGAAATAAAAGTGGTTGATGATTGATATTGTGTGAATAGATGGTGTATTCTATATTATGTAAACTGCAAGGTATTATTCATTCTCATTTCATTCAGGATTGCGGTTTGAAATGATATACAACCGCATTTTTTTATTTTTAAATTTGCGGATTGAAATGATAAATATCCGTATCACTTGACCATAGGATAGAAAATTATATACAGGCACCGCGGTATATATATAAAATTATATTTGAAATGATTTCTATGGTTTGGATAGGATGCGGTTTAATAAATATTAATTTTGATCTTATATAAAATCTTTTTTTATATATACATATATAGTTAAATTATTGAATTTAAGTTATCTATGAATTTATTAAGTGGAAATAAATAAGTTGAAAATTGGAGTTTGATAATTTATATTTATGATTAAGTACATGTTTAAGATATTGTATATATATAGAGCAAATTAATTAAGATTGAAAATTAAATTGGAAATTTATTTGGGATTGGGCTTATTTAAAAATTAAACTCCACAAGTTGGTGTAAACTTATTAATCTTGGAAATTTTAAAGGTATGATAATTATAACTAGATTTTTATTCAAGATAAATTAAATGAATAATTCTAGTATAAATAAATGGATGGAAATATTTAGTGTTTATAATTTGGTTTTTATTTTAAATGGTTATGGATATATTATGTAAACGTTTCAAAACTAAATAAAAGGACAATGAATTGTAGAATAGAAATTCCCAACCTTTGTTTTGAAAGTTACTAAATACTCAAAGTTTGGAAATATTAAAATCGAAGTGTTTTTATTCAAACTGGAAGTGAATCTAAAGGTTATCGGTTTAGACTGAATTCAAAGTAAATAAAATTATAAAGGCGTGGAAATTATTTACTTTATAAATAAATTTTAAATTCAACTCTTTTATTTTATATACTGTTGAATATCCAAACCGTTTAAGTTTTTAAAGATATGGTTTTAAAGCTATGAATTTCGAAGTATTATATTTTGAAAGTTATAATTCAAATGTTTGAGTTTCGGATATTATAAATTTTGAAGCAGTATGATTTTGGAAAGGATATATGTGAAATAAAGATGATATTATACTGATTTGGGCTAATAAATGATATCAAATTTATTTGGTTTTTAAAACGAAAAATGGATTCATATTATATGGTTTTGAAATGGGTATATATTCTGGTTTTGAAAGTAAAACTATTTTGATAAGACCGCGGTGTTATAATAACGTTTGATTGTTGAAGAGACCGGGATCGGAAGTTGTCATACTCTCTGCCAACTCCGAAAACCACTTTAACAATTGTGTACGCGGTGGAGATTCCAGAATGAAGTAGGATGGTGGCGGCATTTCCTTTGAGGTAAATACATGGACCCGACTCCCTTGAGTTGGCATAAGGTGGCTAAAACATGAGTGATTCTCGGGTCAAGGGGGTTAGCGCCCTTTATTGGACACATCCCTTCGATACTATACTCTGACTCTGGATTAATTCAGTGGCCAGCTTTATATTTTTGATTTTGGGGGTGTTTATTCGAGGTGGGCGGTAGCTGCGGCTATGCGTTACCACCAGTCCGGATAGCAATTGGTATATCTACCCTGGCATTGCCTAGTTGTGCCGTGTCACCTACCCTAGCGCGCCTTATACGGTTTTGGTTTTGTACCATACCTATGGAGTGCCCTCTGACGACGCCCAGTACGGTGGAGATTACGGTACTGTATAGACTATGGGAATATATAACTATGTTAAGGTGGAAAATGTAAAGCTTTAACGCTATTTAAAAGTAAGTTTATTTTACAATTAGACACTAGTATAATAGCGAAATATTATTATAGTAGATAGTTTAACGGATCCTTTGTAGATGTAAATCCCGAGCATCTCTTAAGTTACTGCACTCATATTTATCTCTACACTTACATAAGATCATTTAGTTCCGACTCGAGTGTTTTGTGTTTTCAATTCGCTCGGGTCAGTCCGAGCGTTTTAGGATTGAAGATTTTATTCTAGAGGACGAAGACGAAGATTTGTAGTATTACTATCTATTATATTATTCCGCTACACCATTTGATTCCGCTGCATTGATATTTATTGGTATGTGAACTCTGATATTTATTGTATAAAGAAAAATCAAATGTTTTGTAAACAATTTTATGAATTGTATATTTATTATTATATTTTATCATTCCGCTGCAAGATTCTATTTTGTTTTTTCCTTCTTTCTTCATTTTCTCTGTGTTTATCTTATTTACCCCATATCAATCCACACTTCCGTATGGTTTGAATTGGCACTGTGTTGATTTAAAGCGTGCAAAAAGGCGGGATGTTACATCTGGTATCAAAGCTTTGGTTTAGCGATAAACCTTAGCTTTGTGGGGTTTGACTCTTTATTAATAGGGTAGTAATACCTTATGGGAGTCGCTGAGTGTATATATATGAGAGAGCGTATTTGTTAGTGTTATAAAAAGGTTTTAATATTGTGTTAATCTCTTCCGTTTTGCATTTATAAATTCTGGTTGGTGCATAGGACGCTATGACATCAATAGGGATTTCTAGACACTTAATAGGACAGACCGACATAATATTTGTTTTTAATATAGGTGAATGAAATAATTTTGCCTATTATATTTTCTATATAAAATAAAAAATTTCAAATTATATATGTATTTGGCTGCAATAGATTGATTGTTAGGTAATAAAGTGTATAAATAATAATAGAAATAAGATAGAAAAATAAAATAAATGAAATTTGGGAAATTTAGAACTTAAGATCCTGGGTTATGAAATTTCTTTCGAATAAATTTTGGAATATAATAATATTGTTTGTATGTACTTTCTGATATAAATATTTATTATAATTCGGAAGAATTGTTTTAAAGAAGATTTTGGAGAAAATAAGTTTTGTACTTTCCTCTCTACCGTTGGAAAATAGTTTCGGTGATGGCGGTCGCATCATCGACTTTCATTTTCGAGTTTCGAAGGGGGAAGGCCACTGTAGTAGTTCTACTGCAGATTCATTTTTGAAAAATATATAAATTTTGAATTGTTTTAAATATAATTAGAGATATATAAGTTGTAAGAATATAATTATCTATTGTTTAAAAATAAATTGAAAATTTAACCTGGTATTAAATTCTTAAATTTCCATAATTAATTGTTTCAATTATTCTAGTGAAACGAAAGGTAAGTAATTAATAATTTAAACCTCTAATTTAGGTAAGAGACTTAAGGCTAAGTTATAAAGGAAATAAAAAGGAAGTTGAAATTGTAACTTATAAGGAAAATGTAAAATTTATTGAACAATGAATTAATTAAAAGAAATGTGAAAACTTGTATAACTTTCAATTACATTCTTTAAAATCATATATATAACTTACCAAATATTAAAAGTTGAAGTGTTAATAAGAAAATGTAAGAGATATTGTACATGTAATAAATTTGAGGTAATGAAAGTAATTAATGAAATTCCTTAATAAATAGGAATTTGATGTTGTAATATTATAATCTTAAGTGTAATTGAAAAGACTACTAATTAAAATAGAAAGGTAGGTATTATAAATGGAATAAAATAAATAAAATTAAGTAGTATATATGGAAGATAATAAACTTAAGTAAAGGATTGAAGCTATTTATTAATAATATAAGAAGAAAAGATGAATGCAGTAAATATATAAGTGCAGACTTAAATTAATGTATTACTATGCTAAGAAATTGATTTGCACATGAACACCATAAACAAGTGAAGTTATGCAATATGAAATGAAAAGAGAAAAATGAATTATATATATATATATATATATATATATATATATAAGTATAAGTGCAAACAAGTGTAATAAACACTAAATTAATGAATGGATATAAAAGTTGTAAGAAATAAATGTAAAGTAATAAATGAAATTTATAAGAATGAGCTTAATTTATTATTTGGAATTGTTGCTTGTTTGGTTTATGGTTATTTGGGGTAAGATACTTTAAATTTGGATTTGGATGAATGAATAATCTATTTAGTTTTATCTAAGGCCGCTGAGTAAATGATGCGCTAGTAGTTTATTCTTCATTCCGTGCAATTTAAAAGTTTTGAACCCGAACAACTATTTGTTTGTTTGATTGAATGGTTGTTTGGTATTGTGTATGCTGTTTGTTGAAATTGATGGTTGTTGTATTGATTTGTTGTTAGTGATTGAAACCACTTAAATATTTCATTTTTTATAAATTGTTAACCCTTTGGATTTTATAAGTGAAATGCAGGTTATGGAAGGAATTACTACTGCTTTTGGTTCCATAAAATAAACGTAAATTGCCCGACAATTAGGTACGTTTTCGGATTTCGGTTTATAGTGTTATTTTATATATTTTCCCGTGTAGGGATATAATATTTTGGGTATTATATGTGATATTTTGTTATATTTAATATTTTATTTTCTCCCGAGCCTCTCCGTACAAAAGAGACTCTACCAAAATTTTCCGTAAATTTAGACTTAGAAAAATTTGAAAATGTTTTACAAACTTTAATAATTTATGTATAAAATATTTAAATGGGTATAAATTGGTATATTTTATTTTAAATTATTTTATTTTGTAAACTTGTTTATTTATAAATTTAATATTTAAGAAACATATATTGATCTCTCATTTCTTCTTTTCCCTTCTTTTCCTTTTTGCGGACGAAAAGTTTTGAGTGGGGGAGATTGCAACGACCCATAAATTTCGTTAATTAAATTTGTCATATTTGTAAGATTTTGGAATTAAATTATAAAGAAATATAATTGTTATAATTGGTAACGAAGAAAATGTTAATAATTAACCTATGAAATATTTCATTGGTTATAATAGACTTAATTATAAAAATTGAATTTAATAAAATCCGATTTATTTGGAACCTTGTTTATTGATATGAAAAAGTAAAATAAATGAGTTATTACCATAGATTGAAATTTTAAATAGAATTCTAATAAATGAATAGTGGAAAGGATTATACAGGTGTATAATTTAATACGAGAAAGGAAAGTATTTAATTGATTTTGTAATAAAAAAACATTGTAACGGTAATTGGAATAAATTAAGGAATATGTTGGTATAAGTTAATTATTAATAACATGAAAGGAAATTCGACCAATTCATGTTAAAAGTTACACTTGGTTATAAATATAATATAAGAGAACTAATAAATATTGAATAAATTTTGGAATAGTTTGTAATAAATGTTAATTGAGTAAAACCAGTGTTATGTAAGTAATTACAATATTTGGGGTGTAAATAATGAACTTCTAAAAATGTAATTAAGAGTTAATGACAATATTTATTGTACGTTACTTATTTTATTAGGTTGTCAAGTTAATTTGTAATCAGTTTCAATTAATTCACTAAATCATGGCAGTTAATGTGAAATAAATGATAATTCCATTCATACCTGTAAGCAGTTATTACAAGTTGCATGTTGAAATAGTTGATTGAATTGGAAATTTAAATTTAATTTAAAATAATATATATATAAGTTTACAATAACGGAAATTTAGGAAATAAGGTTAGAACAAGTTGATAAGTAATAACCAAAATAAGGGAATAGTATCAATGTAAATAAAGTTGAAACAAATTGGATATGGAGAAATAAATGTAAGCATTTAATATACTAATTAATGTTGGTTTGATGATAAAGTTACTTGATGATTAATTATAGAGTAACGGAAATGTGAACATAAAGTAATAAAAACGTAGATTATTGTTAAGTAATAATTTGTGGATTTGGGGAATAAGTTGAAATTTTGATAATTTAGAAATTAATATGGAAAAGTATGTAAAGTTAGTTATAGAATGTAGAGTAAGTTATAGAATGTAAAGTATTTGAAGGCCGTAATTTATGTGTTCAATATATAGAAATATACATTTTAAAAACATAATATTCCTTCAAATTTAAAATGTAAATAGGTGTATATTTAGGCAATGAAATAAAATTTGCATGGAAGATGAAATTGAGTATATCAATGGAATGAAATGTGAGACAAGTGTTAATTGTGGTATAGAGTTATAATAGACTCAATTTAAGGGTTGGAATTAAATCTAATCCGTTTAGTTGGAAACTTATTAAAATAAATTGGATTCAATTTATAATAAAGGTGTTATTTTAGGAAAGTGCAATAAATTCTATAATGGATGAATTAAGATACTTTAAATTGAGATGGAATTGGGTTTAAAGAATTATAAATTTATAAGTAAATCAAGATGAGAAACTATTATTATAGTAAGAAATAAATAATTACTGTTTGTATCCAATAGTGTATTAATATGTTTAAATTACTATTAGAAAGGAAATAATTGGTATGCTTCTCATTACATTCATTTAGTCCATTTTGAAACTTAATCAACTGAAATTAATGTAATTGAAAATTTTCAATTAATAGTAGAGAGAATACTAATTGTAAATTAATAGGTGTAAATAAAAGCAGCATATTTTTTATGAAAATATAGGGAAAGTGTGATTTAATAAAAAGAAAATTTACACCAAATAAAATGAATGTTTCATTTGTAAATGTAGGTTTAATTTCATTAAAATAAAGAATAGAAAGATTGATTTTAAAGAAAGAAATATATTTTTATTTGAACCGTGTTTTAGCTTACAAACTGATTTCAAGAGTAGGAAAATAATCTATTTATTACTCTTGTGTATAAACAATAAATTTATAAACGTGTTTAAATAAACAATTGTTATATTTTTTTATCCATTCTAGTTGTCTATTTTAAAATTTAACTTTGTAAGTAACTGCAATTAATGTAATTCAAATATTTCAATTAAAAGGAAATGAAACGTTGATTGCAATTAATAGATTTAATAAAAGAAACGCACGTTTTGTGTTAAACAAAAAGGTGTTTTAATGGAAATAAAAGATCATTTTGAGAAAACAAAATTGAACGTTCTCATTTTTAAGGTAAGTATAAATATTTTATTTTGCATAGATAAAAACCCAAATGCGTACAAAATTCTACTTTCGTTTGCAAACTTTTCCATTCCTACGTACATTCCCTTATCTATTATTAATGCCTGAAGCTTTAATAATAAAACGTGACATTTATTTTTGTCCCTCCACATTCATTTCCTAATTATAAATAACTTACATCTTATTTCTTCTTCTACATTTTGTTTCTCCTAACACCTCATATTCAAAAGCTTTTATTCTTGCAACTCCAAAAGCATTCTTTTATAAAAATGATTTTTTTTCATTTTTCGTACTGGTGAAGAACATGGTCCTGTAGCGTGCTAAAGCTTTTGCTGACATGGCTCATATTTTTGTTAGGTATGTTTATTTGTTTGTTTAAATTAATTTTGTTTTCAAGCGATGTAACGCGTGTAACTTTCTCATACGAAATCCGTTTCACACGCGATTTATTTTGTTAGGATCGTAATAAAATTCCATATCTTTTGACCCTGGTTTGGACGAATTTGGAGACTGTCTAATTTTTAGGTTTAAATTGAATGTTAATTCAATTTAAATTCAAAAGGTGATTGTTTTTACCCACTCACAACTTCTATGTTTTCTTATGTTTGTTAAATTGATTTAAGATATGAGTAGAAATTTATTTATGACCGTTTTGCATACTTTTTTTCATCATCTCAGTTAAATCGCATTTATTTAATTTAATTGTTAATTAATTTTATTATTGCATATAAATTGACGCTTAAAATTTATTTATTTTGCATATAAACTGCTAGTTAAACAGTTGTTTATTTATTTATTTATTTTGAATATAAACAGTTCGTTGATACCTGTTATATTTTATATGCTCTATTGATGTTTGTTTAAATTGATGATGATTGAAATAAAATTGGTTGATGATTGATATTGGATGAATGGATGGTGTATTCTAAATTATATAAACTGCACGGTATTATGCATTCTCATTTCATTCGGGATTGAGGTTTGAAATGATATACAACCGCATTTTTTATTATTATTAATTTACAGATCGAAATGATAAATATCTGTATCACTTGACCTTAGGATAGAAAATTATATACAGGCACCGCGGTATATATACAAAATTATTTTTGAAATGATTTCTATGGTTTGGATAGGATGCGGTTTAATAAATATTAATTTTGATCTTTTATATAATCTTATTTTATATATACATATATAGTTAAATTATTTAATTTAAGCTATGTATGAATTTATTAAATGGAAATAAATAAGTTGAAAAATGGAGTTTGATAATTTATATTTATGATTAAGTACAGGTTTAAGATATTGCATATATATATAGAGTTTTAAATAGTTCAAATCAATTAAGATTGGAAATTAAATTGGAAATTTATTTGGAATTGGGCTTATTTAGAAATTAAACTCCATAAGTTGGTGTAAACTTATTAATCTTGGAAATTTTAAAGGTATGATATTTATAATGGTATTTTTATTCAAGATAAATTAAATGAATAATTCTAGTATAAATAAATGGAAGGAAATGTTTAGTCTTAATAAATTAGGTTTTATTTTAAATGGTTATGGATCTATCATGTAAACATTTCAAAACTAAATAATATGACAATGAATTGTTGAATAGAAATTCCCAACCTTAGTTTTGAAAGTTATTAAATACTCAAAGTTTGAAAATATTGAAATCGAAGTGTTTTTATTCAAACTGGAAGTGAATATAAAGGTTATGGGTTTAGACTGAATTTAAAGTAAATAAAATTGTAAAGGCGTAGAAATTATTTACTTTATAAAGAAATTTTAAATTCAACTGTTTTATTTTATATACTGTTGAATGTCCAAACCATTTAAGTTTTGAAAGTTATGGTTTTAAAGCTATGAATTTCGAAGTATTATGTTTTGAAAGTTATGATTCAAATGTTTGGGTTTCAGATATTATAAATTTTAAAGCGGTATGATTTTGGAAAGGATATGTGTGAAATAAAGTTGATATTATACTGATTTGGGTTTATAAACGAAATCAAATTTATTTTGTTTTTAAAACGAAAAATGGTATCGTATTATATGGTTTTGAAATGGGTATATATTCTGGTTTTGAAAGTAAAACTATTTTGATAAGACCGCGGTGTTATAATAACGTTTGGTTGTTAAAGAGATTGGGATCGGAAGTTGTCATACTCTCTGCCAACTCCGAAAACCACTATAACAACCGTGTACGCGGTGGAGATTCCAGAATGAAGTAGGATGGTGGCGGTGTTTCCTTTGAGGTAAATACGTGAACCCGGCCCCCGTGAGTTGGCATAAGGTGGCTAAAACAGGAGCGATTCTCGGGCCAAGGGGGTTAGCGCCCTTTATCGGACACATCCCTTCGATACTATACTCTGACTCTGGATTGATTCGGTGGCCACCTTTATATTTTTGATTTTGGGGGTGTTTGTTCGAGGTGGGCGGTAGCTGGGGCTATGTGTTACCACCAGTCCGGATAGCAATTGGTATATCTACCCTGGAATTGCCTAGTTGTGTCGTGTCACCTACCCTAGCACGCCTTATACGATTTTGGTCTTGTACCATACATATGGAGTGCCCTCTGACAATGCCCAGTACGGGGGAGATTACGGTACTGTATAGACTATGGGAATATATAACCGTGTTATGGTGGAAAACGTAAAGCCTTAACACTATTTAAAAGTAATTTATTTTACAATTAGACACTAGTATAATAGCAAAATATACTACATACTAGATAGTTTAATGGATCCTTAGGAGATGTAAATCCCGAGCATCTCTTAAGTTACTGCACTCATATTTATCTCTGTTGATTTAACTTACATATGATCATTTAGTTCGGACTCGAGTGTTTTGTCTTTTCAATTCGCTCGGGTCAGTCCCAGCGTTTCAGGATTTGAAGATTTTATTCTGGAGGACGAAGACGAAGATTTATAGTATTAGTATCTATTATATTATTCCACTACACCATTTGATTCCGATGCATTGATATTTATTGGTATGTGAACTCTGATATTTATTGTATAAAGAAAAATCAAATGTTTTGTAAACATTATTATGAACTGTATATTTATTATTGTATTTTATCGTTCCGCTATAAGATTCTATTTTGTTTTTGTTCTTTCTTCATCTTCTTTGTGTTTATCTTATTTACCCCATAACAATCCGCCGTTCCGTATGGTTTGAATTGGCACGTGTGTTAATTTAAAGCGTGCGAAAAGGCGGGATGTTACAGGGGATATATGATACTAGTCGGTAGAACACAATTCTTTTGTATCATTTTGAGGTTACTTCGATCTATATGTGTATTTTCAATCGATTATAGCACATACAATTATTTCAAATTATTCGAAATAAATCAGGTATTTAGTTCTTAAATTTCCTTCAAGGGTATTTGATTTAGAATAGAAGGATATTTTTTAAATAAGTGTATATAACTATTGGATAGAGGTGAAGTAATTTGGTACAATTTTAATGGATTAAATTTTGTAAAAAGGATTTAATAAGTTTTATTCTATTAAAACTATGTCTTTTGTTTTAAAATCTAAGTTATAAAAACCTATTTGATGTTATCGGCTGATTAATAAACATCTTTACCTTAGATCCAAGGTAATGTAGACTGTAGGACTGAGTTGGATACCAGCATCTTACACTTCTTAGATACTTGCTAGACCAGATGGGTAAAGTGTTCGAAAAGGTCGACTCAATTTTAAGAGCCAGATTCACCTTGAGCCCGCATTTCAATTTGAGGGAAACGAAAAGACAAAAGATTCAATTACATAGGTGTATATACTCTCTGGATGCACTAGTGTGTCATACAAGTTTAAAACTTAATTAATGTTTCTATGAAATGTTTTCAAAAGTAAGTTTGGGAAGTAAAAAAAGAATTGGAGAAGTATAATTATTAAATTATCCTTCAGCGTAAAACCATAAATTGGACTTGAATCATTTTATTCGCATGACAATTCTTGATCCATCATTCAAGCATAGGATTTCTAAGTGACATACACCAGTCCGAACTAGGCTTTTCTACTCGATTCTTAGAGTTGGGATGGATTCTATGGATAATTTTGGTGTTTTCTATCCTAGTTTAGGACTATATAAGGAAAACAAAAGCATTAGATCAACGAAACAGATCAAGGTTCCACAACGGAGAAGCTAAGTGACCTATAGTAGTTTGGATGATAAATTTATTTAACTAAGCAAGTTATCACGTCGGATATTGCATATGGATGATTTATGCATGTCGTGCGGGCTTATGAAGTGGTTAAGGTTTTGTGTTGACTGGTTTCCTTCTTTGTTTGATTGAGATGAAATTTTGGTGTCAAAATTCTTCTAAGGGAGGAAGGTTGTAATGACTTGGAATTTTATAACTTTTACGTGTGAATTTTTAATTAACTTTAAAAATTCAATTAATTGGTTTTTGTAATCAAATAAATCTCTTTTAGTTGATACATAATGATGGTAAACTCATTTTAGAAATTTGTTTACATAAATAAATAGTTCATAGAAAATTTGGAAATGTGACTAGAAAGTGTTTTTTGGATTTGTGAATTTTTATTGAACAAACTTTAGAGGAGTTAGTAGCCGACCCTAGTTTAACAAAGAAATCATGAAAGTGAACAAAGGATTTGAATGAGCATCTTTTTTATTTTGGATGATCTGTATTCATTTTAAAACTATTTTAGTATAGTATAGTTAAGATAACTTATGATAGTTCGGAGAAGGACTTCTCAACTAGGTTTGTGACAATTCGGATTAACTTTTGAGTGGCAATATGATACTTTCCTAGGCTATGTAGTTAAATCGCTTAATGGTTCTATAGCGGTGGAGGTGCAAAAAGTTTTAGCGGGGATAAAGTAGAGATATAACAGAGATGTAAAAGCTTCATTAGATATATAACTAAAAGTTTAAAGTTAATTTGTTTGCATAATCACATCTTTTGTGTTGGAAAAAGAAATATTGTTTAATCTTATATAACCAAACCAAAGAATTTCATGATTTATGCATAATAGATTTGGTGACTACAATAGATATATAACTTACATTGAGCGCTTATGCATTTAAATTAGGTAATTACCCAAACATTGTTGATTTGGTTTAAAACAGAAAGTGTCAAATCAACCTTTATGCATTAATGTTGCTAAAGTGGGTGCTAAAAAGCCTTGATTAGCGGCTGTAGTGGAAAATAGCAGGGCTTAAAGTGGATTTACTATTTAATAGCACTAAATTGAAATAACATAACGGTCGAAGAGCGCTTGGCGCTATAGTGGGGATTTTATGGGGGCTTTAGTAGAGCTTTATCCACATAGTGCCTAGTTGAGCATCATAGTACACTTTGTATATTATCCATGTTAACATTTAATGGTTGAGATGAGTTTGGTCCTAAGCAAACCCAAGTATTCATAGATTGTCATTTAATGATTATTTAATTAGTAATGTTATCTCCTCTAGAGAATGAGTTTTATTCAAAAAGCTAGGGAAGTTTGGACTTAGATTACTGGGTTTATTCAAGTTTTGAAAGATGGATGATTTAGCATATCATAAAAATATTATTTTCATAATAGGAGGCATTATTGTCTTTTTATGTGTTGTATTCATGAAAGGAGTTAAACCACTTGAGCATTTGGTTCATCTTGGGTGTTGAAATGCACCGTTCGACAATTGTCGGTTACCATGTGTGTTGGAATAGACTCTTTTCGTGCATTTGGTTCTTTGTGTGCTTGTTATTATTGCTTATTGATTGTTGTTCTTTGTTATTGCTTATCATTGAATGTAATTATTTGTTAACGACTGGCTGAATTTTGTTGATTGTTGCTTGTTGATTATTCATTATTGTTTGTTATTGCTTATTATTACTTGTTGATTGTTTGTTGTTTTTCGATTATTGATTGTTGTTGATTGAATTTCTAGTTCTTGATTGCTTTTTATGATTAGTAGTATGTTAGAATATTATAGTTACCTATTATAACACGTTTGCAGAGTGATAACAATAGCTATTTAAAATAGATTACATATCACTTATATCTATTGCTGGATCAAGGTGAGATCTACTAGAGTCAATTGCATTTTGATTTGACTTGGTGTCTGTATTATATTAAGATAATGACTCATTTCAGTTTACTCTTCAGTAGATAGTCGTGTACGATTGTAGTAGTATCGGCTACTACGCCTAATTTTACATGTTTTAATTTTCTGTTGTAACGTTGTGCACAATCGTCTTTGTATAGTACAATTAGGTGATTGAAAGCTAAATCATAACTATTTAAATGCTAATTTGTGAAGCTTTCTTAAAAAAGGTTATGTACTTTTGGGAAATGTAGGATAACGTAGGTTATTGCGTATTCCCTACGTGAGAGTTCCATTCTAATTTTGGAGTTTTCATAATGCTAGCTCGTAAGGGAAGTACTACCAAAATTTTTCGAAGTTACGGCTTGGGAATTTCGGTCAGACCCATTACTTTGTCATACTCATCGAAATTACATGGATGAAATTTTTTTATGGAGGGAGAACGTGACAACTTACAATTTTAACGATTGGATATTTAAATGTTTAATTTAAATATTTAATCATTAAATAATGAAACACCTATTATTCTTTACTTTAGAGACGAGAGAATTAGGACTTGTGGCACCTACCATTAGTACTGTTTGCGCCAAAGTTGATCACGAACCTGAGTGTAATGAAAGCACCAATGTTTACTCACAAATCCTTTGTATCCAGTCATAGATCTCAGATCTAGATGATGTAGAGAGTAAAAATAAAGAAATAAGAAATGTAAAATGAGCAAGAAAGTAAAGAACACAAGATTTATAGTGGTTCGGCTATCTTCGGCCTATGTCCACTTTGAAATTATCCTTTTATTTCCTTTATACGGTGATTACAGTTACAATTCTTTGAATATCAATAACCAAAATGGCAGAGTTTAGCCAAAAAAAGAAGAAGAAGATACCCTTTAATTTGCAATAAAGGTGCTATTTATAGGTGTGGAGCTAGAAATATCTTCCTTGAATCTTGAAATACCCTCTCTCATGCATAGGCACGCCCATATGATCAATCTGGAGTTGTTTGGGATCAATCCCTGATCGATCCATGTTGGCTTCTTATTGATCAAGAATGGCTCCTATTTAGCTATGATCGATCATGGAGGCTCTTGATTTGATACGCAAGCTTCTGTGAAAATTTCATTGCATTTTGGAGTTACATTTTCCGATCAAAGATTGAGTTTGCTACTTAAACTGGGGCCTTCGTATCGATGGATTCATATCCATCAGCTCGTAACTATCATCTCACTATCCATTCAAGTCTTCCGCTTTGATCCATGCTATGTGCTCCATCGCTTGACCAGTTCCTTTGTATCGATCGATACGAACGCGATCGATATGAAATGGCTTCTAAATCTTTCGTATCCGTCCATCATAGCTTCCTCCACGTGTGTCCTTTGTAACGATCAATAAGTGATTGATACGAAATACGCTTCAAAACCTCCGTAACCATTGCTTCGTATCCATCTAATTGATATGTATATATCGGTAGAAAAAAATAATCCATATCCATCAACCTTTATCCATCCTAGAGCTTCCTAATCGATATGAATTGTATCTATACGAGATGCATCGATATGAATGTCGATCGACTAAACCAAACACCATAATGATTGATACGGAACTATTTTTCACCAATATTTCCATAACTTGAGCATATGAACTTTGATTGACCCGAAATTTGGGACGTAGCCTCACCGAGCCTTGTTTATCTTTCCCAATCGATCCTACATTGATTGGAGCTTGTTTCAATTTTGATAGTATCGATCATAACCTTGTTTCCAATCGACCTCCAATCCTGATATCCATCCTTCTTAGTCAGTTTGTTGATATCCCCGCTTTAACCAAAAGGCGGGGTAACATTTCCCCACCAAAACATGTCGTGCAATAGGAAGGCATGTTTTGAATAGATTTAATTCTGAAAATTATGTCTATAGTCTATCCATAACCATATCATCTGATCCATGATCCAATCCGTTACCAAGCCATTATATCCAAGTGCCATTGCCATATCCTTATCCAAGTCCATGACTGCTCTGAGTTGATATCCAGTTCCAAATCCAGTAATCAAAACCAGACAACTGAGTTATAATCCATCAAAATCCGGCAACTAACAACCAAATCCATGAACTCTCC
Source organism: Allium cepa (assembly GCA_030765085.1). NCBI lineage: Eukaryota > Viridiplantae > Streptophyta > Magnoliopsida > Asparagales > Amaryllidaceae > Allium > Allium cepa. Next base: position 196,781,030 of record CM060943.1, read on the forward strand.
GTGTCGATATCCAAATCTGGGACCGCCCTAGGCCCATAGCTAAATATGGGACCACTTCTGGTTCATGCCTAAATTCTTAGTTGTTCATAGCCAATATTCGAATCCATTACCTTCCCAGGTCCGTGCCAAGCGTAATCCACACTCGACAACCTGCATTAAGCAATGCCTTGGCATAAGTCCTAGATCGACGGTGATCCTGGTTTCAGTGTCCCTAAACGTTGAGTAATGCCACAACTTAAATCCTAAGCCGAACCCTGATCTCCCCGGACCCTTGTCGAGCATAGTCCATACTCGATGACCTGAATAAGTCAATTCGCCACGTTTGGACGAAGCGACTTAACCCTTGCTAGGCATAATCCATACCCGACAACCTTTTTACTGAAAACTAGATAAAAATCCAATCAAAATCCCATCCGAATCCAGATCAAATTAGAAAATCAGAAATCCATATCAAAAATCCAAACCAAAATGCAAACCAAATGACAAGCATCCAAACCAGAAAATCAACAAAACCAAAAATCCAAACCAAACTTCAAAACTCAACCATAAAAAAGTAAATATTCAAATCAGAAAGAAAAAGCAGATTTCACAAACTAGAGTATTACGGTTAATCATCATCTCAGAGCATGCCTAGGGGCTATCTCCATCCCCGTACATGAGTAAATGACTTAGCCGTATGCTAAGAGTTTGCTACTTATTCCATACCACCCTGATCAGTTGATGACCGGCCGACCATCACTCCTGGGCCTCGCATCGTAGTTGTTTGAGGTAGACAGTGGCTGCTCATGTTCCAATGTCGTAGTTGTTTGAGGTAGATAAATGAGGTAGACATGCTCCTCGATTATATCCTTTAGATTCCTACAACTATTAGTATATTGCCCGTCCAGGTCATGATAGAGATAGTGCCTTCCCGATGCCCTCTCGTGTTACGAGGGTTCCCTCCTTGTCGGCCTTTGATAAGGAAGGCGAACCCAAGTTTCCATGAATATATGTTCCAATGTCTCATTCAGTACTATGTAAGTAGAGAATTTTGGTTCTTACCAGTGCTTTTGTGCTCTGCAAGATCGTTGTTCTACTTCCTCTTCCCTTTGTCCTCATCCTTACCCGTGCTTTCACCAGATGGTCCTCCATCCTTGAACACGTTTACTTCCTTTAGTTTCATATCCAAAGTTTCATCCTCCTGTTGTGATGTCCTGGAAATTTGAGGCAATATTTATTTAATAATTTCATTAATAATTATTTTAAAAGGTGAAATATTGATTTAATAATTTAATTCAAACAGGAATTTTCTTTTGAAAGTTATAATTATTTAGTTTGTTAAATGATATTCTTTTCAAATGTTAAAAATATTTAAGTAATAAATTTATCTTTCTATGCTGATTTAAAAATATTTATTTATAATGTATAAAATGTTTATACATTGTAAATAGAGGATTTGGTTTTAATTTTAATTTATATTAAATAAAGGATATTTTCTAATTATTATATAAATGTATAAATTGTAAATTGGCTTAAATTAATTTAAATTAGTATTGTAAACTTTTCAAAAGTTTGTTTTAAAAATCTATCTTACATTATCAAAGAAATATAAGTAAGTATTTATTTTGTTTATAAGAATAAATATCGTTTAAATTTTATTTTATAATAAAAGTTTGTTTTGCTTTATTTTAAAATTGTTTTTTTATTTGAAACAAGATTTAATTCATTCTTGTTAAAGTATGACATTTAGTTTGAAACCTTTTGAAATAAAATCTAATTCAACATTTCTTTTTCTTCTATAAATCTTTTCTTTTGAAATTTAGTTTCATAAAGAATATTATTTTAAAAATAATTTAAAAGATAAATGTTATAAGAAGTTTATATGTATTTATTTATAGACTAGATGTTAATAAACATTTGTAACATGCTAAATTAAGTTTGAAATAGTTTAAGATAATTTAAATACAAGTATAAATTTAGAATTTTCTTTTTATTTTGAAAATGAACATGTGTTAGCTTTTTAAAACATAAAGAGACACTTGTAAACATTTAACATAATAATACAACAAGTGGCAATTGTTTTAAATCTCATTATTTAAATTTTTGATAGGAGAAACATAGTAATTCATTTGTTAAAACATTCTCTTCAAAATTGAAAATCTAAGAATCAAATTTCAGTAAATCAAAAACCCAATGCAAACTACAAAATTTGAAAACAACTTCATATTTGCATTCATCTTCAAATCTGCAATCAATTTCTTCAAATCTGAAAAATCAAATCCCAAATCTGCATACCTGAATAACAAAGTACAATTGGAAGTTCAACTTTAATTTGAATCTGAGCATATGAAGTTTTGGAGTCTACATACAGTTCAAAATCAGTTTACACCATCATCAACAAGCAACTTCAACTTCAGATTTGCATCTCTGGAAAATGGGATCTGCATCAAATTGATTTATGCATTCTTTAAATTTTAAAGGTGAGTAAACCTTTATTTTTAAAAACAGTTTTTCTTTTTAAATTAATGCTTAAGCAAGAATAATATCTAAAGACTAATGCACACTGTTTAAAAAAAAAAAGAGAAATCAAACTGCAGTATGTGAGTAAGCTCACTATTGAAAAGTTATTTAGAATTTTCTGTTGCATGTGTATAAATTTGAACTAAGTTGCTTAAATGGTTTCTTTTGTGATGGATATTCTGTGAGGTTATATATACAAACACATATATATGCTTATAGGTATTTTATTACCTGATTCTGTTTTTAGATTCTTGAATTGATTCTCTGTGGCATTTGTTATGAATTGAGGGATGTTTGTTTAGTATAGATTAAGCTTATAAATCATAATTAAGATTAAATTTAAAATCTGTTTTCAATGTAAACTGTAAAGGACAGTTAACATAAAAAAAAAATCAAGAAATCTTAAACTTCTTAAATCATTGAAACAAGTTTATAACCTGAATACATGGATGAAGTCATGATATCTGAAGCAAAAACCCATTTTTTTAAAAGTAACTGTGGGATTTGAAAATTCTGTTTTGAATAGGATTAGAAATTTTGGGTTTTGACTGTTAGGATAGTTAATGTTAGGTGTTAAGATGCATCATGTTAGTGGAGTGTTGATGTGAGAAATGATGAAATTATGTGATAAATGATCAGAAGTTGTTTCAGAGGAGATGGTGATTAAAATTGAGATTTCCAGGTTTGAAGCATAGTATCTGACAGGTAGGGGGTTTTTGAATATTTTGAGTACTCTGTTGCTTCGAGTGATTCGAGGTTATGGGGGATTGCAGAGGAGTCATCAAGGGAGGGTTGGCCGGAATTGTAGGTGTTCAGGTGGTCGGAATAGATCATCGGGATGGTTGACAGGTTTGGGTTGTGAATACTGTGATGATTTCAGGTTGGCTTGTTCAACTTGATTTTGGTTCGAGGTTCTATGGAGATATCTGGAGGTTGTGATCAGATGAGGGGTTGATCAGAGACTTGGTGGAGTTGGTCAGAATGGCTGGTGATGGCCAGAGTGTTGGTGCATATGCACTGTGTATAGGTTAAGTTCTGTAGAACTTTGTGGGGGAGTGCAGGGTTTTGACTCCGGTAATCCTCGGGTAGTTTTGCTTCTGACTCGAAGCAAAGAATTTGTGAACTCGAAGTAAAAGAGGGGGTTGCTCGGGTATAGGTTTACTGAGTTAAAAACAGAGAGTTTGCAGTTTCTAACAAGTTGAATGAAATTTAAATTTTAGTTTGGGAATTTGATTTTAGGTGGAAGTAGAAACTGAATTCAAATAAAGTTTGAAATTCAAAGTTTTTAAAAATGAAATTTTTAGATTTAAACAAGTTTTAATTCTGTTTTAAATCAAGATTTAAAACAGTTTCAGGTTTAAGCCTGAGAGATTTGCAGTTTTAAATTTTTGAATAAATTCATATTTTAAGTTGAAACTTGATTCAGGTAATACTTGAATATGAATTCAAATATAGTTTTGAGTTCAATTTTTTTTAAAAATGAAAATCTTAAAATTTAAACAAGATTTAAATATGGGTTTAAGTCAAGATTTAAACAGTTTCAGGTTTATTCTTTAAAACCCAGATTTCTATTCAAACTGTTTTGTAAATTTTTAAATTTTGAAACAGATTTAAATGGTTTAAGGAAGATTTAAATTTGTTTTTGAAATTATGTTAAAACTGTTTCAAGTTTCTTTGAAAACCAGTTTTAAATTTCAAAACAGTTTATAAATTTAAAAATGATGAACATATTCAAATGTTTTAAAGATAGATTTGAAAATGAAAAATTGATTTCAAGTGAGTTTTAAAACTTGAAAAAATTTGTTTCCTTTAGTATTTGAATTAAAATATGAAGTGTTTAATTTAAATTTGGAAATTGAAATAATCAATTTAAATCTTTCTTTATATTTAGGTAATGAATGTTCTTTAACATTCATTTTGTTGTAAGGTTTATAATTATTTTAATCTGAATTAATGTTTAATGATTAAACATTTTAAATATCAAATTTTTAAATAGAATTTGAATTTAAATTTAGAAATGTATTGTTTTAATACATTTTGAATTTAAATGAGTCATTTAATAAGTAATTAAATTATTTTGAAAAATAATTAAGATAATTAAGGATTTACTTAATTATTTGGTTTTAAATAATGGTTTAGGTTAATTTATTAATTAGAAATGATTTATTAATAATTAATTTAATTCAAATTTCCTTAAGTATATAATTATTGAAAGGTTGTTAATTAATAAATGGTGATAATTATCTAAGGATAATTAAGTAATTAATTAATGTAATTAATTTTGATAATTAACTAGATTGATTAATTAAATATAATTAATTGTAATTCGTTAAGTATTATTAATTGTTAAAGTGATTAAGGAATTTACTACTTATGGTAATTAATTTTGATATGTAATTTATTTGAGTTAATTAATTTAGTTTAATTAATTTAAGTAAATCATCTAATGATTTTAAGAATGTAATTACTTAATGTAATTAGTGGAGCAATATTACTTAGAGAAGTAATAATGATAATTACTGGAATGTAATTAGTAATTTGGATAATTGCTTTTGTAATTAATTAAAGAAATTAATTAATGAATAATTATAAGTTAATTAATTTATAAATAAGTAATTAAAGAAAGTTAATTACTTAGTTTAATATTAATCAAGGTGATTAATAATTGGATTAATTACTAAATGTAATTAATTAAGTAATTTGTTTAAATATTAGAGATCATTAATTATTATAATTAATGATGTAATTAAGGATTGTTTGATTAAGTTAAATTAAGTGATTAATTAATTGTAATTAATTAAGGATAAACATAAATTAATCATAATTAATTAATAAATGTGTAATTAAAGGTTAATTACTTATGATTAAGGTTAATTAATTAAAGGCTAATAACTTATTGTAATTAGTGAAGGATTAATCAAAGTTGTTTAATCAAGTTAAATACTTAGTGGATAATTAATTAACTGGGTTAAGCAGGATTTAAACGAGCAATTAATTTAATTTATTTTAAATTAATTAGAGATGGTTGTAATTAATTTAATTCATTTTAAATTAATTATAATTGTTGGTTAATAAATCATTGCTTATGAATGTTATTGATTGAATGGTTGTGATCTCAGTAATGAGATGAGTCATATCTGTATGATATGGATGTTTGGTTAAGTATGATGGTTTGTGATGGATTATTTGGTTGTGATGATTATATGTTGTGATAATAATACAGATTATCTATTTATGATATGAATGTGATTATCTATTGTGATGTGTAGTTTATCTATCTATGTGAATTAGATAATATTGAAAGGAGTTAATTGTTTAAAACCCTTAAGTACAACTTGGACATTAAGATGGCGTTTGGTTTCGGTGAGACCGGGATCGGGTTTCCATATTTGGATATCCGAAAACCACATCGATTCCAATTAAACGTTAGGTCGTTAATCCAAGTGGAGCAAGTGAAGACTCGAGGTGTAAGGGCTATACGTCAGTATAACTCTGTGGGTGATTCCGTAATGAGTTTGACGGAATAGTGCTTATAGATTCGGGATGGTGATTTAGAGTGCAAGGATTATCGTCGTTAACTCTGAGGGTGATTCCAAAATGAGTGTAACGAGATAATGCCTTCGGTCTCGTTCGAACTTGTATGGATTGAATGCTTTCAGAACATCGTCAGGTGGGCGATTAGCATTCTAAGATTGATATGTCCTGTAAAGGTAATCGTAACCTCAAGCCTCATCAACCGGGAATGGCTAAAACAGGGGAGGTGCAGCAAAGCTTCGTGGGTAGCTCCCACTGGAGAGCAAGATTTACTCCTATCTAGAGGTCCCTTTATATTCGGCTGTGTGGTAGTTGGTGACGACCAATCTGTGGGGTAGTCTTGTTCGGAACTGTTCAATAAGGAACGGGTCCGGCTTTATGTTGTAGGGGAGTGAGAGTACTCCTCGGTACGGTGATCTAGGCCACGTACTGTGACGGGAGGTACGCCAGTAGCCCTGCCATTGATGGAATCCATAATCCAATAAGTGCCTGTACGGTTTTGATTGTGCCCAACTATGTTGGAACGTGAGATGTAAGCATTCCAGCTATTTCTCTATTTTATTTTGAAAATCCTAGACACTATTATAATATCACTAGATTTCCTATCAAATGTTTTGGTTAGCGTAAGGTAAAAACTTTTCCATGTTTATGTGTGGGAAGTCTTACGTGATACCTTTGTTTTCAAAGGGTTTTCTAAAGTTAAGCAACTTTTATCCCCGTTTACTCACACCAGACCCCTGTCTGACCTGAGTGTTTATTTTCTGTTTTATTAAACTCTAGGGTACTCATATTATGTATGAGTAGTCAAGTGATTCAGGATTGCTTTGACAAGTTCTGGAGGAGATAATGGAGCAGGAGGCTTCAGCGTGTAGATATTTGTAGTGGTTCCGCTGTGTTTTGAGTTGTATCTGTTTTTCTCTGAAGTACTTGGATTGTAATTGCTAGACAGAAGTTTATAACTGCCTAGTTTGTGTAGTATTAGCTGTATTACTCTGATGTATATAATACTATGTAAAGTATTATGTGATATATTATAATTTATTCGATTCCGCTGTGAGATTCTGATGTTGTCTGTTTCTTCTTTCCTTTCTTTTCTCTTTTCTATCCCTTTCTTCTTCTTAGCGATGCGACTTCCTGGAGTTTGGAAGTTGGGTCGCTGCACCTGTCTTAGGAATCTTTCGGCCTTATGAAAGAATTCCTTGAGATCCATTGGTGGATCCCGTTTCTATGATATTTTGAAATCCGAGTTGTCCCTAATCTTGACACTACCTCCATTAGAATCATTGATGGATCCGGCCAATCCACCTAAGAAACCACCGCATTAAACCGGGTCAAGAAAGTCCTGAGCGACTCTCTTGTCCTCTATTTTACTGACATTAGTGTCATCACATTTTTCAGCCTTTTGATATGAGCCCGAAACTTCTGAAAGTCTATATGGATCTTATATAATATATGACAAGTAATTGTATGATAGCGTGGATCACACAATATGATAAAGAGATAACGGTAGAATAAAAAAATCGCACCAGAAATTTTGTATTAGTTCAGACCTCCCGTTCTACATCAAGTCTTGAAGTTCCCTTTTGGAATTTCACTAATCAATAACCCTCGCTTTTCCCAGAGGAATAGGCTTGTTACAATAGAAATCTTTCGTCAAGAATGTGCTCTGATTAACACTAATTGACAATACATACAAGTCTTCTTATAATCTCCAGTGGATATGTATATATATGAATATGTGTGTGTTTTGGAAATATGGAAGAAAAAGCAAACCAAAGTTAATAATCTTCGGTTGAAATATTGGTAGCAAATATGAGTAACTTGAATTTGATGCAAAGTAGATAAGAATAGAAATTAGAGATTTGTTAATTTAATTTTTGAATCACTGATATATTTATAGTTGTGAAAAGATTGATTTTAAGTGTTGATACCATTTCTTTTTATTTCTAGAGTTGCTTATGTTTGGGGTAGAATTGATTTGAAGAAGAGATGCAGAAGCAACCATTCAGATTTTGACAATTGAATGTTTTAAAAAATTCCCGAGCCAAATTCAAATGACTGGATTGTGATGACGAGATGGCTGGTCATGTATTATCTAGAAAATTTCCAAAGGCTGGGACCAGACATCTGGGGGTATAGTACCAGACGTATGGATTTTGTAAAGTCTATTTTCTATGTAAATGTGTGTGTATTTTATATCATGTAAAAAACCTAGGGAGATTTTACATTTTATTTATAAGATTTGCATACAATATTTATCTCTCTACTGCCGTGATCCATGCTCCATGCTTCGATTTGTATCCTTGAGATTCCGCAAGAATAAAATACGAGATATATATGTAAAATTATAATTATATGGTTTGTCGTCATCAAAACTTGTAGATAGGAACTCCTAACATTCTCCCCTTTTTTTATTATGAAAAAATATGTAACATAAAATATTTTTTAGTCCCCCTATATATATGTATATCGTATGTTTTCCTCCCCTTGTTCGTACGATTATTTCTTCCCATTTTGGCATTATAATAAAGAATAGGGAAAATAGAAAATGTTATCCAAAACATAGAACTTGTAGTTCTTGATAACCGAAACTTTAGTAAATAGAATTAGAAAAGCATAAAGAAAAATACATTTGAGGAAAACTAGAAACTACTGGTAATGATGAGACGAGTCAGGAAAACTTCCATAGTTATCATAATAACCCCCAAAAGGCTGAAGGATAAGAGGTACTCAGGCCAATGACGTTGATCATTATAATCTTCATCCACTTGAATAGACAGTCCCTACAAAGCCATGTACCCCTACTAATGCGGTGAAGGATCTTGTATATTAAAGTCCCCAACTTTCCTATTCATCTGTTTCCTTTAATGGTTCGTCTTCCATGGCTCCTTTTCCTCATGGTTTTGTTGGAGACCCTAGAACGGAAGAGATATACAGAGCAAGTGCAGGAGGTGATGATGATGAGGACGAGAACCGGGATGTTGATCGACCACGAACTTTCGTCGTTATTTTCCTAAAAGTAGATACAATCTCATCCAGTGTTTTCTCGATTTTGCCCATTCGAGAAGACATGCTTCAGACAGATCCATCAAGACGACCAACTTTCTTGCCAAAGATTTGTTGATCTGGAGATAATTTTTTTTGATTTCGAATCGACAAGTCACGATATGATTCTATCGAAGTAGGTACTCCTCGGGCTTCTAAAATCTTCGAGTCTGAGTGATATTCGAAGGGATGTTGCTGGAAAGCATAAGGACCTGGTTGTTGTTGTTATTGTGGAGGGGGGTTGTTACTGCTCTTATTGAGGCTGTTGCTGATATAGTTATTGTTGTCGTTGTAGAGTCCATTGAGTAAATGATATTATTTGTGGTGGGTCGTCCAGTAGATCCATAAGCTAGAAATACTTGGACCAGCTTTCTTTAATTTATAGTTCTTCAAAATATGAGAAGTAAGAAAGAACACCATGGAATTGAAGAATTCGCATTATATAGGGTGCATAAACAATTGTCTAGCGCTTGTAAGTCTAGAAATTTTTAATTTCATCGGAAAGAAATTGAGCCCAATTTACTTTAATGCTACCAAATATGGCGTACATAGCTTTGTGTTCTGTTTTCATATATTTTCTCGTGACTATCTTTTCTCCTTATTATGGTGTTGATAATCATTTGATTTAGCAATCTTTCCCTAGGTTGGAGGTTCTTCATATTCCACTATTCCATATGATCTTCCCAAAGTAGGTGAGTGACCACATCACGGGGTAAAAACTTTTGTTGGTTATGTCTTTTAATTCGATACCCACGTAAGAGCAATGGAGGATTCGTCCTAACATTCCAGGATTGAGCTTAATGACTTTACCATAGAAACTAGTCCAAAGCCAATTTCCGTTGTCTTTAGGATTCCAAATGGAAGAACTACATAGATTTGCATAAAAGAGAAAGATAGCAAGCTTATCTATACTTACCTCATTAAGACCTTGTTCAATTAGGTAGTTAACCTCGACATCTTCACATAAGGAATGCATGTCATAGAGAGGAAATCGTAGTAGTTGGTAGAAAGGAGCTAGATGAAACTTCAGAGTCTTCAAATCATCAAATCTTTTGATTGAGCTATGGCTTTGATCGAGCGACGATTTTATGTGAGAATCAGTGACAACATTTGTTTAAGATGAAGATCTTTGATCTTTCTTTTGCTTCTTTACAGTTTTTTATTTCGGAGGCATTTTATTTGAAGATGGAAGGTGAAGTTTTAAGATCTGGGCTTTAATGGGGTTTTGTAGAGGATGAAACCGTGAGTGAAATAAGTGAAGAGGTGGTATAATATAGTGATTGTATAGTAGTTCGTGACAGGCAGAAACAAATTCCAGACGTTTGGAATTGTGAGGCAGACGTCTAGTCTTTGTAATTCTTCTATATTATTTTAGACAAAAAGCTATTCCAGAAGTGTGGTCATATATAGGCAGACGTCTAGTACTCTATATTTTCATTTTTTATTTGAACAGAGTAGGTGTGTCGACATTTGGTTTAAAAACAGTCAGACGTCTGAAAATATTATTATTATTAAGAATGTAATTATATTGATCATAAAGATAAAGAAACAATTATTTTTATTGAATACAAAGGGGAAAGATTTATTTTTCGAATATAAATTGTAACAATAAAAAAGTAATTTAGTTATTCGAGTTGCTTTATTTGAACGCATTGCTTTTTTTCGAATTTGGCTCCATCTTAGTATCTTCGGTGAGTGGTTTTAATGGAGACCAATATGGTTGTTTAGTAGAAACATTTGATGATCCTTCTCCCTATAGCCATCATGGAGTCAACTTTGTTTCCTTGGAAGGAGCTTTTATCAGTCGAGGAGATTTTTTATGTAAACATTTCTCCATGGGACAATGTCCATATATTGCCAATATACATTTTTCCAAGAAGTTTAAATGTCTCCCTTGTCTTCTTTGTTCATAAAACATCTCGTGATTGACACCCATTAATTTATGTTGGTTATGACATATGTCATCAAGCTTTGTATTTAAAAGATATGAATCAAGATAGAAATCCTTTTTCGATCGTTTCTTGTGTGGCGTATATTCGGTATGGAATGCTGGTGGTGTGGGAGACGGTATAGGTGTTTTTGGAGAAATAGTTACGTTTGTTGAAGATGGTGATTTTGAATCTATTGTGGAGTAATCGGAGGAGTGATCGGAAATTTTTGTTATATATTTGGGGATTTGTTAAAATGATGAAGAAAATGATAAATCTATGTATAGTTGCAGATGTCCTATAATTGAAGTTAAGATTTCCTGGTTTAGAGTAAAGTGATGGATTGTTTGTTTTAAAAGAACGATGTAGGAATTTTTTTACTCAAAATAGATAGGAAGTTACTATTATTATTATTTTTTAAAATGAAGAGAATTAACATACGGTTAGTCATTATCCAAGTTAATTTTTATTTTATTTTAAGAAGTGAATGATTATATAGAAATTTATCTAGTTTATTAACTCATTATACGAAAATTTTTCCAGGTCTCGTCTAAGTTTTATAAATGTTTGTTCATTTAAGGATTTGGTAATTATATCAGCTTTTTGATTTTTGGTGTTAACAAACTCAAGAGAGATAGTTCCCTTTTCTACATTGTCTCTAAGAAAATGATGTCGTATGTCTATGTGTTTAGTTCAAAAATGGTTGACTGTATTTTTAGATAAACTGATAACACTAGTATTGTCATGGTATATCGAATATTTTTCAATTACTTTACCAAAATCACTAAGTGTTTTTGGTGAAATATGGAGTGTGTTTTTGGTGAGATAGTTACGTTTGTTGAAGATGGTGATTTTGAATCTATTGTTGAGTAATCAGAGGAGTGATCAGAAATTTTTGTATATATTGGGGATTTGTTAAAATGATGAAGAAAATGATAACTCTATTTATAATTGTAGATATCATATAATTGAAGTTAAGTTTTCCTGGTTTAGAGTAAAGTGATTGATTGTTTGTTTTAAAAGAAAGGTGTAGGAATTTTGTTTACTCAAAAAGATAGGAAGTTACTACTACTATTATTTTTTTTTAAATGAAGAGAATTAATGTATGGTTAGTCATTATCCAAGTTATTTTATATTTTGATTTAAGAAGTGAATGATTATATAGAGATTTGTCTAGTTTATTAACTCATTGTACGAACAAATTCCTAGGTCTTGTCTAAGTTTCATAGATGTTTCTTCATTTAATGCTTTGGTAAATATATCAGCTATTTGATTTTTGATGTTAACAAATTTAAGAGAGATGATTCCCTTTTCTACATTGTCTCTAAGAAAATGATGTCATATGTCTATGTGTTTAGTTCGAGAATAGTTGATTGGATTTTAAGATAAATTGATAGCACTAGTATTCTGCTTCACAGTCGAGAGAGAAACATAGTTTTGCTTTTTGCTAAACCATGAAACCAAAGATTGACCGATAAAATGGCAGGTACAACTTGTTCTTTTTCTGTCTGATTTACGACCTCCGAAGTCTGCATCACTATATGATACGAGTTCGAAATAAGTACCTTTCAGATAGAATATGCCATAATTTTTATTGTTGGTTAAGTAGCGCAAAATCTGTTCTACTGCTCGATGATGTGATTCCATAGATTGACCTTGAAAACGAGCGCACAGATGGATGCTCATCATTATATTGCGTCGGCTAGCTATTAAGTGTAATAAGGAGCCAATCATACTACGATATGATTTTTGATCATAGTCTTTTCCATTTTCGTTTTTGTCTAAATATTAAGTTGTGCTCATAGGAGTTAATTTACTAGAAATGTTCTCCATTTCGAAACGTTTAAGTAAATCTTTACAATATTTTTCTTGATTTATAAAAATGGCATTATCCAAATATTTTATTTGTAATCCAAGGAAAAAATTAAATTCACCCATGTGTGACATTTCAAACTCATTTTTCATTATTTTAGAAAATTCATTACATAAACTTTCATTAGTTGATCCAAATATGACGTCATCAATATATATTTATACAACTAATATATCATTATTTTTATGTTTTATAAACAGTGTAGAGTCTATTTTGCCTATTTGATCGTACAAACGGCGTAGTGCTTGTTTTAAACTGTATAAAGCCCTTTTGAGTTTAAAAACATGATCTGGATATTTTTCGTGAATAAATAACAGCGGTTGTTCTTCAAAAAAAATTTCTTTGATAAAACCATTTAAGAAGGCACTCTTGACATCCATTTGAAATAATTTAAAGTTGTGATGACACGCAAATGCAAGTAGAGTATGAATTGCTTCGAGACGAGCTACGGGAGCAATCGTCTCTTCGTAATCAATTCCCTCTTCTTGGTTGTAAATTTGAGCCACTAATCTTGCTTTTTTACGAATAATATTTCCATTTTCATGTGCTTTGTTTTTGAAAACCCACTTTGTTCCTATTACAGATTGATCTGATGGTCTAGGAATGAGTTCCAATGGATTATTATGTTCAAATTGATTTAATTCTTCTTACATCGCTAAGATCCAAGAAAAATCTTTAGATGCTTCTTTATAATTTTTGGGTTCTGCAATTTAGATAAAGCAAAGTGGCTCATTTGATTTAAATTATTTCTAGTGACTCTAGAATTTAAGTCTCCAAGCATATTATCCAAAGGATGATTTTTTAATATTCGCATGGGTGATCTTAAAACATTTTCATTATTATTGGAGGATGAATTAATTACATTATTTGTATTTTTAGTTTGACTTTTAGTTACAATTTCATCTTCTTTAAAAGGTTGGTGGAAATTTTCATCAAAAGGCACACGTAAGCTTTCTTCAACAATATTTGTTCATTTATTATAAATTTTATAAGCTTTACTACGTTCTGAATAGCCAATGAAAATTCCTTCATTGGCTTTTGGGTCAAATTTTCCAAGATTATCTTTAGTATTTAAAATAAAAAAATTTGAGCCAAAAGTTCTAAAATACAAAACTTTTTGTTTCTTTCCATATAATATTTCATAACATGTATTCTTAGCCATAGTCGAAGTGTGACACGATTTAATATATAACAGGCAGTGGCAATGGCTTTAGCCCAAAAATGTTTAGCTAGGTTACTACTATTTAGTAATTTTCGTGCACATTCCTATAAAGTTTTGTTTTTCTGTTCAACTACACCATTTTTTTGTGGTGTTTGTGGAAACGAAAAATTATGAATAGTTCTTTTTTGTTACAAAAATCAATCAAAAGTTCAATTTGAATTCTCCTCCATGATCACTGCATATATTTTTTATTTTTAAATCCATTAAGTTAGTAATTCGTTTTCCAAAGATTTTAAACATTCCAAAAGTGTCACTTTTATGTTTTAGAAATAATGTCCAAGTATAACTTGAAAAGTCATCTATAGTTACAAACATATATTTTTTATGATTTATTGACTGTACTTGGGTTGGTCCAAATAAATCTAAGTGAAGCAATTCTAATGGCTGCTTATTGGATATATTACTTTTAGATTTGAAAGAACTTTTCTTTAACTTGCCCATTTGACATGCTTCACATAAAATTTTAATTTTATACATAATTTTAGGGAGACCTCTAACTAGATCATATTTTGCTAGTTTGTTAATACATTTAAAATTTATATGACAAAAATGTTTATGCCAAATCCAAGGATTATCATGATTTGCAGCTAGACATATATCTGAATTGTTTTTAATGTTCATATCTAGGATATATGTATTACGATTTCTAAATCCTCATAGAGTAAATTTTTGCTTTGATCAAGAATTTTACATTTATCTTTTTCAAATTTTATTTCGAACCCTTTATCACACAATTGACTCATACTAAGAAGATTATGTTTTAGGTTTTCTACTAATAAAACATTTGAAATAATAGGAGGGTTAAAGATACCGATATTGATGACTTCTCCAATGCTAATGAAGAACCCTTTTGAATTATCGCCAAAAGTTACACTGCCACCATCAATGTACTTTATATTTGACAGCATGGGAGCATTTTTTGTCCTGTGCTTAGAGCATCCACTACCTAATATCAATTTATCTTTATTATTGTATTTGGACACTTGCAAAAAATAAAAATGTTTAAATTGGTACCCTTTTTATTTTTGGGTCCTAAGTGTTAGTAGATGAGGGTAACCATACCATGATGGTCTGGTTCCTTTTGAAGTATAATTATTATCGTGAATCGCTTCTTTCATATAATTACATATATATTTATGTTTAATTAGGTTGTTATTTGTTTTAGGAATCCATATTTTAATCATTTTTGAATTCGAGATCAATTTTTCATTTTTGGAAGAAGGTTTTCTTATCTTAGTATAAATCTTACTATACTTTGTAATTTTTGTCTTATTCCCAAATCCTAGTCCATTTCGATTTTTGAATGGCTTGGAAATTTTAATTAAATTGTTCAAGTCTTGTTTTCCTTTGTTAAATTTTGTAACACTATTAGTAATTTTATCCAACTTGTTTTTAAGGTCAGTAATTTTAGATTTTGATGATTCTAGATTATCTTTAAAGATAATGTGTTCATTACTAATTTTATTATTTTCTAGTTTAACTTTTCCTAATTCACAAGATAAAGCATCATTTTTAATAGAAATATTCTTGTACTTTTCTTGAACATTTTCTAATTCTTCTTCTACAATAGATTTTTCATCTTTTAGTAACCCTAATTCTAGCTCCAATCGATTTAACTTAGCAAGATATTCCTTATTTAATTTCTTAGTTTTTCTATATTTGTCATCAAATTCCATGCTTACTTCTAAAATTTCATCATAAGCAAGATCGGGTCATACCTCATCGTGTGTCATGAAACATATATTTTCTTGCTCCATATCACTTTCACTGTCACTATCGGATGAAGAGGAAGAGCCAGAGTCATTCCATGTGACTTGGAATTCCTTTCTCTTTTTCTTAAATTTCTCAAACTTATTTTTCTTTTTCCCTTTGTTGAGTTTTGGGCAATCCTTCTTCATGTGTCTGAACTGATCACACTTGATCGGAGTTTGATTTGATGGGTTTGATTTTCCGCTATTTTGGAATCTTATCATTTTCTTCAATTTATTAAATTTATTATAGTTCTTGGCAATGAATAAAATTTCATCTTTATCTAATGCAGAATCTTCATTGCTTGCTTGAAATGCTAAGTTCTTCTTTTCATGGTTTTATTCCTTTCTGGCCTGCAAATTAGCTTCATATGACATTAAATTTCCAATCAACTCTTGAACTTTGAGTTTAGAAAGATCACCAGCTTCTTCGATAGCTAATACTTTTTTTTTCCACTCAATTGTTAAAGAGTTGAGAATTCGAGATACTAAATCAAAATTAGTAAACTTGACTCCTAGTGCCATAAGGTCGTGTTTTATAGCATGAAATCTCAAGTACATGTCAATAATTGTCTCGTTTTGTTTCATTTTGAAAGATGAGAATTGAGAATAGAGGAGGCGTGCAGTTGACTGACCTTCTTGAGAAATACTTGCCATATTAGGAGGATTCAAATGCGTGTTTTAGTGATTTGAACTAACCTCGTTCTGATACCAAATGAAAGTCTATATGGATCATATATAGTATATGATAAGTAAGTGTATGATAGAATGGATCACACAATATGATAAAGAGATAACAGTAAAATGAAAAAGATCACAATAGATATTTTATACTGGTTCAGACCTCTCGTCCTACGTCCAGTTCTATAGCTCCACATTGGGATTTCACTAATCAATAACTATCGCTTCGTCCAGAGGAATAGGCTTGTTACAATAGAAATCTTTCATCAAGAATATGCTTTGATTAACACTAATATTGACAATGAGTACAAGTCTTCCTATAGTCTCCACTTGAAATGTATCGATATGAATATGCGTGTGCTTTGGAAATATGAAAGAAAAACTAAACCAAAGTTAATGATCTTTGGTTGAAAAATTGATAGCAAGTATGAGTAACTTGAATTTGAGTGCAAAGTAGATATAGAGAATAGAAATTATAAATTTGTTACTTCAATCATAGAATCATTGATGTATTTATTGTTGTGAAAAGATTGATTTGAATTGTTGTTACCATTTCTTTTTATTTCTAGAGTTGGTACTGTTTGGGATTGAACCGATTTGAAGCAGAGATGCAGAAGCAACCTTTTAAATTTTGACAGTTGAATGTTTTAAAAAATTCCCGAAGCCAAATCCAGACGTCTAGATTGTGATGACTAGACATCTAGTCATGTATTATCGAGAAAAATTCTAGATGCTGGAACCAGACGTTTGGAACAATACTAGACGTCTGAATTTTGTAAAATCTATTTTCGGTGTAAATGTGTGTGTGTTTTATTTCATATACAAAACCCAGAGACATTTTACATATTATTTTTAAGATTTGTATACAATATTTATCTCTCTAGTGTTGTGATCCATGCTCCAAGATTCGATTTGTATCCTTGAGTCTTTGTAAGAATAAGATACGAGATATATATGTACAATTATAATTATATGGTTTGTCATCATCAAAACTTGTAGATAGGAGTTCCTAACAACTGCTTCAAAAACCTAACCACCAATTCTATCCATGTACTAACAGATCCATTATCCAACTTCCTGACCACATAGCAGCTATATTCATCAAGTACAGAGGGAAACATGTGACCATAACCTCCTCCGATTCCCTCTGCACTTCCATGTGTCTTGTATACCTCATCAAATGATCGGTCGAATCCGTCCTACCATTGTATACTTTTAGAGTAGGCTGCTTGAACTCTGGTGGATTCCTAGCCATCCCGATGTTATGGGTAAATGGACTCATGTTTACTCCTTTCAGATCTCTGTTTGTCAGACCTCCGTGCATAATTCGCCCGATAATTTCAACCAATCCAGTGTTATCCACCAAGGGTTGCCCCTCGTCTTCATTTCCTAACTACCCCCAAGTCCTTGAGGGAATTCTGGTATGTACTCCATGTCACGCAATCTTGTATTCTTGTTGGCGTCGGGCTTGCAGCGTCTTCTGGAATTCTTCCACGAATTGGTTTAGCATTACACGGGGGTGTGCCCCCGAGTCTAGATCCATCAAGATTGATAGTTTCTTGGTGATTGGGGGCTGCCCCTGCTGAACCGCTCAATCTGATTGCCTATTGAGTCCCTCTATTTTAGCTCCATTCGATCTATGCTCTAATGGCTCCTGCTTGTTAAAAATGTCCAAGGATATTATGAATCATCACCTCCTACCTTTTCAGCGACTGTTCCTGCATGGAATCCATCATAGTTTGCATCTTATCCCTTGTGATGTAGATGGATGCCTAATCTGCTCCAGCTCTGGAGTAAGCCTCTTGACTTCCCTCTTGATGACTCCTTTCAGGTAATGGCCTGCTAACTGATTGCTTAAGCATGGTTCCTCCTAGATCTGATATAGCAGGTGCTAGTCTTCTCTGTGAAAGCACCGAAGTGTTTGCACCAAAATTGGTTAAAAACCCCGAAAATATTGAAAGCACCAGTGTTTACACACAAATCATTAGTATCCAGTCACAGATCTCAGATCTAGATAATGTAGAGTATAAAATTGAAGAAATAACAAATGTAAAATGAGCAAGAAATTAAAAAACACAAGATTTATAGTGGTTTTTCTATCTCCGGCCTACGTCCACTTTGAATTAATCCTTTTATTTCCTTTGTACCGTGATTACAGTTACAATCCTTTGAATATCAATAACCAAAATGGTAGAGTTTTGCCAAAAAAGAAGAAGATCCCCCTTTAGCTGCAATGGAGGTGTTATTTATAGGTGTGGAGCTGGAAATATATGCTTTGAATCTTAGGATACCTTTCTCATGCATAGGTAGGCCCATATGATCGATCTAGAGTCGTTTGGGGTCGATCCCTGGTCGATCCATGTTGGCTTCGTGTCGATCAAGAATGTCTCCAATTGAGCTGCGATCGATCATGGTGGCCCTTGAGTTGACGTGCAAGATTCTATGAAAATTTCATTGCATTTAAAGTCATGATTTGAGAGATATGATCGACCCAAGATTGAGTTTTCTAGTTAAACTTATGCCTCCATATCGATGGATTCATATCCATCGGCTCGTATCCATCATCTCACCATCCATCCGAGTCTTGCACTTTGGCCCATGCTATGCGGTCCATCCCTTGATCGGTTCCTTCGTATCGATCAATACAAACACGCTCGATACGAAATAGATTCTGAATCTTTCGTATCCATCCAACATAGCTTCCTCCGCGTGTGTCCTTCGTATCGATCAATCAGTGTTCAATACGAAATACGCTTCCAAACCTCCATGACCATTGCTTCGTATCCATCCAATCGATAAGTATGTCTTGATACAAAAACAATAATCCATATCTATCAACCTATGTCCGTCATGGAGCTACTCGATTGATACGAGTTGCATAGATACGAGATGTATCGATACAAATGTCGATCGATCCAAAAGAAATGCCATAATGATCGATACGAAATCATTTTTCACTAATATTGGTCCACCCATAACTTGAGCATATGAACTCCGATTGACCCTAATTTTGGAATGTATCCTCACAGAGCCTTACTAATCATTCCTACTCGGTCCCACCTTGATTGGAGCTTGGTTCAATTTTGACAGTATCGATCTTAGCCTTGTTTTCAATCGATCTCAAATCTTGATATCCTTCCTTCTTAGCCAATTTGTTGATATCTCAGTCTTGACCAAAAGGTGGGGTAACAAGGACTATAATTCTACCTTGAGCAGACCGAGTATAAACTTGGCTATGTTTAGAGTCGATTAGTTTTCGATGTGAATAGTGTTTTTTTGAATAGTGTTTTTTTGTAAATGAAATGAAATTTGGGTTGAGGTCCATTAGCTTGCATATAAGTTTGTTAACCCCTTCACTACTTTCATTTCATTTAACGTTACTTTCTTTCTCCGCTCTTAATCTATTTCTAAATCTCATGTTAAGCCTCAGGCCCAAAAGCCACTAAATCATGCTTAACTAAATTCTAAAAATTCCAATAAAATAACCATAATTCTTCTCTACAAATTTCTCACAAAACCCATCTTTGGATTAGCTTGAATCAAAGTACGGAGTAACATCTTAAATTTCAAGAGAAGACAATGTTGAGTTTGGGTGATCAGAGCTTGATTTGGTGATGAAGAAGGTGAGATGGCTAATTGAGTTTATTTTGGCATGTGAGAGAAAGTCGAATTACTGGAATCATCCCATAAAACTCTATGCGTAAAAAAAGTGGACTTCGTATCATAATAGGTTTTCGGGTACGTAAAGAACCACTTCCAAAATATCATCCAATATACTCTGGAAGAGTTCAATGAGGTAAACGCTGGCTAGAGGTGCTAGGTGACTCATCGGGTGAAGATACAAAGGAAATTTTACTCAAATTGATGGTTGGTGTGGCATGGAAGTTACCTGCCCAGGCTTCCTACATTGGATGGGCTACCACCGATCCACCGGTGGCTACCACGTGCATAGGTGGGTTCAGGCTTGGGCGATAAGCCCAGGCAGAGTGGAAGTCGGTGGTGTCTTCCATATTTTTGGATGTAATTCGACCTGAGGCTTTAACATGATTATGAGAAGGCTTGAGGCTACTTGGGAAAATGAAATACAAAGCGATACATGAGTTTTTGATGTAGAAACAAAGTAAAGTATATGTGATTGGTAATGATCAATAGGCACTTGGGCACGTAGTTGACAACGCGATAGAGGTGAGGAACGCATGCATGAAGTATTCCTACATAGGCATAGCGGGCTATTTAGATAGAAATAGAGGAACAATCAAACATGAGATCGGTATAGCGATCGGGTTTATGGTCATGTAAATGAGCATGTATGATTGGAAGGAGCATATAACGACAAGGAATTGGTTCTAGATTCAACTAGATGTTTGAGCACATGACGGTAGTGATTGGTACAAGATCGACAAGAGTATAGACAGATGGTTTGTATAGACTCCTTGATTTGAAGCGCTGTGATGCTTGAGAGGTCCGTTGGGGTCGAAGCAAGTGCACGATGAAGGAGTCACGCAGTAGGAGACTTGATTTAGGTCGTAGCAAGGTCCAATGCTATGCATTCACTTATATTTTTTTTATGGCTTAAGGCTAAGCCATCAAGAGGGCTCGTCGCAGTGCTTATATCCAGTAGTGGTAGCGCAGATAGACGTTAGCGAGAACTGCACAGTGTTAAGGATTTTCTTTAGTACCAAGAGAGCGGTCTAGGTCTCCATGTGGGCACTTTTGTAGAAAAGAGGTCGTTTGAGGATGCTAAGTTTCATTCATGGCCTCTCAAAGTGCAAGAATGTATTTAAATACATAGATCACATAAGATGTAGTTGTTCCATTGATATTTCATGGAGTATGGGAGGACTGTAGACATTCTATGTTTGGTGTTTATCATTATATTTATGCACATGTTATATTATATTGTTCATATTATTTTAGCGTGTTTTAGGGTAGGCTTATATTTTTGATATTTATATATTACCCTTGTACTTGTATATTGAGTTACATTTATCACGATACATTACTACATATCATTCACATTATAGTAGTTGCACTGATTTGTTAATTATAAGAGAAGAGAAATCTATGCTATGATTCCTTATCTTCGGGATGGGTTTACTTTACTTGTTTATGGGACGGTTTGAATTATTCCTATGCCACTTTTAAGGAGAGGATCAGCTGTAGTTTATTAATTTCCTATTTATTTGTATATAGATTGAAATATAGTATTTCAAATTAGTTCCCATCGCACTAGGAATTAAGTCCGACCTACATTCTATATTTGTATGTTTATTTCATAATAACTCTCGGGTATTCAATTTAGTAGTTTGGAAGTCAGGTGCTTTTAGGGATACACTATCAGTTTGGCAAAGATAGACTTTGGAGCCATGGTGTTGATACCTTGGATATATAATTGATATTGTTATAGTGCATGAATACAAGACTTGCAGTAATAGATATTCTCCTAAGGACTCCATCTTTATGTGGTTTATGTATTCTGACTTTTTGGATTGATATTATTTATTAATTACTTCCAACTGTGCGGTCTCTTATATATTGTTCATCTTATTTTGTTTATGTATATTTTGTATATTATATGTTATCATTCTATTATGAGTTTGTATCGATGCCTTGGTATAGTGTTTTGTTTGAATTTTACCTCAAAAAAATATCTGTTGTGTTATGTGTTAGATGTTCTCATTCGACATTTATTTAGGGTATTATAAGGGATGTGTTGGTACAACAATGCGTTAGACTTTATAGGCCTATTATGATCCAAAAGGGGAATTTTTAGAATCTACCAATTTCACCTGCTATATATTGAGCTAGCTCAAATAATTGCAACATATGGCTCGGCTTTCTTAAAGTGGTGGTACCAAATCCTTAGCCTTATTCTTCTTTAAAGATTTTAACTCCCATTTCATGGCATAAATCCACATTGAACTATTACTCGACCTTATAGCTTCTTCAAGGTCAAATACTCATCATAAACCACATGTAGGGCATATTCAAACTGATTTCCATAGCTAAGGTTTGCTACTGGAAATCACCATACCTATCAGGTGGCCTAATGGTCCTATGATTGGCTCGAGTCGGTATTACATCGCCTAAATCCTTTCAACTCCGCCTAGAACCAAACTTCATTTAGATCTATGTACATCACCAACACTACTAGAAGACACTTGTGGACTACTTTGTGATGTCTCATCAATTGCATTTTCTCCTCTCTCAACTCCTGCTACAACAGTGTTACTAGGCTGAAATGTGATGGATAACTCTTCCTCAGATTATAAAAGTGCAGACGTATCAAATGTAATATGTTTGGAATGCACAATCTTCCGATCAACGTGGTTTCAATTTTGATTTCATTTGACTCCATCCATGTATCTTATAAATATGCCCTTATGTGCTCTAGCTTCCAAATTATCATCACATGTATGGTGTACATGCACAAGACAAACAAAAATGTAAAAATAGCTAAGATACACCCTGCTTCATCTCTCCACTTCTCCTCTAAAATCTTCCCCTCTCTATGACTGAGTATAGAATTCAATTAATAATATGCACTGCAGTCGATATACATTCGGTTTAAAAGCCTCTAGATAAGCCTATCATCAATCTCACACAACATAACTTTTATAGTAGAGTCTGATTCATCCTAATGGAAAATCCATTTGATTATGGATCTTCTGGTGTAGTGAAATATTTTAGAATACCAAGTTGCTTATATAAATCTAGAAAATCCCTAGAGATAAATTTGTGGTCATTATCAAACCTAAGCACCTTCAACTTGCAACCAGACTGGTTTTCACCTAGTGCCTTCTAAGCCTTGAAAATATCAAAGATTTCTGATTTGTCCTTGATCACATACATCCAAACTTTTTGAGAAAAGTCATCAACAAAGGAAATTAAATACTTCGCACCGCCAATGGAAGCAATAGCTTCTTGTCCTAATAGAAATCTAACTTGTCAAAGATTTCAACTTTGATCATCTTCCATCTGTGAAGCAATTCTAAGACCTTCTTCGAAATATGACTGAAATTGTAATGACCCATATTTTATATATCGGAGGATCATTAAATAATTTTATTTAATTCATTTGTGGTCGTATGATTCTAATATTTTAGGATATGGTTTTTAGAGACTCTTTACACATCTATGATCTTTCTTGAATTACTACGTGACCATTTTACCCCTGGAAATCTTATTTCGGTAATAACTTTTGATAGAAGCCCAATTATCCTATTTCATAGCTTCGAGATGGTGGCTTCCCATCTCGTAGAGTGGTCATATAGGAAAATCGAACAAGTGGTTAGGAAGTCATAACAGTTTTAAAATTTAAAATCTATTGGCCAGAATTAGAAGGGGATTAATGGGCTGAATTAGCAAGCCCATTAATCTTATCAGGTTTGGCTATAAATATGAGGTGAGTGAGACCATTAGAAAGTTTATCTTTCATTTAAAATGAGCTCCAAATCCTAACTCCTCCCTAATTTTTATTGCCTCGGGATGGTGGTTTCCAAATTAGATGCTTTAATCTATTTCATTGCTTTGGGATGGTGGTTTCCCATTTCGTAGAGTGGTCACACAGGAAAATCAGATAAGTGGTTAGGAAACTATAGCATTTTTAAGTTTTAAAATCCGCTGGCCAGAATTAGAAAGGGATTAATGGGCCGAATTAGCAAGTCCATTAGTGTAATCAGGTTTAGCTATAAATATGAGGAGAGAGAGACCATTTGAAAGTTAATCTTTCATTTCAAATCAGCCCCAAACTCTAAATCGTCTCATATTTTCCATTCATCTCATTGGATTTCATCTTAAATCATTTCTAATTACATACTAGAGGCTAGATCTTCAACTGGGAGCTTGATCTCATCACTTTGGTTGTAGCTTCATCTGATCTATCACTGTCCGGATTGGATCTTCATCATATTTCATAAGTTTGTTAGATTTGATGAGTTGTTATGATTTCTCACTAGTCCATGATGGATTACACGTTGTAATTAGGTGATTATAGATTAGAATTGTCAAACTAAACTATAAATTGATTAGACTTAGGTAATTTCAGATTTAGCAACCTTAGATTAACCTAATTAAACATGTAATTGGGATTTGATCATTGGCTAGTGTCATTCTATTTGTCAAATTAGATCTATGCTTGAATTATGATGGTAGATTGGATTAGATGATTTGTATGTTCATGTTGGATGTAATTGGATGATTTTCAATTTTTGATTCGCTGCTATGTTTGTATTGCTTGGTATACTTGCATCTTCATTGGATCAGCTATGGTGCATAGAAGAGAATACCTAAAGGCTAAGAGGGATGGCTAATGGTCTATGGCATCCAGAGCGAGTGCACTAGAGGCTGGAAGAGAGAAGGAGACCAAAATCGATAGGTATTTGGATCGGCACCGATCCAATTAGATTAGATTGGTACCGATGAAAATTATTGACTCTATTGGATTTGAGATACGGGGTGGAGACTCTGGGGTTTTAGTGCACCATGATGGAAGTTGTGGCTTGGTGATTGCTTCTACGGTTTAGAAGTTACAGCATAATTAAGTTTTGGCTCTTCGGTCATGGGCTCGGATAAGGAGTAGGATCGACGGATTTGATAGACATTTGACGATGGAACGAGGCTGTGGTATAATGAACTGGGTTGAGATGGAGGACTCATGCCCAGAAATGGATTGGAGTTGTGAAAGATTTGAAGATTTAGGAGTGCCAAGGAATTATTGATAACTTGGAGTGTTCTAGTTGTGTTCAAGCAAGGGTACTACATGCGGGGGCACTCAAGGGTTGGTAGCGCCAATTGTGTATCTTGGACCGCTCCAAGAGGGTCTATTGTCAGATGGTACAGGGGTACTATAGGAGACAACCATGTAGGATTTCAGACGTGAAAGTACGGGGGAACACAATCGAGAATCGGGATTTCCATTTGTCTCTAGCAAGCGAGGATGGGGTCATATGAGTTATCATATATTCCTTGCTTTAGAAGATGATAACTACATTTTGGTTGATGTATGCTATGGTTGCTATGGTTGTTATTATTTCTATTTCTCTTAGGTAGGCTATCATCTGTAAGAATACTGGAGAAGGGATTGGGAATAGGGTCAATGGAGGAGGCTACTTTGATTCTTCTATCCTATTCTATTACGGTATCCTATTGTTGCTTGTTTGAGTAGCATATTATATCTTATTATTATGTGCTTTCTCTACAGTTGTAAAGACAGGTCATATATGGGTTTTTGTACCTGTCTAGTACTATATTTTCCAACACAGCTTTTAATGGTCAATTACCGCGTACACAAGATTGTTGTCAAACCCAGGATTTTATATTTCCTCTTATCGTCTTGGGTACTCTTAAATGAGTAGACTAGATGACAGGTTTGGAGTCGCAGCCACTGTATGAAGACGAGTTTAGAGAATCTATGGTGTATTACTCTTTGTTTGTAGTTTCTGATGTCAGTTTCTATGTATTCCGAGGGATGTAGCAAGGAAACATTATACTAAGATATTATGACATTTGTACCATAACTCATTATTTAAGGGACATGTTACTCTCATTTGTTATGGCTCACTATATTCAGTTGTATATTTCGTATATTATATTTTATCCTTGCACTGTAAGATATGCAACAGGTTTCTGCTATAAATTTCAACCTTGATGATTGTTCAATATCAACATGGCACAGTTACAATGCTCTTTTAGGTTATTGATGTGTGGGTGGTATAGGGCGATCATCACATTTGGTTTTAGAGCTTTGGTTATGAGTTAACCAATGCAAGTCGAGAGTATACTCTAAAAGATAGAGCATTCTTGTTAATGAAAATATTATGCTATATAGTGTTAACCCTGCTGAAGCTTGAGCCGACTCATCAGACAAAGCAGTTAGCGACTCAGAAGGCTTACGACTTACCATAAGTCGTTGGCGGTTCAAGTGTATAAGCTAACAGTCAACTCGTGTACGACTCAATGACCCAACTGCGCGACTTAAGGGACTCACCGACTCATCAAGGACCGACTCAAAGAATCCCCGACTCAACTATTATGCGACTCATGGGAGTTTCTAAACTCAGCGACTCACGACTTAAGGAGCCTAATAAGTTAAAGCATTAGCGACTCATTGAAAGGACGACTTAGGGAAAGTACCGACTCATTTGACCTGGCTCCGACTCATCAAAGACCGACTCATCTGATCACGACTCATCCACTTAAGGTCTTACCGACTCATTGGAGCTACGACTCAGGAAAAGTCCACGACTCAACAGGCTAACGACTCAAGAAACCTACGACCTAAGGAACCTGGCGAGTTAAGGAGATTCTATGAGTTAAGGATGGCACGACTCAGGGAGGTTTACGACTCAAAAGATAAGTCGACGCACGACACAAGACTCAGAGGCAAGTTCAGAGTCATGCTGCAAAGGGGTGACTCGTAGATGACTCACGACTCATCATGAGTCGGTCACGACTCATCATGAGTCGGTCACGACTCATGACTTGACAGTTTCAGCCTAACATTTTGCCTATAAATACATGGCCATATTCAACATTTAGAGGACTTTTGGGGGGGGGGACTGACTTCCTAGGCGCCATTACTCTGCTATTGTCTCGACTTCAAGCAACACTCAAGCAACACTCAAGCAACACTTCTATCACTCCAATCACCAAAGACATTTCGACAAATCTCAAGAAGACAAATAACTCATTCGTCATGCATTCGAAGGATTCTTCTACATCGGGGTTTGAGATATTTGTCTAAGTGTGTTGTAATCGGAGTTGATTGTAAAGAATTGTAACTAAATCAGCAATAAAGAGCTTTAAAGTGGACGTAGGCTTGATCCTAAGCCGAACCACTATAAATACTGTGTCTTTTATAGCTTTCCTGTGATTTCTTTGCATATACTTTGTTCCCGTACCAACGGGTGGTGCTTTCACAATTTCCATCTATACACCGGGGTGTTAGCGTTTATTTTTTAGCGTTAACATTTTTGGTGCTTTCACTGAGAATTGAACTCAGGACAGCTGTCATCATTGCTTCGCAGAGATTTGAAGAAAGAATTTCCTTAAAAACCAAAAGTATATCTGAGATTATGGCTCCTGGAAGGAAAAGCAGATCTATCAGATCTGGGAACATTCAAGAGGGAACCTCCGCTTCCCCTGCGCCTAATCTACCCACTCCGTCTGTTGGAGTTACAAAAGCGGAATTGGATGCTGTGATTCTAGGGCTAAACCAGCAGATAAACGCCCAAAATGCGCAACTAGAGGCTCAAAGTGCCCAGAATGCTCTGATTCTGAATAAGTTGAACGACTTGCTTGGTGCAAACAATGAACCGGCTGGTAATGAAAGGAACTATGCTGGCAACATTCATGATGTTAATGAAAGGAATGCTCATGAAAGGCCTACTAGTCCCTTTGAGCAGGCAGTACCTGATGCCGGTGGATCTAGAACTCGGCATGATGAGGAATATCTTTCTGGAATGGTCCGGCAGATCATGAAAGAAAGTATGCAAAGGGTTGAAGATGAGAAGGAATGGGGTTTCGCTCCAAGTAAAACTCCGTTTACTGAAAAAATCTTGAAGGCGGAATTTCCAAGGAAATTTGTCCCTCCAACTATTCCAGCTTACAAAGGGACAAGTGATCCGAATGAGTTCTTGTATAAATATGATTGGCACATGACAGGTGC
Organism: Allium cepa; assembly: GCA_030765085.1. Lineage (NCBI taxonomy): Eukaryota > Viridiplantae > Streptophyta > Magnoliopsida > Asparagales > Amaryllidaceae > Allium > Allium cepa. Next base: position 196,809,228 of record CM060943.1, read on the forward strand.
CAGGGCCTCCGACGAAATAAAGTGCCGATATTTCCCCGTATACCTGGAAGGCGTGGCGTTGCTGTGGTTCACCAAGTTGCCAGTTCGATCTATCGATCAGTTTTCAGACTTGACCAGAAAATTTAAGGAGCAGTTTAGGCTATATGCTTCGAAGGCCAAGGATATCATGTCATTGTCCAGTTTAGAGCAGAATCCTGGTGAGTCTATCAGATCTTTCTTGAACCGTTTCAATATAGCATTGGCTGAAGTGGACAATGCTGAACCACGAATGATATTGACTTATCTGATGAGGGCTATTGATAAGTCAAGCGAATTTGGGAAATGGTTAAATATGAAGGAGCCAACCTCTCTCGAGAAGTTCTACAAAAAAGCGGACGAATTCATTCGCTTGGAAAGTCGTCCTTTGCCAGTAAAGGCAGTGTTGGAAAAAGCTGAAGACAATACTGTCGCTCCACGCAAGAATGAGTCGGTGGGGCAGAAAAGGGAGAATAATAATGGAAAGAAACAGGGTAATCTGAAGAAGCCCCGGTCCTTCAAGCCATCAGAATATACTCCATTATCACATACGCCGGAGCACATCTACCTTGCCACCAAAGATTCCGTCGATTTCCCTAAACCTATCCCTTTGAGAACTGGGAGAAAAGCCATACAAAGTGGGAAATTTTGTCGCTTCCACAATCAACCAGGTCATGAAACTGATGAATGCCGCCAGCTGAAGAATCTGATTGAAGAGTTGCTAAGAGAAAACAAGTTGCAGCAATTTGTGAAAAAGAATAGCAACAATCCTGCATCATCGAGTCAGGGGCAGCGGGCTCCTGTTCATCAGCCTGGGGCAGGTGAGAAAGCTACGGGGCATGAATCTGGAAGGCCCGTTATCAATGTCATTTCCGGAGGACCTCACCCAGCTGGCAAGAGTTGGGGTGAGATGGAGAGATATTCCAGGGCTTTGAAATATGCTCCAGCCGAAGAAAACGTCTTTGTTCTAGAAGACACTACGCCCCTTAAACAACAAAAAACTTTCAGTGATGATATTATTTTCAGAGCCAGAGATTCTACAGGTATTGAAGCTCCTACTTTAGATCCCTTGGTCATCTCGGCTGGTATTGGACCAGCCATTGTCAGAAGAGTCCTCATTGACTGCGGAGCATCATGTAATATCCTCTTCAAGAAGACATTTGACCAGATGAAAATCCCTATGATCGATGTGCAAGCCTCATCACAGAGAATCGTGGGCTTCACAGGGGAGCCAAAGCAACCAGTAGGAACCATCGATTTGTTTGTAGAACTTGGGGAAGGAGAGAGGAAAGTGGTCCGAAAGCAAACATTTGTGATTGTCGATGAGTTTTCAGCCTATAATGCTTTTCTTGGCCGTCCAACACTCGCAGCATTCAAAGCTATCCTAGCCCCGTGGTGCCTCACTATTAAATTCCCTACTGACAATGGAGTAGGAGTTATAAAAGGGGATCAAAATGCTGCGCGAGAATGTTATTGGGCAGAGCTGCGAGAGTCAAGAAAAAGAGAAATGGGAAAGGATGCGGCAACTCCAGTCCGCATCAAGGAACCAGCTTTGTAGCAATTACAGAGCGGACCCTGCACTGGCGAGCACAGCGGGGCACGGAAAGAAATGGATCCCAGAAAAGCCAGTACAGGGGAGAATAGAGTAGTACCGGTGGAAACGACAATTCCGGTACCTGTTGACCCGAAGGACCCAAATAAGGTGTTGAATGTGGGTTCGCAGCTTAATGTGTCAATTCAGAATGTCTTGATATCTTTCCTGAAAGCAAATCTGGATGTCTTTGCTTGGACTCATGCCGATATGTGTGGGATATCCCCAGAAGTTGCAGTACACGCTCTGAATATTGACCCAAAGTTTACGCCAGTTAAACAGAAGAGAAGAACCCAAGGTCCAGAAAGGTCAGCAGCATTAAAAGAAGAAGTTAATCGACTCATGGAAAATAACTTCATCAAAGAATCTACGTATCCGAATTGGGTTTCAAATCCTGTGCTGGTCAAGAAAGCTAATGGAAAATGGAGAGTATGCATCGACTTTTCTGATCTAAACAAGGCTTGCCCCAAAGATTGCTTCCCATTACCCAGGATCGATCAACTGGTAGACGGAACTGCGGGACATGAATTGTTATCCTTCATGGATGCCTACTCCGGTTATAACCAAATCATGATGCATGAGCCGGATCAAGAGGATACAAGCTTTATCACAGATGTTGGACTTTATTGCTACAGAGTTATGCCCTTCGGATTGAAAAACGCAGGGGCAACCTACCAAAGACTTGTTAATGCTATGTTCAAACCGCAATTGGGCAAAACTATGGAAGTCTACGTCGACGACATGTTAGTGAAGTCCAGGAAAGCAGTGGATCACATTGAACACTTAGCAGAAATGTTCGCAGTCCTCCGGAAATACAGAATGAAACTTAACCCTCTGAAATGTACATTTGGGGTCGAATCCGGAAAGTTCTTAGGTTTTATTGTCAGTGCTAGGGGCATAGAGGCTAGCCCAGCTCAAATTACCGCCTTAAAAGAAGTTAAAGCCCCTAGAACGAAGAAGGAATTGCAAAGTCTCAACGGAAAGGTCGCCGCTTTGAATCGGTTCATTTCCAAAGCGACTGATAAATGCATCCCGTTCTTCGATGCCCTGAAAAAAGGAAAGAAGAACTTTGAATGGACTCCCGAATGTCAAAAAGCTTTTGAAGAGTTGATCCGTCATATGGAAACGCCTCCGATACTTTCTAGGCCAGGCGATGGCGAGGATCTTCTTATATACTTGGCAGTATCATCTCATGCTCTAAGTGCAGCGCTGATACGGGAAGACAAAAGGATTCAACATCCAGTTTACTATATCAGCAAAAGACTCACTGGGGCAGAGCTGAATTACTCCAAGTTGGAAAAACTCGCCTATTGCCTACTAGTTGCATCGAGAAAACTGAGGCAATATTTCCAAGCTCATCCTATCAAAGTACTCACTGATCAGCCTCTAAAGCAAGTCCTATTTCGCCCTGAAACTTCGGGTCGTCTTCTAAAATGGAACATTGAACTTAGTCAATATGACATCACCTATCACCCCCGAAAAGCAATCAACGGACAAGCTTTAGCTGATTTCATTGCAGAATTCACAGAGAAAGATAATGGCGAGGAAAAAGCGATCAATGATTCTCCAATCCAGTGGAAGATGTATGTTGATGGCGCAAGAAATGACTACTGTTCTGGAGCCGGAGTGGTACTTGAAACTCCTGAAGGTCGATCATTATGTTATGCACTAAGACTGGAATTTCCTTCAACAAACAATGAAGCGGAATATGAAGCTCTTATTGCAGGTCTGAAAATCGCTAAAGAGCTAAACATTCGAGCATTACAAATTTTCAGTGATTCTCAGCTTATCGTATGCCAAGTCAAGAAGGAATTTCAAGCAAAAGGTGGAAATCTGCCTTCCTACTTGTTAAAGGCTTGGGAACTCCTATATGAACTCGATCACTATTCAATAAGCCACATTCCTCGTGAAGAGAATATGAAGGCAGATTCCCTCGCAAAGTATTCAAGTTCTGGTGAAGCTCAACTATTGGGATTGGTCCCTGTAGAAGTCCTTTCAGCGCCAAGTATAGACGAGATGGATATAGACTGGATTATGAATGTATCTCAAGAACAAGAGTCATGGATGACTCCAATACTGGATTACCTACTCAGGGGTTCTCTGCCAGAAAACTCAATAGAAAGACGAAAGCTTCTAAGGAAGGCCTCTCGCTATGTAATTCAGGATGGCCGATTGTACAGACGGGGATTCTCAATGCCATTGCTTCGATGTGTATCCCGGGAAGAGTCCAAAACAATCCTAGCTGAAGTGCATGGAGGAGAATGCGGTGATCATTCAGGTGGTCAAACATTAGCAAAGAAAATTCTCCGATACGGATATTTTTGGCTAGAAATTAATCGGGATGCCGCAGATTACTCCCGAAAATGTGACAAGTGCCAAAGATATGCCAAAATTCCTAGAGCACCTTCTACCGAACTCACACAGATGGTCAGTCCATGGCCATTTGCAATTTGGGGAATGGATCTCATTGGGCCGCTACCAACTGCTAAATCAGGGATTAAATATGCTATTGTTGCAGTTGATTATTTTACTAAGTGGGCTGAAGCTGAACCATTGGCTACTATCACTTCTAAGAAAATGATAAGCTTTGTGACCAAGAATATCATTTGCAGATACGGTGTGCCTCAGAAAATAATCACAGACAATGGTACTCAGTTTGAAAGTGAGGAATTCCAGGATTTTTGCAAACGATTCAAAATCCAGAAAAGCTTTTCGGCAGTAGCTCATCCGCAGGCAAACGGGCAAGTGGAAGCAGTGAACAAGATCATCAAATCAACCATCAAAAAGCAACTCGAAAGAGCAAAAGGTGGTTGGGTCGATAAACTACCACTTGCACTATGGGCATACAGAACTACTCACAAAACTGCAACTGGGCATACTCCTTTTTCGTTAGCATACGTGTAACGACCCATAAAATTTTATTAAATTTTGATTGATTTATAACATATAAATTGAATGTTTGTGAAATTTTTAATAATTGGATCTTTAAAAGATAAAATGTTCATGTATTTAGAATACGTATTTAATTTGGATTTTTAAAAATTATTAATAATATTAATTTGCAAATAATTTATTTTATATTTGGATTACATCCAATTAAACATAGCAGGTGGTAAAATTTCAACTCATTCTATCAAAGTTTATTTCTTTGTGAAATTCTATAAAATTCAAGCTAGCCAATAATTGCTGATAATAAATTCATTTTCAAGCTTGAATATTTTTCTACAGAAAATTTCTTAATCAGCTTCTGAGTAAGACTGTATCTGTCGTTTTTCAAAATTTTGGACTTCTATTGCCCTGTTTATCGTAATTCTGATCAAATAACAGCATTTTGGTGCCGATAATCGACTTTTGATCGGATGATCTTACAACTAATATCTGTATACCGTCGTGATCGTCTCTTCGTGCTGATCTCAATAGTATATTTATTTCTGTATTTTGAAGTCCGATGCACAACGGAAGCAATATAATGTTCGTTGTAACGGTACCTTTAATTGTGACTTTATTTCTTTCCTGGGTTTCAAAATTTGAACGCATTGTCCAGTCAACCCATTTATTTCTTTCGTAACTTTTGCTGATTCAAACGGTCATCAGTTTTACTTTTATTTTAGCCTTAAATTCAGCGACATTTTTCCAATGTTTTATTTCTGATGCGCTACACCGCTTCAATTAATTATGGGCAACGGTTCATTTTATCCTTGTAACTTTTGATAAATTCTTCGCCAGCTGTTAACATACCACCATTTCAGCAGTATAAACGTATAAACGTTATACGTTATTGTGCATTTATTTAATTCTAACGGCCCCCTTATTCATTCACATTCCATATGACTATATAACTTGCGGCCACGTTTCTTCTCCCCTTCATTTTTCTCTCCTACACTCTATCTACTGAAAGAAAACCCTCTGCTCCTCTCACCATCTTCCCACTTCCTCCTTTTACTCGGCCGTGACCGCTCCCTGGAACGCCACCGCCGCCTGGAACGCCACCGCCCACACTTCTCTCTCCCCTCTCTATGCCAGATCCATCACAGCCCCGTGACCCAGCTACCCGAAGCCATGGCGAACCCATTGACCACGCCTCTCACCGAAAGCACCACAACCAGCTCCGCCTTCCACCTCCACTCGGCCTAGCCGCCACCACAACCGGTCGTACTCACTGCATCAGCCGCACTCCACCACCCAAGCGCACCTCCACGCTTGAACATTTAGCCCAGCCGAAGCTATCACCTCCACCAAAATCCTCCGCCCCTTCATCTTCCTCCTTTAGCCATTGCCGAACAAATCAACTCAGCTGCCTCTTCTTCACTTCCTCCAATAGCTCGGCCAGGCCACTCGGCCTCACCCACCTTCCGTTTGCCCTCCTGCCGTGACTTGCTCCTCCTCTCTTTCTAGCATTAGGTAGGTAGTATACATATAAAAAGGGGTTAGCTTATAATTTTATATACCTGTTTATGTACGTGTTGAGATTTGTTTAATATATGTGGTCTCCTATAGACTTTGCTGAGCTACAATTTTTTTTCCAGCAACAATGCGTATATTTATGAGAAGCATGTTTATAAAGTGTGTAAGGTGTTATATAGTACGCAATATTTAAATACATGTATTTGCTTTACAAAAAAATCTGTTGTTTACAGTAGATACTAGGTTGCATAAAGTTGTACATCAATGATTTTTATAAACATTGGTATATTTACTAAATTGTATGTAAACTATAGGGTGTATGTATATTTTACTAAAGAAGGATGTAAGCAAAGTTTATATTTATACGGTCAGTTATATATACAGTTTATGAATGTTTAAATTTTATGAATACAGTAGTTGCATGTTATATTGGTCTATCATAAAAGTAATATTTTATAAACTATACTATTTTATAAGTTATATTTTGATTTGGAAGGAAGGTTTCATGTGGTCACATAAGATATGTTATAATTTATATGCATCATGCTACAAAGGAATTTACGTTTGTAGGGCAGTTTGTATAATGGGTTTTTAAAAGTTGTTTATAACTTTCTGTCACATGTATACTCATAACCGCATGTAAATATATATGTATATACTTTATAGTTTTATATGATTTGCAAAATGCATTGTATTCAAATCTGTTTTACAGTTTTAAGTGTATATGTTATAAACCATTCATGCATATTTTCTGTTGCCCTGTTTCAGAGTCTGCATATAAAATTTTATTAGTATATATATGTCTCCATAGTTTATGAGATCTATTGCTTTATGACCACATTGACAGTAGTTATGTATGATTGTTGTTGAATATATTAAGTAGTTGGTATAAGCCGAGATGTTGGTTAGTATAAATAAATAAATATACATATGTAAATGTATATAAGTTATAACTGTATCTGATATTTTGGTATATATTTGTTTTGAACAAGTTAGTAAATAGGCTGATTTATATGATTATTTTAAACAAGTTATATTATGTATGTACTGTTATGGGGTAAAGTTTAGATGATAATTATAGATATTATATTGATAAGCTGGTGTATGTATTAAATTATATCAACTAAACCGGAAGGAATCATTTTTATATATTTTATATGTTATGGAAACTAGTCGTTCACTAAATAGTTACGGTTCAATACGTGCATTTACATGATATAATATGTTTAGTTGATAAATAGTTATGTTGCGTGTGTTTATTTATAAGTACGTATACGTGTATAGTTTTGGACAAGTTTTAGCTTACAAGTTCTATAGCCATTTTAATAAGGAATTTTGACCATTGCAGTTTGCCGTATAAATTATAGTGATAGATTTTACATATTTTACGCATAAGTATAACCGGGTTGTTCCTAGGATACATTATACATACGAGTTTAATTTAAACCATAAATTTTAGTGGGTGTGTGTTTGGTTTAAATGAGTTTAAATTTAGAATATGTTTTATATACGTAAATAGTTATATATATGTACATAACTTCACTTTTACCAGTTATCTTCATCGACCCAGTTCTGATTTGATTTCGTCGATTTCTAATTATCAGCTTTGATCATCGAATCGTGTCCATCTAGCTTTGTTTTGGAATTCGGATCGGGATTTCGTAACTCTTTTCTTTCAAGTCTTTCTAGCCTCGAAAGGTGAGCAATCACTCACGATTAACGTTCTTTATTTATTATATTTGATTTCAATTAAAACGTCAATTGAAATATGCTGCTGTTAGTTGTTTTACTGTATGACTGCTATTATCTGTATCTGTTCACCTATGACACCTGACACCATTATCGGTTAGTTATTTTTGTGATAAGAATACAGATTGGTTGATAATTGATTGTTTGATTGATTGTTGTGTAAATTGGATGTTATTAATTTTGTTAAGTGATAACTAGTTTGCTAGTTTAATCTGGGTTAGTATAGTTTACAAATTTAACGGATTTTATATGACGGACCTTGATTTATTAAAACCTGACCCCGCCATATGTAAATTTGATTAGTTAAATTTGACCCATTAATTGTCGTAGAAATTGATAAATTATACTTTAAATCCTTGAACGTAGTTGGATTAATTGTTGTAGTATTAAACTGAAATTTGAAATGGGATGACAAGTGAAAAACTGAAATGTAATAATCTATAATCTACATGAAATGATAGTGTAGATTCTAGAAATAATTATACAAATAACAATGCGAATTAATATGATTATTTCGGGATTATTTGATTTATCTATTGAATTGTTATTGATTGTTGTTATTGCTTGTTTACCATTCCTGTCATCACATTGCAAGTTCCCTTTGTTATGTTTGATTTTGAATTGAAATGGGTTGAATGATAGACTCAAGCGGTTTCATTTAATTAAATTGGGATTACGGGTGGAAATGCTATCCACCCGTATACATTTAGTGTACGGATTGAAATGATAATATCTGTAACACTTGACCATATGATAAGAGAGATATGGTCTTATTAAATGTAAATTTTAAATACATATATAACGGGAAATGATAAATATGGAGTTAATTTTATCTAGTCTAATCAAGATTTGAATAAGTGCATAAATCATGATAAATATTTACGTAAGTTTTATTTCGGATAAATTTTGCAATAATATTGAACAATTAAGATTGGGAGATAAAGGTGGATTATTTTAAATGGCATTTTAGATAAGGATTTGTTTATTTAAATCAACTTGAAATTTATCGAATGGGATATTTCACGTTAAATAAATTATTAGAGATATTGAGTATAATGTAGCGTAAGGTCACCAAAATGACATTGAATCAAATAAGGGGTGTTCAAGACTAAATAATAATCATGTAAAAGAATCGAGATTCTATATGAAACTGTTAAATTTAAATTGTTATATTTAAGCTATGGACTATATTGAAATCAAATGGTTTAGAGATTTGGATATGTATTTTGAACCAAGATAGTTGAACTTGTTATGTAGATAACAAATTGAATTAGGTGAGATTTGAGTTTGAACTAAATTGGAAGTTTATTTAGAAATCTAGATTGGGAAAAATTTAGTTGAAATGTTGAATACTTAAAGCAAGAATCATATTGAACTAAAAGGGGAAATTGGGATATCCAAATCTGGGAATTATAAATTTAAGTGGATTTTAGGAAAATTTAAATTGATAAAATGAGATTGAATTTAATTGGAATGGGAAGGTCGGGTTGATGTGATCGGTTTGTTAAGTTGGGGAAATTGAAGTACTTTGCTGTATACGTCATTTAAAATATATAAATACTATTATTTGAAGTGACTTGATATTTGGGTTGAAGTATAAATTAAGTGAATGACCACGTGTAATAGTATATATTTCTACATTGTAGATAATTCTATAGACCCTTAGAGGATGGTTACCCCAAACATCCTTTCAGTTATATTGTATTTCAGTTGATATTTCACTTGAGTTGAATTTATTGATATAAGAATGTTAATCCTGACTCGAGTGTTTTGTGTTTGCTTTACGCTCGGGTCAGACCGAGTAATACAGCATTAGAGACTCACCTTTGAAGATTGGAGCTTCATTTGGAGATCCAACTATCGTTTCAGCTTTCAGTTTTTTCCTAGTTGGCTGGTTCAGAGAAGTCATCGGCTCGTACTGAAGACTTCACTGCATTCGAGATATTTTGATGTAATTTATTTTAAACTCTGATGTATATAGTAGCTTCATGAACTACTATTCTTTATCTATTCCGCTGCATTATATTACTCTGTGTCTGTGATCTGTGATTGATTTATTTATTGTATATATTACGTTTTGCCAAAATATAAATTAACAATTCGGTATTTTGAATTATTCAAGTCGGACATGTATGGCTTTATTGTCGATTTGGATGGTCCAAAATAGCGGGTCGTTACAGTTGGTATCAGAGCTTTGGCTCTAGGCAAAACTTAGCATATATAGTAAATTTATTTACAGAATCACTTTCGCTCGAGTTGAATCTCTTCCTTTTGACTCGATTTCCTTTGAATTTTGGAATGTCCCTCGGTTCTAAAATTCATTCTGTCTCTCCCTATTTATATTCGTTTGATTCTGGAGTATCCCATGACTCCACTTAATGTTTGTAGAACGGATGAACTCCGTACAATTGGCATTGATTCACCGAAGATTGTTGTACCCTCGGTTTACGATGCTGATATATCTGGATATGCCGAATTCTATATTTGGCAAACGAATATCGATTTGTTTTAGAATCCCGCATCGATCATATCCCTGAAGTCACGGTTGACCCGGTTAAAGTCGCCTGCAATTTATAGAAGTATATCCATCTTCTATTTTGAATTTTGATTTTCTCAACTTTGTTGAGTCTATCTTCGTATCAGGATTCTATTGATTAGAGTTCCTCTAATTCAAATCTCCATCTTTGTTTGAAATCCATTCTTAATTTATCCTTTGACAATCGGGTATGTTTGTATTTTGAAATTGCTTTATATATCGAAAGTATACCCTATATATAAAAAGAAATTGTCTCAATAAGGATTATATACCTATATGTATAAAGCAAATAAGATATGTTATTCTATATAAAAAGGTTTTGAAAGGATTTGAAAATTTGAAAAATTATAAGAGGCTTATTTATATAAAAATGATTTATAACTGTAAAAGTAAATTTGAACTCGAGAATTGAATTCCGGTATTTTGAAATTGGTTTTAAGATTTTGGAAAATATATAAATAATACGATTTGAAAGTATTTTTCCGAATAAGAAATGTTTCAAATGAGTTCAAATGAATCCCAATAATTTTGAAGGAGTTTTCAAAAAAGTTTTCAAGAAAATAGAAGTCCAGAACTCACTTATGTCGCTGGAGAATAATTTCGGTGATGAGTGCACGCATCATCGACATTGATTTTCGAGCCTCGGAGTGGGGGAGAGGCCACTTTAATAGCTTCGCTATGCGAGTGATTTTGTAAACCGTTTTTGATTTCAAATTTTGAAGTATAATTTGATATTTTAGAAAGATATATGTATATATTTGAAACAATTTAAAGTGAGACCGGTGTTTAGTCCTCGAGTTTCAGATTTAATAATTGATTTATTGATTTATTGTTGATTTTCAACTCTTGAATTGAAAATTTGATTTCCCTAACTATTTTAAATGTTCGAACACTTCCAAATCGAGATTAAATTTTCAAAACTAAGAAATTTCGAAGAGTATAAAATGTCTGATTAAGAATATAAATTTAGTTTGAAATGTTTGGAAAAATAGTTGAATAATGGTTTTCAAAAGGGTAAATTGGATATTTCACATAGAAATGGATAGTTTAAAGGTTTAAAAGGGATAAGTATAAAGTTGGAAACCATTTTGAGGATAATGGATTGTGAGAAAATATTGGGTTTTGAAATTTAATTGAAAATTAAAACCAGTACTTATATGATGATGTTGGAAATGAATTTGTTTGACTTGAATTATTTTAATCTGGAAACTGGGATAATTTTCTAAACCTACTATTTTGGGGACTCTGAAGTTAGGATATCTAATTTGGAAGAAATTTGGTGAATTCATATATGACTTTGGAACTAAATTTGATATTGAATAATTTGAAATTGAGAACCTTGTATAATTAAGCACTTGATTTGGGAAGTGGTCGGACTTATATAAAATGGATTTGTATAAGTATGGAAGTGATTTGAAATCTATTGATTTGAAAGGTACTCAATTTGGAAAGAGAATTGTATATAATCAAAGTCTATATAAGTATAATTTGATCTACTATTGATTTGGAAAGTATTCGTTTTAGAAAGGAATCCTATATATTATGGACTTTATATAAGTATGATATATGAAAGGGATTTAAAAGGGTACTATATGACATATATTTTCCAAGTAAAGATATGGAAAGTGCCTTCTGCTTGATATCCGCATTGTGGCCACAGCGTGGATTCATTCTATCGATTTTATTCTCTCTGATTTTTGGTTTTCCGGATGTAATACTCGAGTGTTCCCACCGTGACGTAACCCACGGTTTCTTTTTCTCGTGAATGCACAGCGCAATTGCCTGGCTGAGTCTTGCCTAGGGGTACGGATTGTTTCCTGGGGGATCCAGGCGTAACCATTGTGTATCCTGCAATCTGTGTAGGTCGCGAATAGTAGCGCAAGTGCCTGGCTGAGTCTTGCCTGGGGGTACGGATTGTTTCCTGGGGGAACCAGGCGTAACCATTGTGTATCCTGCACCCTACTAGTCATCATGGCGTAACTCGCAGGGCTGAGAAGGCTTACGGATATGGATTGTTTCCTGGGGGAACCAGGCGTAACCATTGTGTATCTGCGAACCATGATCGGACAAATGTTTTGGTTTGATTGTTTTGTTTGGATCGTACTTTCCATATCTGTTTTTAAAAGGTCTTTCAAGTATATTCACTGGTTGTTGAAACAAGTCTACTAAGTACTTGAAGAATTCTAGCTTTGCGCCTGATCAGCGCATGGCCAGAGTCTGCAAGAACGAGGATAAACTTGTTGAAACATCGAGTTATAAAAATATTTTCGAAAGGATAATTTATTCCGATATAATAGTATGTTATTATAAAAGTATTGAAAAGGGTATTTATTATGAAGTATTTTTCCAACAAGAAATTCTATATTAGTTTTTGAAATTTAAAAATTCTTATGGTTCTAGATTTATCATTCGTGCCCGATTCTTTTCTTTGAATCTACCCTACCTTCTCAGCTTTAGTTGTTTGCCTATGTTCCGTTCCGGAATCTACTTTCCTTTCCTTTTGGATATAATCTTTAAAATATTACTTATTTAAATATTACATTGTTTAATAGAAAATTTTAGTGTAATAAATATTTTAGAAGTTATTAATAAAATAAAACATATTAAAAGTAAATAATTGTTCCAAATAGTTTTCATATATTTATAAAGGAAGCAAGAATTTTGCAAATAGGTTTTGAAAGATTTTAAAATATGAGGGATAACTGATTTGCAAATAAAGTTTTCAAATAAATATTTCAAGTAAAACTATACTTTTCTTTCAATATATTCTTCCTTTTTAGTTGGTTCTTTTCTCCTGCCTTTTTCCTTTTCGGGGACGAAAAGCTTTGAGTGGGGGAGAGTGTAACGACCCATAAAATTTTATTAAATTTTGATTGATTTATAACATATAAATTGAATGTTTGTGAAATTTTTAATAATTGGATCTTTAAAAGATAAAATGTTCATGTATTTAGAATACGTATTTAATTTGGATTTTTAAAAATTATTAATAATATTAATTTGCAAATAATTTATTTTATATTTGGATTACATCCAATTAAACATAGCAGGTGGTAAAATTTCAACTCATTCTATCAAAGTTTATTTCTTTGTGAAATTCTATAAAATTCAAGCTAGCCAATAATTGCTGATAATAAATTCATTTTCAAGCTTGAATATTTTTCTACAGAAAATTTCTTAATCAGCTTCTGAGTAAGACTGTATCTGTCGTTTTTCAAAATTTTGGACTTCTATTGCCCTGTTTATCGTAATTCTGATCAAATAACAGCATTTTGGTGCCGATAATCGACTTTTGATCGGATGATCTTACAACTAATATCTGTATACCGTCGTGATCGTCTCTTCGTGCTGATCTCAATAGTATATTTATTTCTGTATTTTGAAGTCCGATGCACAACGGAAGCAATATAATGTTCGTTGTAACGGTACCTTTAATTGTGACTTTATTTCTTTCCTGGGTTTCAAAATTTGAACGCATTGTCCAGTCAACCCATTTATTTCTTTCGTAACTTTTGCTGATTCAAACGGTCATCAGTTTTACTTTTATTTTAGCCTTAAATTCAGCGACATTTTTCCAATGTTTTATTTCTGATGCGCTACACCGCTTCAATTAATTATGGGCAACGGTTCATTTTATCCTTGTAACTTTTGATAAATTCTTCGCCAGCTGTTAACATACCACCATTTCAGCAGTATAAACGTATAAACGTTATACGTTATTGTGCATTTATTTAATTCTAACGGCCCCCTTATTCATTCACATTCCATATGACTATATAACTTGCGGCCACGTTTCTTCTCCCCTTCATTTTTCTCTCCTACACTCTATCTACTGAAAGAAAACCCTCTGCTCCTCTCACCATCTTCCCACTTCCTCCTTTTACTCGGCCGTGACCGCTCCCTGGAACGCCACCGCCGCCTGGAACGCCACCGCCCACACTTCTCTCTCCCCTCTCTATGCCAGATCCATCACAGCCCCGTGACCCAGCTACCCGAAGCCATGGCGAACCCATTGACCACGCCTCTCACCGAAAGCACCACAACCAGCTCCGCCTTCCACCTCCACTCGGCCTAGCCGCCACCACAACCGGTCGTACTCACTGCATCAGCCGCACTCCACCACCCAAGCGCACCTCCACGCTTGAACATTTAGCCCAGCCGAAGCTATCACCTCCACCAAAATCCTCCGCCCCTTCATCTTCCTCCTTTAGCCATTGCCGAACAAATCAACTCAGCTGCCTCTTCTTCACTTCCTCCAATAGCTCGGCCAGGCCACTCGGCCTCACCCACCTTCCGTTTGCCCTCCTGCCGTGACTTGCTCCTCCTCTCTTTCTAGCATTAGGTAGGTAGTATACATATAAAAAGGGGTTAGCTTATAATTTTATATACCTGTTTATGTACGTGTTGAGATTTGTTTAATATATGTGGTCTCCTATAGACTTTGCTGAGCTACAATTTTTTTTCCAGCAACAATGCGTATATTTATGAGAAGCATGTTTATAAAGTGTGTAAGGTGTTATATAGTACGCAATATTTAAATACATGTATTTGCTTTACAAAAAAATCTGTTGTTTACAGTAGATACTAGGTTGCATAAAGTTGTACATCAATGATTTTTATAAACATTGGTATATTTACTAAATTGTATGTAAACTATAGGGTGTATGTATATTTTACTAAAGAAGGATGTAAGCAAAGTTTATATTTATACGGTCAGTTATATATACAGTTTATGAATGTTTAAATTTTATGAATACAGTAGTTGCATGTTATATTGGTCTATCATAAAAGTAATATTTTATAAACTATACTATTTTATAAGTTATATTTTGATTTGGAAGGAAGGTTTCATGTGGTCACATAAGATATGTTATAATTTATATGCATCATGCTACAAAGGAATTTACGTTTGTAGGGCAGTTTGTATAATGGGTTTTTAAAAGTTGTTTATAACTTTCTGTCACATGTATACTCATAACCGCATGTAAATATATATGTATATACTTTATAGTTTTATATGATTTGCAAAATGCATTGTATTCAAATCTGTTTTACAGTTTTAAGTGTATATGTTATAAACCATTCATGCATATTTTCTGTTGCCCTGTTTCAGAGTCTGCATATAAAATTTTATTAGTATATATATGTCTCCATAGTTTATGAGATCTATTGCTTTATGACCACATTGACAGTAGTTATGTATGATTGTTGTTGAATATATTAAGTAGTTGGTATAAGCCGAGATGTTGGTTAGTATAAATAAATAAATATACATATGTAAATGTATATAAGTTATAACTGTATCTGATATTTTGGTATATATTTGTTTTGAACAAGTTAGTAAATAGGCTGATTTATATGATTATTTTAAACAAGTTATATTATGTATGTACTGTTATGGGGTAAAGTTTAGATGATAATTATAGATATTATATTGATAAGCTGGTGTATGTATTAAATTATATCAACTAAACCGGAAGGAATCATTTTTATATATTTTATATGTTATGGAAACTAGTCGTTCACTAAATAGTTACGGTTCAATACGTGCATTTACATGATATAATATGTTTAGTTGATAAATAGTTATGTTGCGTGTGTTTATTTATAAGTACGTATACGTGTATAGTTTTGGACAAGTTTTAGCTTACAAGTTCTATAGCCATTTTAATAAGGAATTTTGACCATTGCAGTTTGCCGTATAAATTATAGTGATAGATTTTACATATTTTACGCATAAGTATAACCGGGTTGTTCCTAGGATACATTATACATACGAGTTTAATTTAAACCATAAATTTTAGTGGGTGTGTGTTTGGTTTAAATGAGTTTAAATTTAGAATATGTTTTATATACGTAAATAGTTATATATATGTACATAACTTCACTTTTACCAGTTATCTTCATCGACCCAGTTCTGATTTGATTTCGTCGATTTCTAATTATCAGCTTTGATCATCGAATCGTGTCCATCTAGCTTTGTTTTGGAATTCGGATCGGGATTTCGTAACTCTTTTCTTTCAAGTCTTTCTAGCCTCGAAAGGTGAGCAATCACTCACGATTAACGTTCTTTATTTATTATATTTGATTTCAATTAAAACGTCAATTGAAATATGCTGCTGTTAGTTGTTTTACTGTATGACTGCTATTATCTGTATCTGTTCACCTATGACACCTGACACCATTATCGGTTAGTTATTTTTGTGATAAGAATACAGATTGGTTGATAATTGATTGTTTGATTGATTGTTGTGTAAATTGGATGTTATTAATTTTGTTAAGTGATAACTAGTTTGCTAGTTTAATCTGGGTTAGTATAGTTTACAAATTTAACGGATTTTATATGACGGACCTTGATTTATTAAAACCTGACCCCGCCATATGTAAATTTGATTAGTTAAATTTGACCCATTAATTGTCGTAGAAATTGATAAATTATACTTTAAATCCTTGAACGTAGTTGGATTAATTGTTGTAGTATTAAACTGAAATTTGAAATGGGATGACAAGTGAAAAACTGAAATGTAATAATCTATAATCTACATGAAATGATAGTGTAGATTCTAGAAATAATTATACAAATAACAATGCGAATTAATATGATTATTTCGGGATTATTTGATTTATCTATTGAATTGTTATTGATTGTTGTTATTGCTTGTTTACCATTCCTGTCATCACATTGCAAGTTCCCTTTGTTATGTTTGATTTTGAATTGAAATGGGTTGAATGATAGACTCAAGCGGTTTCATTTAATTAAATTGGGATTACGGGTGGAAATGCTATCCACCCGTATACATTTAGTGTACGGATTGAAATGATAATATCTGTAACACTTGACCATATGATAAGAGAGATATGGTCTTATTAAATGTAAATTTTAAATACATATATAACGGGAAATGATAAATATGGAGTTAATTTTATCTAGTCTAATCAAGATTTGAATAAGTGCATAAATCATGATAAATATTTACGTAAGTTTTATTTCGGATAAATTTTGCAATAATATTGAACAATTAAGATTGGGAGATAAAGGTGGATTATTTTAAATGGCATTTTAGATAAGGATTTGTTTATTTAAATCAACTTGAAATTTATCGAATGGGATATTTCACGTTAAATAAATTATTAGAGATATTGAGTATAATGTAGCGTAAGGTCACCAAAATGACATTGAATCAAATAAGGGGTGTTCAAGACTAAATAATAATCATGTAAAAGAATCGAGATTCTATATGAAACTGTTAAATTTAAATTGTTATATTTAAGCTATGGACTATATTGAAATCAAATGGTTTAGAGATTTGGATATGTATTTTGAACCAAGATAGTTGAACTTGTTATGTAGATAACAAATTGAATTAGGTGAGATTTGAGTTTGAACTAAATTGGAAGTTTATTTAGAAATCTAGATTGGGAAAAATTTAGTTGAAATGTTGAATACTTAAAGCAAGAATCATATTGAACTAAAAGGGGAAATTGGGATATCCAAATCTGGGAATTATAAATTTAAGTGGATTTTAGGAAAATTTAAATTGATAAAATGAGATTGAATTTAATTGGAATGGGAAGGTCGGGTTGATGTGATCGGTTTGTTAAGTTGGGGAAATTGAAGTACTTTGCTGTATACGTCATTTAAAATATATAAATACTATTATTTGAAGTGACTTGATATTTGGGTTGAAGTATAAATTAAGTGAATGACCACGTGTAATAGTATATATTTCTACATTGTAGATAATTCTATAGACCCTTAGAGGATGGTTACCCCAAACATCCTTTCAGTTATATTGTATTTCAGTTGATATTTCACTTGAGTTGAATTTATTGATATAAGAATGTTAATCCTGACTCGAGTGTTTTGTGTTTGCTTTACGCTCGGGTCAGACCGAGTAATACAGCATTAGAGACTCACCTTTGAAGATTGGAGCTTCATTTGGAGATCCAACTATCGTTTCAGCTTTCAGTTTTTTCCTAGTTGGCTGGTTCAGAGAAGTCATCGGCTCGTACTGAAGACTTCACTGCATTCGAGATATTTTGATGTAATTTATTTTAAACTCTGATGTATATAGTAGCTTCATGAACTACTATTCTTTATCTATTCCGCTGCATTATATTACTCTGTGTCTGTGATCTGTGATTGATTTATTTATTGTATATATTACGTTTTGCCAAAATATAAATTAACAATTCGGTATTTTGAATTATTCAAGTCGGACATGTATGGCTTTATTGTCGATTTGGATGGTCCAAAATAGCGGGTCGTTACAATACGGATCGGAAGCAGTGATCCCGGTTGAAACAGAGGTCCCTTCACACAGAAGAATCCATTTCAATCAAGCAGAAAATGAAAAGCTGCAACTTGAAGCGCTGGATCTCCTTGATGAAAAAAGAGATGAAGCTAACCTCAGAGTTGCAGCTCATCAGCAAAGGATAGCCAGACATTTCAATTCCAAAGTTCGTCAACGCAGCTTTGAAATTGGAGATCTAGTCCTGAAAAGAATTATGACCGCGACAGGTGTGTTTGGACCAAATTGGGAAGGACCATATGTAATAGGTCAGAAGCTTCTCGACGGCACATTCAAGCTCACCACTGTTGATGGAGATCAAATTCCAAGGGCATGGAACAGCAACCACTTGCGTCCATACTTTACTTGAAAATTTTGTTGAAACATTGTAAAAAGAATTATGAATGTATGATTCTTGTAATTGAAAGCAATTGTGAAACTGATGCAAGTAAATAATGAAAGAATATAAAGTGGATGTAGGCCCAATTTCATGGCCGAACCACTATAAATCTTGTGTTCCTTATTACCATTATATGTTTGCTTTGTTTTCGATATAAAAATACATAAAATGTATTGCTGAAATGTCAATTTAAATTTTTGCAGATGATGGAAATGAAACTTGCGCATAATAAGACCGAGCGATTCTCACCATCATTCAACAAACAAATTTCAAGTCTCAAAGACCCCGAATTCAAATCCTAGATAGGAAATACTTCAATTGAACGGCTAATGATTTCGATAGAAACGAGCCCTTGCTGATAAATTGAGATTGTTTGAACAAACAAACATCCAATTAGGAAGCTAGTGCCCGTTCTCACGAACTTGCCTGGCAATGAAGTACATTTCCTTGGATTAAACAAGCCACTTGCGAGAAGAGGGGGATGAAAACTTGAAAAAAAAAAAAAAAAAAAAAGGAGGGGATCGCTGAAAAGGCATAAGCAAGTGAACAAAGGAGCAACCAAAGCTACCATCAGCAGCACAAGTCCTCTTCAGAGGCGCAACTCTTCGGAGGATAAAAGACCTCTAATGGGTCATACGCCACAAAAAAGAAAGTTCTCTACTCAACAAAAAAGATTGGAGGAGTCATGACCCTCCAACCATGAGAGAGTAACTTCCAGGCGATGAAAACCCTCTCTGAGGCACATTTCACCAGGAGTTGAAGTGTCATAACCGTTCTTCGGGATTTCACTTCACCAGAGTTGAAATGCAAACAAAATAAAAGCCCTCTTCGGAGGCCCATTTCACCAGGAGTTGAAGTGTAACAACCGCTCTTCGGAATTTCACTTCACCAGAGTTGAAATGTAAACAAAATAAAAGCCCTCTTCGGAGGCACATTTCGCCAGGAGTTGAAGTGTAACAACCGCTCTTCGGAATTTCACTTCACCAAAGTTGAAATGCAAAAACAAAGACCTTCTTGAAAGCACACGTTTCACCGAGATTGAAATAAAACTTCCAAGTGTTGAAACGTGAAAAGGCTTTCTTCGAAGGCACAACTCTTTGGGGGTACACGTTTCACCGAGATTGAAATAAAACTTCCAAGTGTTGAAACGTAAAAAGAAAATCCCTCCTTAGAGGTACAACCCCCTCCCGGGGACACAATTAAGAAGAAAGACCTCTTCGGAAACCCACGTTTCACCGAGATTGAAATAAAACTTCCAAGTGTTGAAACGTGAAAAGGATTTCTAAGGCATAACTCTTTGGAGGTACACGTTTCACCGAGATTGAAATAAAACTTCCAAGTGTTGAAACGTGAAAAAATCCCTCCTCAGAGGTACAACTTTCTATATAAAAAAAAAATCCTCATCAAAAGCGTACTTTAACTTTCAAAGGAAAAGTAGTTTGCCTACTATGGGAAATGATCGTAAAAAGAAAAGAAGTTAAAGTACCCTTCAGAGGTCCGCTTTACCACATAGAGGAATTCACTTGGTGAAATATGCACGTAAGCAAAAGAAAAAAGTGATTTCTTCGAACGACAAAGCGTAAAAACTTATACGAAGGGAGTTGTACTCTATAAAAATTTTCTTTAAAGAATAAAATAATTATTCTTTAGCAAATAAGAGTGCAAGTCCCCTCGAAGTGTAAAATATTGCAGCAAGCTTAAGGTATGGGGGCAATATGGTATAGTAGTATAGATGCATCAGTAGAGTAATACTCAAGCAACATACCATAAGCCCGCTGCAACACTATATAAACAAACTTGTGCAAAAATAAATAGTAAATGCATTCTCAAATTCAAACAGAAATTTGTACAAACGAAGAATCATTTTATTCAACTATAATGCAGATACAGGTTTCAAAATAAAAGCGGGGGCCGGTACCCGCACAACTCTCGGCCAGTTCATACAAAAAAAAAAAAAAAAAAAAAAAGCTAAAATCTTCACTTCTTCTTCCCTCCTTTGGACCCTTTACTCGGTCGAATAACCAGCTTTTCAGGTCGGCCAGTGGTTATAAGGGAAGTAGGAGAGGCAGGTATAACCGGTTCAACTTCCGGCTCCTCTTTAGTGGCGGTGATTTTCTTCCCCCTCCTCTTTGATGTCCCACGCTTCTCTCTCCTTTGTGAGGAAGACTCACTCCCCGGAGTGAC
The DNA here is from genome assembly GCA_030765085.1 of Allium cepa. NCBI lineage: Eukaryota > Viridiplantae > Streptophyta > Magnoliopsida > Asparagales > Amaryllidaceae > Allium > Allium cepa. Next base: position 196,830,398 of record CM060943.1, read on the forward strand.
AAGTTTTGATAGAACAATGTCGTCAGAAGGAGTCCGTTCCGGGGAAATGTCACCTCCCTCAGGTCTCTCATCTTTCTGCTCTTGCGAAGCGATGGGATCATCCAAGCCGTGAAGAGCCTCTATTTGTTCCTCCTGTGATCCAGGTTGCGAGGCAGAAGGAGGCACCACTTGAAGAGATGAAGGAAGGATAACCGGGGGAGAAGAAGCTTGAGTTTGGCTCGGTGCTTTCACTACAAAGGAGAAAAAACTTAAAATATCAGTATCTTTCGAAAAGAGAGGGGATGACGGCTCGTCGAAAGTCGGGAATTCATTGACATTTGAAGAATAATCAAAAGTCGGGAATTCATTGAAATTCGAAAAATAATCAAGAAGATCGTCAAGTTCACAAGGAGCAAACGAGCAGTTCACCACTTGGACTGGTCCGGTGTCAAGTTTACCTGGGGCAGTTGGATCTCTGATGCTGATTTCATATCGCTGCGCTTCGTTGCTTTCACCGCCTTCATCCCCGCCTTGTGCACTTGTAGTTTCAGTTACTATCTTAGTCGCAGGCGGAGTGTAGGAGCTAGAACCCGTGATGTCAACCACGGGAGAAACTGGAGGTTGGACAGAGGGAGTAAGTGGTAATTCCTTTCCAGAATGTTCCTCTTCCGCCATTCCAGCTCTCATCCTGGCAAGTTGTTCTTGCCCCTTCACAAGAGCAGCGCGAGCTTCCTCATCCAGGTAACGCGCCTCAAAATCTTCATCGCCATACCCGGCGTCTTTAAACATGCTAAGAGCAGCTTCCCACACCTCGGCCAGGGTGATTTCATATTTAGGACCAAGAAAAGAGAGGCTGCCGCGTCCCAAGACACAGTGTACATAAAAATCGAATAAAGTCGAATTGATGTCGGTTTCCATGGTCTGAACAGTTTCTTCGGCTGCAATCTTACCAGCCATGGCCTCATCTCGATCTTTTTCGGTCTGAGCAAGTTGGGCTTTTAGCGCTTCAATCTCCATGTCCCGGGCGCTCAGTTTATTCTGCAACTGGGTGACATCAGTGCGGTGGTTCTCTACAGCTTGCTCTAGCCTCTCAGCTTTAGCTTCGGCGTCCCTCTGGCTGGCGTGCGCATCTCGCACTTGTTTTTGCAATACCTCTTCTCTTTGGGTGTAAGTATTAGTAGAAGAGGCAAGATCATCTTTGAGCTGCTTTACTTCGGCTTCGAGTTTTTCATTGTATTCGGCTATCTCCTTCATCTCAACGTTGTGTTGATCAAGAATCTTCTGCCACTCTGATTTATCATTTTCCATGGTCAGCATTGCTTCGATGTTAGCCCGATTAACTCTTTGAAGTTCATCAACAAGCTTTTGCCATCCAGACATTCTGTCAATATCAAGCCTGACAGCATCGAGATTTCTGTACATGGCTTCTTTTTCGATGGGGACCAAATCAAGGTCGAAGCGTACCCCCCTCAAACACCAATTCGGGAATCGGCTCTGCAAAGTCGGGGGGCCCCTTTCAACATGGTATGAAGGCCTGTTGAGGAATGTTTGAATGGCACTTCCTTCAAGAGCAGGAGATTTGGAAGGGATGTCAGTAGAAACTGAGGCGCCAAGTCTCTCAGATGTCACAGGCGCGTGTTCCTCGCCAAGTTTGGTCCGCTTTCTCGAATCCTCAATATGGCTCTTCCCCCTATCATCATGCGTTTTACGTTTATGGGAATCATCACCCCTTGGGAAGGATTCGTATCGCGTGCCTGCTCCCTCGTGGCGTTCTTCATACTTTCTCCTCTCTTCAGCTTTTCGCGCAGCTCTCTGCTCATTGGTCTCTCTGGAATCGGTATAGTATTGCTTGTAATCATAGCTGCCACGCCCTCCATAGCGTCGAAAGTCTTTGTAATAAGAACCGCTGCCGCTGCGCCCCATAGAGGAATCTGAAAGGCAAAAATAACAAGTCTTAAAAACTTCCAGAGAAAAGAAGTTAAATGTGAACAAATGCCAAAAAATCCTAAGTGTTGTGTGATGTGCAAGCTACACGCATTAAGCTACAAACCACTCTTTGGTGTAGAGGTGATGATAGCTTGGGTATGAGGAGTTGATGTTTGTGTTGGCGTTTGTCGAAGAAGAGACGTCGCCTCAATTACAGGAGAGATAGTTTTAGATACGTCATCTCTAAAAAGCTCCTGCGAAGTCACTATTATGTCGCTCAACCCCTCATAAACATCGTCACCACCATGCTTGGTGGGACTTGTTTTCTCAATTCCTGCATCAGCTAATCCCCCGAGAGGCTGTGAAGGTTCTTCCTCTTCCTCGATCGGGGCAAGCACCGTCTTACTGGATGACCCCATAATGTCGGTAGAAGTGGAACACTTCACCAATGAAGCTTCAATATTAGACTCTTTTGATGTGAGTTGTTCGACAGTAACCGGGGCGTCAGGAGTTTTCGTCGGGGAATCGGGAACTTCTGTTGGAACTTCATGAGCATGCGTAGAACGAGAAGCATGTAGAAGCCCGTATTGGTGTAAAAATTCATCATTCAGCAGAAATTTTATGCTCCTTTCTTCCGCAGCCACGGCACTCAACCTCTCGAAAACTTGTTTATGAATCGGATCTCTAGTAGGGAGAGGAAGTGCTAAAAACAGGAAAAGAATGAAATTAGCAGCTGAGAGTTCAGATCTCGAGAAAGTTTCAAAACGGAAAAAGTAGAGACAGGAAATCTTACTTCCCACTCTCCAGATGGCATAAAACCCTGGAGGGCAGCGAACGAAGAAAAACTGATTCAAAAATCCGTGAGCGCTTTCGGAGAGATCAGTAATAAGTTTGCGATTTCGAGCGCTTCTTACAACCACGATGGAGGGATGGTCTTTAGTTTTCGTGAATGAGCAAAAATAGTAGATCTCCTCGAAGCTTGGTAACCGATCCAAAACTCTCCTGGATAGAACACATAACCCCATCAGAATGGCGTAGCCATTGGGGTGTAATTGGAATGGAGAGATAGACAATCGAAGCAGGAACTGTTGGAGAAAGTCGTTAAAAGGAGGAATCGCCCCACTTAAGCACATTTGGCGATTGACTGCAACAAAGCCGTAGGGAGGATTGTCAGCAGTGTCATTTGGCCCCGGAAATAAGATGTCGGCATCATCAATGCCAAACTGGACGCGCAGTTGGTTAAATGCCCGCTGATTCAAAGTTGTGGATGTCCTCTCCGGAGGGTTGTCTATAGGGATGGCTACTGGAAAGACATCTTCAGCTTGGTCCATCGGCTCTTCTTGATGAGAGGTCATTCTACACAAGCAACTGGATGTTCAAACGCGAAGGTACACGTTTCCTAAAAGTGTGAAATGTTGTGCAGAACTAATGAAAATAAACAAGTAAATATAACTGAAGTTAAGCTAGTTGGCAGTTGGTTGACTACCAAATTTCAGGACTTATTAACTTAAAAGTTCAGGTGTGGTGTTAGTGCAAACCGGTTAATTTCAGTTGACTGTTTCAATATTGCATTAGCATTCTACTTGGATTTGTTGATTTAGAGCACTTCTTTCACATAATTTGTTTAAATTGATTATCTGCTATAAGCTAATCTGTCATTTGATGTGGGCAGTCAATGGCAGTATATTCGTCCCAATTTTCTGTAAATATTGTGTTGGACAGATTGTTAGCCTGCAAGTCAAGGTAACCCGTCAATGAACGCAATAAAATTCAACAGTTCAAAGTTAATGCAATGGTCCAGTGTTCAAACAGAGTTCACACAAGTCATAACCCATCAACGGTTCAAAGGTTCTGAGTTGGCAGTGTCCTAAGTCATGAGTCATGGAAATAAGGAGATTTTCTCCAAGTTTTGTCTCGGCAACGACTCAGGGCTTAGGCCGTGGAGTATGTTAAAAAAAAAGCTCAGGTTCAATGGTTTCGTCTCGGCCACGACTCAAGAGTTTTGTCCCGGCTACGACTCAAGGGTCTTATCTCGGCCACAACTCAAGGGTTTAGGCTGAAATGTGATGGATAACTCTTCCTCAGATTATAAAAGTGCAGACGTATCAAATGTAATATGTTTGGAATGCACAATCTTCCGATCAACGTGGTTTCAATTTTGATTTCATTTGACTCCATCCATGTATCTTATAAATATGCCCTTATGTGCTCTAGCTTCCAAATTATCATCACATGTATGGTGTACATGCACAAGACAAACAAAAATGTAAAAATAGCTAAGATACACCCTGCTTCATCTCTCCACTTCTCCTCTAAAATCTTCCCCTCTCTATGACTGAGTATAGAATTCAATTAATAATATGCACTGCAGTCGATATACATTCGGTTTAAAAGCCTCTAGATAAGCCTATCATCAATCTCACACAACATAACTTTTATAGTAGAGTCTGATTCATCCTAATGGAAAATCCATTTGATTATGGATCTTCTGGTGTAGTGAAATATTTTAGAATACCAAGTTTCTTATATAAATCTAGAAAATCCCTAGAGATAAATTTGTGGTCATTATCAAACCTAAGCACCTTCAACTTGCAATCAGACTGGTTTTCACCTAGTGCCTTCTAAGCCTTGAAAATATCAAAGATTTCAGATTTGTCCTTGATCACATACATCCAAACTTTTTGAGAAAAGTCATCAACAAAGGAAATTAAATACTTCGCACCGCCAATGGAAGCAATAGCTTCTTGTCCTAATAGAAATCTAACTTGTCAAAGATTTCAACTTTGATCATCTTCCATCTGTGAAGCAATTCTAAGACCTTCTTCGAAATATGACTGAAACTGTAATGACCCATATTTTATATATCGGAGGATCATTAAATAATTTTATTTAATTCATTTGTGGTCGTATGATTCTAATATTTTAGGATATGGTTTTTAGAGACTCTTTACACATCTATGATCTTTCTTGAATTACTACGTGACCATTTTACCCCTGGAAATCTTATTTCGGTAATAACTTTTGATAGAAGCCCAATTATCCTATTTCATAGCTTCGAGATGGTGGCTTCCCATCTCGTAGAGTGGTCATATAGGAAAATCGAACAAGTGGTTAGGAAGTCATAACAGTTTTAAAATTTAAAATCTATTGGCCAGAATTAGAAGGGGATTAATGGGCTGAATTAGCAAGCCCATTAATCTTATCAGGTTTGGCTATAAATATGAGGTGAGTGAGACCATTAGAAAGTTTATCTTTCATTTAAAATGAGCTCCAAATCCTAACTCCTCCCTAATTTTTATTGCCTCGGGATGGTGGTTTCCAAATTAGATGCTTTAATCTATTTCATTGCTTTGGGATGGTGGTTTCCCATTTCGTAGAGTGGTCACACAGGAAAATCAGATAAGTGGTTAGGAAACTATAGCATTTTTAAGTTTTAAAATCCGCTGGCCAGAATTAGAAAGGGATTAATGGGCCGAATTAGCAAGTCCATTAGTGTAATCAGGTTTAGCTATAAATATGAGGAGAGAGAGACCATTTGAAAGTTAATCTTTCATTTCAAATCAGCCCCAAACTCTAAATCGTCTCATATTTTCCATTCATCTCATTGGATTTCATCTTAAATCATTTCTAATTACATACTAGAGGCTAGATCTTCAACTGGGAGCTTGATCTCATCACTTTGGTTGTAGCTTCATCTGATCTATCACTGTCCGGATTGGATCTTCATCATATTTCATAAGTTTGTTAGATTTGATGAGTTGTTATGATTTCTCACTAGTCCATGATGGATTACACGTTGTAATTAGGTGATTATAGATTAGAATTGTCAAACTAAACTATAAATTGATTAGACTTAGGTAATTTCAGATTTAGCAACCTTAGATTAACCTAATTAAACATGTAATTGGGATTTGATCATTGGCTAGTGTCATTCTATTTGTCAAATTAGATCTATGCTTGAATTATGATGGTAGATTGGATTAGATGATTTGTATGTTCATGTTGGATGTAATTGGATGATTTTCAATTTTTGATTCGCTGCTATGTTTGTATTGCTTGGTATACTTGCATCTTCATTGGATCAGCTATGGTGCATAGAAGAGAATACCTAAAGGCTAAGAGGGATGGCTAATGGTCTATGGCATCCAGAGCGAGTGCACTAGAGGCTGGAAGAGAGAAGGAGACCAAAATCGATAGGTATTTGGATCGGCACCGATCCAATTAGATTAGATTGGTACCGATGAAAATTATTGACTCTATTGGATTTGAGATACGGGGTGGAGACTCTGGGGTTTTAGTGGACCATGATGGAAGTTGTGGCTTGGTGATTGCTTCTACGGTTTAGAAGTTACAGCATAATTAAGTTTTGGCTCTTCGGTCATGGGCTCGGATAAGGAGTAGGATCGACGGATTTGATAGACATTTGACGATGGAACGAGGCTGTGGTATAATGAACTGGGTTGAGATGGAGGACTCATGCCCAGAAATGGATTGGAGTTGTGAAAGATTTGAAGATTTAGGAGTGCCAAGGAATTATTGATAACTTGGAGTGTTCTAGTTGTGTTCAAGCAGGGGTACTACATGCGGGGGCACTCAAGGGTTGGTAGCGCCAATTGTGTATCTTGGACCGCTCCAAGAGGGTCTATTGTCAGATGGTACAGGGGTACTATAGGAGACAACCATGTAGGATTTCAGACGTGAAAGTACGGGGGAACACAATCGAGAATCGGGATTTCCATTTGTCTCTAGCAAGCGAGGATGGGGTCATATGAGTTATCATATATTCCTTGCTTTAGAAGATGATAACTACATTTTGGTTGATGTATGCTATGGTTGCTATGGTTGTTATTATTTCTATTTCTCTTAGGTAGGCTATCATCTGTAAGAATACTGGAGAAGGGATTGGGAATAGGGTCAATGGAGGAGGCTACTTTGATTCTTCTATCCTATTCTATTACGGTATCCTATTGTTGCTTGTTTGAGTAGCATATTATATCTTATTATTATGTGCTTTCTCTACAGTTGTAAAGACAGGTCATATATGGGTTTTTGTACCTGTCTAGTACTATATTTTCCAACACAGCTTTTAATGGTCAATTACCGCGTACACAAGATTGTTGTCAAACCCAGGATTTTATATTTCCTCTTATCGTCTTGGGTACTCTTAAATGAGTAGACTAGATGACAGGTTTGGAGTCGCAGCCACTGTATGAAGACGAGTTTAGAGAATCTATGGTGTATTACTCTTTGTTTGTAGTTTCTGATGTCAGTTTCTATGTATTCCGAGGGATGTAGCAAGGAAACATTATACTAAGATATTATGACATTTGTACCATAACTCATTATTTAAGGGACATGTTACTCTCATTTGTTATGGCTCACTATATTCAGTTGTATATTTCGTATATTATATTTTATCCTTGCACTGTAAGATATGCAACAGGTTTCTGCTATAAATTTCAACCTTGATGATTGTTCAATATCAACATGGCACAGTTACAATGCTCTTTTAGGTTATTGATGTGTGGGTGGTATAGGGCGATCATCACATTTGGTTTTAGAGCTTTGGTTATGAGTTAACCAATGCAAGTCGAGAGTATACTCTAAAAGATAGAGCATTCTTGTTAATGAAAATATTATGCTATATAGTGTTAACCCTGCTGAAGCTTGAGCCGACTCATCAGACAAAGCAGTTAGCGACTCAGAAGGCTTACGACTTACCATAAGTCGTTGGCGGTTCAAGTGTATAAGCTAACAGTCAACTCGTGTACGACTCAATGACCCAACTGCGCGACTTAAGGGACTCACCGACTCATCAAGGACCGACTCAAAGAATCCCCGACTCAACTATTATGCGACTCATGGGAGTTTCTAAACTCAGCGACTCACGACTTAAGGAGCCTAATAAGTTAAAGCATTAGCGACTCATTGAAAGGATGACTTAGGGAAAGTACCGACTCATTTGACCTGGCTCCGACTCATCAAAGACCGACTCATCTGATCACGACTCATCCACTTAAGGTCTTACCGACTCATTGGAGCTACGACTCAGGAAAAGTCCACGACTCAACAGGCTAACGACTCAAGAAACCTACGACCTAAGGAACCTGGCGAGTTAAGGAGATTCTATGAGTTAAGGATGGCACGACTCAGGGAGGTTTACGACTCAAAAGATAAGTCGACGCACGACACAAGACTCAGAGGCAAGTTCAGAGTCATGCTGCAAAGGGGTGACTCGTAGATGACTCACGACTCATCATGAGTCGGTCACGACTCATCATGAGTCGGTCACGACTCATGACTTGACAGTTTCAGCCTAACATTTTGCCTATAAATACATGGCCATATTCAACATTTAGAGGACTTTTGGGGGGGGGGGACTGACTTCCTAGGCGCCATTACTCTGCTATTGTCTCGACTTCAAGCAACACTCAAGCAACACTCAAGCAACACTTCTATCACTCCAATCACCAAAGACATTTCGACAAATCTCAAGAAGACAAATAACTCATTCGTCATGCATTCGAAGGATTCTTCTACATCGGGGTTTGAGATATTTGTCTAAGTGTGTTGTAATCGGAGTTGATTGTAAAGAATTGTAACTAAATCAGCAATAAAGAGCTTTAAAGTGGACGTAGGCTTGATCCTAAGCCGAACCACTATAAATACTGTGTCTTTTATAGCTTTCCTGTGATTTCTTTGCATATACTTTGTTCCCGTACCAACGGGTGGTGCTTTCACAATTTCCATCTATACACCGGGGTGTTAGCGTTTATTTTTTAGCGTTAACATATAGTAATATTATATAGTATAGTATGCACTTGAGTACCATTACCACTTTGTTTGGGATGATTCCAATCATTCTTATTACAGATGAGGATGAGTCGGAACACAAGGAATGCTTCTAGGAATAACTCCACTTCAGCTGTGGAAGAGGAAGCGGGATCGGGAGTCGCTACACCCGATTTTCAAACCATGTTCAATGCAATGTTGCCATCGCTATTAAGGAGAGCCCAAACTACTCCCAGTGTAGCTTTAGGTGGTGGTGCTCCTTTGCGAGTGCCTAGGATTGACTTCACCAAATTTGCAAGGATTATTTCACTTTTGGAGGCAAGCCATTCTTGGGAAAAAATCATCTATTGGTCTGCAAGATTGGATAGATACTTATGAACTCATTTTCAAGGGTATGGATGTGAAAGAAGCTACGAATAGGAAGCTTTCTTCAAAAAAGCTATAGGGCAGAGCAATGAATTCGTGGAATGCCGTTACCATTGCTACTCTAGAGAATTAGATTTCTAGGGATAAATTTAAGGGTAGATCGATGAGAACTTCGTTCATGCGACTATGAAATCCATGCTGTTATAGAAATTAGCTGATTTGAAGCAAAGGGAGATGTTTGCTTCCTAGCATGTGGTAGAATTTGATGTTTTGTCGAAGTATGGGATGCCTTTTATTGATACACCTTTGAAGAAACATGAGAAGTTTATCGCTGGATTGGATGACCACTTGAGAGAGAAGTTGGTGGACCACATTGAAGTGTCTTTTGAGAGACTTGTGGAGAAAGCCCTTAGACATGACTGTCTCTACCACCACTTAAAGAATCACCACCACCTAAATATTTAGCGAAGTCAATCCTAGGAAAATCATACAAGGGAGTCAATCCTTGCAAATTTGGCGAATCATACACCTAAAGCCACACTTCTAGTCAAATCAAAGGTCGGTCTACTATCCTTGGCAAATTTGGCAAATCAAAGGTCGGTCTACTATCCTAGGCAAATCATACAAAGTTGGTGGACCTAAATATTTCATTTCTAGTCTCGGATTATTTCACTTCAATCCTCCAAGAGTTCGCCAAATCTTACAAAGACTACTACTATTGCTATTGCTAAGAAAGAGGAACCAAATATTTAGCAAGGCGGTGGAGGTAAGAATAAGTGGATTGGAAAAAGGAAGCAACAACAAGGAAATGGGACAAAAAATTAGCAGGTGTGGGATTGTTTGTCATAATTGTAAGGAGAAAGGCTGCTATGTCAAGGACTTTAAGGATACTAGAAAGTGATTTATCTGTGATAAATTTGGGCATATCAAGAAGGATTGTTTAGAATAACCTGAGGATAAACATATTGTGAAGGCATATGCTTTGGATGCAGTACCGACTTCATCTAGTGCTCCTAAGTAATTAATCTCTAATTACTTACATTAATTAATCCCTAATTTCTAATTAATTAATCTCTAATTAGTTTATAACCCTTAATTATTAATTAATTAATCCCTAATTAGTAATTAATTAATTTCCTTTAATTACTTCATTAATTTAATTAATCACTAATTATCAAAGACCTTAATTAACTTTAAGATAACCCATTTACCTTTATTAATTACTTAATTATGATTAAAACATAAATTTAAAACATTTTACCTTTTAATAAACTGCTTAATTACATATTTCATTTAAGTTTAAAAATAACCCAAGAATTTAACTTAAATAGATTTAAGTTAAACAAAACATACCACTTTTCTTAAAAACCAAATATTTAAAACTTAAATTATAAAGAAAATTTGATTTACGTTTAAAATCTTAAAAACTTTCTTTTATAAAACTTTAAATTGTTATTATCATTTACTTTGGGACCAACCCAGTATACTCTCGAGTCTAGACCCGAGTACTTCTCTTCTTTTTTTACTTATGTTTAGTTTTAACTTAAAATCTGGAAAACAAAAAAAAACACATGGAAAACTCGAAGCCCAACTCGAGCCACAATGCCTCTTCCCGGAACCCTTACCCAAGTTACCTCCTTCACTACCCGGGCTCAGCAACGCAGATACGCGATGACTCTGTGCATGTGCACACATCCCTAGTCGCCGCTTCGATCATCGACATCTTTGCCGCGATTCAACCCAAGTCTCCCTACCCGATTTCGACCATTAGTGCTTCAGTTCGAACTCGAAAATAAGATCGATCAGACCGAACCTAAACCCATAAAGAACCATTACCCAAAAAAATTTCCATGCCACCGCCTCCCGCCACCAGAAGCATCCTCACTCCGATCATCACTTCGCCATAGGCCCACACCCCAAACCTCCCTCCTGCGATCCAACCCGAAGCACCCACACCAGAAAAAACGTTTGAGAATGCTGACGAACCCAATAAGCAAAGAAAATCCTAGATCCTCCTCCACCTGCAACCATCGTTGATTATAAGGATTCCGACTATTTTTCCATCAATCGTTAATCGACTAGCAACCTTGTACCCAAAGTCCGATGCAACAGAATCAAGAGATCGTCGGCATTCGACGAAAGTACCAAATCCGATCAACCCATAATTCCTCAACACAAACAAGCTTAAAAATCTCAAACCCAATACCGAAATTAATCCTTTTCCAACACGAATCTATCCATAAAATCCAAATATGAAATCATAATCCCTCTTTTTTGACTTAAATTTTTTTACTGTTATTTCTAAATTTTGAATTAATTCCTAAATTAAAATTCCGGAACCCATTTTTAGTCCTGATGTTACACTGTTATCAACACTTTTCCTTTAGGAATCAAAGCCTAAAAATCACTTAAGATAAAGATTTGAATTTTGAATCAGGTTTTTCAAACTTGTAATGTATTAAACAGAAGCATGCTTAGCCTGTTCCAGACATAAACACTGATATTACATATATAAATATAAAATCATTTTTAACATCATTCATAACAAAATTCATATCATATTTCAAGGATTCATCTCATGCCAATGCAAGATATGTCAAATTTTAAGAATTTACTCACAGTTTCCTGAAGATGCAAAGGAATGGGCTTAGATGATTTGATCTGGAATTTGTTTTGATGATCTGTATTTGAATTTGATTTGTACTGCCCTGGGCTAAGAACGAAAACTTGAATCTGATCTTGTTGAGATGATCCTTGCTTCAAGTTCGAGTTGTTGGATTTGGATCTGAAACTTGCTTACCTTGCTTCAGGTAATAGGTTGAACAGATCTTGATTTTTATTGTAGTTTGATTGATTTTATTTTTTAGAGTAGAAGATAAAAGTAAGAAAAAGAGGTTTTAGTAAAAATGAATATACATCCTGAATTAATCTGTATATTTCAAATAAAATAAAATAAAAACAATGACACTTGTCTTTATATGTTTTATAAAAGCTACAATTTTGATTTCATGTATCACAAAACTTACAAATGTCTAGAGCTCTTATTTCTATCTCATGTTTTTGTTAATATGTGTCTTTATATTTAATTTTTTTACGTGCTATACCTGCTATATACCTTTATACTTATAGACGTATATATTTAAAGAAAGTACGAACCTTTATTGAATTCTATTTTAAACTTTGAGCTTTAATACTTTAGCAAGTAAATATATACATATACCATCTTTATTGTTGTAAAAATATAAAATTTTATTTTTAATAACCTTGAAAATAAATTTTGAATTTAAACCATAGCTAACCATTTATAATATACATTTATGTATATATTACGATAGAGAACGTATTTATTTGTAAAAGATAAATTTTGCCAAATTGGATAATTATAAAAGAAGATCATTAAACAAATATTATCCAATTTCAATAAATATCACACGGGATTATCAAATAAATATATCCGAATATTTATAATTCATCATTTATTATAGTCGAATTCATCCATATACATATCCAGATATATATATATATATCAGAATTATATCTGTTCAATTAACAAATTAGTTTTTTCATAAATCTAATCCTGTTAATTTCAAATTAACAGATGCCCAAAAATTCATGTTATGACACAGTTCATCTTCCAACTCCATAACACCCAAAAAAGCATTCACCTCACCGTTAGAACCTTCTATGGTATAAACCATCTTATTACTACAATCAGGATGTATACGTGATATTTTCCTATTCTGGCAAAATATCCTAGCATCATACTCGCTTAACCAATCCATACCAATAATAATTACAAACCCCACAAAATGAAACACATACAAACTGCAAACAAAGGTATGACCTAACAAGTCAAACTCTAATTGGTCACATCTCAAACCTAGAGTTGCATATCCTCATACTGGATTTGCAACTCGTAAGGAAGTAACTAAATATATGGGTTCTAGGTTAAGCTTATCTATCAAACATCTAGTTATAAATGAATGCGAGGCACCATTATCAAATAGAACGCTAACAAACATACCATGAATATGAAGCATACCCCTCGAAACTACCTTCCCTTTCTCCTAAGCCGTTAGCTTCAAAGTTAAAGGCTCCAATGCATACACCTTGCCCTTTCCATCCCTAGCGGGCACCTTGCACTACTTCTTATAATGGCCAATCTGGTCATAATTGAAGCATCTTACATTCTTCTACCCGGCTACCTCCTTGCCTTTCCAGCACGACACTCATTAACAAAATGCGCTTTCTTGTCGCACTTGAAGAAAACAATCTCAGACTTCCCTTTCATAGCCGCTATATCCTTTTGAGCTCCCTTCTTAGGAAAGAACTTCCTATTTTGATTCTGCCCAACCTGGACCACCTTAGCCTTATTCTTCTCTAGAGAATCAAGAATCTCCTCATGCGTTAATGCCAACTCCACTACAAAATCAAATGGATCTCTAATATGAGGTAATATCTCCCTTGCTAACATAGGCTTTAGCCCCATGATAAATTTCTCATTCCTTTTCTACCATCCATATATGTATTTGAACCTCAGGAGACACAGAAAAATAACCTAACAAAGATAGGAGACTAGAGATAAAGCGTATACTTATATATAGCAAAAGAAATACGTTACTATAGCGTTATCCCATACCTCGATCTTACTCTAATTCCTTAGGATTATGTTTTCAAAGATCATTTTTAGTTTAATTTTTTCATAAACCTATGCTCTAATACTAAGTTGTAACATCCTGTATGTAGAGGCCAAAGCTAAGCGCCGTAGATGTTGTAGTCATCCATAGTACTAATTTCTGGTAACAAAAAATGGTAATGCTAATGGTATCCATAATATCAAAAGCACCTGAATATGAACAAATTCACAGATTTTCGGAAATAAGATTTTACTGATTACATTTCAAAACAAATTCATATCTAAATTACATATTCCCATATCATTTTCTAGGTGAAGATCAAATATAATCATTACAAAATACGCTCTTGTTAATCAAAGTCAAAATAGTCATATCTGACTTAATATACATAGTGGAATCAAATGAACATAAACTATAACTCCTAATTAGCTATCCATCAGCCATTCGCTCATCTCCGAAAGCTTTATTCGCCAAAATTTCTAAAATCTGAAAACCTTTATCCTCAACCTACTCAAATCAATTTTGAACACCCGAGAGTTTAATGGGAAAACAAATACTTCGAGTCAGACATAGAGTAATACTGTTACATCTCGGTGTATTGGTATTAAGTGAGACCATTTCGCTTAGCCGAACGGGTTTCCCCTTACTAATATTGTAACGACCCAGGAATTTAGCAATAATATTTTAATAAATATTTAATCCAATTAAATAAAATGTAAACTTATCATTTTTAAAATGAATAGGACTTTTGGAATATTTACCATTTATTTTATATACAGATGTAGTTTGGAAAGAAAATTTTGATTTGGAAATTTAAAATAAAATCACTTAAAAATATTTAAAATAAAATCTTTCTTATATAATTAAATTAAAATGCTCTACCTTATTTACAATTGGTATAAATATATATATATATATATATATATATATATATATAAATGCAATATGGATGATAATGTTTAAAATAAAATCAAATCCTATCAATATAAAATATAAGTATAAAGTATAATTATAAAACATATGAATATAATTTAAATGTTGATAGTTAAAATAGAAATAAAATAAAAACATGGATTAAATGGTTATTATGTGTAAGCAACATAGTTAAATACTTATCAACAACTATAACAATTTTAAATGAAGCACAAGTGTATAAAATAAAACCAGACAAATATATGTATATGAATTGTGAAAACAAGAAAATAATAAAACAAAATATCTTCATACAAAATCCAAATGAGATTAGTATGTAAATAAATTAGGAAACCACTACATTAAATGCTATCTTATCAAGCCAAAATTAAGTCATTTCAAATTTTTTACAAATATTTTCATTTTCAGAAAGCAGTCTGATCAAATCAAAACAAAAGAAAGCTTAACCAGTTAAAAGCTTCCCTTATACAAACTGTTTTCTCTCTATATATGTGCATCTCCCTTTCCAGTTCGTTCAATAAAAAACTTGGAAAAACCAGAAGAATAAAATAAGAAGCATCTTTATTTTTCAAAGCTCAAATTCATTCAACAAAAACAGAAAGAATTCAAGAGTAGATTCAAAGTACAGGTTTTCAAAACACCGGTATTGCTCTCTGTTCAGAATATTTTCAGGTGAGTAAACATAAATTTCAAAGTTCTGAGTTTAATAAGACAATAGTACAAGATTTATTGATAATATGGTTTGTATATGCTTTAGTTTTGAATAAGTTCTATGTTTTATGTATCAGTTTGTACTGTGAAAAATTAAACATATTGGCCTTCTCTATTTGATGTTGCAGAGTCAAATATTTAATCAAGATCCAAAATATTATCATCCAACCTTTGTGAGGCCTAAAGTATCAACAAATAAAGTTTGTTTAAATTTAAATTATGGCATAAGAATTTGTTTTCTGCATGATAATGAAGAATTGGTTTTGTAAATCCAGTTTTACAATAAAAAGATAAATACATGATAAATTCAAATAATTTAAAACATTGATTCGTTTGTATAACTTGAATTAACAGCTAAAGATAGGATTTTTAATACTAATATGATGATTTTTAGTTGCTTATGCTACGAGAAGTTTACAGTTGAACAAAATTTGCATTTTATCCATTTTCTGACGATCGATCCAATTTGAATGTTGAAATTTTGTTTGAAGCAAGATTGAACATCTATGATTTCGAGAAAATCGTTGAAATTTTTTACTCTTGCAAGAATTGATTGAACGAATCCAATTTAAGGTTTAAGGCTCGATTGTGATAGGGTCAGAAACGAGACGAGTTCGCCTATTATGCTTGATCGAGCTTCTCGAAACTCTAGAGAATGGTAGCATAGGGTGTTGACGTTGTGCGGACGGAATATGTGCGTCTCCGGTGGTCTAAGCAACGGCGGCGAAGTGCTTATGTTAGTTGGGTTGAGTTGCAGTTGTCGAACGAAATGCTTATTTTTGATTTTGAATGTTTGGTGTCGAATCATGTTTCGATTTCGAGTATTGGGGTGATTCACGACTTGCTTGAGGTGGTGGAGTACGCCGGAGTGACGGTGAGACGCCGTGCATGTGTACGGCGTGGGTTTGTGTCAGCATTGTTTGCTGGTGGGCAATCTCGAGTTGTTACTCGAGTATATGGGTTTCTTGCTTCGAGTTGTAACCGGAGCACGAGAGAGTTAAAAAGAGAAGAAGAAGGAGTACGTGAGGGAGAGAAGAATGACTCGGGTGGAATGGTGAGAAACTCAAGTGTTACTCGAGTAAAGCCTGGGAAGTACTCGGGTGGGTTTTCAAACTGTAATATTATAAAAGTAAAGTTAAGCAAATTACTTTTCATCAAGTTTTAAGCATTGTAGACTTAATAAACGTTTAACAATTTAAGTTTAAGACTTTAATACAAGTTCTAATTATTTTAGTCAATACTTTAGAATGTTTTTAAAATCTTAATTAACATTTTAATTAAGTAGATAAGTTAAGTTAAGTATTATATTAATTAACATTAAAGTTTTGTAGTTAGTAATAATTTGATTTCAAAGTTTAAAAAAAAGATTTTTAAATGTTAATTAAGATAAATAATTATTAATCAATTTTTTTGGAAACCAATCAAGAATGATTAAATTTGTAATTATAATTAACTAAGTAATTAGGTATTTATAATTGTAAATTAAATATTGGTTAATTAATAATTAAGTGTCTAATTAATTTGTAATTAAGAATTATTATTTGGATAATTAAAGTTAATAAATTTATAATTAGTTGTTAATTAAATAAATAAATAAGGATTAATTAATTTTAAATTAAGTTTTATTTATTAGTAATTTAGGCTATTAATTAATAATTAAGGGTAATTAATTAAGTAATAAGATTTAATAAATTGATTAAGAAGTAAGTAATCAATTAAATGATATGAAATAGAATAGTTAATTAATTTATGATTAATTAAACAGGATCAAGGGATTAATTCTCAAGTAATTAATTTAAATTGCATTAATTAAAACAAGGATTAAAGACGCTTGCTTGTAGATATTTGTACAAGTAGGATATCTAATTTTGTAATATCTATTTGGTGATATTCTGTGATACTCTATGATATGCCTTAATATAACTATGATGATTGTGTATGATTTATCGGTGATAAATGCTATGTGAATTCAAAGTGTCGAATTAAATTGTTTAAACTATTAAGCAACTTGACCTTTAAAATAGCGTTTGGATTTCGATGAGACCGGGATCGGGTGTCAATTATGATTATTCGAAAACCACAACGATCCAAATTAAACGTTAGGTCGTAAATTTACAAGTGAAGATCGAGATGGTGTTTCAGAATGTAAGTGAAGATCGAGATGAGTGAAACGAGATATGCCTTCGGTTTCGTTCGAACCCGGAATGAACTTGTATGGGTTGAATAATTTCAGGACATCGTCAGGTGGATGATGAGCATTCTAAGAGATATGTTCTATAAAGGTAATCGCAGCCTCAAGCCTCATCAACCGGGAATGGCTAAAACAGGGGATGTGTAGCAAGGTTAGGTGGGTAGCACCCAAGCAGGACAAGATATACCCCTGTCTAGATGTCCCTTTTTATTCGGCTGTGTGGGCGGTTGCTAGCTACAACCGCGGGGTTATCTTGTTCGGAACTGTTCAGTAAGGAATGGTTTTGGCCTTGTGTTGTAGGGGGTTAGAAGGATCCTCGATACGGTGATCTAGGCCTTGTCTATGAAGGGCGGTACCCTAGTAGCACTACAATTGTATGGAATCCAATCTCCAATAAGCACCGTACGTTTTGGTTGTGCCCAACTATGTTGGAATGTGAGATGTAAGCATTTCATCTATTTCTGTATTTTACTTGAAAACCCTAGAAACTATTATAATACCACTAGATTTCCCATTAAATTGTTTTGGTTAGCGTAAGGTAAAAACTTACCCGTGTTTATGTGTGGGAAGTCTTACGTGATATCTTTATTTTCAAATGTTTTTCAAAGTTAAACAACATTAAACCATTTACTCATACCAGACATATGTCTGACCCGGAGTTTGTTTTTGTTTTTCATAAACTCTTGGGTACTCAAATTTTTATGAGTAGCCAAGTAATAGGTTTTGGAGTGTTGAGTTTTGGAGGAGCTTGGAGCATGAGTCCAGACGTATATATCTATCTAGTTCCACTGTGTTAGTTGATGAATGCTGTATTTTGGGATGTATATATGACTATCATATGTATGATGTTGTATAATTCTGATATATGTATAACTATGTAATAGTTATGTGATGTATTATATTTTGTTCCGTTTCCGCTATGAGATTCTGATGTTGTTATTCTTTCTTTCTATCTTTTCTATTTCTATCCTTTTCTTTTCTTATTGATGATACGTCTTTCTGTGATTAGAAAGGCGGGTCGCCACAGTTGGCATCAGAGCATAAGTTGAGATAATATCTAAGCTCTGGGGTAATATCTATCTTGAGAGTGCGTATTTGTATTTTTATATAATTATATACCTATCTTAATCTGTTGACTTACCTATTCAGGTGTCCAACATGAGTTCTGGAAGAAGAGGCAGAGGTAGGGGAAGTACCTCAACTGATAATGGACGAAGTCAAACTGCTAGTGAGGCTGTAGATCCAGTACCGCCTCAGGTTAGTTTTGTTGCTTTATGCAAGGATTTCATCAACCTTGGAGGTAAACCATTTAAAGGGTCAGAGACTATAATTGAGGTCCAGGCATGGCTATGCTCTTGTGAGCGCATCATTAAGAGTATGAAGTTATCCGATGAGCGGAAAAGGGAAATGGCTTCGTGGCAATTACAGGAAGGCGCTACAGCCTGGTGGGATGCAGCGATAGCAAACATCTCTGAGGACGACATTTCTTAGGAAAGATTTAAGGAGCTGTTTAAGGAGAAATTCATGCCAACAGCAGGGAAAACTCGTCTGTCCCAGGATTTTCTGAATTTGAAGCAGGGAAGCATGTCTATAGCGGAGTATGAGGCCAAATTCAATGAACTTTCTTGCTACGAACTAGGACTCATTGATACTCCACTCAAAAAGAACGAAATGTTTGTGCATGGATTGAGGCCAGAATTTCATGAAAAGATGATGGCGCATTTGAAAGGATCTTTTGTTGAGTTGATTGATATGGCTCTAAGATATGAGGATTTGATGAATAAGAGATCAATGGCACCAGTAGTAGCATCGGGAGGGAATTTTGCTAATCCAAATAAGAGGAAGTTCAATCCCAATTGGAGGAAGCAGAACAAGAAGAAGGCTTGAAGTAACAACGGACCTCGCAAATGCTATATATGTCAATAAGAAGGTCACTTGGCGAATAAATGCCCCAGGAAAGGATTTCAGCAACAACAGCAGAAGTCGCATCAGAGTGGACCGGGTTCGGCTTTGGTTCAGAGATCCTTATGCTTTAATTGCCACCAACCAGGCCATATGATCAAGGATTTCCCGCTTCTTTATAAAGCTTGGCAGAATAAGGTATTTGCGTTGGAAGGTGCACCATCTACTTCATCTAAAGGTAAGGGAGTATTGGAAGGTATATTACTTTTAGATGGCAAGTATATTAAAGTTTTGTTTGATTCGGGTGCTTCTTTGACTTTTATTTCTCTGGAATCTATAGAGAAGTTCTTTCTCAACCCTACTACTGTTGACTGTCCCATTTTTATATCTAATCCTATAGGAGGGGTAACCAAATTAGATATGAAATGTAAGGACTTAAGGATTTCCTATCTGTCCCATAGTTTTTCTTGTGACCGTTATGTGTTGGATTTTAAGGGATTTGACCTTATATTGGAAATGGATTGGATTGATAAGTATAAGGCTATTCTGAATTGTGATGAGGGAACAGTTTCGTTGGAAACCGATTTGGGTAGAATTGCCAGAGTGACGTGTGATAATTTTAGAATTCACGTAAGTAGTCTTTAACATGGAGTTGAGACTTCTCAAGAGAAGGTTGAAGATATCGATGTGGTTAGAGATTTCCCTGATGTACTCGAGGAAGTCAAATGTTTGCCTCCGCATCGAGAGATATTGTTTTGCATTGATTTGATTCCAAGAGTAGTGCCAGTGATTCAGCTAGTAGGAGGATGGCCCCTAGAGCGAAGGAGGAGTTGGTGAAGCAGACTTAGGATCTTTTGGAGAAGGGGTTGATTAGGCCCAGTTTTTCTTTTTGGGGTTCTGCTGCTGTGTTTGTCACTAAGTCAGATGGATCGCTAAGGTTATGTGTTGACTATAGAGAATTGAACAAAGTGACCATTTGAAATAAATATCCTCTTCCTCGAATCGATGATCTTTTTGACCAGTTGCATGGAGCTTCTGTCTTTTCTCAACTGGATTTAGCTTGAGGTTTCCATCAGTTAAGGGTAGCTGAGGACAGTATCCCTTTAACTGCATTTAGGGGACCGAATTGTTTCTATGAATGATTGGTTATGCCTTTTGGGTCAACCAACGCTCCTGCTTACTTCGTTGATCTGATGAATTGAGTCTTTAGGGATGTGTTGAATAATTTCATTCTGGTGTTTACCGATGATATTCTGGTCTATTCTAACTTTAAAGAAGAGCACAAGCATCATCTGAGAATAGTGTTAGAGACACCGAGGAGGCATGTTTTGAAGGCGAAGTTCTCTAAGTGCCATTTTTGGAAATCGAAATTCAAATTTTTAGGGCATATTGTTTCTGGAGAAGGTATCTCTGTAGAACCAGCGAAGGTGGAGACTATTCTGGAATGGAAGCAACCGAAGACACCGACGGAAGTTCCCAGTTTTCTGGGATTAGCTGGCTCCTACAGAAAGTTTTGTCAAGGACTACTCCAAGATTTCTTCGCATCTGACTAAGCTGACAAGGAAAGGGGCTTAGTTTAAATGGACACCCCAGTGTGAGGAAGCTTTCCAAGAGTTGAAGATGAGGCTAACCAGTGCACCTGTGCTAGCTATTCCGGATGGGAAGAGAAAATTTGAAGTTTATACAAATGCTTGTATAGTTGGACTTGGAGTAGTTCTGATGCAGAATGGAAGAGTAATTGCGTATGCGAGTCGACAATTAAAGTCACATGAAAGAAACTACGCTACGCATGATCTTGAGTTGTTAGCCATTGTTTTTGCTTTGAAGATCTGGAGATACTATCTTTTGGGAGTGAAGTTCGAGTTATTCACGGATCATGAACCATTGAAACATCTTTTCTCTCAAAAGGATCTTAATCTGAGGCAGCAGCGATGGGTCGAGTTTCTGGCATCATATGATTTGAATATTCTGTATACCCCGGGAATGGAGAATGTTGTGGCTGATGCTTTTATCATGAATGCAGCTCTGTCTCTTTTGGAAGTTGTTCCGTCTCTCCAGGAAAGATTCATAAGCCATCAAATGGAGGATAGATCTTTTGAGGAACTGATTCTTGGAACCAAGGATGGTCGATATTCGGATTTGAAGGTGGACGATCAAGATGTTTTAAGGATTAACGGTCATTTGTGTGTACCTAATATAGATGGATTCACGCAAGAAGTCTTAGCTGAATATCATCAATCCAAACTGAATATTCACCCAAGAATCTCTAAGACGTATAAAGATATGAGAAGAGTTTTCTAGTGGCCAAGCATGAAGACGGATGTAGTTTCTTTCGTTAATAGATGTGCTATCTGTCAGCAAGTTAAAGGAGATCAGCAGAAGTCAGCCGATTTATTGAAGCCTTTGGAAATTCCAAAATGGAAGTGGGAGATGATTTCGATGGATTTCATCGACGGTTTTCCTAGAACCAAGAAAGGAAATGAAGGAATATGGGTTATTGTGGATCATTCAACTAAGAGCGGCCATTTTATAACGGTTTAGGCAACTCGTTCTGCAGCTTCTCTAGCAGATATTTTCTTGAGAGAGATAGTCAGATTGCATGGTGTTTCTATCAGTATAGTAAGTGATCGTGATCCTATGTTCACCAACAAATTCTTGGAGGCTCTACAATCAGCTATGGGAATAAGTTTGAGATTAAGTACAACCTATCATCCTTAGACAAATGGACAGACGGAGAGGCTGAACCGAATTCTAGAGGATATGCTGCGAGCTTATGTTTTCGATTTTTGTGGATCGTGGGAAGACCATGTTCATTTGGTAGAATTCTCCTCTAATAACAGTTACCAAGCAAGTATTAAGATGACACCTTATGAAGCCCTATATGGAAGACCGTGTAAATCCCCATCCTTTTGGATAGAGTCGAAAGATCGTCTTGTGCTTGGACGAGATCTGATTGATGAAGCTTCTACTAAAGTTGAGCTTATCAAGAAAAGGATGAGAGCTGCTCAGGACCGTCAGAAGAAGTACGTAGATAAGAGAAGAAGACAATTGTAATTTGAGATTGGGGATTTTGTTTTTGCCAAAGTTTCCCCGATCAAAGGAGCTATTAGATTCAGAAAGATGGGAAAACTTGCCCCGAGATATATAGGACCATTTCAGGTATTGGAAAGGATTGGTGCTGTAGCTTACAGAAATGAATTTCCAGAAAGTATGTCTGGAATTCATAATGTATTCCATATATCCCATCTAAGGAAATTTGTTCATGATCCATCATTCGTTGTAGAACCAGTAGTTCAGGAAGATTTGGTGGTCAAGCCAAATTTGACTGTGGTCAGGAATCCAGTTCGGATTATTGATCAAGACGAGAGGCAACTCAGGAGCAAGGTAGTGAAGCTTGTCAAAGTGCAGTGGAGCAAGGATCCCAGAGATTGCATCGGGGAAACTCTGGATAGTTTTAGGAAAGCTTATCCAGATTTGTGTCTGTATAGCTAGTGATGTTTGTTCGGATAAATTGTTTGGTTGTTTGCTAATGTATGAAGGATATGTATGTTTGAATGGTTGATATAACAGCCTTTGAATTAAATTTTGTTTTAAAGTTCGGGACGAAATTCTTTTGAGGGCGAGGAATGTAACGACCCAGGATTTTAGCAATAATATTTTAATAAGTATTTAATCCATTTAAATAAAATGTAAACTTATCATTTTTAAAATGAATTGGACCTTTGGAATATTTTCCGTTTATTTTTATATACGTATGTATTTTGAAAAGGGAACTTTGATTTGGAAATTTAAAATAAAATCTCTTAAAAATATTTAAAATAAAATCTATCTTATATAATTGAACTAAAATGCTCTACCTTATTTACATTTGGTGTGTGTGTGTGTGTGTGTGTGTGTGTGTAAATGCAATATGGATGGTAATGTTTAAAATAAAATCAAATCCTATCAATATAAAATATAAGTATAAAATATAATTATAAAACAAATGAATATAATTTAAATGTTGATAGTTAAAGTAGAAATAAAAATAAAAACTAGCATTAAATGGTTGTTGTGTGTAAGAAACATAGGATAAATACTTATCAACAACTATAACAATTTTAAATGAAGCACAAGTTTATAAAATAAAACAAGACAAATATACGTATATGAATTGTGAAAGCAAGAAAATAATAAAACAAAATATCTTCATACAAAAGCCAAATGAGATAAGTGTGTAAACAAATTAGGAAACCACTGCATTAAATGCTATCTTCTCAAGCCAAAATTAAGTTATTTCAAATTTTTTACAAATCTTTTCATTTTCAGAAAACAATCTGATCAAATCAAAAAAAAGAAAGCTTAACTAGTTAAAACCTTCCCTTATACAAACTACTTTCTCTATATATGTATGTGTGCATCTCCCTATTCCAGTTCGTTCAATAAAAAACTTAGAAAAACCAGAAGAATAAAATAAGAAGCATCTTCATTTTTCAAAGCTCAAATTCATTTAACAAAAATAGAAAGAATTCAAGAGCAGATTCAAACTGCAGGTTTTCAAAACACCAGTATTGCTCTCTGTTCAGAATATTTTCAGGTGTGTAAACATAAATTTCAAAGTTTTAAGTTTGATAAAACAACAATACAAGATTCATTGATAATATGGTTTGTACATGCTTTAGTTTTGAATATAATTCTGTGTTTTATGTATCAGTTTGTTCTATGAAAAATTAAAAATACTGGCCTTCCCTATTTGTTGTTGCAGAGTCAAATATTTAATCAAGATCCAAAATATTATCATCCAACCTTTGTTAGGCATAAAGTATCAACAAAGAAAGTTTGTTTAAATTTAAATTATGGCAAAAGAATTAGTTTTCCGTGTGATAATGAAGAATGGGTTTTGTAAATCCAGTTTTACAGTAAAAAGATAAATATATGATAAATTCAAATAATTTAAAAGATTGATTCGTTTGTATAACTCGAATTAATAGCTAAAGATAGGATTTTTAAAACTAATATGATGATTTTTAGTTGCTTATGCTACAAGCAGTTCATAGTTGAACAAAATTTGCATTTTATCCATTTTCTGACGATCGATCCAATTTTGAATGTTGAAATTTTGTTTGAAGCAAGATTGGACATCTATGATTTCGAGAAAATTGTTGAAAATTTTTACACTTGCAAGAATCGATTGAACGAATCCAATTTAGGGTTTAAGGCTCGATTGTGATGTGGTCAGAAACGAGACGAGTTCGTCTCCTATGCTTGATCGAGCTTCTCGAAACTCTGGAGAATGGTAGCATAGGGTGTTGGCATAGTGTGGAAGAATTTGTGCGTCTCCGGTGGTCTGAGCAACGGCGGCGAAATGTTTATGTTTGTTGAGTTGAGTTGCAGTTATCGAACGAAATGCTTATTTTCGATTTTGAATGTTTGGTGTCGAATCGTGCTTCAATTTCGAGTATTGGGGTGATTCACGACTTGCCTGAGGTGGTGGAGTTCGGCGAAGAGACGGCGAGACAACGTGCACGTGTACGGCATTGGTTTGTGTCAGCGTTGTTTGTTGGTGGGCAATCTCGAGTTGTTACTCGAGTATATGGATTGATTGCTTCGAGTTGTAACCGGAGCACGACAGAGTTTACCTGATACTATAACTTAAACTAAACTTAACTTACTAGAAATTAAAAAAAGAGAAGAAGAAGGAGTATGTGAGGAAGAGAAGAATGACTCAGGTGGAATGGTGAGAAACTCGAGTGTTACTCGAGTAAAACCTGGGAAGTACTCGGGTGGGTTTTCAAACTGTAATATTATAAAAGTAAAGTTAAGCAAATTACTTTTCAACAAGTTTTAAGCATTGTAGACTTAATAAATGTTTAACAATTTAAGTTAAGACTTTAGTACATGTTTTAATTATTTTAGTTAATACTTTAGAATGGTTTTAAAATCTTAATTAACATTTTATTCAAGTAAATAAGTTAAGTTAAGTACTAAATTAATTAACATTAAAGTTTTGTAGTTAGTAATAATTTGATTTCAAAGCTTAAAAAAAGATTTTTCAATGTTCATTAAGATAAATAATTATTAATCAATTGTTTTGGAAAGCAATCAAGAATGATCAAATTTATAATTATAATTAACTAAGTAAGGGATTTATAATTGTAAATTAAAGATTGGTTAATTAATAATTAAGTGTCTAATTAATTTGCAATTAATTATAGTTAATTAATTTATAATTAATAGTTAATTAAATAAATAAGTAAGGATTAATTAATTTGAAATCATGTTTTGTTTATTAATAATCAAGGTTATTAATTAATAATTAAAGACAATTAATTAAGTAATTAAGACTTAATAAATTGATTAAGAAGTAAGTAATTAATTAAATGATATGAAATGGGATAGTTAACTAATTTATGATTAATTAAAATGGATCAAGGGATTAATTCTCATGTAATTAATTTAAATTGCATTAATTAAAATAAGGATTAAAGATGCTTGCTTGTAGATATTTGTATAAGTAGGATATCTGATTTTGTAATATTTATTTGGTGATATTCTATGATACTCTGTGATATGCGTTGATATATCTATGATGATTGTGTATGATTTATTTGTGATAAATGCTATGTGAATTCATAGCGTTGAATTAAATTGTTTAAACTATTAAACAACTTGACCTTTAAAATGGCGTTTGGATTTCAATGAGACCGGGATCGGGTATCAATTATGATTACTCGAAAACCACATCGATCCAAATTAAACGTTAGGTCGTAAATTTCCATGCGAAGATCGGGATGGTGTTTCAGAATGCAAGGGTTATTGTTGTTAACTCTGAGTGTGATTCCAAAATGAGTGAAACGAGATAATGCCTTCGGTTTCGTTCAAACCCGGAACGAACTTGTATGGATGAATTCTTTCAGGTCATCGTCAAGTAGACGATGAGCATTCTAAGAGATATGTTCTATAAAGGTAATCGCAGCCTCAAGCCTCATCAACCGAGAATGGCTAAAATAGGGGATGTGCCGCAAGGTTAGGTGGGTAGCACCCTAGCAGGATGAAATATACCCCTGTCTAGATGTCCCTTTTTATTTGGCTGTGTGGACGGTTGCTAGCTACAACCGCGGGGTTATCTTTTACGGAACTGTTCAATAAGGAATGTTTCCGGCCTTGTGTTGTAGGAGGTCGGGAGTGATCCTCGGTACGGTGATCTAGGCCTCGTACTGTGTCGGGCGGTACCCAGTAGCCCTGCCAATGTATGGAATCCAATCTCCAATAAGCGTCGTACGTTTTGATTGTGCCCAACTATGTTAGAATGTGAGATGCAAGCATTTCAGCTATTTCTGTATTTTACTTAAAAATCCTAGACACTATTATAATATCATTGGATTTCCTATTAATTTGTTTTGGTTAGCATAAGGTAAAAACTTACCCGTGTTTATGTGTGGGAAGTCTTACGTGATACCTTTATTTTCAAATGTTTTTCAAAGTTAAACAACTTTAAACCGTTTACTCATACCAAACCCATGTCTGACCCGGAGTTTATTTTTGTTTTTCATCAACTCTTGGGTACTCAAATTTTTATGAGTAGCCAAGTGATAGGTTTTGGAGTGTTGAGTTCTGGAGGAGCTTGAAGCAGGAGTCCAGACGCATATATCTATCTAGTTCTGCTGTGTTAGTTGATGTATGTTGTATTTTGGGATGTATGTAGTGACAGATGTATATATGAATGTCATGTGTATGATATTGTATAACTCTGATATATGTATAACTATGTAATAGTTATGTGATGTATTATATTTTGTTCCATTTCCACTGTGAGATTCTGATGTTGTTATTCTTTCTTTCTATCTTTTCTATTTCTATCCCTGTCCCTTTCTTTTCTTATTGGTGATACGTCTTTCTGTGGTTAGAAAGGTGGGTCGTCACAAATATCCTCTTTAAAACATGTATTTTGCAAATCTTTTCTTGCAACCAAACTGGTTAATCAAACTGATATAATAATGATAATAATAGCTAAGTCCGTTAAGCTATAATCAGGTAACTAATGGACTATCTGTCCATAAGTAGTAAATGGACTATTTGTCCGAAAACTAGGCTGACTGCTTGGAAATTGGTTTACTGTCCGCAAACTGGACTAACTGTACGAATCAAAATGGACAATCTGTCTAAATCATTTTCTTAGCGTTAACTGCCCTTCATCTTTTCCCTTGAAAAAAATTTCATAATGATTTAACCTTTCAAATAATACTTATACAAAGAAAATATACTCTTAGCTTTAGTCTAAGCTATTTTGCTATGTTATATATACTTTACCGAAAATATCGTTGATGAATTTAATGTGGATTAGCTATCCTTCCAAAACAAGTAAAACCCTTTTTAAATTGAAATTACTTAGGCTATTTTACCTATTTAATACATTCGAAACCTTTGTTGAAACCTTTGTTTAAAACCATTAAACCACCCTTTTGAAACCCTTAAAGTAACCTTTTGAAACCATTAAAAGCCTTTCCTTCGAAAGCTTCCAAACATTAGACATTCTTCGTTAAATCCATTAAATATTGCCATTCAAAAACATAGGACAAACCTTTCCTTTCAACCTTTCGAAAACATTAAAATACTAAACCTTTCAAAAGCCTTTGGGTTCAATTTAAAACATGTCGAATCCTTTCGAAACCATTGAAAAACTTACCCATTCGACAGCTTTGAGAACTGTTTTGGTTGAAACCCTTTGGATTATGCCTTCAAGTAAAGCAAAAAGATCAGAAACCCATTAAAGTAGAAATCACTTCTTTCGAAACCATTAAAATTATCTCTTTCAAAACCATTTTGGTTATGCTTCAATCATAGAAAAATGATCATTAAAACCATTTAAGTTGAAAGCCTACATTTTGAAAGCAGTGAAGAAGCGGCCAAATTTTTGAAAACAAAGTATCCCTTCAAAATCATTTAGGCCGAAAGGTAAAAAGGCGGTAGCAATAGGTTTCGACTTCGTTGAAAGCAGTTATTTAAATACAAACATGCAACCCAATCGAAACCATTACCTTTAAAACCATTAGACCTAGTCGTAATCTAGAAAGTCGAAAGCTATAACAACCTGAAAATTAAGTATAATAATTAATTAACAAATTAATTAAATGATAAACAACTTTGTGAAATTATCAGAATTAAACCATGGGGGTTACACCATTATGTCCTTGGTAACACTTTGGTTAATTTCCATATATCGAACGTTAGAATTCGAGCTAGAACGAAGAAGATACAAATTAAACAAGAAATTAGAAATGAATATATATATATATACACACATATATAGGGCTAGGTCGACACCTAGGTTGACCTACCCACTTCCTAGGTCGGTCGGCATGTCGTCTTTGCAAGGGGGCAGTCGACACCTAGGTCGACGCGCCTTGTTGAATGAACAAAGAATTTATTTCTTCGTTCCTGTAAGCTTCGAACACATCGTTTTTGGTCATTTCCTCTCATCAGATGCGCCAGTGCTTCCATCCGACTCTTATCCAGCCTATGACGTTGTAACAACCCTAGATTTTGACTGTAAATTTGAATTTGACTTTATTTCATTTAAAAATTATTTTAAATTTGTTTTATTTGTGAAATTTCATCTCTAAATATTTTTAAAATGATAATAGAATTTTCCAAAATTTACTGTATTTATTTCCTATTTTTAAAGGCTGTTTTCTAATTTTCTGCTATTTTCTTCATATAAATTATATTTAATAAAAATTTATTTATTTATTTTGTGAATTAATTTTTATTTTTATGTTATTATCTTTTTTATAATTATTTTTCCAAGTCTATATAATATTTCTAAAATTCATTCTGTTATTTTCAAATTTTTCTAGACTAGTTTGCATTTTTAAGCTATTTTCTTATTTTACCTTATATAATTAATAAATATTTATATATATTTTTATATTTTGTTAAATTTTCGAAATTTTAACTGAAATGATTATTAGTTGCAGTAATTTAATATTATATATATGAAATAAAAGAAATTTGAAAGGGTTTTGACTTTTGGTTTTCAAGTGGCTCTTTATTTTCCAACCTTTCACATCCGTAACTTACTTTTGTCATCAATTAGCTTTTATTTTTCACTTCTTTCTGTTTGACCAACCTTATTCTCATTCACGTACAATATTTTTTCATTCCTCAAACAGAAAATTTCGGCCAAGCCTTCTCCTTTTATCAAAAAAAATTGGTAAATGTTCTGCTTTTATATTGTTTACGTTGTTTTCTATTGATTTTTGCATTTGCTTTCAACTAGATGTGACCGGCACCACCTCCTCCAGCAGCTAGGCCAACCTCACCACCTCTAAGACCGACCATCAACCACCCTATATCACCACCATGGCAGGCCGAGCACCCCTTGACATGAGATCCACCACCAAGGGTCACAAACCATCACCTTTGTGCTCAAATCTAGCCTAGTTTGTTCCAACCACCTCCACCTTCCTTTTGCCACCACCACCATCACCACCACCAGCCTAGATCTGATCACCACCCTCTTCCACATCACTCACCATCACCTGGAGCCTCTGGCCGAACCAAGCTTTAGCAAAAAAATGATGTATTTGCCTTGATATTGCCTTGTTGTCGTAGATCCAAACACATACATCTTGCACCATCTTTCAAACCATGTTAGGCTGACCATATGGACACAAGACTAGATCCAAATTCAACCCTTAATAGTACATTTCATACCTATAACTGAAGTATTGGAGGTTGAAAGCAAGTGCAATGATTTTGGATTGGTTTTATACAATTGTTTCTAGCATTGTTTATTGAATTTTGGTTGAAATCTTATGTTGTTCGTATTTGTTTTATGAAAATAAATTCAAGGTGTATAGCTTTGGCTCTCCACTCTCGAATCGCTATTGTGTTGTCATGCCTTCATTTTGTCAGTATTGTGTGTTTGGTCTCAATCTCCAGCTTTGAGCAGGTGAGTTATTCTCACCAAACAATATATACATATATAACTAGTGAATTGACCCCTGTGAATCTGTAAAATGCATTATCATGTTATATCTGCTATATTATGATTATATGATGTTCACCCATGCTTAAACACCTGTTATAACATTTGTTATTGTTATATTATGCTGTTCTATTATTTTTATCAGTTTATCACACTGCAAGTTCCCTTTAGATTAGAATCACGATGGGTTGAAATGATACATACCCGAACGGACTTTAGAATAAGGAAAAATTGTTATGGGCTAAAATGATAGGCCTGAATGATTTTTAATTTATTTCATTAACTTGGGACTGCAGGTTTGAAATGATAAAACCCGGATTTTCTTTGTAAATTACGGGTTGAAATGATATACTACCCGTATCACTTTTCCTAGTGTAGAAAATTATATACAGACCCGTAGTTAATATATGTTTTTCTAAAAATTTTAAAATTATTTTAGAAATGTAAATATTAAAATATTTTGATTTAAATCTAATTAAAAATGATTTTTGTAAAATATTATTGATTTTCCCAATAATTTTAAGTGAAATAAATTAATGAAAAAGCTAGAAAATTTTGAATGTAAGTTATTTTGAAAATTTTGATTTAATTATAATCGGACATCAAATTGAATATGAAATTATGATAAATTTATTATAATTTGAATTTAAATGAATTTAAATGAATTTAAAATGATTTTATATCATATTAATGATTTTTAATATAGTTGAAATGGGAAATGAATGAATATTTAAGTTGAAATTTTGAAATATAACTAAAAATTGGAAATTTATGAAATTGACTTAAAAGTGAATTTTTAGTTAAGTAAATAAAAATAAAACCAAGTTATATTTGAGAATTTGAACTTAAGTGTTAAATTGAAATTTAATGTAATGAATTTAAAATTGCAGGTCGCAATTTAATAAGTGAATTGGTATTAAATATGAATTTTTAAATGGAAATTAAACTTTATGATATCATGAAATTAAGGAAAATTAAATGGTGTTTATAAAAGTAAAAATGTGTGATTTTATAAGTTAAAAGTGATTAAAGAAAAATATAATTGTTGTGAAATTATATTGAAAATTTGAAGTTAATTAACTGCATTTTTGAAATGCTATTATTTATAATGTAAATGGTAATACAACATTTGTAAATGCTGTAGTTGATAAGTGAACAAAATAGCTAAATTGAATTAAAGGCTATTATAGCATTTTATAAATGCCATAATTGTTGGATTAAACTAAGTTTTCTTTGAAATGAATGTAACAATATTACAGATTTTAAACGCTGTCTTTTGTTAAAATTGACTGTTTTGAATATAACTTTCTGTTGCATTTTCCAAATGTTGCGAAAGTTGAATTTTCACTGTTTTGATAAAATTAAGTGAATGAATGAACTTTGAAAGTTAAATTTTTTGGACATTTAATAATTAAATTATTAAATGTAATAGCTTCACTTTTAAATGATTTAAATGAAGTAAATTGTTTGGAATTGAACTATTTTGAAATGTGAATTGAAATGGTATTTTTAAATTGAATAAAATGAATATGTTTTTCAAGTGAAATGATAAGTTTGATATTTTGACATGGATTTGATGATAAGTTTGATATTTTGAAATGGATTTGAAATGATATTGGATTTTGAGAAAATAAGTACCATTTTAAATTATAACTATGGGTTATAATAACGATTGGTTGTTAAAGAGACCGGGATCGGATATGGACATACTCTCTGTCGATACCGAAAACCACTTTAACAACTGTGTATGCGATGGAGATTTCAGAATGAAGTAGGATGGTGATGACGTTCCTAAGGTACTTTACGTGAACCTAACTCCCATGAGTTAGCTTAAGGTGGCTAAAACATGAGCGATCTCAGGTTAAAGGAGGTAGCACCTCTGGATTGGACACACTTCTTCGATACCATTCTATTACTGTTGTGATTGATTTGGGTGCACCCTTTGATTTGGAGTGTTGTTCTTGGTGGGCGTAGTGGCTGCTACGTTACTGCCATCCCGTGTGCGTAATTGGTATATCTACCCTGGCATTGCCTTGTGTGCCGTGTCACTTACCATATCGAACCTTTACTACGAGTTTGTTTTTCTCCCGTAGCCCATGGAGTACTTAGGGTAGTCTCTCGGAGATATGCTGATACTGGATGGACTACCGGGACTATTATGTGTGAAGGGTGATATGGGTAGCCCGGAACGCTATTTAAAAGTATGTTTATTTTATTGTAGACATTATTATAATAGCAAAATATTACTATATAGTAAATAGTTTGACGGATCCTTAGAGGATGGGCGGTCCCAGGCATCCTTTAAGTTACTTGTATCTTTATTACAGTTCACTTGAGTTGGTTTACATTATATAAGTATATTGTCCTGACTTGAGTGTTTTGTGTTTTGCTATACGCTCGGGTCAGCCTGAGTATTCACAGCTTTGGATTCTCTTTCTGGAGCTGGTCTTTGTTGGTGTTTCTGCTTATCTGCATATTTATTTACTTCTGTTTCAGCTGTTCTAGTTTATCTAATGTATTAGTGAACTTCTATGTATTTGGGATTCTATTATATTGTTTTCAAACTGTATTATGTATTTGGTTTGAGACTCTGTTGTAGTAGCTTCATGAACTACTACGTATTTTTATATTCTGTTGCGAGTTATTTTGTTTGTTCTGTGTCTGTGATTCTGTATATTTGATTTTATTTGCTCCAAATTTATTTACAATCTATTATTTCGCATCATTCAAGCCTGACATGTGTGGATTATTGTCGATTTGAATGGCACGAAATTGGGGTTGTTACAAGTTGGTATCAGAGCTTTGGTTTTTGGCAAACCATTGCCTCTACCGAGCAAAAACTCATTAGAGATAGGGTATTTCTACCCTAGAATGAGTGAAATCAATCTCAGAATCATATCTTTGTTAGAGACGCATTTTCAAAGTATAAAATGATTTTTTCAAAATGTTTTCAAAGGATTTTCAAAGATTATTTTGATATATAAATTTTTTTCTTGTTTTAAAGGATTTTCAAATGTTTTCTAACTTCCTTTCTTTCGTGTCTACCTTGTTAGGATTTTTTCTTTCTTTAAGATATTCATCCAAGTGTATTATCTTGTCTTATCTTAATTTATCTTTGGCTTGTCTTTATTTTTGTCCTAAATTCATTATTGATATTTTTCAGGATGAATCGAGGAAATGCTAGAGGTAGGGGTCATGGTATTGCCCCAGCTCGTTAACCTGTTGCTCCAGTCAGGTTCACTGTTCTTTATAAGGAATTCTCTCAACTAGATGGAACCCCATTCACCGTTTCAGAGACTATCATTGAGGGTCAGCAGTGGTTGCGGAGTCTTGAGAGGATATTTACTGGTCTTAATATTACTGATGCCTAGCAGCGTCAGTTAGCTGATTGGCAGTTGCATGATTCTGCTTTAGATTGGTGGGAGTCCGTTACGGCTAACACCATTGAGGCTGATCTCACTTGGAAGCAGTTTACGTATCCTTTGTGTTATCTTAATTTTGTTACTATTTTTCATTTCTTTGAATCTATCTTAAGCTTGTTTTCTGTATCTCTTTTCCATAGAGGCTTTTGTGTCAAAATGGATGCCAGAAGCCGGAAATCTCGTCTTTATCGTGAGTTTATGGATTTGAAGCAGGGTACCATGTCTTTTGTTGAGTATGAGAGGAAGTTCAATGAACTTTCCAAATTCGGTCCTAGCCTTATTGATACTCCTCTTAAGAAGAATGAGAAATTTATTGCTGGTGCTCGGCCAGAGTATTATAGTCGCCTTATTTCTCATGTTCATGGTTCTTTACCCCAGCTTATGGATATGGCTATTCGCTATGAGAATCCCACATACAAAGGTCCTACTGCTTCTGGTGCTTCTCCAGCTCAGTCATCCTCTGCAAATTCCAAGAAGCGTAAGCCAAATTTCCACAAGCAGAAGTAGAATTGGCTAAAGCGTCCTGGTTTGGGATCTTCATCATCTGCTCCTACTTAGAGGCAACCAGTTGATCTCTCCTCCATCACTTGCTTTAGGTGTGATCAAAGAGGGAACTATGCCAATAGCTGTCCCACATTATCTGGTGTTGCTCTTCCTCCACCTGCTCGGTCGATTAGACGTGATCTCTGTCATATCTGTCTCCAGCCCGGTCATTTTAAGAAGGATTGCCCTACCCAGCAGAGGGGTACTCCTTCTGGTATATTTGCTGTCACTTCAGCCTCGTCTCCTGTTCCTCCAACTTCTTCTGCTCCTAGTGATGACCAAGGTACACTCCAGAGTTCATTTACTACATTTCATCATCTTGTTCACGTGTTGTTTGATACTGGTGCTTCACACAGTTTTATTTTTGTCGATTTGTGTAATAAGTTTGAGCATCACCTTTCTCCTGGGTATATTTATGTTCCATTATGTGTTTCAAATCCTATTGGGGGTCCTGCTAACCTTAATCGGATTTGTTGAGAAGTGAAACATCTCCATTCTGATCATCGCTTTAGTGGTGATTTTTATATTCTGGGCTTCAATGCTTTTGATTTATTGCTTGATCAGGATTGGTTAGTGAATCATGATGCTCATATCTCTTGTAAAGCCCGGTCTGTTCGTCTCTTTGATGGTCATGGGAATTCCTTAATTATTCAGTGCCGCATGCCTCAGGATTTTGCTGGCAACTTTATTTGTTCTTTGGATTCTTCTCCTAGTGATCTTTATTCTACTCCTGTGGTTAGACTATATTTCGATGTATTTGGTGAAGTCACTTCTCTACCTCCGAAGCGGGAAATTGATTTTCGGATTGATCTTATTCCGGGTGCTCGACCGGTTGTTCTTCCTCCTGGAAGAATGGCACCCCGCGAGAAGGTTGAGATGGGAAAGCAAATTGAGGACTTATCTTCCAAAGGTCTAATTAGGCCTAGTTTTTCTGAATGGGGAGCTGCGGTGCTTTTTATCACCAAATCTGATAGTTCACTTCAGATGTGTGTTGATTATAGGGAGCTGAACAAGCTCACTATGAAAAACAGGTATCCAATGCCCCGTATAAATGATATGTTTGATCAGCTTTATGGTGCCACTATTTTCTCTCGGCTTGACATTACCACAGGTTTTCATCAGCTCAGGGTTGCTGAGGATAGCATTCCCAAGACTGCTTTCCACACTGAGAATGGGTTTTATGAGTGGTTAGTCATGCCTTTCGGTTTGACTAATGCTCCTGCTTTCTTTGTTGATTTGATGAATCGTGTTTTTCGTGATGTGCTCAATAAATATGTGCTAGTCTTTGTTGATGATATCCTTGTCTTCTCTAAGACCCAGGAAGAGCGTGAGTTTCATTTGAAATATGTTCTTGAGACTCTTGGAAATCATCGGTTAAAGGCTAAATTTTCTAAATGCCATTTCTGGAAGAAAAAAGTCCGATATCTCGGGCATATTGTTTCTAGTAATGGAGTTTCTGTTGATCCAGTCATGATCACTGTGATCAACGTAAGTCTTTCTTTCTTCTCTTTTCTCCATCATTTTAAAAATTCTATCTTTCTTGTTGTCCTTATTTTTTCTCCCTATTCTGTTCCAGGATTGGGAAACTCCAAAGACTCCATCAGATATTCATAGTTTTCTGGGACTTGCCGGTTACTACCGAAGGTTCATTGAGAATTTTGCTCAGATTGCTGCACCTCTCACAGCTTTGACTCGAAAGAATGCTAAGCTTGTCTAAATGATCAGTGTAGGGCTGCATTCAGTGAGTTGAAGAGCAAGCTAACTTCCACACCAGTTCTTACTGTTCCAAATGGAAGTGAGGGATTGACAGTGTATACTGATGCTAGTCGTGAGGGTTTGGGTGCTGTTCTCATGCAGAATGGTATGGTCATTGCCTATGCCAGCCGTCAGTTGAAAACCCACGAGGCAGATTATGCTGCTCATGATTTAGAGTTACTTGTTGTTGTCTTTGCTTTGAAACTTTGGAGGCATCATCTTCATGTAACCAAGTTTGAGCTTTTCACAGATCATCAGTCTCTGAGATATATCTTCTCCCAGAAGGATTTGAATCAGAGGCAAGTTCGTCGGCTTGAGTTTCTGGCTTCTTACGACCTTGATATTAGTTATACTCCCAGTAAAGCTAATGTTGTGGTCGATGCTCTGAGTCGGAAGAAAGCTTTGTTGTGTCAGCTTGTTGTTTCTTCTTCTCCTCTTCTGGATCGGATTATGGCTAAGCGGGATGAGGATGAGATGCTTAGATTGATGAAGGAGAGTGTTCGTAGCAGAGTTGGTGGTAGTGGTGTAGCAGTAGTGGAGCTCAGATTGATGATAGAGGGATTTTTAGGATTAATGGCAGGATTTGTGTTCCGAAGGTTGATAGTTTGAGGCAGGAGTTGCTTCAGGAGAATCATCGATCCAGACTTTCTATTCATCTTGGTGTGTCGAAGAAGTATCAGGATATGAAGAAGCTTTATTGGTGGAAGGGGATGAAGTGGGACATCTCTATCTTTGTTAGTCGGTGTGCGACTTGTCAGCAAGTCAAAGCCGATCACCAGAAGACCCCAGGTTTGTTGCAGCCCCTTGAGATTCCCAATTGGAAGTTGGAATAGGTTTCCATGGATTTCATCGATGGTTTACTGAGGACTTAGAAGGGTAATGAGAGTATCTGGGTTATTGTGGATAGACTAACCAAGTCCGCTCATTTTATTCCGGTCAAGTGTACTCGTTCTGCTTCTAGCTTATCTGAGATCAACATGAGAGAGATTGTTCGTCTCCATGGTGTTCCTCTCAGTATTTTTTGTGATCGTGACCCTATCTTTACCAGTCAGTTCTGGAAGGCTTTTCAGGAATCACTTGGTACTCGTCTGAATCTGAGCACTACTTGCCATCCACAGACCGGCGGTCAAACCGAAAAAGTAAATCAGATTCTCAAGGATCTTCTTCATGCTTGTGTGCTTGATTATGGAGGATCTTGGGAAGATTATCTCCATCTTGCCGAAGTTACATACCATAATAGCTATCAGGTATAAATCTTATCTTCTGTTTTTCAGTCTATTCTTGATCTTTTTATCTATCCCATTCTATATTCGCATTCAGGCCAGTCTCAAAATGTCTTTGTTTGTTGCTCTATACGGATGACCTTGTAGATCTCCATCATGCTGGATTGAATCCAGTAATCGTTTGGTTCTTGGTCCTGAAGTGATTTTGGAAGCTTTTGAGAGAGTTGAGGAGATTAAGAAGAGGTTAAGAGTCGCTCGGGATAGGCAGAAGAAATATGCTGATAGGCGTAGGCGGAATTTGGAATTTGCTGTTAGTGATCAGGTGTTCCTTAAGGTTTCTACCTTGAGGAATGTCATTCGCTTTGGTCGTAGAGGGAAGCTTTCTCCTAGGTTCATTGGTCCTTTCCGCATTGTGGAAAGAGTTGGTTCTTTGGCTTATCGTCTGGATTTGCACGAGAATCTTTCTGGAGTGCATGATGTATTCCATGTCTCGCATCCTCGTCATCATCTTCATGATCCATCTCTTATTGTCCAGCCTTCTTCTCTTGATAGTTTGGATATTGAGCCTAACCTGACTGTTGAGAGGATGTCACTTCGTATAGTTGGTAGAGATACGAAGCAGCTCAGAAGGAAATCTGTTAATCTGGTCAAAGTACAGTGGAGTATTGATGATCGAGACTATACCTGCGAAACAGAGGAGACCATTTGTTCTTTAAATCCGAGATTGTTTGTTTCAGGTACTATTTTGTTTCCTGTCTTGTTCCTTTTATTTTCCTTTCCGTTCTTTTCGAGGACGAAAAGATTTGAGTGGGGGAGAGTTTAATAATCCTAGATTTTGACTGTAAATTTGAATTTGACTTTATTTCATTTCAATTTTAAATTTGTTTTATTTGTGAAATTTCATCTCTAAATATTTTTAAAATGATAATAGAATTTTTTCAAAATTTACTATATTTATTTCCAAGTTTTAAAGGCTGTTTTCTAATTTTCTGCTATTTTCTTCATATAAATTATATTTAATTAAATTTTATTTATTTATTTTGTGAATGAATTTTTATTTTTATTTTCTGCTATTTTCCAAGTCCATATAATTTTTCTAAAATTTATTCTGTTATTTTCAAATTTTTCTAGACTAGTTTGCATTTTTAAGCTATTTTCTTATTTTACCTTATATAATTAATAAATATTTTTATATATTTTTATATTTTGTTAAATTTTTGAAATTTTAACTGAAATGATTATTAGTTTCAGTAACTTATTCTTATATATAAAAATTAAAAGATATTTGAAAGGGTTTTGACTTTTGCTTTTCAAGTGGCTCTTTATTTTCCAACCTTTCACATCCGTAACTTACTTTTGTCATCAATTAGCTTTTATTTTTCACTTCTTTCAGCCGACCAACCTTATTCTCATTCACATTTTTTCATTCCTCAAACTGAAAATTTCGGCCAGCCTTCTCCTTTGATCAAAATAAAATAAAATTGGCAAATGTTCTTTTATATTGTTTACATTGTTTTCTATTGATTTTTGCATTTGCTTTCAACTAGATGTGACCGGACCCACCTCCTCCAGCAGCTAGGCTGACCCCACCACCTCTTAGACCAACCATCAACCACCCTATATCACCACCATGGAAGGCCGAGCACCGCTTGTCATGAGATCCACCACAAAAGGTCACAAATCATCACCTTTGTGCTTAAATCTAGCCTAGTTTGTTCCAACCACCTCCGCCTTCCTTTTGCCACAACCACCATCACCACCACCAGCCCAGATCTGATCACCACCCTCTGCCACATCAATCACCATCACCTAGAGCTTATGGCCATGTCCCATAGCCTCTGGCTGAACCAAGCTTTAGCAAAGAAATGACGTATTTGCCTTGATACTACGTTGTAGTCGTAGATCCAAACAGATACATCTTGCACCATCTTTTAAACAATGTTAGGCTGACCATATGGACTCAAGACTAGATCCAAATTCTACCCTTAACAGTACATTTCAGACCTATAACTGAAGTATAGGAGGTTGAAAGCAAGTGCAATGATTTTGGATTGGTATT
This sequence comes from Allium cepa, assembly GCA_030765085.1. NCBI lineage: Eukaryota > Viridiplantae > Streptophyta > Magnoliopsida > Asparagales > Amaryllidaceae > Allium > Allium cepa. The sequence continues at coordinate 196,869,806 of CM060943.1, forward strand.
ATACAATTGTTTATAGCATTGTTTATTGAATTTTGGGTTGAAATCTTATGTTGTTTTTAATTGTTTTATGAAAATAAATTCAAGGTGTATAGCTTTGGCTCTCCACTCTCGAATTACTATTGTGTTGTCATGCCTTCATTTTGTTAGTATTGTGTGTTTGGTCTTAATCTCCGGCTTTGTGCAGGTGAGTTATTCTCACCAGACAATATATACATATATAACTAGTGAATTGACCCATATGAATCTGTAAAATGCATTATCATGTTATATCTGCTATATTATGATTATATGATGTTCACCCATGCTTAAACACGTGTTATAACATTTGTTACTGTTATATTACATTGTTCTCTTATTTTTATTAGTTTATCACACTACAAATTCCCGTTAGATTAGAATCGCTATGGGTTGAAATGATACATACCCGAACGGACTTTAGAATAAGGGAAAATTGTCATGGGCTGAAATGGTAGGCCTGAATGATTTTCAATTTATTTCATTTACTTGGGACTGCGGGTTGTAATTGATAAAACCCGAATTTTCTTTATAAATTACGGGTTGAAATGATATATTACCCGTATCACTTTTCCCAGTGTAGAAAATTATATACAGACCCGTAGTTAATATATGTTTTTCTAAAAAATTTAAAATTATTTTAGAAATGCAAATATTAAAATATTTTGATTTAAACCTAATTAAAAATGACTTTTGTAAAATATTATTGATTTTCTGAATAATTATAAGTGAAATAAATTAATGAAATAGTTAGAAAATTTTGAATGTAAGTTATTTTGGAAAATTTGATTTAATTATAATAGGACATTAAATTGAATATGAAATTATGATAAATTTATGATATTTTGAATTTAAATGAATTTAAAATGATTTTATATCATATTAATGATTTTTAATAAAGTTGAAGTGGGAAATGAATGAATATTTAAGTTGAAATTTTGAAATATAACTAAAAATTGGAAATTTATGAAATTGACTTAAAAGTGAATTTTTATTTAAGTAAATAAAAATAAAACTAAGTTACATTTGAGAATTTGAACTTAAGTGTTAAGTTGAAATTTATTGTAATGAATTTAAAATTGAAGGTTGCAATTTAATAAATGAATTAGTATTAAATATGAATTTTTAAATGGAAATTTAACTTTATGATATCATGAAATTAAGGAAAAGTAAATGGTGTTTATAAAAGTAAAAATATGTGATTTTATAAGTTAAAAGTGATTTAAAGAAAAATATAATTGTTGCGAAATTATATTGAAAATTTGAAGTCAATTAACTGCATTTTTGAAATGCTATTATTTATAATGTAAATGATAATACAACATTTGTAAATGCTGTAGTTGATAAGTGAACTAAATAGCTAAATTGAATTAAAGGCTATTATAGCATTTTATAAATGCTACAATTTTTGGATTAAACTAAGTTTTCTTTGAATCTAATGTAACAATATTACAGCATTTTAAACGCTGTCTTTTGTTAAAATTGAACTGTTTTGAATATAACTTTCTGTAGCATTTTCCAAACGCCGCGAAAGTTGAATTTTCACTGTTTTGATAAAATTAAGTGAATGAATGAACTTTGAAAGTTAAAAATTTTGGAAATTTAATAATTAAATTATTAAATGTAATAACTTCACTTTTAAATGATTTAAATGAAGTAAATTGTTTGGAATTGAACTATTTTGAAATGTGAATTGAAATGGTATTTTTAAATTGAATAAAAGAATATGTTTTTCAAATGAAATGATAAGTTTGATATTTTGAAATGGATTTGATGATAAGTTTGATATTTTGAAATGGATTTGAAATGATATTGGACTTTGAAAAAATAAATACCATTTTAAATTATAACTATGAGTTATAATAACGATTGGTTGTTAATGAGACCAGGATCGGATATGAACATTGTCTATGTCGATACCGAAAACCACTTTAACAGCTGTTTGCACAAAAAATGGGCAAACACCTCCAAGTCGTATGATTTAGTCGATTTTAAGTTGTTCTTAGTGATTTGGGTGATTCATGCAAATATGTAAAAAGCAGGGACTAAACTGTAAAAGACACACAGATTTATAGTGGTTCGGCCAGAATGTGCCTACGTCCACTTTATATGTTATTCTCCCTCACTCTTCAGATTACAAGTACAAAGCTTTGATTACAAGTATATGAAAGTTGTTTGAAAGTTCTATCCGTGCTTGAGCTCTCAAACTTGTCTGCCATTGTTGTACTCCTGCCCCTCTATTTATATAGTGAGGCTGGGGGCAGGGGTCTTGGAAGTATATAGCTGCTGGTGGGCCTGGGCTGAAGTGATCTGGCCTGGCAACGTTGGTTCGGTAGTAGGTGGTTGGACTATCGTTCTGGTCCGGTGGTAGAGGAGATGGGATTGGTTCGGTGTGGTTGATTCGGTGGAGGCTGGTCCGGTGAGGCCTTTGATCGGTGGAGGTTGATTCGGTGGTGAGTTGCTCCGGTGAGGCCTTGGATCGATGGAGGTTTATTCGGTGGTGAGTGGAGAGGGGATTGGTTTGGTAGGGCCTTCCCCCCTTTGGTTCGGTGATGCTTTCTTTCTTTGGTTCGGTGGTGGAAACGCACCCAACATTTGCCCCCCAAAGTGGGGCATATGCCAGCATATGCCGTGCTTTGTTTTAGGCCATTCATCTTTGACATTCTCATTCGGTCTCGAGCGCCGAACCGATTGGTCCGGTCGTGTCTATTTGCCTATAAGTATGGGCCATATGCTTTCGTCATTCCTTACTAACTGAAATAGCCGAATCAGATTCCCTCCTACCGAATCAAACGCACTGCCGAATCACGTTAGATTACCGAATCAGGTGATTTAGCCTTCTCTCGCTGAATGGCTTTTATGTTTTTGGACTACCGAATGAGTCTGGGGATTCCGAGGGCCGAATGAACTTAAATACTTGACTTGCCGAATGAACCCGGAGATTCCGAGTACCGAATGATCTTTCGGCCTTGAATTCTCGAATGACCATGGGGAGAATGATTGCCGAATGAGATTGGGAGTTTGAATGCCAAATGAAGCTTATGCCTTTTATGTTTTAACTTATAAATCAAATTCTAGAATTCATGCACTTGCTTGTTTACTTCCCTCATTCTAACGACGCACTTTTTGTGTTTGCAGATAATTGTCTCGTAAAGTGGAAACTCGATCAGATAAGAAGAACTCCACAGACAGACAAGAGTCCTCTACAGTGCCCCCAGCTCAGTCAGGATCGGGACGTCATGGACCTCCCCCGAAATCACTAGTAGATGGGTACGGCCCTCAGGAGCTCCTGAACTCGCCACTTGACTGCTTTCCTAGCTCCCTTAAAGAGGAGCAGCTTGATGTTATATCTCGTTCTTTCGGGATTGACATAGCACACATGGTGCTGCCAAGGAATGGAGTTATGCCGTATGACCCCCCTGAAGGATATTTAGCTTATAGTAGGTACCATTGCATGTGCGGGGCCATTCCCCCGATCAATGCTTGGATAGTCAGCTTCATTACCTATTTGAAGGTGGCCCCTTTCCAGCTTCAGCCCAATTCTTATGCTATCTTGGTGAGTCTATTCATCATTTTCCAGAGAAAATACGGGCGTCCCCTTCCAACCGGGAGATCCGGTATTTGTACAACTTGAGGGGCTATAAGAAGGGGTCTTCATACATCAGCTTGGAATCGGCCATGTCCTTCAAGCCGGTCTTGGACTTATATTCGAAGTTCAGCATGTTCAAGAAAGAATGGTTTTTCGTCAAGGATGACTCTGTTTCTATCCGTCGCTTCACCCTTCGGCTGTAAGTTGAAGCTTATTTATGATTTTCGTTCTGACTGCAATGCTTCTTCTTATGTGTTTTTATTTCTTGCTAGCGACATGTGGCTCTGCGGTCGTGGAGAATGATCGCCTGGTTCAGATGGCTGTGGAGACAGAAGCCATTTTGGGAAGGGAGAGGTCAACTTCTTACCTGATCAGGAATGCTACTCTTCTGCAGCACAACTTGATTCTACCACGTCAGTCTGTGGTCTAGCAGAGAGACACAGCTGAGGAGAGGGCTGTCAAAGCTAAAGGAGGGGCCACGACGAAGAGCAGCAAGAGGAAACCCTTCTCGATACCTTCAGTCGCCGGGGGGAAGAAGCTCAAGAAATCCGATAGACCCTCCACTAGCACATGTCCAGATGTTCCGGAGGTGGAAAATGTGGAGGAGGAAAGAGGCGAGGAGGAGAGCGGAGGTGATGGAGAAGGTGATGGTGATGATGGTGCCGAAGGACAGAGCGGTGATGGCGCCGGGGATTTGTCCTCTGGGCAAGCAGGGGAGATCCAAGAGTGGACAGATCATGCTTTCCGCTAGGCTTTTGAGGGGTTGGAGGAAGGATCGGCCTTGGTGGAGAAGCCAAAGAAAACTGATAAGGCCGGGACTGGTGCCGATTCATCTTCCAAGAGCGTTTCAGCTAGGGCAACTCCAGCGATTCAAGGTGAATTTTTGACCCCTCTTTACTCTTTTTAACTTCACATGTTTCTTGGATCATAGTCCCATGCATGCTTGTAACACTTGGTTTTTATTCCAGGAACGGGTAAGGTGGCCAAGACATCAGACATTCGGCATCGTCTCGAACAATTCAAACTCCTCAAAGCTTCCGCTAAACCAAAGCCTCCGACCAACCGTTCCGGAGACGTAGTCGGCTACCGTCCACTTCTCGGAGTTATTGAAGAGGATATTCAAAAGAAAACGAGGAGTCGCTCCTTATTCGAACCTTCACCCGGTCCTCAGCCCCCAATCCAGCCTATTCATGATATCACGGAGGACGATATTGAGTTCATACCCTCTCCGCATCCGTCTGAAAATCCTACCGTTACTCAGATTGATCGTCCCGGCTTGGCTCATAATCCATTTGCGGGTCATCCAGATCTGGATCCGGGTTCTCACGATATTTCCTTTGACGAGGTTACTGGTGAGCACCTTCTCCCTCGCAATCCTATGGTAAGGGTTCTTGATGAGGCCAAGTCCCTAAACCTCGATTTGCTTACTACTCGGATTGTAACTATGGGGGATTAAGCTAAGGCAAACATCGACCGGGTTGCTGAGGAGACTAGGAAGTTGATAGGGCATCATGCCCGACTGGTCAAGGCCGAGGAGGAAATTGGGAGTGCCAACATAAGATTGCGGTTAGTGGTTTTCGGCCAGGCCAAGCAACTCGCCGATCAGGCCATCCAGATCTCTCAGCACGAGGCTGCCTCCAGACGGCTAAAGAAAACCATGGAAGAGGCTAGCAGAGCCGAGCTGCGGAAAATGGAGGCCACTTGCAAGGAACGGATCGATATGGCTATTGCAACGGTGGATGAGGTTCGGAAAGCGGATCTCGAGCGGGTATAGGAGTTATCTGGGAAGCTTGAAGCCGCAGAGCTTGCTCAAGCCAAGCTGAAGGAGGAGATGGAGGCAATGAGGAAATCCCTTAAGGCTGACCGCTCGCGGTACCGATCGGAGAGAGATGCTGCCGTCGCAAAGCTGTTGGCTTCTGAGGTCCGAATGAGGGAGTTTGAGGAGAACGAGTGTGACGACCCAGAATTTTTTTAACACTTTTAAATGGAATAATGAATCGATTTTTAAATATTTAAAGGTTAATTTTTACTTGAATTCTAGATATCAATATTTACTTGATAATTAAATCATTGAATTATATAGTTTAAATATTGATCTTAATAATTGAAAAATTGGGTAAGTTGTTGAATCTGATATTTCTAAGCCTATTTAAATAATTTGAAGGCTTATAAAATTTATGATGATAATACTGGAGATAATAGAATGATTGGAATTTAATTTAAAGATAATTTGTTCAGTTTTGAAAATTTATTGTTTAAAATTGAACTTAAAATTAGCTTTCCGAGGCACTGTCTCGGAATTTGATGAAACTAGTTTCATTGGATCCGTAATAGTTAGTTATTATCAGATTTCAATTTTTGTAGCGATCGGGGTTGTCATTTGGCCCTGGCAGCTCAAAACGCTTAGAACTATTTTAATCGGTTTAATTTAAAACCGATTGTTTTCTTCTGTAACTCGTGCATACGATCAAATTAGCCTCCGAAACATGTTCCATTGTGTTCGGAATACGGGTAAAGCTTTATAATCGCTTTGCGGCATTCCTTAAAAGGAGTTCGAAATTTTAAGTAGCAAACGATGAGGCATTTTGAAGTTTTATATATAAGACAAAAAAAATTTAAAATAAATTAGCAAAGATTTTTTTTTTTTACAACACAAGATATTTTTACAAGTCAACAAGCGTATCAGAGAAGCTATTTCCCCAAACCAATATTTATTTGCGTTTCCTCTCGAATTGTCAATCAGATTCGCTTTCCCCTAAATCAAAACCATGCCGAAGCCGACCCTGCTTGTTCCTCTAACCTTTTCGGTCTCGATTGAAAACAAAAATTGAAATCAAAATTTAAAATTTAAACAATGGCCGCAGCCTCATGTCCAAAATCATAAAGAAAAAAGGGGGGGCGCGTTCGAGGAGGCACGAATTCGAGTTCGACTCAAGTACGTTGGATTTTAGGGCTCGCGTTTCTGAGGGTTACGTCTTCGCTTGGGTATTGGCTCGCGCACGCGGCCACGTGGGAGGCAGTCACCTATCTGATGGAGGCGTGATGGAGGTCAGGCAAAATTGAGTTTGCTAATGTTGGTGTTGCGCGTGTAAATTGTCAAACGCGACTCGCGTGGTGGCGTTGGAGGTTCGTAAGGGCCGGTGGCGGCTTGGAGGTGAAGGATTTTGCTCGACATCGAATTGAGGAAAGGTGAATTGGATGTTTAATCGTTTGCAGCCTGCTTTAAGAAGTTTGGTGATCGTGGTGAGGTGAGCAATTTTGTTTGTTTTATTTTAATTTTAATTTTCCCTAAGCTATATGATATATGTACATGAAAGAAGAGGAATTATTTTATCGTTTACTGTAGTGCTGAAATTTGCAATTTAGGAATGGGCTATTATTAGGTTTTGGATTGGGAATTTTTTTTTGTAAGGATTTAGAAGAAATAGAAAACAAGGGAAACTAGTCTAGGAAAATTTATTTATTTGTTTCAGTAAAGATTTAGTTAAATTAAATTTACGAAATGGAAATCAATTTATTTAGTTAACTTATATAATTATTTGATAACTAGTAAATATGTTATAAACGGAAATTTAATTTGAAATTAACTTATTAGGCAAAATGAAATTTATTAAATAGAAATGGATTTGTTCAAATTGTTCGGATATTAATAAGATCATTTAATGATTATGCAAGGCTATAACACGGGAAACCATGTTAAGAATGAAGTGGAGTGCAAATTTAATGAGCAAAGGTGAGTAAATCTCACCCTGATGGATTTCTACTTAGTTTTATATGGTTAAATTTAATAATTGGATGATTGGTTGAGCTGATTTGATGTGCATTGATGATGATGTGATCTTGGTTTTGATTTGGTTCTCGAGTTAGCTGCGGGGTGACCCGAAGTATTCGGGTTTTAAATTGTTTAAACTTAAATTATAATAAGAAGTTTAATGATTTGTGATTCATCGAAATTGTAGGGTAATTGAAATGAAAAATTTATTAATTAAATTTATTAATAAATCGAGTTAATTAATTAGTAAGTAAAGGTTTGAATTCATTTTGGTTAAGTTAATTTAGTCGAATTAATATAGAATAATCAATGGATGGTTTGATAAATAATTACTTAATGTAATTAATAAAATAAAATTTCTTTGTGAAATTAATCAAGGAATAAATTAAGATGGTTAATTAAGGAATAATTGATTACTAAATGAAGTAAATAAAAGTATAGTGAATTATCGTTCGGAATTAATCGAAAATGATTAATATTGTGGTTTAATTAAGGTAATTAAATTTGATTAGGATAAATTAAAATATAATTGGTAATTCTCAATTTATATAAAAAAATGATATGATTAAAGATTTGATTAATTAAGATTTATTAATTAATAAATAAGTGACTTATGAGAAATTAATCAACGTAAGTAATTAAGGGTTAATGAAATTTAAATAGTTAAGTAATTCGAGAAGTAATGAAAGATTACTTATTGATTTTGGTAAGAAGAATTAATATCATAAAATTAATTAAAGTTAATTACTTTGAATGGAAAATTGAAAGGATAATTAATCCGGGGTGATTAATTAAGATGAAAAATGAAGGAATGGTTGATCAATTGATTTGAAACGAAGTAATGTTAAATGAAGAAATATAAGAGGTAGAGGTTAATAATTCAATCAGGATTAATTAAATCAAATTAGTATGTGATTAAGCTTTGCTGATGAATGATTGAATAGTATTGGATGCTTTGAATGAGTTAATATGAAATGTTGTGTATTTCATTAGATAACTTGGGTTAGGATGACATGTGACTCGAAGGGGCCGGGATCGGGTATTGGGAGATGCCCGAAACCACTTCGAATTTCGTATAAGTTGATATAAGGAATTGATAAGTTTGAATGTAAGGACATGAATCAGATTATTAAATCTAAATTTTTGACACTTAGAAAACTTATTTGAAAATAAGTCAGGTCGATATCATGTTGTGACTTTGTAAATTGATTTGAGTTACCCAGGTTATATAAGTTGTTTGCTTTGCATTGTATGTTAGTTGGATTTACTCACGCTGGTTTCCAGCCTGACCCGGGTGTTACTTTGGTGTAATGCTCGGATCAGGCCGAGTATTACAGATTTTCAGGTAGGTACGTTTTGGAGCTCAGGAGGCGAGCTGGATGGCCGGAGCGTATAGAGTATTTCCGCTGTATTTATATTATGGTTGTCTGAGATATGATAATTGTAAATATTCAGTGAGTGAATATATGAGAAACTATGATGTATATTAAATATAATCGACAAACATAGTATTATTTTGTAAACTGTTATTATTATTATTATATTTTATCCGCCGCGAATGTGAGCTATTGATGTTTCTTTTCTTCTTCTTCTATCTCTTTCTTCTTTTTCATAACCATCTGGAATTTTCCGTTCCGAAAATTTCGGGTCGTTACATTTGGTATCATAGCAGAAGGGTTGAGCGAGAGCCTTGGCTCTGGTGGAAATTACTCATTAAATAGAGTCCAAAGTACTCTTGAATGAGTTGAGTGTATATATATGAGCGCGTACTTGTTATTTTCTTATATAAAGGTTTTAAATGATTTTATATAAAAGTATATTTCGATATATAAAGAAATATTTCATTCTAATAAATGTTAAGGCGATTGGTTGTTAAATTATTGAAATTAAATTAATAAATAATATAATACAACCAAATTGAAATCTCAAACCTGAAATTAAATTGAGTAGAAATAGAAATGCAACCAAACTAAAATCTAATTAATTAAAGATGAAATTCTAAACTGGTTCTAGAATTTGAAAATTTTGTTTCAAAATAATAATATAAAAAAAATTATTTGGATAACTAGGACTGGTTGCAAATAATGGGTTGTTTGAAGATTGATTTGAATTTAAAACCAAAGGTGGTTTAAATTTTAAACATGGCGGGGAGGGCCAAGAAACAAATATGTATATATGTATGGATATATATACGATATCAAAGATAATTTGAAATAAACTCTAAGAGGTTGAGTTCTAATTTTCCCTGAAGTATGATGTAAAAAAAAACCCTGAGTGATATAAGTTGTGCACTTATAAGAGGGAAAGAATTTTGAAATAAGTTGAATTCATATTAAAACGGAAAAAACGAATTTGAATAGATGTAAATATGAAAACCTATATAAGAGAATGTATAAATTGATTTGTAAAGTTACGATTTAATATTGTTGCTAAACAAGATATGCATGTATTAAAATGGGGAAAAGAAAATTGGATTTGATTCCAAAAGATAAATTTGTATTGCCCGACAAAAAGGTACGTATTTAAATTTCTAGATGAAATTGGATTGGGTTTTTGATGTAGCCACTTGGCTTTTGTTTTCTTTTTGGTATTTGGGAGCCCGTAGAGGCCTTTTGTAGTTGTACCGAGCTAGCCACGCAAAGGAGACGCTGGCAAAAAATTTCGGAAATTTAGAGAGTTAGAAAATTTTTGAGAAAATTTGATAAATCAAAATTTGGTTTTAAATGGAAATTTAAATGATTGAGAAAAGGGGTACAGTTTGAAACTATAGAAGGTTTTGGGGAAGTTGGTTGAGGTGATAGTGGGTCTTTAATAAAGGATAGTTGGTAGGATGTTGAATAGTGAGTTTTGGAAAGGGGTAATCGGGAATTAGCCAATTCTCCCTAACTAGTAATTTCGGGGACAAAATTCTTCTAAGGGGGAGGAATGTGACGACCCAGAATTTTTTTAACACTTTTAAATGGAATAATTAATTGATATTTAAATATTTAAAGGTTAATTTTAACTTGAATTCCAGATATCAATATTTACTTGATAATTAAATCATTGAATTATATAGTTTAAATATTGATCTTAATAATTGAAAAATTGGGTAAATTGTTGAATCTGATATTTCTAAGCCTGTTTAAATAATTTGAAGGCTTATAAAATTTATAATGATAATACTAGAGATAATAGAATGATTGGAATTTAATTTAAAGATAATTTGTTCAGTTTTGAAAATTTATTGTTTAAAATTGAACTTAAAATTAGCCTTCCAAGGCACATTCTCGGAATTTGACGAAACCAGTTTCATTGGATCCGTAATAGTTAGTTATTATCGGATTTCAATTTTTGTAGCGATCGGGGTTGTCATTTGACCCTGGCAGCTCAAAACGCTTAGAACTATTTTAATCGATTTAATTTAAAACCGATCATTTTCTTCTATAACTCATGCATACGATCAGACTAGCCTCCGAAACATTTTTCATTGTGTTCGGAATACGGGTAAAGCTTTATAATCGCTTTGCGGCATTCCTTAAAAGGAGTTCGAAATTTTAAGTAGCAAACGATGAGGCATTTTGAAGTTTTATATAAGACAATAAAAATTTAAAATAAATTAGCAGAGATTTTTTTTACAACACAAGATATTTTTACAAGTCAACAAGCGTATCCGAGAAGCTATTTCCCCAAACCAATATTTATTTACGTTTCCTCTCGAATTGTCAATCAGATTCGCTTTCCCCTAAATCAAAACCACGCTGAAGCCGACCCTGCTTGTTCCTCTAACCTTTTCGGTCTCGATTGAAAAGAAAAATTGAAGTCAAAATTTAAAATTTAAACAATGGCCGCAGCCTCATGTCCAAAATATTAAAGAAAAAAAAGGGGGCGCGTTCGAGGAGGCACGAATTCGAGTTTGACTCAAATACGTTGGATTTTAGGGCTCGCGTTTATGAGGGTTATGTCTTTGCTTGGGTATTGGCTCGCGCACTCGGTCACGTGGGAGGCAGTCACTTATCTGATGGAGGCACGATGGAGGTCAGGCGAAGTCGAGTTTGCTGATGTTGGTGTTGCGCGTGTAGATTGTCGAACGCGACTCGCGTGGTTGCGCTGGAGGTTTGTAAGGGCCGGCGGCGACTTGGAGGTGAAGGATTTTGCTCGACATCGAATTGAGGGAAGGTGAATTGGAAGTTCAATCGGTTGCAGCCTGCTTTAAGAAGTTTGGTGATCGTTGTGAGGTGAGCAGTTTTGTTTGTTTTATTTTAATTTTAATTTTCCCTAAGTTATATGATATATGTACATGAAAGAAGAGGAATTATTTTATCGTTTACTGCAGTGCTGAAATTTGCAATTTAGGAATGGGCTATTATTAGTTTTCGGATTGGGAATTTTTTTTTGTAATGATTTAGAAGAAATAGAAAACAAGGGAAATTAGTTTAGGAAATTTTATTTATTTGTTTCAGTAAAGATTTAGTTAAATTAAATTTACAAAATGGAAATCAATTTATTTAGTTAACTTATATAATTATTTGATAACTAGTAAATATGTTATAAATGGAAATTTAATTTGAAATTAACTCATTAGGCAAAATGAAATTTATTAAATAGAAATGGATTTGTTCAAATTGTTCGGATATTAATAAGATCATTTAATGATTATACAAGGTTATAACCCGGGAAACCATGTTAAGAATGAAGTGAATTGCAAATTTAAGGAGCAAAGGTGAGTAAATCTCACCCTGATGGATTTCTATTTAGTTTTATATGGTTAAATTTAATATTTGGATGATTGGTTGAGTTGTTTTGATGTTCACTGATGATGATGTGATCTTGGTTTTGATTTGGTTCTCGAGTTAGCTGCGGTTTTACTCGAAGTATTCGGGTTTTAAATTGTTTAAACTTAAATTATAATAAGAAGTTTAATGATTTGTGATTCATCGAAATTGTAGGGTAATTGAAATGAATAATTTATTAATTAAATTAATTAATAAATCGAGTTGATTAATTAGTATGTAAAGGTTTGAATTCATTTTGGTTAAGTTAATTCAGTCGAATTAATATAGAATAATCAATGGATGGTTTGATAGAAAATTACTTAATGTAATTAATAAAATAAAATTTCTTTGTGAAATTAATCAAGGAATAAATTAAGATGGTTAATTAAGGAATAATTGATTACTAAATGAAGTAAATAAAAATATAGTTAATTATCGTTTGGAATTAATCGAAAATGATTAATATTGTGGTTTAATTCGGGTAATTAAATTTGATTAGGATAAATTAAAATATAATTGGTAATTCTCAATTTATATAAGAAAAAATGATATGATTAAATATTTGATTAATTAAGATTTATTAATTAATAAATAAGTGACTTATGAGAAATTAATCAACGTAAGTAATTAAGGGTTAATGAAATTTAAATAGTTAATTAATTCGAGAAGTAATGAAAGATTACTTATTTATTTTGGTAAGAAGAATTAATATCATAAAATTAATTAAAGTTAATTACTTTGAATGGAAAATTGAAAGGATAATTAATCTGGGGTGATTAATTAAGATGAAAAATGAAGGAACGGTTGATCAATTGATTTGAAACGAAGAAATGTTAAATTAATAAATCAAAGAGGTAGAGGTTAGTAATTCAATCAGGATTAATTAAATCAAATTAGTATGTGATTAAGCTTTGCTAATGAATGATTGAATAGTATTGGATGCTTTGGATGAGTTAATATGAAATTTGTGTATTTCATTGGATAACTTAGGTTAGGATGACATGTGACTCGAAGGGGCCGGGATCGAATATTGGGAGATACCCGAAACCACTTCGAATTTCGTATAAGTTGATATGAGGAATTGACAAGTTTGAATGAAAGAACATGAATTGGATTATTAAATCTAAATTTTTGACACTTAGAAAACTTATTTGAAAATAAGTCAGGTCGATATCATGTTGTGACTTTGTAAATTGATTTGAGTTACCCGGGTTATATAAGTTGTTTGCTTTGCATTGTACGTTAGTTGGATTTACTCATGCTGGTTTCCAGCTTGACCAGGGTGTTACTCTGGTGTAATGCTCGGGTCAGACCGAGTATTACAGATTTTTAGATAGGTACGTTTTGGAGCTCAAGAGGCGAGCTGGATGGCAGGAGCGTATAGAGTATTTCCGCTGTATTTATATTATGGTTGTCTGAGATATGATAATTGTAAATATTCAGTGACTGAATATATGAGAACTCTGATGTATATTAAATATAATCGACAAACATAGTATTATTTTGTAAACTGTTATTACTATATTTTATCCGCTGCGAATGTGAGCTGTTGATGTTTCTGTTCTTCTTCTTCTATCTCTTTCTTCTTTCTCATAACTATCTGGAATTTTCGGGTTCGAAAATTTCGAGTCGTTACAACGAAGGGATGATGGATGAGATGGTCCGGGACATGTATTTCCGTACTTGGAAGCAGGGAAACTTATTCTGGATGGATGATTATCCCCGGATCATGGCCAGGATTTATCTCCGGGCTCTGGCGGAGGCCAAGGCAGATGTGGATAAGGAGGGTGGTGTGGCCTTCAGGATGGATGTGGTTACGGCCCAATTCACCAAGGAGGAGAAAGTGGCGGTGAAGGAGGGTATGCGGCTGCACGCTGCTGAGGAGGTAGGTGTGCAGTTGGGGGATGATGATCAAGGAACAGATGCTGGTAGGTCTTCCCTTTTAGCCTTTTCATAACTTGGTTGCTTATTGTTTATTCAATGGATTCCTCTCCTGAATTGGACAGGCAGGACCTCTGAAGCACCAACTACCTCTGGTCAACTTGCTGGGAGTTCTGATCCTGCGGTTAAGTAGATCTCGGAGGGCCAGCAAGATAGAGGCGAAGCCCCGATGCAGCCGATGCCTTGGCTTGATCTGGACATTTTTTGGTTTACTTGACATTGCTGTCTATGTTAGTCTTAAAAATTAATGTAATTTTTAGGCTGTAATTATGTAACGAACAACTTGATTTCTGGCATGTAACTTTTAACTTAAACTGATTTTGCTATATTTGAATGCTTTTGTTATTTTGATGTGTTGCATAAGAAATATAGCTGTGCATGTGCTAGCGATTCAAGTGTATTTGATGTCAAGTTCTTGCTTAAAATACAATTTCATGTCTCGCAATGTTAGTGTGATGTGCGAATAAATTATAGTTACATATTTATGTTCAAGAGAAGAAAGTATCGCCCTTCAAGTTTTAGCGGTAGACGGTAGCTTTGAATGCCTTGTGTAATCGAATATGGAATGCAGCTGAGTGACCTACCATCCAGCTGTGAGTTCTTATTCCCATTAGTGAGTGTCTCCTATTTTGTGTCCTGTACTTTAGTGATCGTTATAGAGCATAGGAGGAAAGTTTTTATAAATAAAATGGAAATATAAGAAATAGTAAAACTTCCAATCACGGAAGGCCTTCGACGCGCTTAAGTTCATGGCTAACGGGCTTTGCAGTCACTTTCCCTAGCTGTGGGTCTTGGAGACTTTTGTCACCCATCTTACGCCTCCGCGGGGAGTTTTCTTTTTTACCACAGCCGTACTTAAGACACACCGGAGCCGAGATCGCGCACGGTAGCTACCCGGGCCATTATGGCCCGTAATCGTGGGTATTATTTGACTTACCGTGGCCGGCTAGCGCAGGTGCCGATCGTCTTATGTTGGGGCTTATAATCGGTTAACGGTTGCCGGCGAGACGAACGCCGTAATGAGCTTCTTAGGCTATGGTTGGCCTTCTCGGTTCATGGATTCGTATAATACCTATTAGGTTTTGTCTAGGTGAAGTTGTGCTGTGATGCCCTGAATGGAGATGCCGTCTACACAGGATTTTGTTCAACAGAAAAGGATAAAGCTCAGCAAGTAGCCAAGATATAAAGGAACAAGTTAAAAAAGAGACAAGTTTTTAAAGTGGTTCGGCACGAAAATGCCTACGTCCACTGATTCTCTTTGTTAATTCACTTTATATGGGCAGTACAAGTTAAGAAAAGTATCGACGAAGGTGTTGGGTGTTCCATGCCCTCTAGAACACCTCTCCGTCCACTATTGACAAAATATAGGCTCCATTGTGGAGATCTTTATGAATTACATATGGCCGTCCCAGATTGGATCTAGCGCTCCGGGGCATGGGAAGATTCGCCTGAGGATAAGATCTCCTTCTTGTAAGCTGCGATGCTTGACTTTGGAGTTGTATTGTGCTGCCACTTTTTGCTTGTGAGTTGCTTCTTTGAGTGCTGCATCATTTCTTCTTTCACCGATTAGATCCAAAGACATGTGGAGGAGTCCTTCGTTCTCTTCTGGGTTGTAGTGGATCCTACGGTGGGATGGCACTACAGTTTCGACTGGGAACATGGCCTCCGATCCGTATGCCAAAGAGAAAGATTATGCCCTGTTGATGTTCTGAAAGACGTGCGATAGGCAAAATGCCGTATGAAGTTCATCCACCCAAGCGCCTTTTGACTTTTCAAGCTTCTTCTTGATTAGAGTTTTAAGAATTTTGTTGACTGCTTCGACTTGTCCATTTTCCTGGGGATAAGCCACAGATGAGAAGCTTTTGTGAATTTTGTGCTCTTGGCACCAGTCGGCGAACTCCTCGCTGTCAATCTGAAGTCCATTGTCCGATATGATTTTGAGTGGAACCCCGTACCTGCATAGAACATTTTTGATCAAGAAGTTAATAACTTTTGTCGAAGATATTTTATTTAGAGGTTCCGCTTCCACCCATTTGGTGTAATAGTCGACTGCCGCTATAGCATATTTGGCTCCACCTCGGCCCATCGGCAGTTCGCCAATCAAGTCAATTCCCCATACTGCATAGGGCCAAGGGCTGGTCATTTGAGTAATCTCATTTGTTGGTAGTCGAGGAATCTTACCAAATTTCTGACATCTGTCACATCATTTGGCGAAGTCTAAGGCGTCTTTGTTTAAAGTGGGCCAGTAATATCCATATCGGAATGTCTTCTTTGCCAAAGTCTGCCCACCAATGTGATCTCCGCAGCTCCCTTGATGGATGTTGGATAAGATTTTCTTGGCTTCCCTTCCAGCAACACACCTTAATAAGGGGTTAGAGAAGCTGCGTCGATAGAGGATGCCTTCTTGTATTGTGTAGCGGGAAGCTCTCCTTAAGATTTTCCTGACTTCGTTACGCTCGTTGGGTAGTGTGCCATCTTGTAAGTATTTCCGGATAGGAGTCATCCAAGTTTCTTCTTCGATTGCAGCTATCAGATCCTCTTGTTCGAAACTTGGGGCCAGTTGTTTTGAGATAGCTACTGTTTCGGAAATGGTTCTTTTCTTCATGCTAGCTTGCTTTGCCAGTTCTTCGGCGTCTCGGTTCTCCTCTCGAGGAATGTGTTTGATTAAATAGTGGTCCAACTGATCGAGTAGCAGCTTGGTTTTCTTTAGATATGTTGTGAGTCGTTCTCCTCGAGTCTGAAACTCTCCTAGTACTTGGTTTACGATAAGTTGAGAATCACTGTGAAGACATAAAGAACTCACTCCAATTTCTAAGGCAAGTTCTAATCCTGCTATTACTGCTTCATACTCTGCATCGTTGTTGGTCGCAGCGAATTCCAACCTTAGGGCATAGTGCAGCTTCCTTCCCATAGGGGTGATTATCACAATACCTGCCCCCGAGCTTTGTTCGTTTGATGCTCCATCTACAAAGAGATTCCACTTGATATCCTCTTCTATTTCAGATTGCTCCTTACCTTCGTTGGTAGTGAATTCGGTAATGAAATTAGCCATGGCTTGTCCCTTGATGGTGGTGCGAGGATGGAAGGTGATATCATATCGACTCAATTCAATGCACCATTTAAGTAGTCGTCCAGAAGTGTCGGGGCGATGGAGTACCTGCCTTAGCAGTTGATCGGTTAAAACTCTGATGGAATGAGATTGGAAATAGTGTCGCAGTTTCCGTGATGTGGTTAGCAAACAGTATGCTAGCTTCTCAAGTTTAGGTAATCTGGCTTCTACCCCCGTCAATCTCTTGCTTACAAAGTATACGGGTCGCTGCGCACGGTTGTCTTCTCTCACCAAAGCGGCACTTAGAGCATGGGACGATACAGCAAGGTATAGGTATAGTTCTTCGCCTTCATTTGGAGTTGAGAGTACTGGTGGTCTCTGAAGGTATTTGATTAGGTTAAGGAAGGCTGTTGAGCATTCGTCGGTCCATTCGAACTTTCCTTTGTCTTTCTTTAGGGCTTCGAAGAAAGGGATGCATTTTCGGTTGCTTTAGAGATGAATCTGCTTAGGGCGGCTACCTTCCCATTTAGGCTTTGCATCTCTCTTCGAGTGGATGGTATCTTGATATCTTGCAAAGTCCGGACTTGTTCGAGGTTTGCTTCAATCCCCCTGGCATGGACGATGAATCCCAAGAACTTTCCCGACGATACTCCAAAGGAGCACTTTAGGGGATTCAGCTTCATTCCATATTGGCGAAGTACTTGAAACATCTCGTCCAGGTGGCTTACATGATCGTTGACTTTCCTCGATTTTACCAGCATGTCATCCACATAAACTTCCATAGTTCGTCCTATTAGTTCCGCAAACATCTTGTTGACGAGGCGCTGATAAGTAGCTCCGGCGTTTTTAAGTCCAAAAGGCATTACTCTGTAGCAGTACAATCCATGGTCAGTGATGAAACTAGTGTGGTCTTGATCGTGGGTGTGCATAGGAATCTGGTTATATCTTGAGTATGCGTCCATAAAAGATAAGAGTTCGTGCCCGGCTGTGCTGTCCACGAGTTGATCGATTCGGGGGAGTGGGAAACAATCCTTCGGGCAAGCGTCATTTAAGTTGGAGAAGTCAATGCATGTTCGCCAATTCCCATTAGCCTTCTTTACCAGTACAAGGTTGGCGATCCATTCTGGGTAGATGGCTTCTTGTATGAAGTTATTGGCAAGTAGGTTCTTTACTTCTTCCTCGAGGGCTGCTGATCGTTCTGCCCCCATACTTATCTTTTTCTGCTTTACTGGCACCTTGGTGGGATCGATGTTCAGTACGTGGCATGCTACGTCTGGGGAGATTCCAATCATGTCAGCGTGCGTCCATGCAAATACATCCAAGTTGTGGCGAAGAAAATCGACGAGTTGATCCTTCAACTCTGCTCTTAACTGAGACCCGATTACCAACAGTCTACTTGGGTCGTGTTTGTCTACAGATACAAATTCCATGGCCTCTACAGGCTCGGCGGTGGTCTCCTCCTCTTTATCCCTG
Source organism: Allium cepa (assembly GCA_030765085.1). Taxonomy (NCBI): domain Eukaryota; kingdom Viridiplantae; phylum Streptophyta; class Magnoliopsida; order Asparagales; family Amaryllidaceae; genus Allium; species Allium cepa. The sequence goes on from CM060943.1 coordinate 196,888,399, forward strand.
GGGTCTAATTCATTGAAAGAATCACTGGTATATCGAAGAGGAGGGGATTTCTTTAGTTTCTATGCTTCCAAGTTTTTCTTGCAGAGAGTAGTCTCTACATCCTTCCCTTTATCCTTCCTGCGGTTATTGCGAAGTTCAGTTACATAGCAATCTCGAGCGGCGTCTTTATTTCCCTCTACTTCCCCTATCCCATTATCTGTTGGAAATTTCATCTTCAGGCACCAAGTGGCCAGGACAATCTGAAAGTCAGACAAGGCTGGTCTTCCTAAAAAGGCATTATAGGCCGAGTGGTTATCTATTAGCACAAATGTTTGTTTCCGCACAACGAAGCGGGGATGACTTCCTATTTCAATAAAGAGGTCCAATTGCCCGAGGGACATCTTCGCATCTCCAGTGAAATCGTGTAGTGGTTTGTTCAGGGAGACACTTCCTTCATTGACAGCTTCATTTTGTCGAAAGCATGCTTGAATAGAATGTTTACGGAGCTTCCAGTATCTACCAGAATTCGAAAGACTTCGGCTGGGCCGAACCAGGCGGAGATAACCATAGGATCCATGTGAAGGTATTGCCTTCCTTCTATGTCTCGCCTACTGAATGTGATGTCATTATCCTCATTCCGCTTCGGGCAGCGTTCTTCCATGACGGAATTGATGCAGTCTTCATTGTTTCTAAGTGACTTTCCATATCTTTCCATTTTTGCCCAGTTTCTGTCGGCGATGTGTGGTCCTCACGATATTGTATGGACCACTATCTTCTCTTGACTGGAACTGCTGGTGTTGTGATTTCTTCCACCTGTCTTTGGGTGGAGTTGCCCTGGGTTCTCCTTGGCAGGAGCTGGAGTCCTGTCCTGACGCTTTACATAGTGTTCCAATCTCTTCCTTCTGATGTGTCCTTCAATCAGGTCCCGGAGATGACGGCATTCATTGGTATCATGCTCATGGGATTCGTGGAAATGGCAGAACTTTCCAGACTTGATTGCATGATCTGATTCCTTCTTGTACGGGGGGCGTTTGTATTTAAGCTCGTCTTGGGTGGCCAGGAAGATGTTTTCGACTGTTTCATTCAAAGGAGTGTAAGCGTGAAATCTTGGTCCTGGCCGATATAGGCGTTTTTCTCCCTTCCGTCCCCCAGCATTGTCTCGAGAGTCATTTCTTCCGACGTCCTTTGCTGCAGCGGGTGCGTTGTCATGTGTGGCCTTAGCTTGTTACCCTGTCTTCCTTTCGGTGGCAGCGTCTTCAAGTCTCATATACTTTCCAGCTTCATGGAAGAAATCGGGTAAGGTAGCTGGCTTTTCTTTCGTTAATCTTCTAACAAACATGGTATCCGGATGTACGCCACTACATAGAGCCATTAGGATAAGTTTCTCATCGGCATCTTGGACTGCGGCCGCTGCGGCGTTGAATCGGGTTAGATATTGTTTCACTTTCTCTCCGAGCTTCTGTTTGATATAAGATAGGGAATAAGCATCCTTGGGTTGTTCCACATGAATGCGGAACTGGCTGATGAACTTTTCTTTCAACATTTCCCATGAGCTGATGGATCCTTGGGGTAGATGGCAGAACCAGGAGGTAGCTAGATCTGCCAAGAATAGTGGGAAGCATTTACACAACACTCCCTCTGTTGCTCCGCTCATGAGCATATGCTGTGTGTATCTATGCAAGTGCACAACGGGGTCAGAGGTTCCCTTGTAAGGTTCCATTGTTGGCATTTTCCATTCCCGGGGGGTGATGGCAGTTTTGATATTGCGGGTGAATGGGCTGGTTACCCTAGCGCCTATCCCCCGATCCATTTGGTCCCGTTGGACGCACTCTCTGAACAATCGCTCCATCCTTTCATCAGAACTTGGAGCGGATAGAAATGAGTTTGGTTCTTCTCTGCGGGATTGATTCCGTCCAGATGATCTGTAGGGATGGTATCGTCTATTACTCCTAACATTTTCCGGTGGCGGTCTTCGGTCTTCTGGGAGCATGCTGGGGTCAGCCACAGTTGGCCCTAGCCTTGATCTTCCCTTGCTGGGCTCTGTTCTAAGCATTCTCTTGGGTCCAACTTCGGGCTGGACACCAGCTCGGCGCCGTCCATTGGTGTTCCCATGGTTAGGTAGCATGACAGGCTCAGCCATATCCGACCCCTGCCTGGTACCTCCCGCAAGGGGTTCGGTTCCAAGTGTTTCCTCAGTTTGGAATTCGGGCTGAGTCTGGGCTCGGCTCCTACCATTGCTGTTTCTGTTGTTAGCCTCTTCGAAGTAGAAAGATCTTTGTCGCCTACCAGATCCTCCAGACTGGGACTCACCCCATGATTCGGTGTTGCGGTTGGATTCTTCATCATCCCTTAAGCGTGACATGAGTTGGTCCACCAAGGCTTCTTGTTGAGATGCGAAGTGGTTAGTTACTTCAGCCACAACCCTGTCCAGATCTGCCCTAGTAATTGGTTGTTCCGTAGCAGGGGCTGTCGGATTTTCCTGATTTCCATTTGCTGTTGGAACAGGACGATACTCTTTATCTCTGATCACTGGATCTGGGATACTGCTAGTTGCGATGTTCTTTCCTTTGCTAGCATCTTTCCTCTCTCTGGGAGGCATGTTTTCCATGCAATGAGCGATGCTGTTGGGAAGAAGGTCGAGTGGGAGAAGCTGAAGCTTCTAGCTCGACCCTCTCAGTGAAAGCACCAAAAATGTTTGCATAAAAAATGGATAAACACCTCCAAGTCGTATGATTTAGTTGATTTTAAGTTGTTCTTAGTGATTTGGGTGATTCATGAAAATATGTAAAAAGTAGGGACTAAACTGTAAAAGACACACAGATTTATAGTGGTTCGGCCAGAATGTGCCTACGTCCACTTTATATGTTATTCTCCCTCACTCTTCAGATTACAAGTACAAAGCTTTGATTACAAGTATATGAAAGTTGTTTGAAAGTTCTATCCGTGCTTGAGCTTACAAACTTGTCTGCCATTGTAGTACCCCTGGCCCTCTACTTATAGAGTGAGGCTGGGGGCAGGGGTCTTGAATGTATATAGCTGCTGGTGGGCCTGAGCTGAAGTGATCTGGCCTGGCAACGTTGGTTCGGTAGTAGATGGTTGGACTAGCGTTCTGGTCCGGTGGTAGAGGAGATGGGATTGGTTCGGTGTGGTTGATTCGGTGGAGGCTGGTCCGGTGAGGCTTTGGATCGGTGGAGGTTGATTCGGTGGTGAGTTGGTTCGGTGAGGCCTTGGATCGGTGGAGGTTGATTCGATGGTGAGTTGGTCCTGTGAGGCCTTGGATCGGTGGAGGTTGATTCGGTGGTGAGTGGAGAGGGGATTGGTTCGGTAGGGCCTTCCCCCTTTTGGTATGGTGATGCTTTCTTTCTTTGGTTCGGTGGTGGAAATGCACCCAACAACAACTGTGTACACGGTGGAGATTCCAGAATGAAGTAGGATAGTGATGACGTTCCTAAGGTACTTTACGTGGACCTAACTCCCGTGAGTTAGCTTAAGGTGGCTAAAACAGGATCGATCTCAGGTCAAAGGAGGTAGCACCTCTGGACTGGACACACTTCTTCGATACCATTCTATTATTGTTGTGATTGATTTGGATGCACCCCTTGATTTGGAGTGTTGTTCTGGGTAGGCGTAGTGGCTGCTACGTTACCGCCAGCCCGTGTGCGTAATTGGTATATCTACCCTGGCATTGCCTTGTGTGCCGTGTCACCTCCCATATCGAGCCTTTACTACGAGTTTGTTTATCTCCCGTAGCCCATGAAGTATTTCGGGTAGTCTCTCAGAGATATGCTGATACTGGATGGACTACTGGGACTATTATGTGTGAAGGGTGATATGGGTAGCGCGGAACGCTATTTAAAAGTATGTTTATTTTACTATAGACATTATTATAATAGCGAAATATTACTATATAGTAAATAGTTTGACGGATCCTTAGAGGATGGGCGGTCACAGGTATCCTTTAAGTTACTTGTATCTTTATTACAGTTCACTTGAGTTTGTTTACATTATATAAGTATATTGTGCTGACTCGAGTGTTTTGTGTTTTGCTTTACGCTCGGGTCAGCCTGAGTATTCACAGCTTTGGATTCTCTTTCTGGTGCTGGTCTTTGCTGGAGTTTCTGCTTATCTACATATTTATCTACTTCTGTTTCAGCTGTTCTAGTTTATCTCATGTATTAGTGAACTTTTATGTATCTTGGATTTCTATTATGTTGTTTTTAGACTGTATTATGTATTTGGTTTGAGACTCTATTGTAGTAGCTTCATGATCTACTATGTATTTTTATATTCCGCTACAAGTTATTCTATTTGTTCTGTGTCTGTGATTCTGTATATTTGATTTTATTTGCTCCAAATTTATTTACAATCTGTTATTTCGCATCATTCAAGTCTGATATGTGTGGATTATTGTCGATTTGAATGGCACGAAATTGGGGTTGTTACAGACGTGTTTGCACTAAATTCAATCTCCAAATCCAATGGTTCGAGATCCACAAGCGCCACTATAAATAAGACCCTAGGCCTAGCTATTTTTCTCATTCTAAATTTTCTCCATTTTGGTTCACCTTCTCAGGCAGGACCATAAAAGGAATAATTTTTCGAGCAGTAGATGATTTTAAATTAAAATATTTAGTGCCCTCAATAGCATCCGGGAAGGCCAAGGGAAGAGGTAAGGACCACAGAAGAGTGATTAGTAATTATTTTAGATTTTCATGCAATTTAAAATAATAGGGTTTCCAATAGTTGTAGTTTTTCTACGATTTTGGAGTAACCTTTTTACCAGTTTATTTTCAGTTTTAGATTTATTTTTCAATCTATTTCCTTTTGGCTATTCTCGTTGGTTATTTGTAGTTAATTATTGTTAATTATAAATTTTCCATTTATTTATGGTTATTTACAGTATTTATAATTTACTGCAATTTACGTTTTATTCACATCTTTTCTACGTTTGGGATTTTCTTCTGTATTTGTCAGTTTCTTTTTATTTTTTCTTCTTATGCGAATAGAATAGAATAGATTAAAACAAGAATATGGACTAAATAATAAGAACACTGAAATTATAGAAAATAAGATGTAAAATGTGAAGACTAATAAATTGGACTTGAACTAAATTTAAGCCTAATTATGATGTATAATTATAATTAAGAAGAGTAAAAAGAGAGAGTGGCTATTTTTTATACTTAGACCTTGGGTTAAGTTAATAATAAATATTATAATATAGGTTATAATTAGAAACAGAAAAGAAAAGGACTTATTCTAAGACTTTGAATAAACTAATAAGCAAAGATAGCAAGGATAATAGTAGAGTCTTATTTAAATAATTTATACTAAGTTAATAAGTAAAAGTAGGACCTGTGCCAACATCATTCCCTATTATCTATGGAGACGGGTGTCTTGCAATAGCCTGAAGTGAGATGAGGGCACGCTTATGCTGTTTAGGTAGATAAAAGGACAATAATTAAAAGTCCAAATCATGGGGATTTGGACAACGGGAGCTGCCAGATTTTGTTTGACAGGGACCAGTACCAACAACATTCCGTATTTTCTATGGACATAGTTGTCTCATTATAGCCTGAAGTGAGATGCGGGCATGCTTATGCTGTCTAGGGTAAATAATAGGTCAAAAGAGGGAGCAATAGATAGTGCGAACCCAACGGTGGTCGAGCGTGCGGCCTCGGTGCAGGGGTTATAATTTGTTATTGAGTTCCATGCGCTCAATAGTGCCTTTCGTAGGCACTGGTTTTTAGCTCACAGTAGACGCATTAGTAAGAAGGTCGATCAAAGGGTAGACTTAGGAATTCATCCTAATTAAGTTGGATTGGGAATTCGGCCAAATCAAAGCAGTTATCTAAGACAAGTGCAAACAATTGAAGTTATCCAATCGAATTAATCTTATAGTAAAATCATATTTATTTCCGGCTTTACCTTTCCTCCTGTTTCTTTATTTCCTTTTATACTAAAACTGTTGCAAAGTCTATTTCCGTTACCTTGCTTAAGAATACTAGTAATTACTATCATTCACAAGACTTTTAGTCAGACCCACTCCTCTATTTTCCTCTTTTTCTTCCATAGGCCAACAAGGGCAGGGACGGTAGATTACAGACACTTGGAGACTTCAGTGGCGAAGATTTTCTCATGTATTCCTTTTCTTCATTTTCCTCTTTTAGGTTATTTGATGTACTGGTACTTTTGAGGGATAATTTTGTACTCTGATTGTTATGAGACCGAGGTTATGATTTTCATAAGACATGTATTGGCTTTTTGAGACATCTTATATATTTTGTTTTATAACTCTATCTTATGAAGTTTGGTTTTTGGTAAATTATTGTTTTAATTGTTTCTGCTGTTTTTATCTATTTGGTCTTGTAAATCTTAGTCTCTATAAGTTTTAGCTATGCCAACAATGCACCACATCTTTTAGTGTGTCCTTCTGGGTATACTAAGGGGTGTAGGGTGTTTCGTTTTGTATCGGAGCCTAAGGTTACAAGATTCCTAAAAATTTGTTTTAAAAGTAAAGTACTCTTCAAAATAACTTGTTTAAAAAGTACTTTCCAGAAAGGAACTTTTAGAAATAGTTTTCATGCATAAAAGAATTTTTATAAAAATCCCCTCAAAAGTCCAGTTCGATCTCCTTTCGACTCTTTCCTAAATTCTCTTTTCTTTGCAAAGAATTGCAGAAGCCCCTAATCTCCCCGATGGTATTCCAGTCATTGGCTAGTTTCGTAGGTATCCACAATCCATGACTCCAGAGGTGCATAGGCAAGCGCCCAATCCAGCACCAGCAGGTGGGAATCCCATCAATCCACCTGCACTAGTCAATTTCTCTAAGCTCTGTAAGGATTTTACGAATTTGGAAGGAAAAACTTTTTCTAGTATGGAGACTTTTAGGGAGGCACGGGCGTGGTTTAGGCTCACAGAAAGGATATTCAAGCTATTGGGATTGGAGGATCAACGGCGGTTTTAGCTAGCATCTTGGCAACTGAAAGAGGAGGTTCCTATTGGTGGGACGTTATTGAGTTGGAAGGAAGAGACATTAATTAGAATGGGTTCCGAGAGCAATTTGATAGGACGTTTTTGTGAGAAATACGAATTACGGATCTTAAGGCTAGAGTTAACACTAGAGAGGGGTGAATAGTGTTTATAAAGAATTTCTAAATCGTTTTGAGTTTATGTTGATTTATACACAGATGTATGCAATATACAAATATAGATATGATCATAGAAACAAACACAGATGTAGAAATAAAGTAAAAAGCAGTAAAGGAAAGAACACACCGGATTTTATACTAGTTCGGACTAACCCTACATGCAGTCCCGCAACACAAGTACGGATTTCCTTTCAAAAGCAATCTTTAAAATTACACCCTCGATTTCAAGGCTATGAGGTACACCCTCTAGAATCACAATCCTCTGGGTAGAGATACTTGATTTTCCAGCCACAAGTTCACCCACTTCATTTTACGGGCAACAAGTTCACCCAATTGATTTCCTAAGGCTACAATCACACCTTACCTCGCTTGATTGATTTTCAAGGCTGCAATCACACCTTTTCTCACTAAGTTGATTTTAAAATGCCTATAACTCTGAATAGCACTAAGGATCATGTTGAGATAGTGATAGAGAATCAAACAACGAATGATCGAGTTCGATTCAATGTTGATTTCGGCAAAGTAATGGTAAGAATATGTATTAAGAAAAGTGGAAGAAGAGGAGGAGTGATAAACCAGAAAATCTGATATGGAATTCGTTGAAACTAACCCCTATTTATAGAAGAACAAAAGCCACGTCCATTCATGAAGAGTTATGGCGAATAGGCACTTCTTTTGAAATTTGAGTTTTGAACATAACTGACACTATGTCGACATGGTCACCATGGGTATGTCGACATCCCAAAGCATTTTTTGATGATTTGATTTTCTTTGAAAATAACCTTTATCTTATATTAAAACTATTTTAAACTTTATAAATATACTTAACTATATATAAAATTCATAAGTAAATATAGAGAATAATATATGTAGAATAGTTATATTTAAATCTAAGTATAATTATTTAAAAGTTAAATATATTATTTTAAAAGATAATTTAAAATCAAAAGTAATCTGACTTTGAAATTAAAGATGATTTTGAGACTAAAATTATTTAAAATCAGGATAGAGGTTTTTGTATCTTTTAAAAGGAAAGTTTTGAAATAATTTTGAAAACAAGAAAATTTTGAAAAATCATTTTGAATAAAAAGTTAGCGGATACAAAACAATGTTCCATTAGATTTTTCGTAGGTTCCATCCTACTTAGGGTTCCATCCCTTTAACTGGCTCAAAGTGGATTCCATACCACGAATAAATTGGATTTTAAGATGCCAGCGCTTTTCTATGAGTTTAAAAAACAATTCTAATTAAAGAATAAATTACTTGAATTCTTAAACTCTTGATAATCTTGATACTCATGAGTCTTCAATTTTGATATCTTGAATCTCTATACTGTACAGTCTTCATTCTTGTTACCTGCATGGTTAAATCCTGCATATACATATATATCTAAACTTATAATGTTAGTATTTATATTTTATAATTTATTCTAAAGTTGTTGTCATCAAAACCATCATCTCACGTACTAACAATCCGCCCTTTTTGATGATGTCAACCTTTGTTTACAAAATATTACTTCTATCCTAATAACTCCCCTTAAAACTAATGACTCTCCCTTAATCTATGCCTAATTACCCTATTTTATATTTCTCCCCCTTTGTCATCAGCAGAAACTAACTCCAAACTATATAACTCCCCCTTAATCTAACACTATATGACATGTGATTATAATGATAGTGTTATCATAAATAATCAACACTTAACTCTAAAAACTAAAATTAATCCTAAATTACTAACTATCCTTACTAAGATTCTATTATAATACTTATAAAAGTTAGAAAAATATAAGAACATAAATTATTTATTAAGTATATTTCAACACACTCATCAAAACCAATCATGTCAGACAAGTCAAACAAATCAATGAAGTCAAACAGTCAAACAAGTCAATCAAGTCAAACAAGTCAATCAAGTCAATCAAAACATACCAAACAAATCAAAAACTAATAATCCTATATTATAAAACAATACTACAAACTCCTCCTAAATAAAATACACTCGTTATGTATACATGTTGCAATATGTAGTTTGTAATGCAGTATGAAATGTATGACATATGCAATGTAGCATGAGATAATATGCAGAATGAAGTGCAACTTGTGATGCAAAATTATGATATGCATTGTAATTTATGATGTAATATGCAATAAAATGAGATATGAAATATGATGCATAATGATATGTAATATGAAACAAAATGATAATGAAGTAAAAATAATAATAGGCAGATAGATATGATGATATATATACTACGGTAACTGACATCCAGATTATAAGATAAACATGAGTAATAAGTAATATCTAATTGACAAGCATATACATATATATACATATATATACATATATCAAATTATTTATTATAAATTACTTCAACCAAACAAAGGTAATACACACCAAGTACTAGATTTAGGTCAAGGAAACTAATGAATGAGACTGAAAGAGTAGTAAAGAAAAGAGTTTAAAGGTAATAAATGATATTAAAATTATAACATATTTATGAAAGGTAGTAATCAAACTCAATATCAAAATTAAATTGCTAAGAAATATGGACCTAAACTATATATATATATATATATATATATATGATCAAATATATTTTTATAAAAATTAATAGCCTACTTATTTAATTTAAAATAATTATTTTAGCTTGATTGTTTTTATTTTTTTAATTTCAAGAATCCAAACTTCCACATTTATAAAATATTTAACTTAATAACTAAAACCTTTATATTAAATTTTTATTTGTTAAAATATTTAGAAACATATTTAAACATCTTTTAAATTTTAAAAATATCATAATGAAATATTAAATAAAATGATAAAGATTGAAAAACTAAAATAAACATGTGTTATGTTAAGGCCTCTTACCCTTTTTTAAAAAAAGTTAATTAATTATAAAGAATATATTTAAACATGAAATTTATTTTAAAATATTCTAATATAAGTTAGAAAATAACTTCTAAAAAGAATATAGAAAAATTCTTATTTTAAATATTATTTTTACACAGTTTAAAGTTTCATAAAGGAAAAAACAGTATTTACAGAATGCTATAAAAAAAATTTATAGCAAAAAATATTAGAAACTTTATAAAACTAAAACTGTAGCTTTTACCAAATGCCGTGTAAAGTTTCTGAAACTCTACAGCGTTTCAAAGCACAGAAATTCTATAAAAACGAATTTGCGGTACTTACAAAACATTACAGTAGGAAAGAAGCATTTTAGAAATGCTATCTAAAATTCCAATCATGTGATGTGGTGCTATCTGATTTATTGAAGAAATATATAAATTGAGCCTTATTCTAACATTCTGAATTCATTTGATTAATTTCTTAAACATATAAAATTAGTATCTTAAAAGAAATAGAGTATGAGAAGTAAAAGTAACATTACAAAAGTTGAAATCATGAATGAAGTATGCTTTTCTACTTAGTTAGTTGTAATAAATTAGTTGTAGATTTTATTTGAAAGAAAACACATTTCAAAAGGCTTTAAAAAAATTTAGACTTGTACATCGATATTTATACTATGGTGTGTTGATATATGGACCAATATGTCAAAACTTATAAAAGAGATAAATTTCTGTACCTAACTAAATGCATAGATATATATATATTCCTAAATGCAACAATAAAGATGAAATTATAGTAAAGCGTACCAATTTTTGCACTCCATCTTTCTAACTTTATTGTTCTTCCATTGTCATAAGTCAAACATTTATATCTTTCAGAATTTGATGACGAGATCTGCTCTATTGTGACGAGCTTGTTTTTCTGATCATCGTAGTATATTCATTTGCAGAATTTGGAGACTATATGAGAAAGACATATATGACTTAGTAGATCGACCAACTTAGTGCCAAAACTTTGAATTTGAATGTTGAAAGAATGGACACTTCAACCATTATAAATAGGCCTAAAGGTCACCACTTTTCATTTTAATTGCTCTTCTTCTTCTTCTTACCATTTTTCTATATGCTATCAAACTTGTAGAGGGCATATCTCCTTCGTTTCTTAACGCAATTGGATGAAACTAGCGGCAAATCGAAGAGGAAGTGTGACGACCCGAAAATCCGTACCCTTTGAATCGACAATAATCTACACATGTCCGACCCAAAAAGCACAAACTAACGGAAGGTCAAGAGAAAGAAAAGAAGAGAGAAGAAGAGAAGAAAGGTAGAAGATAGAACTAAACAGAATAATACAGAATCTCACATCGCAGCGGAAAATATATAATATCATATCAATGATCTTTATAAAACAGAAAATGTATATATACATAATGAATCAGAGTTCAACAATCAATAAGAGTTATCAGCTTGAACAGTTATAATAACCTGTCCTTACAAATGCAGATAATATACAAAAACAAACAAAGCACAACGGATAATCAAGCAAATACGGGTGTACGAAAATGAAGATCTCCATCTCTCCTACTGAAGCTCCAAAAGCACCAAAGCATAACCTATAGATATACTCAGTCTGACTCGAGCATTAAAAGGAAAGAACGCCCAGATCAGTCTGGTAAACCAGCGTGAGAAACACACTCAACTGAATTTATTAAATTACCAAACTTTTCCATAGCTTTCGAAACAAAAGTATCTCGTAAGACAAGTCCACACATAAACACGGACATGTTTTTACCTTACGATAACTAAAACATTTCATATCAAACTCATGTGATATTATACTAGTGTCTAGTATACAAATAATATTCAAAATAGCCGAAATTGTTACCACTATTAAATTCCAACATATAGGCTCTACAAATAAATTTGTAGGTAGATAGTGGAATTTGAATTTCCATACAAATGACCAGGTGAAGGGACTACCTTCCAAAGGGGTACAACTCTAGATGGATGTCCCGAGGCACAGAACATCTGCCCTCTACCAACACAAGACTGGCCCACCTATTAACTAGATGGTACCGAATATGTCATCCTCCAGTCGTTACCGACCTTTACCGAGGGCCCTCATAGCATACAAACCACAATAATCAGATACACGACGTCATAGCTTGCAAAGATATATCTAGAAGAGGATGATCATATCGTACTTGGGAATGACCCACTTAGCCTTGCCGCATCTAACCCTGTTTCGGTCGTTTCCGGTTGATGAGGCCTGATGAGGTAACGATTACCATTCACAATCACATATCACATAACTTAGAATGCCACATGGCCATTTCCATTGACTACTAATTGCCTTCCACAAAAATACAACCCTTAAGCACATACGTCTCAAGGAGGGTGTTAAGCAAAGAGAAGTTGCCTTCTCCGCCACCACTGATGTACGTTTATAAAAACCAATGTACGTAATCTTTAGAAATGCAATGTCAGACAAACATCCATACAAGTTATCCAGGAACAGGACAAACCGAAGGTACTTTCCTACCACATCCTATCGGGAAATCCCTAGGATTAGTAGCAAATAGTCCTCGCATTGGATATTTCATAAATGAAGAGACCACTGCTACTGAATGTATATTGGGATTTTAACCCCAAACGATCAACAAGCAGTCCCCCACTACGAAACTCCGAAAATCAATATCATCACAAGCAACCTACACAATCGTCGCATATACGTTGGTACGTACGAAGTGGTTTTCGGATAAACCGATCCTGGTCTCTTCGCACCAACAACGCAAAAGCGTTTCTCAAAATCACACAGCAACTATGTCTCATAGACTTATCACGTTCCAACTTTCAACTTGCTATCCTTCGGGCCAAGAAGGAAGCTCGATAGGTTGGAGTAATACTCTGCACTGCAAGAATCAACATCCTCAACACAAATGATAATCAAGCCTACACAGAAGGCTACGTACTAAGTGTACGACTAAATAGTTCCCACATCAAGTGGAGAAACTAAAATTTTTAGGCAATTTGATAGTCGGTTATTTAACTATCAAAGCAAAGAAACAAATATTTAGCACCATAACAATCACTAGGCCATATTAATTAATCTTTTATTAATTAAACCCATTTGCTAAATATTCACTTCAATTTATCTTTAAAATGATATATTCTCAAAACCATTTCACTTCATATTAGAAAACATTTCCAGATACTTATTTAACAATAAGTAATTCACAAATCAATTTATTTTCAACACTTAGAAAATATTCAATATACTTAAAATACGATTGAGTATATATTTTATTCTTTAAGGAAAACATTCTCTTTAAATACATTTATTTGGGTCAAAACGAATGTTGCGTAAAACATTGTTACGATAACCCAAAATCACTAGTATAGGGATTTGAAATAAGATAGCTATATAAACCCCAATACTATACAAAAAAAATTTCTTTCGAAAATCATTTACTATAACAACAGTGTTATAGTCCATCATTTCCTTATTTCTCGAAAACGTCTATTTCAACAACGAATGTTGAAATCTATGGTTTTTCGATACTTAATACAATTTAAAATACCTTTAAATCATTTTACTCCATTTAATAATATTAACTTTCCAAAATATCCATTTTATTTAATGTATTATTCACTGTCAAAAATCGTGAATACAAACCGTTTACCAAATTCAACAGTTCTACACATTTATTTTAAAGATAATCCACTGTCCAAAATCGTGGATATAAATCCCAACCAAATTCTTTATTATTACAACATTTAATTTAAAGGATAACTCGCTGTCTAAAATCGCGAATACATTTCCTTTAATAAACATTTATATTTAACTTATCAAATTAATTGATTCCGGATTTATAAAACAATGTTTATAAATTCCATATATATTTTATAACCCTTCAATATACAAAATTCCTTTATTAACCAACTCCATATATATCATTTAAATGCCAAAATCCAATTACAACTTCATTTTAAACTTTTACAAAACTCCTTTATAATTACATTATTTCGATTTATAAAAATCCAATTTTATAAATCTTATGCATAAACCTTCAATAATAAATTCAAAAATCACCATTTAAATTATTTTATAAAATAATCAACTTCGTATTTCCAAAAATCACCTTTCAACTATATTTCTCAAAACATCATAATTTTGTTAACATTAAAATTATAACGTTTATTTATTTAAAATGAATCTATTCCAAAATTCAATAAAACATATACTTTCAAAAATCACTTTAAAATCCTTTTAAATTTGGAAATCATCACTTTAACACTTTTAATTTTCCAAAATAGGCCCAATGCTGCAACAACACCAAATACATCAATCACGGCATCCAAAATATCATATATCATATGATAACAGAATATATAACAATATTTGTGTTTGTACCAAAATTGGGCACAACACTCTTCGGAAGTTTTTGTAGAGATAATAAATGAAGAATGTAAATTGAAAATGAGGATTATCTAACAAAAACTCCAAATAACAGTAATGTAAATGCGAAGACGAGCGATTTATAGTGGTTCGGCGTGTTGCCTACGTCCAGTGTGAAGTTTTTGCAATTTTATTGATTCTCTTTCAATGATTACAAGTGATTACAGCGAGCAACAACAAGTTACAACCGGAAATTCGAAATCAACAGCAAGAATATGATGTAGGATGATAGAGATCTCGATCCGGTAGAGTCTGGGCGCTTGAGAGTCGAAAGATCCCTTTTCTATAAGCTCTGGGGTGTTGTTTATAGGCGTAGGAGGCCGATATTTCGCTCAAATCTCGGGAGACTTTTTCTGGCATGTGTGGGGGCCCACGCGATCGATCCCACATAGTTTCGGCCCGATCCGTGATGGATATGAATGAATTTCGTATTCATCAATATTTGATCCAATCGAGCTGAAATTTGGCGTGAACCTTTCTTAGGTCGCATGCAAGCTTCTGTGAAAATTTAATTGCATTTGGACTTATGGATTGTGAGATATGATCGATGCAAGTTGGAGTTTTTCAGACCGTGATCGATACGAACGAATTTCGTATCGATCAAGAATTGATCCAATTGATCTAAAATTTGGCATGAGCATTCCTTAGGTTGCAAGTAAGCTACTGTGGAAGTTTCATAGCATTTGGACTTGTAGATCTCGAGTTATGATGGATGCAATTGGAGTTTTTCAGACCGTGATCGATACGTATGAATTTCGTATCGATCAAGAATTGATCCACTCGAGCTGAAATTTGGCATGAACATTCCTTAGATTGCCAGTAAGCTACTGTGAAAATCTGGTGGCATTTGGACTTGTAGATCTTGAGTTATGATCGATGCAAGTTTGGATTTCTCAACCGTGATCGATCAATATCTTGAGCATACAAACTTCGATTGACTTGAAATTCGGAATGTTGGCTTCATTAGCTTTTCTTGTCATGTCATATCAATTGTAGCTCGATCTGGACTAGGAAAAAATTTACCGATATCCATAGTAGATCTATGCGTTGACGATCTCCAGGACGAACCATCCTTGGTTTCTAGTCAAGTTCTTGGTGCCACTTGCCTTGCCAAAAGGCGGGATAACAATTTGTAAATAAATCAATACAGTTGAGGAATCCAGTTGGATCCCTCCAACCTGTCACCTGCAACAAATATACATATTAGAATATGTGTACAATGTCCGCTTCAAGGCAGACGCGCGTACAAAGGGTCATCCGCTCATACACGAGAACGTATAGGGTCTCATCTGCTCCAATAGGCAGGTATATATCCAAATACCAATCAATATATCATATATCATCCAAACAATCATCAATCATCATATAATAAACTATTTCTCACTTATATAAAATATCAGTGAGTCAGAAAGAGTGAGTTGTACTCACATTGCATCCAATAGTAGTTGTAGTGTTTTATTTCGAAAAAAACTAAACGCGCGTTTAATTTCACCCAAAATTCACACTAGCTTCAATCAGCTCCAATCAAGCTCCTTCGCGTAGTGCTCATCAATAAGAACCCAGGGTAATTCGTTTCGTGCGAAACGGACCTCGTATGAAAGAGTTATGGCTTTTTAAAGGTTGAACGAATTTAAATATAAATCAATTTCATTTTTATTTTATTTTTTAAACCTGAGTTGCATCTGGACCGTTGATTTCGCTTGATGAAATCCAGGCCGGCCCCTTCTTCTTCTCCCTCACGTTCACATCGTACACGAGTGTGATATCCCGAAAATTTGGCAATATAAATTTAATAATCTGTGTTAAAAAGTAAATTGATTTGAAAATTTTTGATAATAAATTTTGAATTGATTTAATAATCATCTTTTAATGAATATTTAAATTGGAAGATTTTATCTTTTTAAAACTAATAAATTGTTCTCTATTTATAATATATATAATTGTATATATTGTAAATTGATAAACTTTGATTTGGAACTTAGTAAATGAATCAATTTTCTAATTCTAATTTATATGTGGTAAATTGGAAAGTTTGATTTAAATTTAAACATTTAACTTTTCAAAGCAATTAAATAAATATCTATATGGTTAATACTTAAGGTAAATCTTATTTGTTTTAAAATTTTATTTAGTTAGCTTAAATATGAATTTAGATTAGATTAACATAAAAGCTTCGTTTTTTTTCTTTTAAAATATTGCTTGAAATTATATATAGGAATTTAAAAATACAATATTAATATATTGGGTAACAAAAGTCGATAGTGATCTGTTTTATAAATTATTTAATATTGTTTAATTTATTATTTTATTTTCAAATAATAGTTATAATACTTAGTTTTTTATAAACATAAATAGATTTTTATAGAAATAAGTTTTGTTATTTTTAAATCTAATAAGAGTTATATATATATATATATAACTTGATTTTTAAATAGAGTTTTATAATTAATTTAAATTTGAATTTAGTGTTGTGAAATTTAAACAATAAATACGTAAAAATATTTGAATAAGCTTATATTCATATTTGTTTGTTTCATTTCTTTTTAATTAAATAAAGGGAGAAATTTATTTATGTACATAAAAAGGAATAAATTAAGATTAAAAAGTTTTTATAAACAATTGAAATTAAAATTTAAAATACTTAAATACATGTGTTAATCTTTTAACATCCTAAATGACATGTGTTGAATCTTAAAGTTATCATTGTGAAAAATGTTAGAAATTGAAACAAGTGTCCTATCATTTTCTTTTATTTTAATTAAATTAAAGCCTACTTATATAAACTTATCACTCCTCATTTTATCTTCTTCCCTATTCTTCTTTTTCAAACCTTAAGGATATCTTCAGCTAAGAAATCTGAAATCAAACCTCCGTTCAAACAAAAATCTGTAATTTCCTCTCAAAAAACCCAATTGAAACCCATGTTTCCTCAAAACCAAAACCATCTTAAAAACTGAAATGCAAATCATATAAACTTGTAGCTCTTCAAAAGCATGAACCTGAAAGAAAATTGCAAATTCAAAAGCCTGTAGTTCTCCTTCTTTTCTGTTTTTAAATCAACCAAACCTGCATTATTTTCTGGAATCATGCATGCAACAAGCATATGCAGTAAAATCAAGATTTAAAGTCTTTAAAAAGAAAACTTGCAATTGTAAATCTGGAAGCAGAAGCAAACTGCATTTTTTTTTAAAATCAAAATAGGAAGTAACTCAAAGTTTTGGAAATTGAAACACAATCTAGTCTCAAGCATTTTCAGAAATAAATATGCTTTGCTCAAAAATTCTGCGAGTAACATTTTATGAAATAAACTTAGGTATAAATTTAGTTGTTTATTTACTCTGGAAATAAGTGTGTGTGCATGTGTGTGCATGCTCTTTATAAATTCATTACCGAATGTATGTAGTGGTGCATGTTAATGTGAATTTATGTTTCTGCACTTAAGTTTCTAGATTTTAGAATTTCTTGAGCTCTATTCCATTCAATCTAAGATGTGTTAAGATTTTAATATTTAATATTCAATCAAAATGTGGCTGTGAATATGAGTTAAACTTTTAATTTTATTTAGTATGAAAAAAATAAAAGAAAAACCTGTAATGTCTCTGGAAAATGTAAAATACAACAGAACAACTTTTGAAAATAAGAATCTGATCAATCAGATTCCTTGATTCGAGAATATAAACAAGTTACATAAACAAAGATTTAATTTTAAAACTAAAATTAGAATTTAAGGTTTGAATATGACTAAGTATTTCTGGTTTAACCAGAAATCCTGTTTTGGGTGATTCTGTCAACCTAGAAGGTCGGGGTGGCCAGGGTTTTCTTTGGTGATGAAGTGGGGATCCAGTATTCAGGGAAAAATGGTAGTAGGTGGATCAAAGCTTTGGGCGATTGTGATTTTGAATCAAAATTTTAAACCCTAAGTTTTCTGTTCATCTGAAAATTTATCACCGCAACTCCTATGAATGACCGAGCTGTTCCATATTCGAGTGGATGGTTGATGGAGTATGGATGAAGGCGTGGCCGGAGGTAAAGTTTCTATGGTGATCAGATTTGGGAGTTTGAAGCGAATTACAGTTCGACATTGCTTCCAGTTTTCGAGCTCGAAGCCCGATTTTGATTTCTAGTTCCTGCAGTTGATTTGAAGGTCGAATTGGTATTTGGTGATGATCGCTGACTTACGCGAGTGGTCGCGAGAGGCCGGAGGTGACGGCGGGGTTAGGGCAGGTGCACGGTGATCTTGGTGTCAGTTGTTGTTTTGGGAAATTGGGTTCTCGTGTTTTGTTCAGGATTGTTTCGGGTAAATTCGTGTGTGGCTCGAAGTTTTGGGGTATGGGACTCGGAGTAGTTTAAATGTGGGTTCAGGGGAGAATGGCTGTTGCAGGATTTGTTTAAACCTGTCAGTTTTAATTTGAATGATTTCAAATGAAATTGATAACTCGAGTTTTACTCGTGTTATATTTGGGTTTTACTTGGGCTAGGTTAGGATTAGATTCGAGTGAGTTATGTGTTTCTCGAGCTAGTTTTGTTCGGGTTGGAAAACTTGTTTTGTTTCCAAATTTAAACTGAATATAAATTATTAAGCAAGAATTTAAAATGAGTTTTAAATCTAATTTTTAATTATGGATTCAAGTTAATTTGAATCTTAAGCTGGAAATGAATAAGTTTTTAAATTCAATTTTTTTAAAAATACTTTAAAGGGTTTATTGTTAAAAATGTTTTTAAAGAAATTTGAATTTAAAATTTGAATTTGAAATATAAAGGAATGTTTTAAAACAAAGTTTAAACTAATTCAAATCGGAATTTGAATCTTTGGTTTAAAATAAATTTAAGTTTTATAAATTTAGGTGCTTTGAAAATTTTGAATGATAAAGTAAAATTTTAAATGTTTGAATTTAAAAAGAATTTGATCCAAACTCTTGTAAAATTTCTTTTACGAGAAAAGTATTATTTATCATGTAATTCTAAAGGTTTTTAATTGATTTTAAAACTTGTTGAAGTTAAATTATAATTTAATGATTTATTTTTTACTTAATTATTAGGGTAATTAAATGAATAATTAATTTATTTAATAAAGTAATGAAATGGATAATTACTTAAATTAATTAAGGGTTTAATCTTAAAGGTTTAAGGTTAATTGTTCTTAGAATAATTAACTCGTAATTTAAGATTCGTTAATTAATAAGATTAGATTTTAATTAATAATTAGTAATTAACTAATCAAGTAATAAAGGATTAATTAGGTTACAGTTAACACTTAATTAATTAAATAATTAAGAGGTTAATTAATGGGTTATTGATGATTAATTAATTTGTAATTAACAATGATTAAAATAAGTTAATTACTTTAGAAAATAATGAATGATTTGTTAATAGTTAATGAGGTCATTAACTAAGGATTATTTAATAATTAATTAATGTGATTAGTTTTTAATAATTAATTAGATTAATTAATTTAAAGGTAGTAAATTATTAAGTATAATTATTTATGGAAGTAATTAAGGAATCAATTACTTATTGTAATTAATTGAGTTTAATTTGATTAGATATTAATTCAGTTTAATTAATTTAGAATAACCATTTGGTGATTTGTGAAGTATAATTACTTAATGTAATTAAATGAAGAGAAATTACTTAGGGAAGTAATTTATGGGCAATTACTGTATGTAATTAATTTAAGGAAATTTGATGATGAAAGTAATTTGAGTATAATTACTTTGTGAATTAATCAAGGGATTAATTAGAGATAATTAATTAATGAGTAATTAATTTATTTTGTGAAGTAATTAAAGGAAGTTAATTAGTGAATGGAGTTAATCAAGGGTGATTAACAATTATGGTTTAATTGTAGATTAATTACTTAATATAATTAATTTTAAAAGAAAATGTAATTAGAAATCATTAATCATTAATTAATGAAGTAATTAAGAATGGATTTTTTTAGAAATAAATAATCAATGAAGGAATTTATTAATGTAATTAATTAAGAATTAGTGCAAGTAATTATAGTTAATTAATTAAGGAATTAACTAAAGATTAATTACTGTATTTGGTTGAGTATAATTAATTTGAGAAATTAACTAGTGGATAATTACTTGAATGTAATTAAAGGTTAATTAATCAGGGATGATTAATTAAAATGAATAATTGGTTGATGATTAATTAATCGATTAATAATTAATTAATAATGATGTAAGCAAGTTTGGTAATGATGATGTAAATAATTTAATTAATTTTAAATTAATTATATTTGGTGTGATTATTAATCATTGCTTTATGGATGGATGATGTTGTTTGCCTTGAATGGTTTGAATCTCAAATATGAGATAAGTGATGTTGAATGATATGGATGCATTGGTTGCATTGTGATGATGATTTGGATTACCATTTGATAATGATAATATGGATTATCTATTGTGATGATAATGTTGATTATCTATTGTGATTTGTGTACTATCTATCTGTGTATATAGATAATTGAATTGTTTTAAACCTTTAAAACAACTTGGCCTTAAAAGATACGCTTTGGATTTCGATGAGACCCGGATCAGGTTTCCATATTTGGATATCCGAAAACCACATCGATCCAAATTAACGATAGGTCGTGAATCTCTTGTGAAGAGTGAAGACTCGATGTGTAAGGACTATTCGTCAGTATAACTCTGAGGGTGATTCCGAGATGAGTTTGACGGGGTAGTACTTTCAGATTCGAGATGAAGGTTCAGAGTGCAAGGTTTATCGTCGTTAACTCTGAGGGTGATTTCGAAATGTGTGTAACGATATAATGCCTTCGGTTTCGTTCGAACCCGAAACGAACTTGTATGGATTGAATGCTTTCAGAACATCGTCAGGTAGACGATGTGCATTCTAAGAGATGTGTTCTCTAAAGGTAATCATAGCCTCAAGCCTCATCAGCCTAGAATGCCTAAAACAGGGGAGGTGCAGCAAGGCTAAGTGGGTCATGCCCAAGTAGGACGAGATTTTCCCCTATCTAGAGGTCCCTTTTTATTCGGCTTAGTGGGCGGTTGGAATATAAGCCAACTGCGGGGTTGTCTTGTTCGGGACTGTCCAATAAGGGATGGTTCCGATCTTGTTTTGTAGGGTATTGGGAGTGATCCTCGGTACGTTGATCTAGGCCACATACTGTGACGGGCGGTACCCCGGTGGCCCTGCCATTGATGGAATCCAAAATCCAATAAGTGCCAACGGTTTTGATTGTGTTGCCCACTTTTGTGGCTAGTAGCTGGAATTTAATATTGTAACAATTTCAGCTATTTCATATTTACTTGAAAACCCTAGACCTATTATAATATCATCGGATTTCCTATCAGATGATTTGGTTAGCGTAAGGTAAAACTTTTACATATTTATGTGTGGGAAGTCGTGATACCCTTTCTTTTCGAAGGATTTTCAATGTTAAGCAACTTCAACCTATTACTCACACCAGATCCATGTCTGACCCTGAGTTTATCTTCTATTTTCTTAAACTCTTAGGTACTCAAATTTTTATGAGTAGCCAAGGGATTCAGGTTAGCTTTGACGAATTATGGAGGAGCAATGGAGCAGGAGGCTTCGGCGTTAGATATATAGTTTCAGATGTGTGTTCTCTGTGTTGGTATCTCTGACCGTTCTTTGTATTTTATTGAGTTGTAATAACTAGATAGTTGTTTATAACTGTTTAGTATGTGTTGAAAATTCAGTGTAACTCTGATTAGTGTTATATACTATGTAATATTTATGTTATTAATATAATTTATTCGTTCTGCTGTTGAGATTCTGATGTTGTTTCTTCTTTCTTCTCTTCCTTTTCTCTTTTCTATCCCTTTCTTTCTTCATGACGATACGATTTTCTGTGGTAGAAAGTCGGTTCGTCATAGTTTGTATCAGAGCGCTAGGTTGAGTGAATACCTAGGCTTAGAAGTAATTTCTTTCTTGAGAGAGCGTATTTGTAATTTTATATATATATATATATATATATATATATATATATATATATATATATATATATCTACTTCTACCTATTTGTTGGGTTACCCGTACAGGTTTGCCAATATAAGTTATAAAGGTAGATAAGGTAGAGGGTGTGTAACACAACTACCATTGGTTGGAGTTTGAATGTTAAGGTTGGAAGTGTATCTGTCGAGACTGTAGACCTAATACCATCTCGAGTGAGTTGTGCAAAGTGTAGAAATTTCATAGATCTCTGAATGTAACCTGTAAAGGTTCGGAGTTCATCTTTAAGTTGGATGAGTAGAGTTTGGATCTGTTGGTTGGGCAGAAGAAAATAATGGTATCTTGATACCTCAGGAATTAGTAGCTGTGTGATGATACGCGGTGACTATGGATGTCTCCGAAGATTTTTCTTTGGAACAAGTTTAAGAAGTATATCTGCTTCGATGTTGTGGCTGAGTTCAGCAGGTTGTTTCTGTCTAGTTTGAGGTCCGAGTTTCTCGAAGGATTTTGGATTAGGAAGTCTTTGGCGTAGGTGTCAGCAGTGCAGCTCGGAATATTCTGTGTGCCAGCAAGAAGGTCTTCTGGTTAGCAGTTTTTCTGGAGATGGAGTTCAGAAGCAGTAGAGTGGATCCATTTCTTCGATGGATTGGCTAGTTAAGCGTAAGCTGTTCTGATTGGTAATGAGAGAACAGTTTTCTTTGGATATTAGGCTGGGTTGATCGCAAAAGTGACTTGCGATAGTTTGAGTGTTCTCTTGAGTTATCAGAGGTTTGTCTGCATCTGGAGGTTGAGTTTTCTTATCGACTGGATTACAGGAGTGCTATCGGTGGTTCAGTTTAGTAGAAGGATGACTTCTAGAGCAAGGGTTGGTGAAGTAGCTTGGGCTCTGGTGGGACATCTGAGTTTTCTTTTATGGATCTGTTGAACCATATTTCTGAGATGTGTTGTCCAGTTTGTGCTCGAGTTTTTCTCCTACTTCAGATCAGAGTTGTACAGCGGAAGCAGTTTGGGTGTGCTTTTGTTTTATCTTTTTCGGGTAGGAGAAGTAGGTTAATCTTTGTGGAGTAGAGTTGGTGTTCTTGGTTTTGGATTGATCTTGAGGAGATCATTTTTTTGGGTTGTTTTAGTCCAGTTTGTTTCTGAAGGCATCAGCAAAGGTTGAGCTGATCAGGAGAGATGAAGGCAGCCTTGGATCATCCGAAGATTTTTGGTGGATAAGAGACGAAGGAATTTGGATTCCGGATTCGGAGATTTAATTTTGGGTAAGTTTTCTCCGATCCAAAGAGCTTTAAGGTTGAGTAAGACTGGGTAAGTCAGCTCCGAGGTATTTTGGATCTTTTATGTGTTCTTATGAGGATTGGAGTTTGATTTTCAAAGTTGAAGTGTCAGTTTGGATAACTGGGATTCGATGTGTTTCACGTATCTCTGAGTGAGTACCTGTATAATCTATCTCTGATTGTGGAACCAGCATTACAGGAGGATGTGATTGTTGAGTCAGACTTGCCTGTAGTCTGATATACAGATTAGTTTTGTAGATCTAGTCGGATAGGAGCTCCGTAGCTTGGTAGTATTGATTGTTTGGATTCAGTAGAGCGAGTATCCCTGTGTATATATATATATATATATATATATATATATATTTGGGAAACTCTGAGAAGTTCTATCCAGAATTTTTCTAGATAATTAGATTTGTTTGATTGAATGAATTGGTTGCTATGATTGTTAGCATATGATTAATATATGCTTGGGTTTTAAAATAAAATCTTAAGATAGATTATTAAATTACCTTTGCGTTTAAATTTGGGCATGAAATTCTTTTAAGGGGGGAGGAATGTGATATCCCGGAAATTTGGCAATATAAATTCAATAATCTGTGTTAAAAATTAAATTGATTTGATAATTTTTGATAATAAATTCTGAATTGATTTAATAATCATCTTTTAATACATATTAAAATTGGAAGATTTTATCTTTTTAAAACTAATAAATTGTTTTCTGTTTATAAAAATATATAATTGTATATATCGTAAATTGATAAACTTTGATTTGGAACTTAGTAAATGAATCAATTTTCTAATTATAATTTATATTTGGTAAATTGGAAATTTTGTTTTAAATTTAAACATTTAACTTTTCAAAGCAATTCAATAAATATCTATACGGTTTATACTTAAGGTAAATCTTATTTGTTTCAAAATTTTATTTAATTAACTTAAATATGAATTTAGATTAGATTAACATAAAAGCTTTGTTTTATTTTTCTTTTAAAATATTGCTTGAAATTATATATAGGAATTTAAAAATACAATATTAATATAATGGGTAACAAAAGTAGATTATGATCTCTTTTACAAATTATTCAATATTGTTTAATTTATTATTTTATTTTCAAATAATAGTTATAATACTTAGTTTTTATAAACATAAATAGATTTTTATAGAAATAGGTTTTGTTGTTTTTAAATTTAATAAGAGTTATATATGCATATATATATATATATATATAACTTGATTTTTAAATAGGGTTTTATAATTAATTTAAATTTGAATTTAATGTTGTGAAATTTAAAATAATAAATACATAAAAATATTTGAATAAGCTTATATTCATATTTGTTTGTTTCATTTCTTTTTAATTAAATAAGGGGAGAAATTTATTTATGTACATAAAAAGGAATAAATTAAGATTTTAAAGTTTTTATAAACAATTTAAATTAAAATTTAAAATACTTAAATTACATGTGTTAATCTTTTAACATCCTAAAGGACATGTGTCGAATCTTAAAGTTATCATTGTGACAAATGTTAGAAATTAAAACAAGTGTCCTAATCAAAGTTTTTCATTTTCTTTTATTTTAATTAAATTAAAGCCTACTTATATAAACTTATCACTCCTTATTTTATCTTCTTTCCTATTCTTCTTTTTCAAACCTTAAGGAAATCTTCAGCTAAGAAATCTGAAATCAAACCTCTGTTCAAACAAAAATCTTTAATTTGCTCTGAAAAAAACCCAACTAAAACCCATGTTTCCTCAAAACCAAAACCAACTTCAAAACTGAAATGCAAATCATATAAACTTGTTGCTCTTCAAAAGCATTAACCTGAAAGCAAATTGCAAATTTAAAAGCCTGCAGTTCTCCTTCTTTTCTGTTTTTAAATCAACCAAACCTGCATTATTATCTGGAATCATGCATGCAGCAAGCATATGCAGTAAAATAAAGATTTAAAGTCTTTAAAATGAAAACTTGCAACTGCAAATCTATAAGCAAAAGCAAACTGTGGTTTTTTTTAAAATGCAAACCAGGAAGCAAGTCAAAGTTTTGGAAATTGAAACACAATCCAGTCTTAAGCATTTTCAGAATAAATGTGCTCTGCTCAAAAATTCTGTGAGTAACGTTTTATTAAATAAACTTAAGTATAAATTTAGTTGTTTATTTACTCTGGAAATAAGAGTGTGTGTGTGTGTGTATGCTCTTTATAAATTCATTACTAAATGTATGTAGTGGTGCATGTTACTATGAATTTATGTTTCTGTACTTAAGTTTCCAGATTTTAGAATTTCTTGAAGCTCTATTTCATTCAGTCTAAGCTGTGTTAAGATTTTAAGATTTAACATTCAATCAAAATGTGGGTGTGAAGAGTTAAAGTTTTAATTTTATTTAATATGAAAAATAAATAAAAGAAAAACATGTAATGTCTTTGGAAAACGTAAAATACAACAGAACAACTTTTGAAAATAAGAATTTGATCGTTCAGATTCCTTGATTCAAGAATGTAAACAAGTTACATAAACAAAGACATGAATTTTAAAACTAAAATTAGAATTTAATGTTTGAATATGATTAAGTATTTCTGCTTTAACTAGAAATCCTGTTTTGGGGTGATTCTGTCAACCTAGAAGGTCGGGGTTGGTGATGAAGTGATGATCCAGTATTCAGGGAAAAATGGTAGTAGGTGGATTGGGGCGATTGTGATTTTGAATCAAAATTTTAAACCCTAAGTTTTCTGTTCATCTGAAAATTTATCACCGCAACTCCTATGAATGACCGAGTTGTTCTAGATTCGAGTGGATGATTGGTGGAGTATGTATGAAGGATTGGCCGGAAGTAAAGTTGCTATGGTGATCAGATTTTGGAGTTTGAAGCGAATTGCAGTTCGGCGTTGCTTCCAGTTTTCGAGCTCGAAGCTCGATTTTGATTTCTAGTTCCTGTAGTTGCTTTGAAGGTCGAATTGGTATTTGGTGATGATCGCTTATTTGCGCGAGTGGTCGCGAGAGGCCGGAGGTGACGACGGGGTTGGTGCAGGTGCACAGTGATCTTGGTGTTTGCTGTTGTTTTGGGAAATTGAGTTCTCGTGTTTTGATCAGGATTGTTTCGGGTAAATTCGTGCGTGGCTCGAAGTTTTGGGGTCTGGGACTCGGAGTAGTTGTTATGTGGGTTCAGGGGAGAACGGTTGTTGCAGGATTTGTTTAAACCTGTCGGTTTTAATTTGAATGATTTCAAATGAAATTGATAACTCGAGTTTTACTCATGTTATATTTGGGTTTTGTCGGGCTAGGTTAGGATTAGATTCGAGTGAATTATGTGTTGCTCGAGCTAGTTTTGTTCGGGTTGGAAAACTTTTTTGTTTCCAAATTTAAACAGAATTTAAATTATTAAGCAAAAAAATTTATCGAGTTTTAAATCTAATTTTTAATTATGGATTCAAGTTAATTTGTATCTCAAGTTGGAAATGAATAAGTTTTTAAATTCAAATTTTTTAAAATACTTTAAAGGGCTTATTGTTAAAAATGTTTAAAGATATTTGAATTTAAAATTTGAATTTGAAATATAAAGGAATGTTTTAAAACAAAGTTTTAAACTAATTCAAATTCGAATTTGAATCTTTGGTTTAAAATAAATTTAATTTTTATAAATTTAGTTGTTATGAAAATTTTGAATGATAAAGTAAAATTTTAAATGCTTGAATTTAAGAGGAATTTGATCTAAACTCTTGTAAAATTCTTTTATAAGAAAAGTATTATTTATCACGTAACTCTAAAGGTTTTAAATTGATTTTAAAACTTGTTGAAGTTAAATTATAATTTAATGATTTGTGTTTCACCTAATTATTAGGGTAACTAAATGAATAATTAATTTATTTAATAAAGTAATGAAATGGATAACTACTTAAATTAATTAAGGGTTTAATCTTAAAGGTATAAGATTAATTGTTCTTAGAATAATTAACTTGTAATTTAAGATTCATCAATTAATAAGATTAGATTTTAATTAATAATTAGTAATTAATTAATCAAGTAATAAAGGATTAATTAAGTTGCAGTTAACACTTAATTAATTAAATAATTAAGAGGTTAATTAATTAGTTATTGATGACTAATTAATTTGTAATTAATAATGATTAAAATAAGTTAATTATTTTAGAAAATAACTAATGATTTGTTAATAGTTAATGAGGTCATTAACTAAGGATTATTTAATAATTAATTAATGTAATTATTTTTTAATAATTAATTAGATTAATTAATTTAAAGATAATCAATTGGGTAAATTATTAAGTATAATTACTTATGGAATTAATTAAGGAATTAATTACTTATTGTAATTAATTGAGTTTAATTTGATGAGATAAGTTAATTAATTCAGTTTAATTAATTTACAATAGTCATTTGGTGATTTGTGAAGTATAATTACTTAATGTAATTAAAAAAAGGGAAATTACTTAGGGAAGTAATTTATAGGTAATTACTGTATGTAATTAATTTAAGGAAATTTGATGATGAAAGTAATTTGAGTATAATTACTTTGTGAATTAATCAAGGGATTAATTAGAGATAATTAATTAATGAGTGATTAATTTATTTTATGAAGTAATTAAAGGAAGTTAATTACTGAATGGAGTTAATCAAGGGTGATTAACGATTATGGTTTAATTGTAGATTAATTAATTAATATAATTAATTTTGAAAGAAAATGTAATTAGAAATCATTAATTAATGCAGTAATTAAGAATGGATTTATTTAGAAATAATTAATCAATGAAGGAATTTATTAATGTAATTAACTAAGAATTAGTTAATTAATTATAGTTAATTAATTAAGGAAGTAATTAAAGATTAATTACTATATTTGGTTAAGTATTATTAATTTGAGAAATTAATTAGTGGATAATTACTTGAATGTGATTAAAGGTTAATTAATTAGGGATGATTAATTAAAATGAATAATTGGTTGATGATTAATTAATTGATTAATAATTAATTAATAATGATGTGAGCAAGTTTGGTAATGATGATGTAATTAATTTAATTCATTTTAAATTAATTATACTTGGTGTAATTATTAATCATTGCTTATATGGATGGATGATGTTGTTTGCCTTGAATGGTTTGAATCACAATATAAGATAAGTGACGTTGAATGATATGGATGCATTAGTTTCATTGTGATGATGATATGGGTTACCTTTTGATAATGATAATATGGATTATCTATTGTGATGATAATGTTGATTATCTATTATGATTTGTGTATTATCTATCTGTACATAGATAATTGAATTGTTTTAAATCTTTAAAACAACTTGGCCTTAAAAGATACGCTTTGGATTTCGATGAGACCGGGATCGGGTTTCCATATTTGGATATCCGAAAACCACATCGATCCAAATTAACGATAGGTCGTGAATCTCTTGTGAAGAGTGAAGACTCGAGGTGTAAGGACTATTCGTTAGTATAACTCCGAGGGTAATTCCGAGATGAGTTTGATGGGGTAGTACTTTCATATTCAAGATGAAGGTTCAGAGTGCAAGGGTTATCGTCGTTAACTCTGTGGGTGATTCCAAAATGAGTGTAACGAGATAATGCCTTCGGTTTCGTTCGAACCCGAAAGGAACTTGTATCGATTGAATGCTTTCAGAACATCGTCAGGTAGATGATGAGAATTCTAAGAGATGTGTTCTCTAAAGGTAATCGTAGCCTCAAGCCTCATCAACCGGGAATGGCTAAAACAGGGGAGGTGCAGCAAGGCTAAGTGGGTCATGCCTAAGTAGGATGAGATTTTCCCCAGTCTAGAGGTCCCTTGTTACTCGGCTTAGTGGGCAGTTGGAACGTAAGCCAACTGCGGGGTTGTCTTGTTCGAGACTGTCCAGTAAGGGATGGTTCCAGTCTTGTGTTGCAGAGGATTGGGAGTGATCCTCCGTACGTTGATCTAGGCTACGTACTGTGACGGGCGGTACCCGGGTAGCCCTGCCATTGATGGGATCCAAAATCCAATAAGTGCCAACGGTTTTGATTGTATTACCCACTTTTGTGGCTAGTAGCTGGAATTTAATATTGTAACAATTTTGGCTATTTCATATTTACTTGAATACCCTAGACCTATTATAATATCATCGGATTTCCTATCAAATGATTTGGTTAGCATAAGGTAAAAACTTTTCCATGTTTATGTGTGGGAAGTCTTACGTGATACCCTTTCTTTTCAAAGGATTTTCAAAGTTAAGCAACTTTAACCTGCTACTCACACCTGACCCATGTCTGACCTAGTGTTTATCTTATGTTTTCTTAAACTCTTGGGTACTTAAATTTTTACGACTAGCCAAGGGATTCAGGTTAGCTTTGATGAATTATGGAGGAGCAATGGAGCAGGAGGCTTCGGCGTTAGATATATAGTTTCTGCTGTGTGTTTTCTGTGTTGGTATCTCTGATTGTTTTTTGTATTGTATCGAGTTATAATAACTACACAGGTGTTTATAACTGTCTAGTATGTGTTGAAAATTCAGTGTAACTCTGATTAGTGTTGTATACTATGTAATATTTATGTTATTAATATAATTTATCCGTTTTGCTGCTGAGATTCTGATGTTGTTTCTTCTTTCTTCTCTTTCTTTCTTCATAATGATACGATTTTCTGTGGTAGAAAGTTGGGTCGTCACAACGAGATAACCCAAAGTCATCGTTCCTCTTTGTATTTTCGAGCCACCATTACGCGCCTAGAAGTTGATCGGGGACCTCCACTTGAAAGCAGATCACCT
Source organism: Allium cepa (assembly GCA_030765085.1). Classification (NCBI taxonomy): domain Eukaryota; kingdom Viridiplantae; phylum Streptophyta; class Magnoliopsida; order Asparagales; family Amaryllidaceae; genus Allium; species Allium cepa. Next base: position 196,918,818 of record CM060943.1, read on the forward strand.
ACTCCATGCTCGGCCAGAGCCTTGTCAATCTCAGCTGCACCAAAATCGAGAAAAACGTGCCCAAACACGTGACGTTCAAACCATTTTGTCCCCAATCCGTAGCTCCATTTTCGATCACAGCTGTTGAATTTGTCAATCTCGATACGCTTTACAAATCTCGTGTTGGAAGCTTTTTGAATTGATTTACGGATTTGAGGAAATTAAGAGGAAAAGGAAATGAATTTATGGCCATTCGATGCTAATGGCGGCTTGCCCTAGGGTTGTTAGGGTTTAGTGCAAAACGAAGATAATCAAGTCCTTTTGTAGAAAAATTACGCGACACTATTCACCCAAAAAATTTCCAAACTCGAAACACAGCGTGCCGCCTGGCGTTTATAATGTTTTGCCCCTATTTCGAACGCAATGGAATATATATCGGGAGCCAATTCGATTAAATTTGAAAGATAGGTTTTCGAATCGATTATTAAATTTAAAATTCACTTAAACCAATTTCTACGCATTTTACCTTGCCCCAGACAAACCGTAAATCCGATTGACACGAAATTTGAAATCTTACAATAATTTAACATTACAGATCCAATGAAACTGGTTTCGTCGAAATCCGAGACAGTTTGAAAAATGGCTATTTTTACTTGTAAATTAAATATTAAAATATTCAATTTCTACAATTTGACTTTTAATTCAATTTTAAATGTTTTATAACATTATTCTAATTCAAATATGATTTAATATCACTTTACAAATCATTTTTATTCACATTAAATTCAAATTCTAATTATTTACGCAATTTCAAAAATAAAATAAACAATTAAATTATCCAATTAAATCTAGATATTCGAAATAAAATATATTCATCTTATAAATTTAACTTTTGCATATTTAAAATCAATTAAATATATGAATTTCAAATGACTGAAATTCTGGGTCGTTGCATTCTCCTTGTTTAAAAGAATTTCGTCCCCGAAATTACCAAGTAAGAAAAAGTCTTAAAATCCATTAACTTTTCAAAATAATTCGTTAAAAATAGATTTACCAAATCTATTTAACCTTTTAACTTTTTCCAAAAATCATTAGTTAAATTTCTTATAAAAACTTTTCTAAGTTTTCAATTCTATATATAGTTATCTTTTCAAAACCAACTACCATCGTTTAACTTTTAACTCAAAAATCAAACTTTTAGTTTTCATAAATTTTTCCAATTTGTCCAAAAATTTTCTAACGCCTTAAATTTGTAAAAGAAATTCGCCATAGCCTCCTTTGCACGGTTCATTCCGAAAAAAATAACAATGTATATAACACAAATATACGTCTCATCATCAACGATGAGGCATCCCGAAGGGAAAAAAGTGTAAAAGTACGATATGTGATACGAGATATGTACCTTATATATTATTAGCGAGCATATACGGTAATATAGCGCGAAAACGAGCCCCAAATGCGAAGCAAGCGCCATCCGCACCTACTAAAAACTCAACAAACCATGAGAAACATGTATATATGAAAGTAATGTCAATATACGACATATATCAACAACTATATATATGCCAACATAGCAAATGCAATCAAAAACAACAAATCCAATCATCAACCAACTATCATCCAACTAACATCCATAACCAATCTATATACATTCATTTTCATTAATATTCAATGAATTGGTTTTCAATTTAAAACCCATTTGATTCATTAACATTGTATTTTACTAACATTCATTCATTCAAATTCAATTAGTTTATATTCACTAATTCATATTCCAATTTGTTCACTTCCAATTCAAATCAATTCAATTCTATTTAGATTCACTTAACTTCCCATTTGAATTCAATTACTTTAGCTTTAAATTTCATTAATTCAATTCCATATGAATTTTAATTTAAACCACTAGCATCCATCTAACAATCAATGCATATCCAACATAACCAAATTTATTAAATTTGCTTTGTTTACCTTCAACATGGTTTAACATTCAATTGACTTTCGTTAAATTAATAAATTTCAAATTTCATTAGCTTAATGAATAAAAACTTGCATCCACTATTCCATATCAATTTACTTACATTAGATTGATTAACATTCAATCCATTTATTAATTCGGTTGCTAATTCATTTTACCACTAAAGTTGAAATTTTTTTTATAACTCAAGTCCATATTCATCTAATTCACTTTATTAATTTACTTCGATACCAAAATAAATTTCATTCAACATCACTTAAGTTATCTTTCTTTTCAACTTCATTTACTTTCACTTTCACTACATAAGTTCATTCTCTAATTCATTTCAAATTCTATTTTATTTAACTTTTTTACTTAAGTCAAATTCCATATCAATATTCAAATTCATATTTTATTTTTCTTAACCAAAAGTGTTTAACCATTTTAACTATTGGTCTTACTTACCTTATCTCATTTAATAAGTTATACCACTTATTTACTCAACTTTCATAAACATTTACCTATGTATACTTCTATTCACATTTTTATAATTTCACATCATGGCTATATAATCACTTCATGCTTAGTTTTAATTAACCTTCCCAATTCATATTATACAATCACTTAACCTAAACCAATTAAAATTCAATTCAATTTAACCTTCCTTAGTTAAACTTCAAATCATATGATTCACTCACTAACTCAAATTCCTTTCAACTTTACTAAAGTAAATTCTTACTTCATATTATAAGTCCAAAAGTCGTTTCACTTATTTTTTTATCAATTCCAACTTGGATTTTAAATTCAAATTTTTTTATCAAAACAAAACTTCAATTTCAATTTTAGTTTGGTAGCAAATCCATCGCACAGAAACTTGAAAATGATATTGATGATGCTGCAGTCATCACCCTTATTATTTCCCAGCAACAGTAGCGAATTCAGTGCTTTCTATTCTTTTTAAAAATTCTTTCTGTTTATAAATCACATTTTCAAACTTATAATTATATAATTTCACTATTTCGCTTTACTTATATAAGATCATTCGAAATTTATTTATCTTATCTAGATTTATAATAATATAACCTCTTTAACTTTTAAAAACAACTTTGAAAACAAACGAGATTCAAATTTCAAATATAATTAGTCTACATAATTTTTTTTTATTTATAACTCATATTTATAAATATATTCATATAGTTTCATTTCTTATATATAATATTATTTCACAATTGTAAATCATATTAGTTATAATTCCATCTTTATAATTCATTTGCTTATATAATTTATTCTTTCGACAATTGTTGTTTATATTTAGATTATTCAAACAACTTTTTACTAACTCATATATATTTACATTTTCAACAACAAACAATCGATTTATATGAACTTTAATAATTCTTGAGAAATTATTCCTTTATATACAAAATATAATCGAGGTAAAATTATTTCATTTACCCAATTTAAAATGATACTATGTCGACTTGCCTCGTTTAAGCGTTGGAAATCCCTATCGATAACATGGCGTCCCACATCACGACCAGAGTTCATAAATAGCTCAACGGATAAGTAAACACAATATAAAACCTTTTATATTCACTAAAAAAACACGCTCATATATATAATACACTAAAACTCAATCTAGGGTGCTACTGTCCCTATCTATACTGAGTACACATCAAAGCTTAGGAATATACGAAATCTAAGCTCTGATACCAAATATGACGACCCAAAAATCCATACCCTTTGAATCGAAAATAATCCACATATGTCCGACCCAAAAAGCACAAACTGACAGAAGGTCAAGAGAAAGAAAAGAAGAGAGAAGAAGAGAAGAGAAGAAAGAGAGAAGATAGAACTAAACAGAATAATACAGAATCTTACATCGCAGTGGAAAATATATAATATCATATCAATGATCTTTATAAAATAGAAACTGTACATATATACATACACAAAACAGAGTTCAACAATCAATCAGAGTTATCTGCCTGGACAGTTATAATAACTCGTCCTTACAAATGCGGATAATATACAGCAACAAAAAAAGCACAACGGATAATCAAGCAAATACGGGTGTACGAAAATGAAGATCTCCAGCTCTTCTGGTGAAGCTCCAAAAGCACCAAAGCATAACCTGTAGATATACTCGGTCTGACCCTAGCATTGAAAGGGAAGAATGCCAGGTCAGTCTGGTAAGCCAGTGTGAGAAACACACTCAACTGAATTTATTAAACTACCAAACTTTTCCTCAGCTTTCAAAACATAAGTATCCCGTAAGACAAGTCCACACATAAACACGAACATGTTTTTACCTTACGATAACGAAAACATTTCATATCAAACTCATGTGATATTATACTAGTGTCTAGTATACAAATAATATTCAAAGTAGTCGAAATTGTTACCATTATTAATTCCAGCATACTAAGCTCTACAAATAAATTGGCAGCTACGTAGTGGAGTTTGGATTTCCATACAAATGACCAGGTGAAGGGACTACCTTCCAAAGGGGTATACCTCTAGATGGTTGTCCCGAGGCACAGAACATCTTCCCTCTACCAGCACAAGACCGGCCCACCTCTTAACTAGATGGTACCGAACATATCATCTTCCGGTCGTTACCGACCTTTACTGAGGGCCCTTATAGCATACAAACCATAATAATCAGATACACGACGTCATAGCGTGCAAAGATATATCTAGAAGAGGATGATCATATCCTACTTGGGAATGACCCACTTAGCATTGCGCATCTAACCCTCTTTGGGTCATTTTCGGTTGATGAGGCCTGATGATGTAACAATTACCTTTCAAAATCACATATCACATCACTTAGAATGCCACACGGCCATTTCCGTTGACTACTAATTGCCTTCCACAAAAATACAACACTTAAGCACATACGTCTCAAGGAGGGTGTTAAGCTAAGAGAAGTTGCCTTCTCCGCCACCACTGATGTACGTTTGTAAAAACCAATGTACGTAATCTTTAGAAATGCAATGTCAGACAAACATCCATACAAGTTGTCCAGGAACAGGACAAATCGAAGGTACTTTCCTACCACATCCTGTCGGGTAATCCCTAGGATTAGTAGTGAATAGTCCTCGCATTGGATATTTCATAAATGAAGAGACCACTTCTACTGGATGTATATTGTGATTTAACCCGAAACGATCAACAAGCAGTCCCCTACTATGAAACTCCGAAAATCAATATCATCACAAGCAACCTGCACAATCATCGCATATACGTTGGTACGAAGTGGTTTTCGGATAAACCGATCCCGGTCTCTTCGCACCAACAACGCAAAAGCATTTCTCAACCTCACTCAGCAACTAATTCTCATTGACTTATCATGTCTCCAACTTTCAACTTGCTCTCCTTCGGGCCAAGAAGGAAGCTCGATAGATTGGAGTAATACTCCGCACTACACGAATCAACATCCTCAACACAAATGATAATCAAGCCTACACAGAAGGCTACGTACTAAGTGTACGACTAAATAGTTCCCACATCAAGTTGAGAAACTAAAATTTTTGGGCAATTTCATAGTCGGTTATTTAACTATCAAAGCAAACAAAAAAATGTTTAGCACCATAACAATCACTAGGCCATATTAATTAATCTTTTATTAATTAAACCCATTTGCTGAATATTAACTTCAGTTTATCTTTAAAAAGATATATTCTCAAAACCATTTCACTTCATATTGGAACAAATTTCCAAATACTTATTTGACAATAAGTAATTCACAAATCAATTTATTTTCAACACTTAGATAATATTCAATATACTTAAAACACGATTGAGTATATATTTTATTCTTTAAGGAAAACATTCTTTTTAAACACATTTATTTCCATTATATATCCATTTGTTTTTCTTGATCGATGAATGATTAACTGGTATCTTTTAACCAACAGTCATTAGACATACTTCTTTTCCTGCAAAACAACATAACCTTTTAAAGAATCAAGTGGCTTTTCAAAATAATCAAATATGGTTTTAAACAAAAATATCATGATGATTCTGTGACATATTCATATGAAAATAGCGTTAATAAAATCCAGAAAAATAGCCATTTTAAAAACTTTTTCAAAATTTTGATTATGTAAACTTTGAAAACCTTGCTCCGTACCAATTGTCATAAATGCAGATTATGGATCTTAAGGCTAAAGTTAACACTAGAGGGGGGTGAATAGTGTTTATAAAGAATTACTAAATCTTTTTGAGTTTATGTTGATTTATACACAGATGTATGCAATATACAGATATAGATATGATCACAGAAACAAACATAGATGTAGAAATAAAATAAAAAGCAGTAAAAGAAAGAACACACTGGATTTTATACTGGTTCGGAGTTACCCTACATCTAGTCCCGCACAAGTTAGGATTTTCTTTCAAAAGCAATCTTTACAATTACACCCTCGATTTCAAGGCTACGAGGTAGACCCTCTAGAATCACAATCCTCTAGGTAGAGATACTTGATTTTCTTGGCCACAAGTTCACCCACTTGACTTTATGGGCTATAAGTTCACCCAATTGATTTCCCAAGGCTAAAATCACACCTTTTCTCGCTTGATTGTTTTTCAAGGCTACAATCACACCTTTTCTCGCTAAGTTGATTACAAAAAGCCTATAACTCTGAATAGCACTGAGGATCTTGTTGAGATAGTGATAGAGAATCAAACTACAAATGATCGAGTTCGATTCAATGTTGATTTCGGCAGAGAAATGGTTAGAATATGTATTAAGAAAAGTGGAAGAAGAAGAGGAGTGAAAAACCAAAAAATCTGATATGAAATTCGTTGAAAGTAACCCCTATTTATAGAAGAACAACAGCCATGTCCATTCGTGAAGAGTTATGGCGAATAGACAGTTCTTTTGAAATTTGAATTTTGAACTTAAATGACACTATGTCGACATGGTCACCATGGGCATGTCGACATCCCAAAGCATTTTTTGATGATTTGATTTTCTTTGAAAATAACCTTTATCTGATATTAAAACTATTTTAAACTATATAAATATACTTGATTATATAAAATTCATAAGTAAATATAGAGAATAATATATATTGAATTATTATATTTAAATATAAGTATAATTATTTAAAAGTTAAATATATTATTTTAAAAGATAGTTTAAAATCAGAAGTAATTTGACTTTAAAATTAAAGATGATTTTGAGGCTAAAATTATTTAAATTCAGGATAGAGGTTTTTGAATATTTTAAAAGGAAAGTTTTGAAATCATTTTGAAAACAAGATAATTTTGAAAAATCATTTTGAATAAAAAGTTAGTGGATAAAAAACAATATTCCACTAGATTTTTCGTAGGTTCCATCCTACTTAGGGTTCTATCCCTTTAACAGGCTCGAAGTAGATTCCATTCCACGAATAAATTGGATTTTAAGATACTAGTGCTTTTCTATGAGTTTTAACAAAATTTCTAATTAAAAAATAAATACTTGAATTCTTGAAATCTTGTTAATCTTGATAATCATGAGTTTTCATTTTTGATATCTTGAATCTCTATACTGTACAGTCTTCATTCTAATTACCTGCATGGTTAAATCCAACATATACATATATATCAAAACTTACAATGTTAGTATTTATATTTTATAATTTATTCTAAGGTTGTTGTCATCAAAACCATCATCTCATGGACTAACAGCTTTTATCTCAGGCAAAAGAAAGTGTCCAGTTATAGTAGTTTATTAGCTTGTAGCAAAGAAGTTTGTATGTGAAGGAGTATATCGACCATTTTGATGAGTGGTCACGGTTTGGAATAGAGTTGGTGAATACATCGCACAAGAAGACTATGAAGTTCATGAAGGGATTAAATTAGCGCCTTCGAGGGTTTTTGTTGACTCACGTACTGATGGGAGCTACCTACGAGTCACTGGTGGAGATGGCACTTTTATTTGATGCAGCCAAGGAAGGAGAGACTAAAGACATTCCTAAGCCGGAAGGTCTTAAGAAGAAATGGTGAAAGAACAATGAAGAGAAGATGAAAGGAGAAGCCCCTTAAAGGTAGATCAAGAAAGGAGTGAAGTGTCATAATTGTGGGATTATTGGACATATCTCCAAGGACTGCAGGAAGGAGAAGATGAAGAGAAAGTTCTATAATTGTAGGCAGCTCAACCACATGAGTATGAATTGTTCCCCGAAGATGGGGTAGGGAGTGAGTGCGCTGACAGCTCAGATTCAAGCATCAGATGCAGCACTATCCAGCAGCGTACTAGAGAGATGTAGGAAAGTCAACATCGAAGGTTTGATTTCTAATTTTGATTGTCCCATTCTGACTCTTCTCAATTCTGGAGCATCACACTATTTCATCCCTAGTTCTTTGGTAAATTTTTTGCACTTAGACATCTCTTTAGTAGTAGACCCCATTGTTGTTTCAAACCCCAGAGGAGGATTGGCACACTTGTCTATGGTTTATAGGGGTTTGAAATTTTTTTTATCCTGGGCATAGAATTTGATTGTAATGCCTATGTATTGGGATTCTGGGGGTATGGGATGATTTTGGGATGGATTGGCTATCCATACATGGAGCTATATTAGACTGCGAAAGGAGAGTGGTTAGGCAAGAGACATGCAGCGGTAGGACTCTCGAGATTTCTTACGACCCACAAGGGTTAGTTATATTAAGCTTCCTTTATTCATTGATTCATCATCAATGGAGTTAGATTCATTTCCCGTCGTTAGATACTTTCCGGATGTCTTTGAGGAGGTTAGGGGACTACCCACTAAGAGAGAGATTGACTTGGGGATTTGTTTGACTAATAATGCTAAGCCATTAGCATTACCCGTGAGGCATGGCACCAAGGGAGAGGAAGGAATTGAGAAAGAAAGTTCGTGAGCTTTTGGAGAAAGGTTTCATAAGAAGGAGCATATCAGAGGGGGAGCGCCCATCGTCTTTATTGCTAAGGTGGATGGTTCCCTTCGACTTTGCATAGACTATAGGGAATTAAATAAGCTTACGAAGAAGAACCGTTATCCACTTCCTAGGATAGATAATCTTTTTGACCAGTTGGTTAGCTCTCCTTTATTCTCTCAGCTTGATTAGCCATTTGATTTCATCAGCTTAGGGTCACCGATGATAGCATTGATAAGACTGCATTTAGGACACCCAATGGATTCTTTGAGTGGTTAGTCATGCCTTTAGGGCTAATAATGCTCCAACCTATTTTGTAGATTTAATGAGCTGTGTTTTTAGAGATGTCCTACATAAGTTTGCGGTCGTACTCGTGGATGACATTTTGTTTTTTCCAAGAGTATAGATTAGCATGTTTTTCATTTAGAGGATATTCTTTGCACACATCGTAGTCATCAGTTAAGGGCAAAGTTTTCATAGTGCCACTTTTGGCGAGAGGAGGAGGTACATTTCTTGGGGCATGTAGTCTTGAGAGAGGGTTTGGCTGTTGACCCCGCTAAGGTGATGGAAGTGCAAGATTAGAAGGCCTCCAAGAACGTTACCAAAGTTATAAGCTTTCTAGGATTGGATGGCTATTAGAGGAAAGTTCATTAGAGATTTTGCCAAGATTTCAACATTTACTCACCTCGCTAAGAAGAACAAAGCATTCGTATGGGACGTGGATTGTAAGGATTTCTTCACGAAGCTTAAGAGAGCTCTTACTAGTGCATCGACGTTAGTTTTACCTGATGGAGCTAATCCTTTTACAGTGTACACCAATGCATGTAGGATGGGTCTAGGAATAGAGTTGATGCAAGAAGGGAGGGTAGTATGTTATGGAAGTAGGCAGTTGAGGACGCATGAGAAGAACTACCCTACCTATGATTTGGAGTTGGCTTGTATAGTTTTTGCGCTCAAGTCTTGGAGGCATTATTTGCGTAGAGAGAGGTTCGAGCTTTTCACCGACCATAAGTCATTGAAGTAACTATTCTCACAGAAGGATTTGAACTTGAGGTAGCAGCGATAGATGGAGTTTTTGGCGTCGTACGACTTTGAGATATTTTATACCCCTGGCAAGGAAAATGCGGTTGCGGATGCATTGAGTAGAAAAAAAGAAACCCTTAGTCCTTTGTTCATAAAGTGGAAGAGCCTAGAGTTTATTTCCACTTTTTATTTTAAACCCACTATGGACATTACCCTTGGATTGTTAGCAGTGCTTGAGGTGAGGCCTACCCTTATAGATCAGATTGGATGGAGGAAGTGAGAGGGTTTAGAGCTTATGGATTTTATGGATAGGATTAGCTGAGGGGAGGTCTCTAGACATCTCCAATCTTATTCCATTGGTGGAAAAGAGTGGCTTAGGAGAGATGGAAGGCTCTGTGTTCCCTGCATGAGTGATTTGTTGAGGGCGGTTCAAGAGGAAGCACACCATTTTCGTATGACTATCCACTTAGGTAGTGATAAGATGTATAGGACGTGAAGACAATGTTTTATTGGAGTGGCATGAAGAAAGATGTAGAGGAATTTGTAGCTAAGTTTCTTATGTGCCAAAAGGTTAAGGCGGAGCAGTGGAAGCCTGGTGGACTACTTCAGCCATTGGATATACCCGAATGGAAATGGGACAGTTCGATGAACTTCATAGATAGTTTACCCCAATCAAGGAAGGGGAATACTAGCATTTTGGTGACTGTAGATCGTTTGTCTAAGAGCGCCCACTTCATTCCGATTAACAGTAAGAGGATGGCATCTTATTTGGCATCCTTATATGTTCATGAGGTAGTCCGACTTCATGGAGTTCCGTCTAGCATAGTGAGCGATAGAGACCCCATTTTCACTGGCGAGTTTTGGTGAAGCTTGCAAGAGGCTTTAGGTATGCAGCTTATATTGAGTATGGCCTATCACCTTCAAACAGATGGCCAAACGGAGAGAGTTAATAGAGCGCTTGAGGATTTGTTGTGAATGTGCATTCTGGACTTTGGAGGAACTTGGGAAGAGCATCTTCCTCCAGTGGAGTTCACATATAATAACAATTTCCAAGATGGCATTGCGATGACACCATTTGAAGATCTCTATAGTAGACCTTGCAAATCACCCTCATGTTGGGTAGAGTCTATGAAGAATTTGCTACTTGGTCCTAACATGGTTAGGAAAACCTCGGAGAAGGTGGAGTTGATTCGAAGGAGGATGATTATAGCCCAAGATAGGCAGAAATCTAATGTGGACTAGCAAAGGAGAAACATTGGATTTGTGTTTGGAGACATAGTTTTTATTAATGTTTCCCTGCTAAGGAAGGGGGAAAGGTTTGGATCGAGTGGGAAGTTAGCCCCTGGATTTATAGGACCATTCCTTCTCATAGAAAGAGTAGGGAAGAGGGCGTATTGAGTGAAGCTCCCAAAGAGGCTTGCGAAAGTGCACGACATTTTCCGTATTTCACACTTGAGAAAGTGCTGACATGACTCGGTGGAGGTTATGGAGCCTAGTCAGTTAGAGGAAGTGGAATTAGAAATGGAAGCATTGGTTTGTCATGTTCCTATGAAGATTATTGGACAAGGCATCGTGAGACTTAGGAATAAAGAAGTTCCGTTAGTAAAGGTGCAGTGGGGAGATGACGTTGCAGACGCTGCATGGGAGGCTAAAGGGAAGATTCGTACTTCCTATCCTCATTTTTCGATAGTAAGTTTTAGAACTTCCTATATCTTTAGTTTTGATTAGGTTTTTTCCTTTATTAGAGGGTAGAACTTATGAACATATGGATGGTAGGATTTAATGTAAACATGTTATTAGAACATGTTGTGTATGATGGATGCTAGTGGTTGCAAGTGTCTGCTAGTGGATGTTAATGGATGCATATACTTATGTTAGGTACTATTATCTCTTAAGGATTGGCAAAATTAGGACACTAGAGCATATGCATATGGATGTGTGTGCATTTATATTTTATTTTATTTTCCATGGTTGTTATGTATGGATAATTATAACATGATTGTTGCATTAGGATGATTATTGCCGCATGCATATAGAGCCATCAATTTTTATTAGGAAATTTGCATTCATTTGGATACACGGCATGGATATGATTGCATAGAAAAGGGTCGACTGAATTAGTGGACCGCTTAATCTTTTGCAACAGTCAGGGATATTGGTACTACACTAATTGCATAAGTATCATAAATGCATTAGAAACACTTAAGGATAATGGGTGTAATGGATGATGGTTGAGTAGTTGGCTGTAGAATTTGGATGAAAACATTTGTCTCGTTCTTCTATCCTTAGAGATTTCGGGGATGAAATCCCTTAAGGAGGGGAGAATCTTACAACCCGAAAATTAAGCTATAAAAATTGATTAATGAATTAATTAAATGATAAAATAACTTTGTGAAATTATCATAAATGAGCCATGCGAGTTGCACCATTGTGTCTGTGGTAATTTTCAGGTCAATTTCCATACATAGAACACTAAAATTCAAGCCAGAACGAAGAAGATACAAATTAAACAAGAAACTAGAAAAGAATATATATATATATAGGGCTAGGTCGACACCTGGGTCGACCTACCCATGCCTAGGTCAACCGGCATGTCGACCTAACAAAGAGGGCAGTCAACACATAGGTCGACCCGCTCTATTGAATGAACGAAGAATTTAAGTCTTCGTTCTTGTAAGCTTCAAACATGCTATTTTGGGTTATTTCCTCTCATCCAGTGCGTCTATGCTTCCATCTGATGGCTCCTATCCAGCCAATGACGTGGTTGCACCAAATTCAATCTACAAATCCAATGGTCTGAGATCCGTAAGTGCCACTATAAATAAGACCCTAAGCCTAGCTATTTTTCTCATTCTACATTTTCTCCATTTAGGTTCACCTTCTCAGGAAGGACCCTAAAGAGAATAATTTTCTGAGGAGAAGATCAATTCAAATTAAAATATTTAATATCCTTACGTGGATCCAGGAAGACTAAAGGAAGAGAAAAGGAACACAGGTGAGTGACTAGTAATTATTTTAGATTTTCAAGTAATTTGAAACAATAGGGTTTCCAATAGTTGTAGTTTTTCTAAGATTTTGGATTAACCTTTTTACTGGTTTATTTTCAGTTTTAAATTTACTTTTCAGTCTATTTCCTTTTAGCTATTCTCTTCAGTTATTTATAGTTAATTATTATTAATTATAGCTTTTCCATTTATTTTCAATTATTTACAGTATTTGTAATTTACTATTATTTACGTCTTATTTACATCTTTTCTACATTTGGGATTTTCTTCTGTAATTCCCGTTTTCTTTCTATTTTTCCTTTTTACATGAATGGAATAAAATAGATTAAAATGCAAACATGGAACAAATAATAAGAAAACTGAAGTTATAGAAAATAAGATGTAAAATGTGAAGACTATAATAAATTGGACTTGGCTGAATTTAAGCCTAATTATGATGTATAATTATGATTAAGTAAAGTAAAAGGAGAAAGTGGCTTATTCTTATACTTAGACCTTGGGTTAAATTAATAAGAAATATTATAACATAGGTTATAATTAGAAATAGAAAAGAAAAAAGCTTATTTTCAGACTTAGAGTAAATTTATAAGCAAAGATAACAAGGATAACAGTAGAGGCTTACTTAAACAATTTATACTAGGATAATAAGCATAATTAGGACATGTTCCAACAGCATTCCCTATTTTCTATGGACACAAGTGTCTCACAATAGCGTGAAGTGAGATGAGAGCACACTTATGCTATTTAGAGTAGATAAAAGGTCAATAATTAAAAGTCCAAATCATGGGGATTTGGACAAGAGGTGCAACTAGATTTTTTTTACAGGGACTAGTACCAACAGCATTCCCTATTTTCTATGGACCCAAGTGTATCACTATAGCCTGAAGTGAGATAAGGGCATGCTTATGCTGTCTAGGGTAAAAAGGTTAAAAAAGGAAGCAACAGATAGTGTCATCCCAATAGTGGTCGAGCGTGCGGCCATGGTGTAAGGGATATAATTCGCTATTGAGTTCCAAGCGCTTAGTAAGTGTCTTTCGTAAGCACTAGTGTCTAGCTCATAGTAGACACATTAGTAGAAGGCCAATCAAAGAGTGGAATTAGAACTTTAGCCAAATTAAAGTAGGATTGGGAATTCGGCCTAATCAAAGAAGTTATCTATGACAAGTGCAAACAATCGAAGTTATCCAATCGAATTAATCTAATAGTTAAATCATATTTATTTCCCGCTTTACCTTTCCTACTATTTCTTTATTTCCTTTTATACTTGAACTGTTGCAAAGTCTATTATCTTTATATGCATAAGAATGCTAGTAATTACTATTATTCACCAGACTTTTAGTCTGACTCGCTCCTTTATTTTCCCAATTTTCCCCCATTAGGCAGAAAGGGCAAGGAAGGTAGATTACAGACCCTTGAAGACTTCAGTAGTGAAGATTTTCTCATGTATTCCTTTACTTCATTTTCGATTTTTAGCTCATTTGATGTACTGGTACTTTTTGAGGCATAGTTTTGTGCTCTGATTTTTATGAGACCGAGGTTATGACTTTCATAAGTCATGTATTGTCATTTTGAGACATCTTATGTATTTGGTTTAATAACTCTATCTTATGAAGTTTTATTTTGGTAAATTATTGTTTTAATTGTTTCCGCTGTTTTTATCTATTTTGACTTATGAATCTTGGTCTCCGTAAGTTTTATCTATACCTACAACACACAACATCTTTTATTGTGTCCTTTTGGATATACTAAGAGGTGTGGGGTGTTTCAAAAGCTTCTTAGTCAAAAGAAATCATTTAAAACAAAAGTGCAACCCAATTGAAACCATTTCTTGAAATGCATTAAACTCTGTCGAAAGCTAACTGAGTTGAAAGCCAACTGAGTCGAAAGCAATTTAGTCAAAAGCAATCATTTAAAATAAAAGCGCAACCCAATCGAAATCATTTCTTTAAATCGATTAAACCCAGTCAAAAGCTAACTGAATGAAAAGCCATTTAGTCGAAAATAATCATTTAAAACAGAAGCTCAACCCAATCGAAACCATTTCTTTAAACACATTAAACTCAATCGTAAGTTAACTGAATCAAAAGCCATTTAGTCGAAAGCAAGCAGGCACATTTTTAATTTAAAAGCAAAGCGGTGCTTTGATCACTTCGGGACCCATGGTTTCGACCACATGCCTTTCACCCTCTACCTAATTCAGTACGTACCAATATATTGATACCATGCACATTGGTTTCGATGATGTTGAAGGTTAAGGGACTTAGTCGAAAGCCAACCAAGGCGAAAGTAGGTGCCGAAAGCAACAAAACAGTAAAAAGCATGTAGCAAGTAGTTCTTCTCACGTAACTTGCTTTAAGTGTCAAATTTCGATTAGTTGCCTCTTTTATTTACCATTCAAAAGTGTTGCAACTTTCAGAACTAACTATTTGAGTTATTTCTAAAAGCCCATTCTCCTTTTATAACCATATAAAACATTTAAGTCTCATACCTTAAATAATTTTATATATTCATCGAAACACTTTGGAAAATTCTACAAAAGTTTTAAAAAATCACTTTTAATATGTTTTCTAACATATATTAGTATCAAACCCAAACCATTTATTATTTAGCCATAAATAATTTTAATCCAAAACAACATTTTCTACACTATAAAATTCATATAAAATCCACATAAATTAAGAAAATTCTAAAAATTGAAACCCATCTCAAAAATAATATTTTTGACCTACATAAAAATTCGTAAGGAATTCAGATGTCATTTATTAAGATTTTCACCTTTAAACATAATATAAAATCAATATAAACTTACGTAAATCATCAAAATGTATATATTATCATTCCATCATTCAAAAACATGGAAAATCTTTGCAAATAGGTTCGGATTTCATCCTAAAACTTAAAATAACAGAATATGAGATGTAAACATTATTCACCTTAGCTATAGAGATTAAGGATGTGAGATTTGAATGAATTTGATGTTGATTAAGCTCCCTTTTATCATTCTTCCTCTTACTCTGGTTAATGGTGGCCGGCCTTGAGTTTTAAAAAATTTCAAATTAAATGAATGTGTGTGGGATACACGGCCAAGGTTTTAAGAATATAGGAATTGCCCTTTGCCTATTTTACCCCTCCTCTATTTCATTTTTACTTTATTCTATTTCATTGTTTGAATGGCATGACTACCCATTAATTAAAATCAAATCTCAATCGCCTAATCAGCACGTTACTTTATTTTAGTTAACTAAGAAAATATCGTAAATAATGTTACTAAAACTATGGGGTGTTACAAGTTCAAGTGGATGATCTGCTGTAGAAAGAATTCATTCGGAGAAGCATATCTGAATGGGGCGTAAGTGTTGTATTCACTATTAAGGCGGAGGGTTATTTGAGGTTATGTGTGGATTATCAAGAGATTAACAAGGTTACGAAGAAGAATAAGAATCTGTGTAACATCCCCTATCCTAAGGCCCGAAGCTAAGCGCTATAGATTCTGCAGTTATCCATAGTATTAACTTCTAGTGACAAAATACTATAATGTTAATGGTATCAATAATATCAGAAACATTTGGATATGAAATAAAATCAGCACAGACTAAAACAACTTTCTTGATTACATTTCAAAGCAATATTTCATATTCAAATTACATAATCCCATAATCAATTCTTAGGTTTTTGATCGGATATAATTATTACAAATTATGCCAAGAGCGACATATAAATATGCCCCCATAGATGATCAGAGTACTAAATATACATATTAGTCTTTATTCATCACGGTTGAAATAAAACTAAACAGCTCCAATATAGCAAGCTTTGCCTCCTCCACATCTCTGGAAGCTTTATTCGTCCAACCAACTAACTTGAAAAACCTTAACTCTCAATCTAATCAAATTGAATTATGAGCACCCGAGAGTTTAACGGGAAAACATAAACTTTAAGTTAGACATAAAGCCTAGTGTTAGTAATACTATACATCTCGGTTATATGGTATTAAATGACACCATGCCGCTTAGCGGAACAGGTTTTCCCTCACCAATATCCCTTTTTAAACATATCCTTTGCAAATCAAAATGCTTCAAACAAACCGATTAAAGCAATCATAGAAATATCGTATATGCATATAAATAAGGTAATAAATGGACTAATGTAGTTTTATTTGGCTTACTACTAACCTTTGACTGACTCGGGCCTACCAAACATAATAAATAATCTAACTTCTGTTAGACACACTTCCGGACGATCTGTCCTTAACTTCTCCTAGGGTCAACTGATCCTAATGGTTTTGCGGGCTCACCAATAACATATCTTTACTCTATACATTCCTTTATGTGTGTCACATCATTTTAGTCTTACATGTGACAATGCCCTTGACGTTGGAATTTTGGACTTATATTAGCTAGGGGCTACTAGCTAAAGTATGGGGCGGACCCTATACTAGTCCCATATGGGATTCTATTATCTGAGTCATTTACTTAGAGTCAACTTTCCCATCAAATTTTCCTTGAAACATTTCTTACAAATTGATTTAACCCTTTAAATCATACTTAAACAAGGAAAATATACTCTTTTCTTTACTTAAATCTCTTTGCCATCTTATATATACATTTAAAATAATGTTGATGAAATATATCGAGGATTGTCTATCCCTCTAAAATAAGTTAAAACCCCTTTTAAATTAAAAGATCTTAGGCTATAAAGCCAAGGTAAATGATTCGAAACCTTTGCTTAAAAAATTTGAACAAACCTTTCGAGTCCATTGAAAGTACCGCTTTCAAAATATATTAACAGCTATACCTTGAAATACTAGGCCGAAAGGCCAAAACATACCTTTCGAAATATTTATAACAAACTTTTGAAATCATTGAAGGTATCCCTTCGAAACCTTTATTATATTCCTTTCAAAATCAATAAGGTCCTTTACTAAAAAAACCTTTCAAAAACATTAGGTTCAAGTAAAACTTATGGAACATAGTTTTGAAACCTTTTAAAAAAAATTCCATTTGAAACCTATGGTTTTATCTTTGAATAGAACAAAAGGTCTTAAAAGAACTAGGTCATCTTTCGAAAGCAGTTTCCTAAGTAAAAGAAAGTAGACGGCTTCGAAACCATTCCATTCGAAAGAATGAAGAAGTAGCGTAACGACCCAGAATTTTTATTAATTAAAATTTGAATATTTAATTAATTTTAAATAATAATAAGTGAATTTATAAGTCAAATAAATTTTTATTTGAATTATTGGATTTAATTGAATAATTAAATCAATGATTTAATATGTTAAATTATGGAAATAATTGAAAATTTGAGTTAAATATGATTGAAAATGATTTGTAAAATTTTATTTTATCATATGGGAGTTAGAACGATATTTTAGAACTTTTAAAATCGAATTAAAAGTTTATTTGTGAAAATTGAATATTTTAATATTAAAATCGACTAGTGAAAATAGTCAATTTTTGAACAGTCTCAGAATTGAACGAAACCAGTTCTATTGGATCCGTAATAGTTAGTTATTACCGGATTTCAATTTTCGTGTCAATCGGAGTTATCGTTTGATCGTGGCAGCTCGAAACGCATCGAATTGTTTTTTATTTTAATTTGGCGAGTTAAAATAGCCATTTTTCAAAAAGTCTCGGATTTCGACTAAACCAGATTCATCGGATCCGTAATGTGATATTATTGTAAGGTTTCAAATTTCGAGTCAATTGGATTTACCGTTTGTCCGGTACAAATTAAAACGCCTAGAAATCGATTTAAATCGGTTTGATTTAAATTGAACGTTTATAGCCATAACTCGCACAGATATCCGAATTAGCTTCCGAAACCTATTCCATTGTGTCCGAAACGCGGGGTAAACCTTAGAAACGCTGGTTACGGCACGTAAATCGGAGTTCGGAATTTCCGGATGAATAGTGTTCGATTTTCTTCTATAAATAGCACCCACCTCCTTCATAAACTAAAAAAAAAATAAAACCTAATTTTCTAACCCTAGCCGCCAGCCCCCATGAACGGCCAGAAAGCTTCTACCTTCCTCCCTCCAAATCTTCTAATCCATGTATCGATTCAAGAAAGTTTCAACTAGGAAATCGTAGAGCACATCAAGTACTGCATATCCAACGGTGGAGATCGTCTGAAGTGTTGTGGATTGGCGGCAAATTGGGCTCAAAGGTACGAAGTTGCGCACGGTTTTCGAGAGGCATAGGGTGGCCGAGCTTCACCACCTTGGGGCCGAACATAGCTCTTGGCATGGCGCTTCAAATGGCTGTAGTTTGATGAGGTATCGTCGAGTATGGAGATGGTGATATTTAACCCTAATCTAGGGTGTTGGGTTCGGCTTCTTCAGGAGATGCACGCGTGAAGAAGAAAGGTTGGGGGGGAGTTGCGTTCAAGGGCCCTGATGCAAGCACGTTGGATCCAGTGGCTATGGTTTAGAGTAGGTTATAAAAATTAGAAATTTAGTTGTAAATTGTTATTTAAATCGTGTACAAACTTCATAAAATCAATATCTTTTTCATACGAGGTCGAAAAAATGCAAACTCAGTTGCGTTGGAATCGTATGGACGAGCACTACGCGATGAAATTGGATTGGAGTCGTTTGGAGTTAGTGAGAATTTTGGGTAAAATTAAACGTCCGTTTAATTTTATTCGAAATAAATCGCTAAAACAAAATAAAATCAAGGTGAGAACTTCTCACTCAATCGAATCAGTTTCGATTTTATTTTAAATAGTTAGATTTAAAATATTTGAATGCATGTTTGAATGATGATTGTTATCTGTTGATTGTTAAAATAGACATTATGCGCCGTTAGTAAGCGGATGTTATTTATTAAAAACATATACCGCGAATATTTCATAAATAGTGAAATTGGTATTATATATAATAGCAATATATATATATATATATTGGCATATGTATATATTGGAGTTATTGATTTCCCGCATTTTTTGTTTAGCGGATGAGACCCTATTGCGCCGTCTATTAAGCGGATAATATTTTAAATCCCATATACCGCGATAATTTCGTACTGGAGCGAAATTGGTATTGTGCTAATGTTTGTGAATGCAGGAAACAGGTTGGAGGGATCCAACTGGATTCCTCAACAGCATTTATTTGATTTCAGATATTTTGATATTTGATGGATTATCATATCGATATATGATATCGTTGTTGTCGTGATTGACTATTTGGTGTGTAGCATCATTGGACCAAATTTGGAATTTTAAAATGATTTCAAAGTGATTTTTGAAAGTATACGTTTATAAAATATTTTTGGAATTGATTCATTTTAAAATAAATAAACGTATAATTTTTAATATTATAATAATTATGATTTTTGAGAAATGTAGTAAAAGGCTGATTTTTGAAGATATGGGGTTAAGGATTTTATAAAATAGTTAAATTGGGATTTTTTTGAATTTATTATTATAAAAAGTTTAAATATAGGATTTATGAAATTTAATTATTTTATGAATCAAAATGATGAAGTTTTTAAAGGAGATTAAAAACGTTTTAAAAGAATAATATAAATTGAATTATATTAAAGGATTTATAAATTGATATTTATAAATTAAAATATTTGAATTATAAAACGAGTTTTTATAAGTGTTAGAATAAATTGTGAATGAATTTCAGAAATGAATGAAACTTATAGAATTATAAACGGTGAAGTTATAAATGGAATTTTATAAACAGTAGGTTTATAAAATTTATAAAGTTATTGAAAGAACGAATTTTGGATAAATAAACAATCTTATAAGTTATAAGATTTATAATTTGGGAAGTTAAAAGAACGATTTTGTAAAATAATCGTTTTATAAGTGTTTAACTTATAATGTGAACCTTTGTTTTATAATTGAGTTATAAATCGAATAGGTTAATGAAGGATTTTATAAAAGGAAGTTGTTATAAAATAAATAGGAAAGGAATTTATAAACATTGTTTTATAAATTCACAAACGACTTATTTTGATAAGTAAATAGTTATGATTTATTTATGGAGTTATATTCACATTTTTTTTAACGGTGAATAATCCTTTAAAATGAAATGTATAGAAAAGATGAAATGTGTTAACATAGTATATTCACGTTTTTGAACAGTGAATAATATGTTAAAGAAAATGTTTAGATTTGATGTCTTAAATTGAATTAAAACGATCTAACGATGTTTTAAAATGTGTTGAGATTCGAAACCATAGATTTCAACGTTTATTGTTGAAATAGACGTTTTCGAGAAATAAAAGGAAATAGTGGACTGTAACACTGTTGTTATAGTAAATGATTTCCGAAAGGAAATGTTTTGTATTGTATTGGGATTTATATATCTATTTTAATTACGAATCCCTATACTAGTGATTTTGGGTTGTCGTAACGATGTTTTACGCAACATTCGTTTTGGCCCAAATAAATATGTTAAAGAGAATGATTTCCTTAAAGAATGAAATATATACTTAATTTCGATTTAAGTATATTGAATATTTTCCAAGTGTTGAAAATAAAAAGATTTATGAATTACTTATTTATAAATAAGTATGGAAATGTTTTCCAATGTGAAATGAAACGTTTTGAGAATTTATTTTTTTGAAGATAAATTGAAATGAAGAATTGAAATCGTATATGCATGAATATTTTGGAATATAAATTCACTATGGAATTTATAAAAGAAAGTGGGATTGGTTTAGAAAAATAAATATTGATTTATTTTGAAATGTGAAAATTATATATCTTGTAAAGATATTTTGGAAAGTAAATAATTTGGAAAATTATTTGGAATCTGGTGATGTGTGCATATCTATTGATAGTTCAATAGCCGACTATCAATATTTCCCTTTGAATGGGTAGTTAATGTGATTTGTTTGAATTTGAATGCCACACTTATTTTTGAATAAGCGCTCACTATTCGGGTTAACCGGGAAAGGACCATGGGGTCGTATAACCCATTCCGAATGTGTGATACGTCGTTGTGAATTGCATTGAAGATCGGTGTTGAAGACCGAGTATTTGTGAAAGCGATAGGATGACCTATCGATTGTCTCTGCACTGGGTAGCTCCTCGTATAGAGATTCCTTAAGTGATGGGAAATTCGATCGGGATTGTGAATACCCGGATTGCAAGGGCTTCGTAAGAAGTGCCTTCGGTTTTGTTCGAGCCCGGAACAGACTTGTATGGATTGTATGTCTGACATTACAAGTGGAGATATAAAGCCGATTTCTTTCAAATATATTTCTGTTGGTGGCGGAGAATTTATTCTTTTAGCTTAACACCCTTTTCTGAGACGTACGAGCTCAGAGGTTATGTAGTTGAAGGTTATCAGCGATATATTCCCAATTTGGTAATGTGACATGCTGAGTGTTGCTGTGAAATGATCATTGTGTTGATTATTTATGATAGGATCGTTTATTTGATCGTCTATCTTGGTGATCATTTCTATGATCATTTGTTGACCCAAAGCATGGCTTTTGTATAAAGTATGTTTTTGTGGACGTGACTTCGTCGAGCCTCACACCCCGTGAATGGTCAAAACAGGAAAGATGCGGCAAGGTTATGAGGGGTAGCGCCCTTTAGGATGTGTGCATTTCCTTCTGGAAAAGGGTGGTATCATGGTATGGAGCTCAGATACTTACTCATGTTGAAAACACTTTGTTATGATTGTGTGAATTGATTGCGAGCGCTCGGTGAAAGGTCCCAAAGGACCGGGGGATGGCATATTCGGTCAGTTGTTACTCAGTTAGGGGTAACCCGGCCTTGTGTTGGTAGAGATCCGGTTTGGTTCTCGGGGATGTCCATCCAGAGGCATTCTCATGTGGCAATGGGAAGTTCCTTGGCCTGATCATTCGTTGGAAATCCAAAGAAACAATACGTGACTTGTACGGTTTTAGTTGTATAACCTGCTATGGAATGTGGCGGTAACCTGCTATTGAACATAGTTAGCTATAGTAGGCATACGATAATGGTCGTATGTTGGCTAAGATTTATATTCTACTTTCGAAATGAATTTTCCGACACTATACACTAATAATAATATCAAATGTTCTTTTTAAATGCGTATAAGCATCTTTGACTATCATAAGGAGAAATCTCCTCCGATTCTGCGTTTGCATGTGTGTGTGTGCGGGAGGCCTTATGGTAGTCTCATTTTTAAAAGCATTGCGAATTGACTTTAATAATATTCTTCTATTTTGATTTTAAAGATAAATAAACTGTTTTGAGTTCTCACACCAGTCACATGACTGACTCGGAGTTTATTGTTTTCCTTCCTAAACTTTGGGTGCCCACAAATTTTCACACGGGCAGTCAAGAGTTAAGGTTTATCAGGATATTCTGGAGTTGCTGGAGGCAAGATGGATGGCATGGCGTATTACTAGTTATATAGTATTTCTTTTTCCGCTGCATTGTTTGTTGTTGTCGCACACTCTGATGATAAGATGTAATGAAATGTAATGTATAAAATGTAATAACTGATATAGTTCTTTGTTTAAAGATTATTCATTTATTATTATATGTTGTTCCGCTACGAATTGTGAGATTCTGTTGTTCTGTTGTTTTTCTATTCCGTTCCCTTTCCTTTTCCATTTTCTTTCTCTATGTTCTTTCCGTTCTATTTTCTATCCTATGTTCTTTCCTCTCTATTTTCTACCTTCTTATCTCTTCTTCTTTCGTTTTCTTTTCTTAAATTCTTTCTAAAACCCATAACTATTCGGTTTTTCAGCAACGAAAAATCGCGTACGTTACATTTGGTATCAGAGCATATGGTTAAGCGACAACCATGGTTCTGTTAGGTATTTCTCATTAGAGATAGAGTCAGTAGTACTCTAGAATGAATTTGAGTGTGATAATAGCTATGAGAGCGTATTTGTTAGTGAATATAAAATTGTTTTATATTGTGATGATTGGTTTTTTGAGTGGTATATAGATTCTGGTTAATACGAGTAATTAACGTTGTTGATAGGAATCTCTAAACACTTGAATAGAACAATTCGACATAATATTGTTTTAAATTTGGTAAATGAAATAATTTTACCTTGAGTATATTTTGTATATAAAGGAATAATTTTTCAGAATTATTAAAGTCTATATAAGTTGATTGTTTAGTTGTTTGAATAATCTAAATTAAAGAATAATTGTATATAAAAAAAAAAGAATTATAAGAATTGAATTATAATTAAAGTGATTGCAATTGTGAAATAAACTTATATATATGAGAAGTGAAACTATATGAATATATTTATAAATATGAGTTGAAATAAAAATGAATTGGTAATTGAATAGAATGAATGGATTGAATATTAATCAATTAAATGTGAATTAAGTTGATATGAAATAATGAATGTAAGTGTTAATTCATTAAAATCAAATGTTATTGGAAAGTTGAATAGTTGAATAAAAATCAATTTAATTAAACCAAATATAAGCAAAGGAATTTGGTTGTAGTTAATATACATTGGTTGTTATATGATTGTTAGATTGATTGTATATAATTCATTAAGTATTAATGAAATTGAAAGCTAAAGTAATTGAAATTCAATTGGAAGTTAAATGAATCTTGAATGGAATTGAATTTGATTTGGAAGTGAACCAACTTGAATATGAATTAGTGAATATAAACTAATTGAAAATGAATGATAGTAAACATCCACTGTGAATGAATCAATGTGATTTAAATTAAAAACCTATTTCATTGAATATTAATGAGAATATAAATGAATATTGATTTGATAGTTGGATGATAGTTGGTTGATATTGCATTTGTTGTTTAGTTGCATTTGCTATGTGACATATATAGTTGTTATGGAGATATATGATGTATGTTGATACTATTTTCATATATACATGTTCTTATGTTGTTTGTTGAGTGATTAGTAGGTGAGGATCGCGTTTGCTTCGCATTTGGAGCTCGCTTTCGCGCTATATTAGCCGTATATGCTCGCTAATAAAATATAAGGTACATATCTCGGATTACATACCGTACTTTTATACTTTTTTTCCCTGCGGGATGCCCCATTACTTGATGAGATGTATATTTGTGATATATATACTGTCATTTTTTTTTCCGGATCGAGCCGCGCAAAGGAGACTATGGCGAATTTTTCCGAAAATTTAAGGCGTTAGAAAAAATTTGAGGAAAAATTGGAAAATTTTGAAAACTTAGACTTTGATTTGGAATTGAAAGTTAAACAATAGTAGTTGTTTTTGAAAAGATAACTAAGTATGACTTGAAAACTTAGTAAAGATATTATAAAAAGTTTAACTGTGAATTTTGGAAAGTTAATAAATTCTGTAACTTTTCTTACTTGGTAATTTCGAGGACGAAATTCTTTTAAGGGGGAAAGATTGTAACGACCCAGAATTTTTATTAATTAAAATTTGAATATTTAATTAATTTTAAATAATAATAAGTGAATTTATAAGTCAAATAAATTTTTATTTGAATTATTGGATTTAATTGAATAATTAAATCAATGATTTAATATGTTAAATTATGGAAATAATTGAAAATTTGAGTTAAATATGATTGAAAATGATTTGTAAAATTTTATTTTATCAGATGGGAGTTAGAACGATATTTTAGAACTTTTAAAATCGAATTAAAAGTTTATTTGTGAAAATTGAATATTTTAATATTAAAATCGACTAGTGAAAATAGTCAATTTTTGAACAGTCTCAGAATTGAACGAAACCTGTTCCATTGGATCCGTAATTGTTATTTATTACCGGATTTCAATTTTCGTGTCAATCGGAGTTATCGTTTGATCGTGGCAGCTCGAAACGCATCGAATTGTTTTTAATTTTAATTTGGCGAGTTAAAATAGCCATTTTTCAAAAAGTCTCGGATTTCGACGAAACCAGTTTCATCGGATCCGTAATGTGATATTATTGTAAGGTTTCAAATTTCGAGTCAATTGGATTTACCGTTTGTCCGGTACAAATTAAAACGCCTAGAAATCGATTTAAATCGGTTTGATTTAAATTGAACGTTTATAGCCATAACTCGCACAGATGTCCGAATTAGCTTCCGAAACCTGTTCCATTGTGTCCGAAACGCGGGGTAAACCTTAGAAACGCTGGTTACGGCGCGTAAATCGGAGTTCGGAATTTCCGGATGAATAGTGTTCGATTTTCTTCTATAAATAGCACCCACCTCCTTCATAAATTAAAAAAAAAAAAAAAAAACCTAATTTTCTAACCCTAGCCGCCAGCCCCCATGAACGGCCAGAAAGCTTCTACCTTCCTCCCTCCAAATCTTCTAATCCATGTATCAATTCAAGAAAGTTTCAACTAGGAAATCGTAGAGCACATCAAGTACTCCATATCCAACGGTGGAGATCGTCTGAAGTGTTGTGGATTGGCGGCAAATTGGGCTCAAAGGTACGAAGTTGCGCACGGTTTTCGAGAGGCATAGGGTGGCCGAGCTTCACCACCTTGGGGCCGAACATAGCTCTTGGCATGGCGCTTCAAATGGCTGTAGTTTCATGAGGTATCGTCGAGTATGGAGATGGTGATATTTAACCCTAATCTAGGGTGTTGGGTTCGGCTTCTTCAGGAGATGCACGCGTGAAGAAGAAAGGTTAGGGGGAGTTGCGTTCAAGGGCCCTGATGCAAGCACGTTGGATCCAGTGGCTATGGTTTAGAGTAGCTTATAAAAATTAGAAATTTAGTTGTAAATTGTTATTTAAATCGTGTACAAACTTCATAAAATCAATATCTTTTTCATACGAGGTCGAAAAAATGCAAACTCAGTTGCGTTGGAATCGTATGGACGAGCACTACGCGATGAAATTGGATTGGAGTCGTTTGGAGTTAGTGAGAATTTTGGGTAAAATTAAACGTCCGTTTAATTTTATTCGAAATAAATCGCTAAAACAAAATAAAATCAAGGTGAGAACTTCTCACTCAATCGAATCAGTTTTGATTTTATTTTAAATAGTTAGATTTAAAATATTTGAATGCATGTTTGAATGATGATTGTTATCTATTGATTGTTAAAATAGACATTATGCGCCGTTAGTAAGCGGATGTTATTTATTAAAAACATATACCGCGAATATTTCATAAACAGTGAAATTGGAATTATATATAATAGCAATATATATATATTGGCATATGTATATATTGGAGTTATTGATTTCCCGCATTTTTTGTTTAGCGGATGAGACCCTATTGCGCCGTCTATTAAGCGGATAATATTTTAAATCCCATATACCGCGATAATTTCGTACTGGAGCGAAATTGGTATTGTGCTAATGTTTGTGAATGCAGGAAACAGGTTGGAGGGATCCAACTGGATTCCTCAACAGTATTTATTTGATTTCAGATATTTTGATATTTGATGGATTATTATATCGATATATGATATCGTTGTTGTCGTGATTGACTATTTGGTGTGTAGCATCATTGGACCAAATTTGGAATTTTAAAATGATTTCAAAGTGATTTTTGAAAGTATACATTTATAAAATATTTTTGGAATTGATTCATTTTAAAATAAATAAACGTATAATTTTTAACGTTATAAAAATTATGATTTTTGAGAAATATAGTAAAAGGCTGATTTTTAAAGATATGGGGTTAAGGATTTTATAAAATAGTTAAATTGGGATTTTTTTGAATTTATTATTATAAAAAGTTTAAATATAGGATTTATGAAATTTAATTATTTTATGAATCAAAATGATGAAGTTTTTAAAGTAGATTAAAGACGTTTTAAAAGAATAATATAAATTGAATTATATTAAAGGATTTATAAATTGATATTTATAAATTAAAATATTTGAATTATAAAACGAGTTTTTATAAGTGTTAGAATAAATTGTGAATGAATTTCAGAAATGAATGAAACTTATAGAATTATAAACGGTGAAGTTATAAATGGAATTTTATAAACAGCAGGTTTATAAAATTTATAAAGTTATTGAAAGAACGAATTTTGGATAAATAAACAATCTTATAAGTTATAAGATTTATAATTTAGGAAGTTAAAAGAACGATTTTGTAAAATAATCGTTTTATAAGTGTTTAACTTATAATGTGAACCTTTGTTTTATAATTGAGTTATAAATCGAATAGGTTAATGAAGGATTTTATAAAAGGAAGTTGTTATAAAATAAATAGGAAAGGAATTTATAAACATTGTTTTATAAATTCACAAACGACTTATTTTGATAAGTAAATTGTTATGATTTATTTATGGAGTTATATTCACATTTTTTTAACTGTGAATAATCCTTTAAAATGAAATGTATAGAAAAGATGAAATGTGTTAACATAGTATATTCACGTTTTTGAACAGTGAATAATATGTTAAAGAAAATATTTAGATTTGATGTCTTAAATTGAATTAAAACGATCTAACGATGTTTTAAAATGTGTTGAGATTCGAAACCATAGATTTCAACGTTTATTGTTGAAATAGACGTTTTCGAGAAATAAAAGGAAATAGTGGACTATAACACTATTGTTATAGTAAATGATTTCCGAATGGAAATGTTTTGTATAGTATTGGGATTTATATATCTATTTTAATTACGAATCCCTATACTAGTGATTTTGGGTTGTCGTAACGATGTTTTACGCAACATTCGTTTTGGCCCAAATAAATATGTTAAAGAGAATGATTTCCTTAAAGAATGAAATATATACTTAATTTCGATTTAAGTATATTGAATATTTTCCAAGTGTTGAAAATAAAAAGATTTATGAATTACTTATTTATAAATAAGTATGGAAATGTTTTCCAATGTGAAATGAAACGTTTTGAGAATTTATTTTTTTGAAGATAAATTGAAATGAAGAATTGAAATCGTATATGCATGAATATTTTGGAATATAGATTCACTATGGAATTTATAAAAGAAAGTGGGATTGGTTTAGAAAAATAAATATTGATTTATTTTGAAATGTGAAAATTATATATCTTGTAAAGATATTTTGGAAAGTAAATAATTTGGAAAATTATTTGGAATCTGGTGATGTGTACATATCTATTGATAGTTCAATAGCCGACTATCAATATTTCCCTTTGAATGGGTACTTAATGTTATTTGTTTGAATTTGAATGCCACACTTATTTTTGAATAAGCGCTCACTATTCGGGTTAACCGGGAAAGGACCATGGGGTCGTATAACCCATTCCGAATGTGTGATACATCGTTGTGAATTGCATTGAAGATCGGTGTTGAAGACCGAGTATTTGTGAAAGCGATAGGATGACCTATCGATTATCTCTGCACTGGATAGCTCCTGGTATAGAGATTCCTTAAGTGATGGGAAATTCGATCGGGATTGTGAATACCCGGATTGCAAGGGCTTCGTAAGAAGTGCCTTCGGTTTTGTTCGAGCCCGGAACAGACTTGTATGGATTGTATGTCTGACATTACAAGTTGAGATATAAAGCCGATTTCTTTCAAATATATTTCTGTTGGTGGCGGAGAATTTATTCTTTTAGCTTAACACCCTTCTCTGAGACATACGAGCTCAGAGGTTATGTAGTTGAAGGTTATCAGCGATATATTCCCAATTTGGTAATGTGACATGCTGAGTGTTGCTGTGAAATGATCATTGTGTTGATTATTTGTGATAGGATCGTTTATTTGATCGTCTATCTTGGTGATCATTTCTATGATCATTTGTTGACCCAAAGCATGGCTTTTGTATAAAGTATGTTTTTGTGGACGTGACTTCGTCGAGCCTCACACCCCGTGAATGGTCAAAACAGGAAAGATGCGGCAAGGTTATGAGGGGTAGCGCCCTTTAGGATGTGTGCATTTCCTTCTGGAAAAGGGTGGTATCATGGTATGGAGCCCAGATACTTACTCATGTTGAAAACACTTTGTTATGATTGTGTGAATTGATTGCGAGCGCACGGTGAAAGGTCCCAAAGGACCGGGGGATGGCATATTCGGTCAGTTGTTACTCAGTTAGGGGTAACCCGGCCTTGTGTTGGTAGAGATCCGGTTTGGTTCTCGGGGATGTCCATCCAGAGGCATTCTCATGTGGCAATGGGAAGTTCCTTGGCCTGATCATTCGTTGGAAATCCAAAGAAACAATACGTGACTTGTACGGTTTTAGTTGTATAACCTGCTATGGAATGTGGCGGTAACCTGCTATTGAACATAGTTAGCTATAGTAGGCATACGATAATGGTCGTATGTTGGCTAAGATTTATATTCTACTTTCGAAATGAATTTTCCTACACTATACACTAATAATAATATCAAATGTTCTTTTTAAATGCGTATCAAGCATCTTTGACAATCATAAGGAGAAATCTCCTCCGATTCTGCGTTTGCATGTGTATGTGTGCGGGAGGCCTTATGGTAGTCTCATTTTTGAAAGCATTGCGAATTGACTTTAAAAATATTCTTCTATTTTGATTTTAAAGATAAATAAACTGTTTTGAGTTCTCACACCAGTCACATGACTGACTCGGAGTTTATTGTTTTCCTTCCTAAACTCTGGGTGCCCACAAATTTTCACACGGGCAGTCAAGAGTTAAGGTTTATCAGGATATTTTGGATATTCTGGAGTTGCTGGAGGCAAGATGGATGGCATGGCGTATTACTAGTTATATAGTATTTCTTTTTCCGCTGCATTGTTTGTTGTTGTTGTACACTCTGATGATAAGATGTAATGAAATGTAATGTATAAAATGTAATAACTGATATAGTTCTTTGTTTAAAGATTATTCATTTATTATTATATGTTGTTCCGCTGCGAATTATGAGATTCTGTTGTTCTGTTGTTTTTCTATTCCGTTCTCTTTCCTTTTCCATTTTCTTTCTCTATGTTCTTTCCGTTCTATTTTCTATCCTATGTTCTTTCCTCTCTATTTTCTACCTTCTTATCTCTTCTTCTTTCGTTTTCTTTTCTTAACTTCTTTCTAAAACCCATAACTATTCGGTTTTTCGGCAACGAAAAATCGCGTACGTTACAAGTAGCTTCTTATTTAAAAGCGAAAGCACCCTTTCGAAACCAATGTTTAAAGGCATAAGGAGCAACAACTGGACGAAAGGTAGAATGCGACAACATATGTTTCGACCCTACCGAAAGCTTTTTAAACAAAAAGGCGGCAACCTCATTCGAAAGCCATATCAAAACCCTTTCGAAATCCATCTTTTGAAAGCAAAGCAAGTGGCATCTCTTTTGAAAGAAAAACAAGGTCTCGACCCCTTCGAAAGCACGTTTTGGACCTATACCTTTCGCCCATCTCCAATCCAATACATATTAAGGCACCGGTACCGTGTGTATTGGTTTCGATTATGATGGAGGCGGTAGTATGAAGTTGAAAGGCAGCTGCCGAGAGTGGTGAAACGGCAAACCTTGAAAAAAACTAAAATTTTACATTATAAAGCAAAATCTTTCTAACAAACTTTCTTATTTTCACAATATAATTGGTTGCCAATTTCTTTTCCAAAATCTCTTTCTAAAAGTGCTGCTGAATTCAGTACTTAATAATTTAAAACATTTAGCAAAATGCTCCTTCTCCTATTTTAAACACATAAAACATTTAAGTCTCATACCTTAAATAATTTTATATACTAAATAAAACACTTAGGAAAATTCTCCAAAAATTCCAATAAATTACATTTTATATGTTTTCTAATATATTTACATTTATGACCCAAAGCTAATGTATGATAGCCGAAATTAATTTAAACCCAATTTAACCATTTTCTTTACTAGAAAATTCATAACAAATCCACAGTAATCCCGAAAATCATAAAACTTGAAACCCATCTTTAAAATAATATTTCTGACCTTATATCAAAAACGCAAGTCATTTGGATGTTATTTAATAGGTTTTTTTTCAAATAAATTCTTATTATAAATCTTTATGAAAGAGCCTAAATCGTCAACAAGCATATATATATCCATTTAAACAATCAAAACATGGAAAATCATTTACAAAATAAACATGGGTCTTATCTAGAAATCGAAACTGATATAAAAGTGAGATTAAATCTACTATTCACATTTAGCTTGTGTGTTAAGGAGGTTGAGATTTGCTCTAGAATTAATTTGATTAAGCCTCCCTTTTGAAATCTTGCTTATCTTCCCCTTGTTATCCTCTAATGGTGGCCTGCCAAGCTTGGTTTAAGTTTTAGTTTGTGAACATGGTAAATGAAAATAGGTTAGGGTTTAGGGTATAAGAATACGACATATTCCTATTTTGCCCTTCTCTTACTACTTCTTTTTTATTTCATGTGTTTACTTATTAAGGCACGACTACCTTATGCTTTCACAAATCTCAATCTCTTAACCACTTAAATCTTTACATTATTCTATTTAGTTTATCTAATTAAACATCCTGAATAATGTTATTTAAAAAAATACAGGTGTTACAGACTCCCCTCCTTAAAGAATTTCATCCTCGAAATTATGATAAGGTGCTGAAACAAATCAATCATAAAGGTAAAACATTCCATTATACAAGTCAGGATAAGCTTCTCTAACCCTGCTCTCTGTTTCCCAAGCATGGTCTATCTCGTTGTCACTCCACTGGACTGTAAGTAATCAGACTATCTTGTACCTTAGCCTCTTTACATCCCTCATGACCATTTGAACTTTCTTTCTAAATATAGTCATATCCGGTTCTACTACTAAATCATCTAACACAGTCGGTGCAATAGTAGTTTCTAGATCTTCAATACACCTCCTTAGATGAAAAATATCGTGGACTCCTGCCAAACTGTTTGGTAACTGTGACGACCCGGAATTTTTAAGCATTTGAAATCGGAATATTTAATTGATTTTAAATATTTAAAAGTTAATTATTAACTTAAATTACGAATATCACAATTTATTTGATAATTAAATTATTGAATTAAATAAATGAAGTTGGGTAAATTGTTGAATCTGGAGTTTTAAGCCTGTCGAAAATAATTTAAAGGCTTGTAAAATTTATATTGATGGTATATAGGATAACAGAAGTTGTAAAATTGAAATTAGCAGTGGTTTGTTCAGTTTTGAAATTTTATATCGTCTAAATTGAATTTAAAAATAGCCTTCCGAGGCACAGTCTTGGAATTCGACGAAACTAGTTCCATTGGATCCGTAATATTAAATTATTATCGGATTTCAATTTTCGTAGTGTTTGGAGTTGTTGTGTGAGCGTAAGATATATAAACGCGTTGAATTTTTATAACGAAAATTCAATATTATAACTGAGTTCAAAATGCTATCTTCTTCGTATGATCGAATTGGACCTCGAAACCTTTTCCATTGTGTTCAGAATAGAGGTTTAATATTATAATTGCCTTGCGACATGCCTCGATAGGAATTGTAAAATTTTTAGTTACCCAACGCGAGAGATATTGGATATAATAAATATTTATAATTAGAAAAGCCAACACCCTAATCACGTGCTATAGCAGCTTACACCTCAAGCCTTCTTTTTTATTTATTTAGCGTATCCATTACCACCCTTCTAAAAACAATATTGCCTCTTGCTTCCAAATCATCAAAAGAAAATACATTTATAACGAACGAGTGAAAATTGTTCGTTTAAAATGAAATAAAAAAGAAGCAAACGAGATTTCAAATCGAACTCATTTTGGGAAGAATCGAAATCAAGTCGGCATTGGCCCACGACTTCAAGCACGAGCTTAATTTTGAGAAGTGTCGCATCGTGGCCGTGGCTAGGGAAGGGGTTGCGACGAGCTTAGGGGAGGGATCGATTGAAGGTCGAGAACACCGCGCGTGTCTGTAGGCTAGGGTTGCGCGCATCTCAGTGGCAGCGACGAGGCTCGGTGGGGAACTCAGTGGGTCGAGCATGAGAAAATGAGGCAGGCGGTAAGGTGGTTCGAGCGGGATGGTGCTCGAGCGCGAACAGGTGGAAGCTCGAGTCAGGATTTTTGGGTTCGTGAAGGAACAGGATAGCGGCGAGGTCGAGGAGCTCGATAGTTTGAGTTCTGATTCGACCAAATTTGGGGGAGATCGTGTTTCGGGCTCTGTTATACTTACACTAAGGTATATTGTATTTATTTTAATTAATTAAAATCATAAAATAATTAGTTCAAAAGTAAATAAATTGATTTACATAGATAGTTTTGTTTTCGATTAAAGTTCCGGATATATATGTGCAGAAATAGTTTTATTTAGCGAGAAATTTCTAGATGAAATTTTATACTGTTTTATCATATTAAACTGAAAAGGTATATAAGATTTATGTAACTAGAAATTTTAAAATTTTTCGAATTAGAAAGATATATAAAATAATGGATCAGGTGATAAATTGTTAAACTAACTTATGTAATTATTTTTAATTGCTAAAGTTTTCTTTAGCCGGGGAAATTAGTTAAGATTTAATTATTAGTTAAAATTAAATCATTAGGTAAAATAGATTATTATTAATTAAATGTAATTTATCAAATGAAAATTTGTTTATTCGATTAATCAAATATTAATAAAACATCTAATGATTGTACAAGGTTTAAATTCTTGGGAACAGGCTGGACTGAATCGGGTTACCAGTAAAATCAAAGGTGAGTTAACCTCACTCAGTTAAATCTAAATTTAAATGATTGAATTTAAATAATTGTTTGAATGGTTGAAATTGATTGATGTGCTATAGTATGTTATATTATGGAATTGGCATATTATTGTGTTAACATCTTTGGATGCAGGAAAAACAGGTTGGAGGGATTCAACTGGACCCCTCGAATTATTTAGATTATTGAATATTCTGTGTTCTGAATATTAATATCCTGTGATGCTTTTATGAGTAATTGAAGTATTGAATGGTATGGTTGGATTGAATATCTCAGTAAAATAAATTATCAAATCTCTAGAATTGTATTTTCGAAAGAAATAAAAGAGTAAATTTTTAAGTAAAATAATTCTATTGAATTGGAATAAATTAATAATGAATTGAAAATAAAATAAATAAAAGTAATTCCAAAACTCTAACAAATTTGGAATAAGAGGAATTTGAATTATTAGGGGTAATAACAAATTGTAAAGCTTAAGTGATATTATTTGAATGAATAAAGAATTTATTTTAAATGAGATTTTGAAATTTGTAAACTGGGATATCAGGTAAAATAAAATATCGGTAGATATTTTAAATATGAATTCAAAGTGGAAATTTATAAAGGAATGGAAATTCGTTTAAAAATAAATAGTGATTCATTTTTTTAAAAGATGTGAAAGAGAAGAGTGTTTTCCTGAATAGCCAAGTATGATTTTCAAGCAATTTTAAATATAAGTTTAAGGTTTTAATGTTGTTTAAAAAAAACATGTCTTCGAAAATTTATTATTTTTAAATGTTTCAGTTCTAAAATAAATATTTTACAAGACTATTATCGTAGTAATTATTAAATGACTTGGTATTTGTTTTAAAGAAAAATCTAGTTTTATATTATATAAAAAGTAGCCTTATTTATTAAATATTTCTAAAGTATATATTTTAATTAAGTATTAAGGTAGTTTTAAATTTTTAAGGCTATGAAGTATATTTTATAACTAAGTGCTTTTAAATTATTTTAAAGCTAAAAGTATTTTATACTTGGCGTTTCAGTGGAAATAGATATGGGAAAATTATTTCAGAAAAGGAATATGTTTGAAACTATTTTCAAAAGAGGTTTGAAAGTGAAATATATCTTGTGAAGATATTTTTGAGATAAATAAATAATTTGGGAAATTATTTATTGTTTGTTGGATGTTTGTGAATAGAAATTGATAGTTAAATAACCGACTATCAATATTGGCCAAATGCGTTGATCGTTTCGAAGAGACCGGGATCGAGATTTATTTCTTGAAAACCACTTCGATCCGGTTTGTACGTTTTCGTGAAAAAAATGAGTTTGGATTCGAAGATGGAGCAGTGAAATTCAAGGGCTAGTCGCTACTAATCCTGAGGATATTTCCGAATGGATGTAGTGGGAATAGTGTCTTCGGTTGCGTTCGGACCCGGGACGGACTTGTATGGATGAATGCTTGCGAAACAATCGTCAGGTGGACGATGGGCATTCTAAGGGATATGTTCTAAAAAGGTAACACTTAGCCTCAAGCCTCATCAAATGGGAATGGCTGAAAATCAGTGGATATGCAGCAAGGCTTCGTGGGTAGCCCCCACTGGAGGGTGAGGTCATCCCTGTCTAGATGTCCCTTTTATTTCGGCTTAGTGGGCGGTTGCTGATCCCAACCGCGGGGTGATCTTGCTCGGGACTGTTCAGTAAGGGATGGTTCCGGTCTTGGGTTGCAGGGGAGTTAGGGTGGCTCCTCGGTACGCTGATCTACACCAGGTACTGTGACAGGTGGTACCCCAGTGCCTGGCCATTAGTCGGAATCCATTTTCCCTACGCGCCCGTACGGTTTTGATTGTGCCCAACTATTACTGAAACGTGAGATGCAAGCATTTCAGCTAGATTCTATTTTACTTTCTATAGACACTATTATAATATCAGAGGATTTTAGTAAAAATGTTTTAGCTATCGTAAGGTAAAAACCTGACATGTTTATTTGTGGCGTGGTCTTACGAGATGCTTTTGTTTTCAAAGGATTTTTGAAACTTTAATATTCAATTGGGTGTGATTTTCTCACGCTGGTATTCCAGACTGACTCGGGTGTTATTTAACTGTAATGCTCGGGTTAGACCGAGTATTATAGAATACAGGATATGATGCTGAGGAGCTCAGGAGACGAGTTGGATGACGTTACGTACTCTCGTACTTGTTTATATATATATTTCCGCTGTGTTGAGTTGTTGTGTATCTATTTGTATGATATTGTTGTTGAGCTGTGATTGATGTACTCTGATGATGAATATGTAAACAGAGATAATTGACTTTTGAGTAAAGATCATTATTATCTATTATATTTTATTCCGCTGCGATGGTTAGATTCTAATGTTGTTGTCTACTTTCTTCTTCTACCTCTCCTTCTTTAACCCAAACGGTTCGTATTTCTGTACAACTTGAGTTGGTTTAGGTAGAATAGTGTTGACTCAAGGGGTACGGATTTGCGGGCTGTCATACTTGGTATCAGAGCTTAGGTTGGTGATACCCTTGGCTCTGGTGGGAATTACTCATTTAAAATAGAGTCTGTAGTACTCTATAATGAGTTTGAGTGTATTAATAGATATGAGCGCGTATTTGTTAGTGAATATAAATTGTTTTAATATTGTGTTGATTGATTTATTGAGTGGCATATGAACCTTCTTCGGCATAGTATGGACAACTGTATCGAAGGGGTTTCTAAACACTTGAATAGAACAATCGACACAGTATTGTTTTTAAATGTGGGTGAATGAAATAGTTTTACCCAAAAATATATTTTGATATAAGGAAAAGTTTTTCTTAAAATATTTATCTAATATATGTTGTTTGGACGTTAAGAAGAATAATATTGAATTATTATCATTGTTGAGTGAAAATTCAACTTGAAATTGAAAATACGACCAAAGTTTAGGGGAACAAATTCATTATAAAATGAAATTTATAAATATGAATTATAAATGAAAATTATAGATTTAAATATAATCAAATGGACATTTGTATGGGCATATACAAATGAATTATAGTTAAAATTGATTTAAGCAGGATTTGGAAATTTAAATCCCGGAGATTATGGAAGTATTTTGAAAATAATTAATAGCACAAATTGTTTTGGAGATGTTTCTGAAAGGAAATTGTTTTAAATGGATTTTGAAAGTGATATAGCATTGAAATCACTTGGATTATTGGAAAATAATTCTGATGATGACGGCCGCATCATCAGTATTCATTTTCGAATTTCTAAGTGACGAATTGCTGCCAAATTGATTTGTTCAGAAAAGCTAGTTGTTTTTGAAAATTTCAAAGGAAATTTGTTGAGGGTAAAGCCAGGATTGGTTTGACTTTTGAGAAATGTGATTTGAGAAGTTGGAGATTCCAAAATAATTTGAAACCAAAGGTCGGGTGTTTAAATATCCTGATGAGATAGGTTGTAAGCTTATAAATTGAGATGATTTTGTTTAAATTAGAAGGGAAATATAAGCTTTGGATGTTGGGAATTTAAATTTAAAAGGAAAAGTTAAAAATGAAATTAACTTGGATTGGGAAATAAAATTTAACTGGATTGAAATCAATTAAATAGGTTGAAAAATAATATCCAGTTGTTTCCAAATTAAATTGAAATCAAATTGAGATTAAATAAATCTGAGTTTAAAATAAAACTGAATTGGAATAGAAATTCAATTGAGGTAATGAATGGAATTAAATTCTTACTTGAATAAATGAAAAATAAGTTGGATAAGGATTGAATTGAAGTAAATCAATTAGAATAACTTATAAAAGAATCAGAATTAAATTGCATGGAATAAAAATATGCTTGGGTTATTAATAAGCATAAGGCTTGAGTTAAAAATAAAAGAATAATATATTCAAGCCTATGAGGAATGGAATTGTGTAAATAATAAGTTGTGACTTATTAAATTAGAAAAGTGAGATACAAAATTCCAAAATAAATATAGTTTGATAAAACAAAAATCCAAACTTGAATTATAAAACACATTGAACTTAAGAAAATCAAATGAAGGGTATTTGAAATCAAAAATTAAGTATTGAACTATAAATAGGAGAGAACTAATTTTATAATAAATTAGTTAACAAAATGTGTAAATGGGAACGTAATGTTGTTTAATAGAAGCTGAATTGTGAATCTATGATGAAGTTTGGAAATAAAACTCAACTTATAAATTAAATTCGGCTTAAATTGTCGATGAAGTAAATGTAAATGAATTGTGAGTTCATGAAATTTGGTGGTAAATTGAAAATGGATAATGGATTCAGAACTTGAGTTATTAATTAAAATTTATTGTGAAGTGTTAACAAATTAAGTATAATTGAAATGTATCGAATGAAAATGTAAATGAATTAAAATAATAATGGTATGAATTGCAAATAAAATCCAAATAAGTAAAGATAAATTGGAAGATAGCCTTGTAATAAATTGGATGAGTTGAATCTGGGAAGTTAAAGTGTATAATAACTAATCAAATAAATTTGTAGTTTGAAATGGGATTGGATTAGAATAGAATCAAGTTAAATTGAAAAGAGAAAAATTTACTTGTAAAATGAAAATGAGTTTATGTATATAAATTCAACTTAAAACTAAGTGTAATGATATTGGGTTGGATTTAAATCAAGTAAAATAAATTTGAATCGAAATAGAATTTGATGGGTTATAAATAATAACTAAGGAAATTCAAAATGGATTGAGTGGATAAACTAATTATATTGAATAAATAAATGGATGGGATAAATAAGAATCAAATGGAAGTGGACCTAAGATTGAAGTGAAACAAATAGAGTAAATTAACTTAAGTTGAGAATCATTAGAAGCTCGACTACGAGTAAAATTGGAAGACCATTAAATCAAAGCTTAGTTTGAATCAATTCGGGAACGATTTGTAACATGCAAGCTTGGAATGGGTCGAGCTAAATAAATGGTCGTGAATGTATTAAAATAAAAAGAAAATTTAATAGGTAATAAAGATGAACCTAAATTGTTAGTGGTTTTGAATGAACTGGTTGGTGAATAAAATGAGATGCGGGTGTATGGATAAAATTAAGTATAAATTGAGTTGGAATCCATTTAAATTGGTTATAAAACATAAATACTTTTATTCACATGGATCTCGTCAACTTGCATAGAATAAATTGTCATTTGACGTAAATGAAAGTAATTAAGATGCTATGAATTGATAAAAGTGAAATAAAATTGATTTTGAAGTCAATTGAATTGAATATGAGCTTGTTTGGGGTTAAAATAAATTGTAGTTAAGAAATGGTATTGTAAACCATTAAAATTAAATGAAATGGTGCATGGATTGGTTGAAAAAAATGCATTAGTGTTAGAAACCATATAAGTTGCTTATGAACGTTGTTTAGTTACATTGCTTTTAATATACAGGTGTTGTGATTGTTTAAAATGAGTGAAATGTTAATAAACTTCATATATGGCACTTATATGTTTAAATTGAGTAAGTACAGGTACCTGGAAGCCGTGAGGCTGGATTGGGTTATGCTAGTTGTTAAAATTTTAAGCCGCTTGCTTAAAAATGCTAAATAAGGTACGCCTACGCAATAAAAATAGGAAATATGAAATGTTTTTGATTTTTCCGACCGGGCGGGTCGAGGTATATATATTTATCTCTTTTGTCAACTTGCAAAAGCTCCTCCGTACAAAGAGGACTCTGCTAAAATTTTTTAGAAATTTTGGGAGTTAGAAAATTTTTGAAAATTTTTGTTAACGAAAAAACGGTTTCAAATTGGAAATTGTAATAAATTAGTAATTGAAGCTAATTAAAATGACATAAATTAGTTATAAATGAAAGATAAAATTGAATGTTCAAAGTTAAAAATAAATAAAATTTATATGTAACGTGGAAATAAATTTGAATAGAAATAGATGTTAACTAAGGTGGTAAAGTGAAAACAAACAAAGAAGCATATAAATGCTTATACTAACTTAAGAAGGGAATGGTGAATTCTTGATTGGAAATTGATACTACAAATATATATAAGTTGATATTTGAATGAATAAATACTGGCAGTTTGTAAGAATGTTGATATGATGTTTTGGAAATATTGTGATTGGATATTAGTGCTAAGCAGGATATGCAGGTAATATAAAGGGAAAAGAGAATTGATTTTGATTTCAGAAGATAAATTTGAAATGCTTGACAAAAAGGTATGTATTTAAATTTATGTGAAATTTGATTGGGTTTTTGGATTGAGCCACTTGGCGTTTTGTTTTCTTTTTGGTTTTGGGAGGCCGTTGAGCCATTTTGTAGTTGTACCGAGCTAGCCGCGCAAAGGAGACGCTGGCGAAATTTTTCAAAAATTTAGAGCGTTAGAAAATTTTTGAGAAATTTTGAAATTTAAAATTTGGTTTTAAATTGAAATTTGATGGTTGGGTATATGACCTAAGGAAAGAAGTTTAGGAAGTTAGTAAGAATGGTGATGAGTCTTTAGAAAGATAGTTGGGTAGGATATTGAATTGTTGGTTTTGGGAAAAAGTAAACGGGTATTGAATCATTTTTCCTAACTAGTAATTTCGAGGACGAAATTCTTTTAATGGGGGAGGAATGTGACGATCCGGAATTTTTAAGCATTTGAAATCGGAACATTTAATTGATTTTAAATATTTAAAAGTTAATTATTAACTTAAATTATGAATATCACAATTTATTTGATAATTAAATTATTGAACTAAATAAATGAAGTTGGGTAAATTGTTGAATCTGGAGTTTTAAGTCTGTCGAAAATAATTTGAAGGCTTGTAAAATTTATATTGATAGTATATAGGATAATAGAAGCTGTAAAATTGAAATTAGCAGTGGTTTGTTCAGTTTTGAAATTTTATATCGTTTAAATTGAATTTAAAAATAGCCTTCCGAGGCACAGTCTCGGAATTCGACGAAACTAGTTCCGTTGGATCCGTAATATTAAATTATTATCGGGTTTCAATTTTCGTAGTGTTTGGAGTTGTTGTGTGAGCGTACGATATATAAACACGCTGAATTTTTATAACGAAAATTCAATATTATAACTGGGTTCAAAAAGCTATCTTCTCCGTAAGATCGAATTGGGCCTCGAAACCTTTTCCATTGTGTTCAGAATAGGGGTTTAACATTATAATTGCCTTGCCACATGCCTCGATAGGAATTGTAAAAATTTTAATTACCCAATGCGAGAGATATTGGATATAATAAATATTTATAATTAGAAAAGCCAACACCCTAATCACGTGCTATAGCAGCTTACACCTGAAGCCTTTTTTTTATTTATTTAGCGTATCCATTACCACCCTTCTAAAAACAATATTGCCTCTTGCTCCCAAATCATCAAAAGAAAATACATTTATAACGAACGAGTGAAAATCGTTCGTTTAAAAAGAAAAAAGAAAGAAAAAGTAAACGCGATTTCAAATCAAACTCATTTTGGGAAGAATCGAAATCAAGTCGGCGGTGGCCCACGACTTCGAGCACGAGCTTGTTTCTGAGCAGTGTCGCATCGTGGCCGCGGCTAGGGAAGGGGTTGCGACGAGCTTAGGGGAGGGATCGATTGAAGGTCGAGAACGCCGCGCGCATCTGTAGGCTAGGGTTGCGCGCATCTCAGTGGCAGCGACGAGGCTCGGCGGGGAACTCGGTGGGAAGAGCGTGAGAACGTGGGGCAGGCGGTAAGATGGTTCGAACGGCGATGGTGCTCGAGCGCGAACAGGCGGAAGCTCGAGTCAGGATTTTTGGGTTCGTGAAGGAACAGGATAGCGGCGATGTAACATCCCGGAATTTTTAACACGGGATTTGTGAACATTTAATTCATTTTAAATGTTTAGTATGGGTTTAAGATTTATTTTGAACTAAAAGGAATCATAATAACAAGTTAAAATTTCTAAGGTGGAAATTTAATTTGAAATTGAACAATAATAATTTAATATTAGGATTGGGTTAATTGGTAATTCGGAGTGTAAATAGAGATAAAAATGGTTTTAAAAATTTATTTTGAATTATTTGAGTGTAAATAGCGTGGTGGGAATTTTAGAAGAATTTTAAAGTTGATAAATTAATAATTGGGATTTTATATCAATTTAAAAATGAATTTAATATTATTAAAATGCAATTTAATCAGATTTTGGTCCGGAATGAGCCAGAATGATTTGTAACATGGTTATAAATTTTATATGATTTATTGTTAAGTTAATAAAATTTTAAAAGCGACATTTTATGCGTTGTCGTAAATTTCGAAAATCGCCCGATTAAATAGACGAGTTAAAATAGCCTTCCGGGGGCATAGTCTCGGAATTCGACGAAACCAGTTTCATTGGATCCGTAATAGCTAGTTATTATCGGATTTCAATTTTCGTAGCAATCAGAGTTGTCATTTGACCGTGGCAGCACGAAACGCTTAGAAACCGATTCAACCAATTTAATTTTAAATTGATCGTTTAATTTCGTAACTCGCGCATACGACCGAATTAGCTTACGAAACATGTTCCATTGTGTCTGAAACGTGGAAAAACCCTAGAATCGCCTGTCGGATCACGAAGTTTGGAGGTCGTTTGCGTAAACGGTTAAATTGAGAGATTTTATTAATTAAATAATATTAAAACCATTATATATATATATATATATATATATATATATTTAATCCCTCTAAACCCTAGCTTAAACAGGAGCCGC
The DNA here is from genome assembly GCA_030765085.1 of Allium cepa. Taxonomy (NCBI): domain Eukaryota; kingdom Viridiplantae; phylum Streptophyta; class Magnoliopsida; order Asparagales; family Amaryllidaceae; genus Allium; species Allium cepa. The sequence goes on from CM060943.1 coordinate 196,961,821, forward strand.
CGCTGTTTAGGTTTAATGGCCGAAAGCGATCCATGTTCTTTCCCAATTTTCCATCAATCCATGCATCTATTCGAAATTCTTCCAACTGGAATGTCGTAGAGGATGAGGGGAACTTCAAATCCATCGGTAGATCATAGGTATGGTCGTCGTTTGGAGGGGTGACGGGGCCGCGTTGTGCTTGCGTTCGAGCGTGATTCTCGTGTACATGGGGAGGCCGAGTTTGGCAAAATTCTGGGGAAGGGTAGAGGCTGCGACGAGTTTTCACGTGACGGCATCTGATCGTCGTCGAACTCAACGAAGTCGAGGCGGTTCGAAACCCTAGTTTTTGGATGGGTTCGGTTTCTTTTAGCTGGGCGCGAACGAGGTGTAGAGGAAGAAGCATAGGGGACGGCCTGTTATGCGTGGTAAAAGAAATTTAAAATTAAAAAGAAAATTTGTTTTAAAATTGTTATTCAATCTTTCAAAATCTGTAACTTGCTCATACGTTATCAGAATTCGACGAATTCGGTAGCGCCGGAATCGCAGAAGAGAGTACTACGCAGTGGTGCAGCTCCGGAGTCATTTCGGGCAAGTAGAAATTTGAGTTAAATCGGACATCGTTCGGTTTAATTTAAATTTCGAACGCTCGCCGAAACCCAAGGTGAGTTAATCTCACTCACATCTGGAATGTTAGCTGATTTAAATAGTTAATATTTAAATATATGTGTGATTGGTTGAAATGTGTATTTATATCAGCCTGGATTGATATATATTTATAGTGTTGTGCTAATATTTGTGGATGCAGGAAAAACAGGTTGGAGGGATCCAACAGGATTCCTCAAAATGTAGTAATTATTTTTATAATTGATGATGATGCCTGTTTATATATTGTGATTGATAAATTTGGGATTAAATTGTATTGTGAAATTGTGGGATAAACTATAAGCCCAGAATGTTAAATTATAAAGAAATTTGGAGTTTTAATTATAAAGAAATTAAATTGGGTTTTCAAAAGAAATTAAGAAATTAATAAATAAGGAATTTTAAGGAATATAAAAATTAGAATCTGCTTGGATGGAAAACTGAAATAAAATTGTATTGGAATATTGCTGGGTAAATTATAAATCCATAATTAATTGTAAATGGATAAATTGAATTTTAGAGAAATAAAAGATATTGTTAAATAATGAATTTAAAGGAATTAAAATTTGAAATCTATTTGGAATGAAAATTGAAATTTGGTAAATCTGGAAGGATAAACAAAGAGAAACATTATCAGTTGATAAATGTGGAAGTAAATTTATGTTATTAAACTTAAACCTGAATCTAAATAAATTGACAGAATTTATAAGAAGGATTTTGGGATATTTGAGTAGGAATGAGTTTCCCTGGGAAACACCAAGTTTGAGTTTGAAACAGATTTTATTAAAAGTGAATTTAAGTTTAAAACTTGTTGTAAATGAGCGTTGGGAAAATTATTGTTTTAAAAGCTAATTAATAAGGTAACAATAGTGGTTATTTTCGATTATATCAGTAATTAATTTTATAAATGGTTTGTTTTAAAAGGCTAGTTTTGGCCTAAATTATTTGAAATTAGTATTAAGCTTTTTTTTCAACTCTATTTTTAAATTTAGTTTAACTAAAACCTTATTTTAAATCAAGTTATATCTTATAAAATAGTTTTACTTTAAATATTTCGAAATTATATTTTGAGTAAATAACTAGAAGTAAATTTGCATATTTTAAAGTATATTTCATTACAAAATATTTTAACTGTTTTAAATTTAAATTGTTTTGACCTTGGTTATTTCCAATGGGAATATATGGCAAAGGATTTACCTTGTAAGGAAGAATTTTGGGAAATTGTTTCAAATGAGTTTTGAAACTTTGAAAATATATCCTTTAAAGATATTTGAGGCAAATAAATAATGTGGAAAATTATGTATTGTGTGATGGATGTTTGTGAATGTTAATTGATAGTTAAATCACCGACTATCAATATTGGACAAATGCGTTGATCGTTTCGAAGAGGCCGGGATCGAGATTTATTTCTCGAAAACGACTTCGATCCGGTTTGTACGTTTTGTGCGAAAAACGTGTTCGGAGTCGAAGATGGAGCAGTGAAGTGCAAGGGCTAGTCGCTACCAGTCCTGAGGATATTTCCAAAATGGATGAAGTAGGAGTAGTGCCTTGGGTCCGTTCGAACGCGGAACGGACTTGTATGGATGAATGCTTGCGAAACATCCTCAGGTGGACGATGGGCATTCTAAGTGAAAACGTTCTAAAGGTAATGCTTAGCCTCAAGCCTCATCAACCGGGAATGACTGAAAATCAAGGGATATGCAGCAAGGTTAGGTGGGTCATGCCCAAGCAGAACAAGATATTTCCCCTGTCTAGATGTCCCTTATATATATTTCGTCTTAGTGGGTGGTTGGTCGCGCCAACCACGGGGTTTGTCTTGTTCGAGACTGTTCAGTAAGGAATGGTACCGGCCTTGTGTTGCAGGGGATGAAGGGAGTAATCCTCGGTATGGTGATCTAGGCCCCGTACTGTGACAGGTGGTACCCCAGTGCCTAGTCATTGTTGGAAATCCATTCTCCCTACGAGCCTTGTACGAGTTTTGTTTGTATTACCCACTTTTGTGGCTAGTAGCTGGAATTTAATGAATGTAACAATTTCGTCTATTTTATAAGTATTTGTAAATAGACACTATTATAATATCAGAGGATTTCTATAAAAAGTGTTTTAGTTATCGTAAGGTAAAAACCCGACATGTTTATTTGTGGCGTGGTCTTACGAGATGCTTTTGTTTTCGAAGGATTTTTGGAACTTTAATAATCAATTTGGATGCATTATTATCAGCTGGTATTCCAGACTGACTCGGGTGTTATTTCATTATAATGCTCGGGTCAGACCGAGTATTATATGTTCAGGTCAGGATGCTATGGAGCAGGAGAGGAGCTGGAGTCCGAGACGTATTATATGTACCTATATATATATCCGCTGCTGTGATTGTATGGTAGGTCTGATTCATGATTGTTGATGTATGAGATACTCTGATGATATGATGTATAAACAGTAATAGATTTCATTTTGTGTAAAGTTCTATATTTACTATTATATTTTATTCCGCTGCGACTGTGAGATTCTGATATTGTTTAGTTTCTTCTTCTTCTTCTATCTCTTCTTCTTTAACCCTAATGGTTCGTAATTCTGTGCCACTTGAGTTAATAGAGGAAGAATAGTGTTGATTCAAGGGGAACGGATTTGCAGGCTGTCACACTTGGTATCAGAGCTTAGGTTGGCGACAACCTAGGCTTTGGTGGGGAAATTTCTCATTGAACAGAGTCAATAGTACTCTATAATGAGTTGAGCGTATTAATAGATATGAGAGCGTACTTGTTAGTGGATATAAAATTGTTTTTATACTGTGTTGACTTATCGGTTGAGTGTTTATGAATTCTGGTCGGTACGGAAAGTACAACCGTATCGATAGAGGTTTCTAAACTCTTGAACAAGATAAACCGACATAGTATTGTTTTTAAAGGAGGGTAAATGAAATAATTTTACCCAAAGTTATATTTTGATATAAAAGAAATAATTTTCTGAAATTATTATATATATTTGGATGATTGGTTGTTAATGTTTAAATCAAATAAGAATCTAAAAATTTAATCTGAATTTTGAAATAGTTATAATGAAATAAAATTCTGCAAATATAAATTATATAAAAGGAAGAATAACCAAATTTGAATTAAACCATAATTTAAATCCCAGAAGTTTGGAAAGAATTTTAAATGTATGGAAATAAGGATTTGGAAATTTAAAATCCTGGGGAAGTTTGAAATGTTTGTTGAGATTTGAAGGTGTTTGAAGGCAATATTGGAATATTGTTTTGGGAAATATTTTTAAATGGAAACTGTTTTGAAATGAATTTGGGAATGTAAGAAAACATTGAACTCACTTCAGTCGCTGGAAATGTATTAATTGAAACATGTAGAAGTGAATAGAATTGATGTATTAATTGAAATGGGTGTAAGCTGAAGTGATGATTAATTGCTTTGAATGGCATGAAGATTACATGTATTCGAAATTGAGTTGTTTAACAAGCAATTGAAATTGATTTTTTGAATAAGTTGATATGGATTGGAATCTAATTCAAAGAGTTTGTAAATGAATACAAGTGAGTTGGTTTCAAGGAGCATATGGAATTGATTTTGAATCAATTGGAATGAATTTACATTTTAATAAGCAATGTTTACATATGAATGGAAATGAATTATAAAAGAAATGCAAATGTTTCAAGTTTAAAATGAAATTTGATTGTAAATCAAATTGGGAATATAAGTTAAAATAAGGAAATATAAGTAAGGCATATATTAATCTTATTGAAATAGAAATGAATTGGTTGTAATTAATATAAATGGTATATAGTGAACTTGAATGTAAATCATTCAAGTGAAATAAAATAAAGTTGGTTTGGATGAAAGTAGAATGGGTTATAAATCTTGGTAAATGGATTTAAGTATAAATGTAAGTGAATCATAATTGCAAATGTTGCAAATTGAAATAAAACTTGCTTGGTGAATCAATTTGAAAATCGGGTAAAGTATGAATTGGAATGGCAAAACTTGTTTGTAAATCTTTTGTGTGAAATAAAATGGAATTCGGAACTAGAAAGGGAACTTTATGCATGCTATAAAATATGGTTTACTTATAAAACCATGCAAATTATTGTTTGGATTATGAAATGGATATGTTGGCTTATATTTATATTGGAAATGTTGTAAAGTGTTCATATCTTTGAAAACTAATGAGTTTGTTGAGTAAGTACAGGTACGGGAGGCGTTCGAGAGAGTTGGAGCGCGTATATGCTAAAATATTAGCCGCTCGCTATTAGAATTTGCTAAAAAGGTACGCCTACGCAAATATAATTGGGAAAATGATATATATATTGTGAAATATTTTGGTTTCCGACCGTGTGGGTCGATGTATATATATTTGTGTGTATCGCGATATCGCGAAAGCTCCTCCGCGCAGGGGAGACTCTGCCAAAATTGTCCGAAAATTTTGGGAGTTAGAAAATTTTTGGGGGTTTTGAAAATGTGTAATTAACTTGGAAAGTTATAAGTTAAATTAAAGCTTTAGAATAAATGAAGCAAATGAGTTTGGATTTGAGCTAAAAGGTTTTGGGAAGTGTATATAAGCTTTTAATTAAGCAAATTGGGAAAGTAAATAGGTTGGAGAGTATTTTTACCCTAGCAAATTTCGAGGAAGAAATTTTTATAAGGGGGGAGGAATGCAACATCCCGGAATTTTTAACACGGTATTTGTGAACATTTAATTCATTTTAAATGTTTATCAGGGGTTTAAGATTTATTTTAAACTAAAAAGATTGGTTTAAATCATAATAACAAGTTAAAATTTCTAAGGTGGAAATTTAATTTGAAATTGAACAATAATAATTTAATATTAGGATTGGGTTAATTGGTAATTCGGAGTGTAAATAGAGATAAAAATGGTTTTAAAAATTTATTTGAATTATTTGAGTGTAAATAGCGTGGTGGGAATTTTAGAAGAATTTTAAAGTCGATAAATTAATAATTGGGATTTTATATCAATTTAAAAATGAATTTAATATTATTAAAATTCAATTTAATCAGATTTTGGTCCGGAATGAGTCAGAATGATTTTTAACGTGGTTATAAATTTTATATGATTTATTGTTAAGTTAATAAAATTTTAAAAGCGACATTTTATGCGTTGTCGTAAATTTCGAAAATCGTCCGATTAAATAGACGAGTTAAAATAGCCTTCCGGGGGCACAGTCTCGGAATTCGACGAAACCAGTTTCATTGGATCCGTAATAGCTAGTTATTATTGGATTTCAATTTTCGTAGCTATCGGAGTTGTCGTTTGACCGTGCCAGCACGAAACGCTTAGAAATCGATTCAACCGATTTAATTTTAAATTGATCGTTTAATTTCGTAACTCACGCATACGACCAAATTAGCTTACGAAACCTGTTCCATTGTGTCCGGAACGTGGAAAAACCCAAGAATCGCCTGTCGGATCGCGAAGTTTGGAGGTCGTTTGCGCAAATGGTTAAATTGAGAGATTTTATTAATTAAATAATATTAAAACCATTATATATATATATATATATATATATATATATATTTAATCCCTCTAAACCCTAGCTTAAATAGGAGCCGCCGCTGTTCAGGTTTAATGGCCGAAAGCGATCCATGTTCTTTCCCAATTTTCCATCAATCCACGCATCTATTCGAAATTCTTCCAATTGGAATGTCGTAGAGGATGAGGGGAACTTCAAATCCAATGGTAGATCGTAGGTATGGTCGTCGTTTGAAGGGGTGACGGGGTCGCGTTGTGCTTGCGTTCGAGCATGATTCTCGTGTACAGGGGGAGGCCGAGTTTGGCAAAATTCTGGGGAAGGGTAGAGGCTGCGACGAGTTTTCACGTGACGGCATCTAATCGTCATCGAACTCAACGAAGTCGAGGCGGTTCGAAACCCTAGTTTTTGGGATGGGTTCGGTTTCTTTTAGCTGGGCACGAACGAGGTGTAAAGGAAGAAGCATAGGGGACGGCCTATTATGCGTGGTAAAAGAAATTTAAAATTAAAAAGAAAATTTGTTTTAAAATTGTTATTCAATCTTTAAAAATCCGTAACTTGCTCATACGTTGTCAGAATTCGAAGAATTCGGTAGCGCCGGAATCGCAGAAGAGAGTACTACGCAGTAGTGCAGATCCGGAGTCATTCCGGGCAAGTAGAAATTTGAGTTAAATCGGACATCGTTCGGTTTAATTTAAATTTCGAACGCTCGCCGAAACCCAAGGTGAGTTAATCTCACTCACATCTGGAATGTTAGCTGATTTAAATAGTTAATATTTAAATATCCGTGTGATTGGTTGAAATGTGTATTTATATCAGCCTGGATTGATATATATATTTATAATGTTGTGCTAATATTTGTGGATGCAGGAAAAACAGGTTGGAGGGATCCAACTGGATTCCTCACAATGTAGTAATTATTTTTATAATTGATGATGATGCATGTTTATATATTGTGATTGATAAATTTGGGATTAAATTGTATTGTGAAATTGTGGGATAAACTATAAGCCCAGAATGTTAAATTATAAAGAAATTTGGAGTTTTAATTATAAAGAAATTAAATTGGGTTTTCAAAAGAAATTAAGAAATTAATAAATAAGGAATTTTAAGGAATATAAAAATTAGAATCTGCTTGGATGAAAAAATGAAATAAAATTGTATTGGAATATTGCTGGGTAAATTATAAATCCATAATTAATTGTAAATGGATAAATTGAATTTTAGAGAAATAAAAGATATTGTTAAATAATGAATTTGAAGGAATTAAAATTTGAAATCTATTTGGAATGAAAATTGAAATTTGGTAAATCTGGAAGGATAAACAAAGAGAAACATTATCAGTTGATAAATGTGGAAGTAAATTTATGTTATTAAACTTAAACCTGAATCTAAATAAATTGACAGAATTTATAAGAAGGATTTTGGAATATTTGAGTAGGAATGAGTTTCCCTGGGAAACACCAAGTTTGAGTTTTAAACAGATTTTATTAAAAGTGAATTTAAGTTTAAAACTTGTTATAAATGAGTGTTGGGAAAATTATTGTTTTAAAAGCTAATTAATAAGGTAACAATAGTGGTTATTTTTGATTATATTAGTAATTAATTTTATAAATGGATTGTTTTAAAAGGCTAGTTTTGACCTAAATTATTTGAAATTAGTATTAAGCTTTTTTTTCAACTCTATTTTTAAATTTAGTTTAACTAAAACCTTATTTTAAATCAATTTATATCTTATAAAATAGTTTTACTTCAAATATTTTGAAATTATATTTTGAGTAAATAACTAGAAGAAAAATTGCATATATTAAAGTATAATTCAGTACAATATATTTTAACTGTTTTAAATTTAAATTGTTTTGACCTTGGTTATTTCCAATGGGAATATATGGTAAAGGATTTACCTTGTAAGGAAGAATTTTGGGAAATTGTTTCAAATGAGTTTTGAAACTTTGAAAATATATCCTTTAAAGATATTTGAGGCAAATAAATAATGTGGAAAATTATGTATTGTGTGATGGATGTTTGTGAATGTTAATTGATAGTTAAATCACCGACTATCAATATTGGACAAATGCGTTGATCGTTTCGAAGCGGCCGGGATCGAGATTTATTTCTCGAAAACCACTTCGATCCGGTTTGTACGTTTCGTGCGAAAAACGTGTTCGGAGTCGAAGATGGAGCAGTGAAGTGCAAGGGCTAGTCGCTACCAATCCTGAGGATATTTCCAAAATGGATGAAGTAGGAGTAGTGCCTTCGGTTCCGTTCGAACCCGGAACGGACTTGTATGGATGAATGCTTGCGAAACATCGTCAGGTGGACGATGGGCATTCTAAGTGAAAACGTTCTAAAGGTAACGCTTAGCCTCAAGCCACATCAACCGGGAATGACTGAAAATCAGGGGATACGCAGCAAGGTTAGGTGGGTCATGCCCAAGCAGAACAAGATATTTCCCCTGTCTAGATGTCCCTTATATATATTTCGGCTTAGTGGGTGGTTGGTCGCGCCAACCACGGGGTTTATCTTGTTCGGGACTGTTCAGTAAGGAATGGTTCCTGCCTTGTGTTGCAGGGGATGAAGGGAGTAATCCTCGGTACGGTGATCTAGGCCCCGTACTGTGACAGGTGGTACCCCAGTGCCTAGTCATTATTGGAAATCCATTCTCCCTACGAGCCTTGTACGAGTTTTGTTTGTATTACCCACTTTTGTGGCTAGTAGCTGGAATTTAATGAATGTAACAATTTCGGCTATTTTATAAGTATTTGTAAATAGACACTATTATAATATCAGAGGATTTCTATAAAAAGTGTTTTAGCTATCGTAAGGTAAAAACCCGACATGTTTATTTGTGGCGTGGTCTTACGAGATGCTTTTGTTTTCAAAGGATTTTTGGAACTTTAATAATCAATTTGGATGCATTATTATTAGCTGGTATTCCAGACTGACTCGGGTGTTATTTGATTATAATGCTCGGGTCAGACCGAGTACTATATGTTCAGGTCAGGACGCTATGGAGCAGGAGAGGAGCTGGAGTCCGAGACGTATTATATGTACCTATATATATATCTGCTGCTGTGATTGTATGGTAGGTCTGATTCGTGATTGTTGATGTATGAGATACTCTGATGATATGATGTATAAACAGTAATAGATTTCATTTTGTGTAAAGTTTTATATTTACTATTATATTTTATTCCGCTGCGACTGTGAGATTCTGATATTGTTTAGTTTCTTCTTCTTCTATCTCTTCTTCTTTAACCCTAATGGTTCGTAATTCTGTGCCACTTGAGTTAATAGAGGTAGAATAGTGTTGATTCAAGAGGTACGGATTTGCGGGCTGTCACAGGCGAGCTCGAGGAGTTTGAGTTCTGATTCGACCAAATTTAGGGGAGATCGTGTTTCGGGGCTCTGTTATACTTGCAATAATGTATATTGTGTTTATTTTAATTAACTAAAATCATAAAATAATTAGTTCAAAAGTAAATAAATTGATTTACATAGATAGTTTTGTTTTCGATTGAAGTTCCGGATATATATATGCAGAAATAGTTTTATTTAGCGAGAAATTTCAAGATGAAATTTTATACTGTTTTATCATATTAAACCGAAACGGTATATAAGATTTATGTAAGTAGAAATTTTAAAATGTTTCGAATTAGAAAGATATATAAAATATGGATCTGGTGATAAATTGTTAAACTAACTTATGTAATTATTTTTAATTGCTAAAGTTTTCTTTAGCGGGGGAAATTAGTTAAGATTTAATTATTAGTTCAAATTAATTCATTAGGTAAAATAGATTATTATTAATCAAATGTAATTTATCAAATGAATTTTTTTTATTCGATTAATCAAATATTAATAAAACATCTAATGATTGTACAAGGTTTAAATTCATTGGAACAGGCTGGGCTGAATCGGGTTACTAGTAAAATCAAAGGTGAGTTAATCTCACTCTATTAAATTTAAATTTAAATGATTAAATTTAAATAATTGTTTGAATGGTTGAAATTGATTGATGTGCTATAGTATGTTATATTATTGAATTGGCATATTATTGTGTTAACATCTTTGGATGTAGGAAAAACAGGTTGGGGGGATCCAACTGGACCCCTCGAAATTATTTAGATTATTGAATATTCTGTGTTCTGAATATTGACATTCCGTGATGATTTTATGAGTAATTGAAGTATTGAATGGTATGGTTGGATTGAATATCTCAGTAAAATAAATTATCAAATCTCTAGAATTGTATTTTCGAAAGAAATAAAAGAGTAAAGTTTTAAGTAAAATAATTCTATTGAATTGGAATAAATTAATAATGAATTGAAAATAAAATAAATAAAAGTAATTGCAAAACTCTAACAAATTTGGAATAAGAGGAATTTGAATTATTAGGGGTAATAACAAATTGTAAAGCTTAAGTGATATTATTTGAATGAATAAAGAATTTATTTTAAATGAGATTTTGAAATTTGTAAACTGGGATATCAGGTAAAATAAAATATCGGTAGATATTTTAAATATGAATTCAAAGTGGAAATTTATAAAGGAATGGAAATTCGTTTAAAAATAAATAGTGATTCATTTTTTTAAAAGATGTGAAAGAGAAGAGTGTTTTCCTGGATAGCCAAGTATGAATTTCAAGCAATTTTGAATATAAGTTTAAGGTTTTAATGTTGTTTAAAAAAAACATATCTTAGAAAATTTATTATTTTTAAATGTTTCAATTCTAAAATAAATATTTCACAAGACTATTATCGTAGTAATTATTAAATGACTTGGTATATTTTTTAAAGAAAAATCTAGTTTTATATTATATAAAAAGTAGCCTTATTTATTAAATATTCCTAAAGTATATATTTTAATTAAGTATTAAGGTAGTTTTAAATTTTTAAGGCTATGAAGTATATTTTATAACTAAGTGCTTTTAAATTATTTTAAAGCTAAAAGTATTTTATACTTGGCGTTTCAGTGGAAATAGATATGGGAAAATTATTCCGGAAAAGGAATATGTTTGAAACTGTTTTCAAAAGAGGTTTGAAAGTGAAATATATCTTGTGAAGAAATTTTTGAGATAAATAAATAATTTGGGAAATTATTTATTGTTTGATGGATGTTTGTGAATAGAAATTGATAGTTAAATAACCGACTATCAATATTGCCAAATGCGTTGATCATTTCGAAGAGACCGGGATCGAGATTTATTTCTCGAAAACCACTTCGATCCGGTTTGTACGTTTTCGTGAAAAAAACGAGTTTGGATTCAAAGATGGAGCAGTGAAGTGCAAGGGCTAGTCGCTACTAATCCTGAGGATATTTCCGAATGGATGAAGTAGGAATAGTGCCTTCGGTTCCGTTCGGACCCGGGACGGACTTGTATGGATGAATTCTTGCGAAACAATCATCAGGTGGACGATGGGAATTCTAATGGATAAGTTCTAAAAAGGTAACGCTTAGCCTCAAGCCTCATCAAATGGGAATGGCTGAAAATCAGGGGATATGCAGCAAGGCTTCGTGGGTAGCCCCCACTGGAGGGTGAGGTCATCCCTGTCTAGATGTCCCTTTTATTTCGGCTTAGTGGGCGGTTGCTGATCCCAACTGCGGGGTGATCTTGCTCGGGACTGTCCAGTAAAGGATGTTCCGGTCTTGTATTGCAGGCGAGTTAGGGTGGCTCCTCGGTACGCTGATCTAGACCAAGTACTGTGACTGGTGATACCCCAGTGCCTAGCCATTAGTTGGAATCCATTTTCCCTACGCGCCCATATGGTTTTGATTGTGCCCAACTATTGCTGAAACGTGAGATGCAAGCATTTCAGCTAGATTCTATTTTACTTTCTATAGACACTATTATAATATCAAAGGATTTTAATAAAAATGTTTTAGCTATCGTAAGGTAAAAACCCGACTTGTTTATTTGTGGCGTGGTCTTACGAGATGCTTTTGTTTTCAAGGGATTTTTGAAACTTTAATAATCAATTGGGTGTGATTTTCTCACGCTGGTATTCCAGACTGACTTGGGTGTTATTTAACTATAATGCTCGGGTCAGATCGAGTATTATAGAATACAGGATATGATGCTGAGGAGCTTAGGAGACGAGCTGGAAGACGTTACGTACTCTCGTACTTGTTTATATATATATTTCCGCTCTGTTGAGTTGTTGTGTATCCATTTGTATGATATTGTTGTTGAGCTGTGATTAATGTACTCTGATGATGTAATATGTAAACAGTGATATTTGACTTTTGAGTAAAGATCATTTATTATCTATTATATTTTATTCCGCTGCGATGGTTCGATTCTGATGTTGTTGTCTATTTTCTTCTTTTACCTCTCCTTCTTTAACCCAAACGGTTCGTATTTCTGTACAACTTGAGTTGATTTAGGTAGAATAGTGTTGACTCAAGGGGTACGGATTTGCGGGCTATCACAGTAACTCTACTCTATATGCGAGTTTCTCGATGCTCTTTATAAAAGGAAATGGTCGCACAAATCTCGGTGCCAACTTTCCTAATTTCCTGAATTTGATTACACCTTTCATCAATGATACCTTGACGAAAAAATAATCACCGACAGAGAACTCTAGGTCTTTCAGTATCTTATCAGCATAACTCTTTTGCCCACACTGAGCTTCCTACATTCTCTAATGAGCTTAATTTTTTCTGCAGCTTCCCCAACCAAAGTTAGACCAAGAATTTTCCTATCCCCGGTCTCTAACCAACAAACTAGAGATTTGCATCGCCTTCCATACAAAGCTTCAAATTGTGCCATCCCTATACTAGCTGGGTAACTACTATTATATGAAAACTCGACTAAATGTAGTGGTCTTTCCATGATCCTCCCAGATCTAGCACATAAGCTCGTAACAAATCTTCCAAGATTTTGTTATCACTTTCCGTTTGTCCAACTGTCTGCAGATGGTAAGCGGTACTCATCCTGAGCTTGGTACCCAAAATGTCGTGTAGACTTTTCCTGAACTCGCTAGTGAATAAGGAATCTCTATCACTTACTATATTAACAGGAGTTCCATGTAGTCTAACTGCATTCTTCATAAATAATTTATCTAAAACATGTGTTGTCCTGGTTGACCTAACTGGAATGAAATGGGCGCTCTTGGTCAACCTCTCCACTATGACCCATATGCATTCATTTCCTCTATTTGGCCTTGGAAACCCGTCTATAAAATCCATTGAGATAGAATCTCACTTCCATATAGGAACATCTAATGATTAAAGAAACCCACTTGGTTTCTGGTGTTCGGCTTTTGCATGTTGACAGTTCAAAAACTATTTCACCCATAAGCTTACATCTCTCTTTATACCTACCAAGAAGAAACTTCTTCTCATATCCCGATACATCTTAGTTCCTTCCAGATGAATAGTGAACTTTGAACGATGGCATTCTTCAAGAACTTCCTTCCTAATGTTTCCCAAATTCGAAACACATACTCTTATTTTATTTCTTAACCACTCATTCTGATCAAGACAGAAATCTTCCAAGTCATCGCTCTCTGTTCCATACCTTAACTTTCTGATCCGTTCAACCAATAATGGATGCTCCTTCTACTAGAAGCAACATTTTCGATCATCATTAGTTAAACTTCTAAACATGAAAGCATAGCAGTATCCTTACTAGACCTAGCTTCAGATCTCCATTGTATCCTGCATGTAGTTAATGTTTCTAAATCTTTCCACTCTGTTATCATTTCCAACATTACATTCTGATGTTTTCTGCTAAGTGCATCAGCAACCTTGTTGTCTTTTCCTAGTGTGTACTCAATACCAAAGTCATAACCGGCTAAAACTCTAACCGCCTCTGTCGTCTCATATTCAACTCTTTCTGATAGAATAAATACTTCAGCGACTTACCATCCATGTACAATTCAAATCTCTCTCCCATAAGGTAATATCTCCAAACGTTCAATGCAAAAATTACTGCAGCTAATTTAAAATCATGCGTTGGATATCTAACCTCATGCGGTCTAAGATATCGAGAAACATAGGCAATCACTTTTACCTTTTACATTGATAGCTCCCAATCTTGTTCCACATGCATATTTATACACTACTAAATCCTGATTCCCTTCTGTAACAACTAACATAGATGCATTAGTCCAGAAGTGTTTCAATCTCTAGAATGCTTCCTCACACTTATCGGTCCAAATGAACTTTACATCCTTTTGCGTTAGCTTGGTCATCGGTGCCGCTATCCACATAAAATCTTTTATAAATCTCCGATAATGCCTAGCTAATCCGAGAAAACTCTTTGTCATAGTCACTGCCTTGGGACTCTTTTAATTATTCACTGCCTCAATCTTAGTCGGAACTACGGACAATCCTTTCTCTGAGACCGCATGACCAAGAAACTTCACTTCTTTCTCCTAGAAATGACATTTCAAAAAAATTCGCTTTCAGTTTGTGTTGCCTCAGCGTCTCAAGCACCATTCTAAGATGAATATCATGCTCTTTTTCATATTTAGAATATATCAAAATATCATTTATGAATACCAATACGAACCTATCCAAGTGCTCTTGGAAAACTCAGTTCATCAAATCTACAAAGAATGTTGGTGCATCAGTTAGTCCAAATGGCATTACTAGCCATTCATATGATCCATATCTGGTTTTAAATGCCATCAAAGGAATACTATCCTCCGCTGCTCCAAGTTGATAGAAACCCGTTGCTAAATCCAACTAGGAAAATACTTTGGCTCCACTCAACTGGTCGAACAAATCGTCAATTCTAGGTAATGGATATCGTTTCTTTATTGTCTTCTCATTCAACTTACCATAATCGATACATAACCTTACTGATCCGTCCATCTCCTTTGCAAAAACTACGGTTTCTCCCTAAGGAAAACTGCTTGGTTTGCTGAAATTCTTGCCTTCCAAATCCACCAACTACACCTTTAGCTCCCTCATTTCTATAGGTTCCATTCACATTGGCGTCTACTCATCGGTTCTGCTCCTAGTACTAAATCTATCCGATACTGATTGGCTCGTTTTGGCGACAATCCCACTACAATTCAAATACATCTGCAAATTCCCTTAGAATGGACACTCGATTCAACTTGTCTTCTTCCTCCACAACACCCATTAAAGCATTAACCTCAAAACTAGGGTTTTCTATGAAGTAAATAATCTGGTCACTACAATCTGGAAGTTTAAATGATATTTCCCTCTCATGGCAAAATATCGTAGCATCATATTTGCTTAACCAGTTCATGCCCAAAATAATTCCGAACCCTACGAAAATAAACACATGCATACTGTGAACCAAGGTATGACCTAACAATTCAAACTGTAAGTGGTAACATCTCATCCCAAGCATCGCATAACCTCCTATTGGATTTGCAACCTTTAAGGAAGTAACTAGATATGAGGGTTCTAGTTTAAGCTTATCTACCAAGAAATGAGATATACAAGAATGCGATGCACAAGTATCAAATAAAACTCTAATGGACATACCATGAATCAAAAGCGTACCTCTCAAGATAGCTTTTACTTTCTCCTCTACAGTTGGTCTTGGGATAGCTGGCTCTAATGCAAACACTTTACTTTTTCCATCCTTAGTTGACTCCTAACATTGGTTCTTAAAATATTCAATTTGATCGCAGTTGAAGCATCTAATGTTCTTCTTCCCGATCACCTTCTTTCTATCTCTCGGACGACATTCATTGGTGAAATGCCCTTTCTTTTCACATTTACAGCAGATAACCTTCGCCTTTCCTTTCTTGGAAGATCCACTCTTCCAAGCTCCCTTCTTGTGGAAAAACTTCCATTTTTGATTTTTTTTCCTCCTCGAGCTCCGCCTACCTTATTAACATCGAGAAAATCAAGCATCTTTTCCTATCTCAAATCCATCTAAAAAACTACATCACACGGGTCTCTAATATGCGATAATGTGGCCTTAGAAAGTTATGCTTCAACCCTCGGATGAACTTCTCATTCCCATTATAATAGTATCAACTTTAGTGTAACCGTATCTCAATAGCTCCTCAAATCTGGTTGCATACTCAAGCACTGTCATGTCTCCTTGGTCCAACTCAACAAACTTCATGAGCAGAGTAGACTTAGCAATCTCCAACATAAATATTTCCTCGAACCTTTTCCTGAACTTAGCCTAAGTCATTGACTCCTAATTGACACCAACCGTAACACCATTCCACCAGTATAGTACTATCTCTTGTAGTTGTCTAGAAGCAAGCCTCCTTTTTTTCTCATTATTGAGCCTAAAATCAGCAAAGATTCTCCCACAATAAAGTAACAAATTCTCCACTTCGATTGTGTCCTCGGTACCAATAAACGGCTTTCCTCCCGTTCGAGCATAATCTCTACTTAAAACAGCATAGTTATTAATCACTGGAGATTCTTGATTTACTCCATCAACATTTCCTCCAACTAACCCCACAGCAACTCTTGCTTGCATCATGTTAACAAAAACTAATACATTGCTACCATATCGACTTATGGGACTCCATCACCCACATTTGCATTTCTTATGCATGACCTTGATTCCTCCTATATTTGGTCAAGCATTCCAATTAGTTATGGTGCTCCCCCACCAATGTTAACTCTTCCACTACTAGCTTACATATCTCACATCCGTAATATCTGCATTCGAGTCTTTGTAAGATATAGAAAAATAGGCTAAGAGAGATGAAATAATAGAGATACAGCGTATAATTATATATAGCAAATCGAAGTACGCTACTATAGCGTTATCCCATACCCTAATATTTCTCTAATTCCTTAGGATTATGTTTTCAAAATCATTTTTAAGTTTGAAATTTCTTTTAATTTTTTCATAAACCTATGTTTTGATACCAAGTTGTAACATCCCCTATTTTGAGGCCCGAAGCTAAGTGCTATAAATGCTACAGTCGTCCATTTTATTAACTTCCTGTGACAAATACAGTAGTGTTAATGGTATCCATTATATCAAAAGCACTTGGATATGAAATAAAATTAGCACAGATTAAAACAACTTTCCTTATTACATTTCAAAGCACTATTTCATATTCAAATCACATAATCTCCTAATCGATTCCTAGGTTTTTGATTAAAGATAATTATTACAAATTACCCCAAGTGCGACTTATGAAGATTCCCCCTTAGATGATTAGAATACATAATAGACATATTTATCTTAATATATCATAGCGAAATAAAAATAAATATCTCCTATATAGCTAGCTTTTCCTCCTGCACGTCTTCGAAAGCTTAATTCGTCCAACCTACTAAACTTGAAAAACCTTAAATCTCAGTCTACTCAATTGAATTTTGAGCACCCGAGAGTTTAAGGGGAAAACATAAACTTTGACTCAGACATAAATCCTGGTGTGAATAATACTGTACATCTCGGTTCTATGAAATTAAGTGGGACCATGCCGCTTAGCGGAACGGGTTTCCCCTCATCAATATCTCTTTTTTAACATATCCTTTGCAAATCAAAATCCTGCAATCAAACTGATTAAAGCAATCATAGCAATATCATATATGCGTATAAATTAGGTAATAAATGGACTATCTATCTGAACAATATTTTTTTGGCTGATAATTATCTTGTGGCTGAATCAGGCCTACCAGGCATAATAAATAATCCAACTTCTGTTAGACACACTTCTAAATGGTCTGTCCCTAACTTATTTTTCCCAGGGTCAACTGATCCTTATGGTTTTATAGGCTTACCAATAATCTATCTTTACTTTGTATATTCCTTTCTATGTGTAACATCATTTAAGTCTTACTTATGGCAAAGCCCAACACGTTAGAATTTTGGACTTATATTAGCTAAGGGCTACTAGCTAAAGTATAGGTCGTGACCATATATCAGTCCCATCTGGTATTCAAATATCTGAGTCATTTACTTAGGTCCAACTTCCCTATCAAATTTTCCTTTACTTAAATCTCTTTGCCATGTTATTTATACTTTACCCAAAACAATGTTGATGAAATATAATGAGGTTATCTATCCCTCTAAAATAATTTATAAACCCCATTTAACTTAAAAGATCATAGGTCATAAAGCCAAGGCAAACCATTCGTAACATTTGCTTAAAATTTTAAACAATCCTTTTGAATCCAATGAAAGTACCCCTTTCAAAATATATTAACTATTATACCTTGAAACACTATACCGAAAGGCCAAACCATACCTTTAGAAACCTTTATAACATCCTTTCGAAATCATTAAAGATATCCTTCGAAACCTTTATTATATATCTTTCGAAATCAATAAGGTCCTTTACTTAAAACAAACCTTTTGAAAACATTAGGTTCAAGTAAAAGCTTGTGGAATGTAGTTTCGAAACCTTTTAAAACCATTCCATTCGAAGCTTATGGGTTTATCTTTCAATAGAACAAAAGGCCTTAAAAGAACTAGGTCGAAACAGCTCTTTCAAAAGCACTTTCCTAAGTAAAAGAAAGTAGATGGCATCGAAACCATCCCTTTTGAAAGCATGGAGAACGACTTCATATTTAAAATCGAAATCACCCTTTTGAAACCAATGTTTAAAGGCATACGCGGCATCAACTGGATCGAAAAATAGAATGCGACAGCATATGTTTTGACATAGTCGAAAGCTTGTTTAAACAAAATGGTAGCGACCTCTACCAAAAGCTATAAAAGAAACCCTGTCGAAACCTTTCTTTTGAAAACAAAGCAAGCGACAACTCTTTTGAAAGCAAAACAAGGTCTCGACCTCTTCGAAAGCACATTTCGACCCAAGAACTTTCGCCCATCTCCAATCCAATATGTACTAAGGAATTGATACCACGTGTATTGGTTTTGATTATGATGGAGGCGGTAGTATGAAGTCGAAAGATAGTCGTCGAGAGTAGCGAAAAAGCAAATATTTACAAAAACTGAATTTTTACTTTATAAAGTAGTATATTTCCAACTAGCTTGCTTATTTTTCATGCTATAATTTGTTGCCAATTTATTTTCCAAAATCATTTCTAAAAGTGCTACTGGATTTAGTATTTAATAATTTAAAACATTTAGCAAATCGCCCCTTCTCCTATTTTAAACATATAAAATATTTAAATCCCATACTTTAAATAATTTTATATACTTAACAAAACTTTTAGGAAAATTAACCAAAATTCCAATAAATCGCCTTTTATATGTTTTCTAACATATTTAAATTTCTGACCCAAAGCTAACATATAATAGCTGAAATTAATTTAAACCTAATTTAACCATTTTCTTCACCAGAAAATTCATAATAAATCCATAATAATTCAAAAAAATTATAAAACTTGAAACCCACCTTTAAAATAATATTCCTGGCCTTATTTCAAAATCCAAGTCATTTCGATGTTAGTTAATAGGTTTTCCAAATCAATTCTTATCATAAATCTTTATGAAATATCCTAAATCATCAACAAGCATATATATCCATTTAACAATCAAAACATGGAAAATCATTTACAAAATAAATACGGGTCTTATATAGAACCGAAAGCAATATAAAAATAAGATGTAATCTATTGTTCACCTTTAGCTTGTGTGTTAAGGAGTTTGATATTTTCTCTAGAATTAATTTGATTAAGCTCTCCTATTGAAATCTTGCTTATCTTCCCCTTTTTATCCTCTAATATTGGTCGGCCAAGCTTGGTTTTAAGTTTTAGGTTGTGAACATGGTAAATGAAAATACGTACGGGTTTAGGGTATAAGAATATGACATATTCCTATTTTCCCCAATCTTATTACGTCTTTCTTATTTCATGTGTTTACTCATTAAGGGATGACTAACTTATGCTCTCACAAATGTCAGTCTCTTAACCACTTAAATCTTTACGTTATTTTATTTAGTTTATCTAATTAAACCTCTTGAATAATGTTATTTAAAAAAATTAGACTGTTATAGTTAGCTTCCATAGATCGATGACTTATTTGATCAGCGGCACAGTGCAAAGGTGTTTTCTCAAATGGATTTGGCAATAGGATTTCATCAGTTGAGAGTGGCTAAAGAAAGCGTGTCTATTACTGCATTTCGGATAATATGGGTTTCTACTAGTGGTTGGTGATTCCTTTTAGGTTAACCAATGCTATGGCATACATTGTGTATCTTATAAATATAGTCTTCAAAGATCAATTGAACAAGTTTCTACTTGTGTTCGTCGATGACATTGTGATTTACACCAGAAATAAGGAAGAGCACAAGACTCACTTAAGGATTATGCTTTAGATTTTGAGAAAGCACAAGTTGAGAGCTAAGTTCTCTAAGTGTCACTTTTGGAAGAACAATGTGAGATTCTTAGGTCATGTCATGTCAAGACAAGGAATAGCAGTGGATCCCGCAAAGGTAGCAGCGATTCAAGATTGAAACCTGCCCAAGAATGCTACAGATGTGAGAAGTTTTCAAGGATCTGCAGAATACTACAGGTGTCTCATAAAGGACTTCTCAAAGACTGGGGCACCGTTAACCAACTTGAACAATAAGAATCAGACATTTACTTAGGATGCTAGATATGAGCATGCATTTATGGTCCTAAAAACGAGATTGACATGTGCACCCGTATTGGTTATTTCAAATAGGAATGAAGAGATGACAATATAAATCGATGCTTATGGTACTGGTCTTCGAGTTGTGTTGATGTAGAAAGGGAGAGTTGTCGCTTATACTAGTCAACATTTGAAACCGCATGAATGGAATTATCCAACCCATGACTTGGAGTTTGCGGCGATTGTGTTTTCCTTAAAGACATGGAGGCAATATTTGTTGGGTAAAAGATTTGAGCTATTCACGGACCATAAATCCTTGAAGTATCTTTTGTCTCAGAAGAATCTTAATCTTCAACAACAATAGTGGTTAGAGTTTTTGGCTTCTGATGACTTCGATATTTCCTACACTATAGAGAAAGGTAATGCAGTGGAAGACACACTAAGAAGAAGACATGCTGGATTAGGAACTATATTTTTTGAGTGGAAGCATATGGACGATATAGCTACATTTAATTTCAAGCCACATTGTGAGCTTGAGCCTAAGATGGTGGCAACTCTATCGATCGGACCTACTACCATAGAAGGGATTGGTATTAGTCAGAAGCAAGAAGCTAAGCTAGTAGAGATCATGGCAAAGATTGAGATAAGAGTGGAATCTGAAGATTTGAGGCAGTACGAGATTGACAAAGATGGTTAGCTTCGTAAGGATAAAGGACTAATTGTTCCAGATGTTGATGGATTATGAGATAAAGTACTAAGGTAATGCCATTATTCCAGACTGACCATTCATTCTGGTGGTAACAAGATGTATAGAGACATGATATTCCTAAATGGAAATAGGAATAGATATCTATGGATTTTATTAATGTATTGCCATGGAAGTGCAAGAATCATACCTGTCAAGTCTACCAGAATGACATATAAGATGGAAAAATTGTATGTTAAGTGGATTGTTCGATTCCATGATGTGCCAAAGGGTATTATAAGCGATAGAGGCCCAATGTTTGCCATTGGATTCTTGAAGAGCTTACAAGAGATTTTGGGAACCAAGCTACACTTGAGCATAGCTTATGACCCATAGATGGATGGCCAGACCGAGAGAGTGAATCGAATTTTGGAAGATCTTCTTCGAGCTTGTATTATTGGTTTTAGAGGATCTTGGAAAGATCATATGAGTTGGTAGAGTTTTCATATAACAACAGTTATCAGTCAAGTATTGGCATGACACTATATGAAGCATTGTATGGATGACCTTGTAATTCGCCTTCATGTTGGTAGGAAGCAGGTGAGAAACTGATACTTAGGCCCGAAATGATTAGAGAGACGTTAGAGAAGATGGAGATCATTCGGCAACGAATGAGGACTGCTCAGGACCGTCAAAAAAGTTATGAAGATAAGAGAAGAAGAAATTTGAAATTCTCGGCTGGAGACATGGTATTTGTTAAGATTTCTTCTTTAAAAATGTTGTTCGATTTGGTAAGAAGGGAAAGTTAACACCCATATTTGTTGGACCATTTCTAATTGAATTGGGAATTTGGCTTATAGAGTGGAACTACCTTCGAAAATGGCGAGTGTGCACAATGTTCTTCATATCTTCTATCTACGGAAATTGTGCATGACTCGGGCATCGTGATAGCATGGGATTAGTTGGAAGAAATAAAGGTTGAGTCAGAAGTTTCAAGACCTTATAAGCCGCTTAAAATCATTAGGAACGAGACGGAGTAGATTAGAAGGAAGGTAGTGAAGGTGCAATGGAGTGAGGATGATATTAATTGTACATGAGGGATTGAAGAGAGTATGAGGACGGCCTATCCAGAACTCTTTGTGTGGTAGGACCCATATGTCGTATCTACTTAAACCATTGTATCTTATACTATTAGAATTTCGCATGCTAGGATAGGTTTTGTTTGTCATTGTTGATTTAATTAGTTAGTTGGATTGTTAAGTATTTGCCCGTGATTAGTAGGCATGCGAGATAACCGTGCTTGCTTGTGTTGTTTACAAATTTCGGGGGCGAAATTTCTAAAGGATGGAGAATGTAACGACTCGTATTTTACGTACTAGAGGATCGTAGAATAATTTTATTTAATTCATTTGTGGTCATATGATTCTAGTATTTTAGGATATGGTTTTTATGGATGTTTTACACATCAATGATTTTTCTTGAATTTCTATGTGAACATTTTCCCCTAGAGACCTTATTTCGGCTATAACTTTTGATAGATGTCTAATTAGATGCTTTAACCTATTTCATTGCTTCGGGATTGTGGTTTTCCATTCCATAGAGTGGTCATATAGGAAAATCGGATAAGTGGTTAGGAAGTTATAGCAGTTTTAAGTTTTAAAATCTGCCGGCCAGAATTATAAAGGGATTAATGGCCGAAATAGCAAGTTCCTTAGTCTAATCAGGTTTGCTATAAATATGAGGTGAGAGAGACTATTTGAAAGTTTGTCTTTCATTTCAAATCAGCCCAAGCCCTAACTCCTCTCTAATTTTCCATTCATCTCATTGGATTTCATCTTAAATCATCTCTAATCACAAATTAGAGGCTAAATCTTCAACTAGGAGCTTGATCTTATCACTTTGGTTGCATCTTCACTCGATTTCTCATTTTCTGGATCAGATCTTTGTCGATTTCATAGGTTTAGTAGATTTGCTGAGTGGTCATGATCTATCAGTAGTCTATGATGGATTATATGTTGTAATTAGGTGATTATAGGTTCGAATTGTCAAACTAAGCTATAAATTGATTAGACTTGGGTAATTTTAGATTTAAAAACCCTAGATTAACTTAATTAAAAATGTAATTGGGATTAGATCATTGGCTACTATCATTTATTTATAATTGGTTATAAAATTCTTTGTGTTAGATAGACCTATGCTAGAATTGTGATGGTAGATTGAATTGGATGATTTGTATATTCATATTGGATGTAATTGGAGGATTTTCTGTGTTTGATTAGCTATATATTTGAATTGCTTGCTATGTTTGATTCATTTGCTAGTGTTGTGCATGTTTTAGGACTTAGATTAGTGCTCGAGCATACCGAGAGCAAAGTTCGTCGAAGTTGCACGAAACATGGTGAATAGGCTCTAGACTATGTAAGGAGGAATCCCTGTGAATTTCACCGTAACAGGAGCTAAGTCTTTGGATTGGTACTGATTCGATTGGATTGGATTGATATCGATCCAATTAATCTCCAATTGAGGAGAGACTCATAGGGGGAATAGAGCATGGGTTATAGAGTGGTTCTATAAAGTTGGATTAGAGGATAGACCAAGTGTTGAAGATTGGATGGATCATCTTCGTTGGATAGGCTATGGTGCATATAAGAGAAGGCCCAAAGGCTAAGAGGGATGACTAAGGGTTTATGACGTCTAGAATGAGTGCAGTAGAGGTTTGAAGAGAAATCGACCCCCAAATGGTTAAGTATTTGGATCGGCACCAATCCAATTGGATCGGGTTGGTACCAATCCGAATTATTGACTCTATTGGATGTGAGATCCGGGTGGAGACTCTAGGGTTATGGTGGATCATGCTGGAAATTGTAGCTCGCTGATTGCTTCTACAATTCGGAAGTTATAGCATGATGAAGTTTCAGCTCTTCGGTCAGGGGCTCAAATAAGAAGTAGGATCAAAGGAGTCGATTGATAGCTTGGGATGAAATGAGGCGGCGGTATAAAGGACTGGGTTAAGCAATAGAACTCATGCATTGAAATTGATTGGAGTTGTGAAAGATTTGTAGATTTGGGAGTGCCAAGGAATCATTTAAAACTCGGAGTGTTCTAGTTGAGTACAAACAGGGGTACTATATACGGGGGCACCCGAGGGTTGGTAGCGCCGGTCGTGTATCCTAGACCGCTCCGAGAGGGTTTAATGTCAGACGGTACGTGTGATGACCCACCTTTCGGGCGGTTTAAATCGACAATAAACCACACATGTCTTACTCAAACCATTCCAAAAGGAGGATTGTTAATGGAGAATAATACGAAAATAAGAGGATGAAGAAACACTAAAACCGGAATCTTACTGTAACGACCCGCCTTTTTGGACAGTTTAAACCGACGATCAAATACCCATGTCGATTCCAAACCATTAGAAGGGCAGATAGTTATTGGGGTAATTAAGAAAAGAAAAGGAAGGGAAATAAAGAAAATGAAACAACACAGAATCTCACAGCGGAAGGCTAAAGTATAATAATAAAATAACAGTTCATGAAGCTGTTAATTAAATGAATACATTTGAAATGAATACATTTGATTATTATTATACAACATTTTTCAGAGTTACATACACAACAAATATCATACAACAATGCAGCGGAATGAAATGAATATAATAGTAGTAGATAATATACCAAATCTTCGTCTCCGTCCTCCAAGGAAATGATCTTCAACCTAAACTGAAAACTCAGGACTGACCCGAGCGTAATGAAAAGACAAAACACTCGAGTCAGGACTAAAATATCCTTATGAAAGTTAAATCAATCGTAAATAAATATGAGTGTAACGGCGTCAGAGATGTTTACGGGGTTTGACATCTCATATCCAGTGTCAACGTGCGTGCAATAACTCAAGAGATGTTACGGGATTTTCCATCTCTCAAGGATCCGTGAAACCATCTACTATGTAGTAATATACGCTAAGTAGATAATGTCTATCAGTAATATAAAGTATCAAAATAGCGTTAAGGCGTTACCATAATCCCCCTTAACACATTTTATATTCCCAAAAGCATATACAAGACCGTAGTTTCCCCAAAACCGGAAGTCACCAGAGGGCAATCCATATACTCAAGGTACAAATCAAAACGTAGTGGTCGCGAATAGGATAATCAGTATGACAAGGTACATGAGGCAATACCAACTAGGATACTAGTAGTTGCGTGATCCGGACTGATGTTGGGCATAGCCAGCAGCTACCCCAACACCGCGAAACAACACTCCCAAATCAAGGGGTGCACCCAAATCGCATCACAAATGTAATAGATATGGTATCGAAGAAGTGTGTCCGCTAGAGGTGGCGAACCTCAATGGCCCGGCGCGGCTCCTGTTTTAGTCATGTCAGGGGTCATCCAATAATCGTTCTCTTTCTTCAGTCAACGCGTTCACCAAACCATCCACTTCATTCTGAATCAACACTCCGCGTATAATAGTTATTAAAGTGGTTTTCGGTATCGACAGAGAGTATGTCCATATCCGATCCCGGTCTCTTTAATAACTACGTATTATTACACCGTTGGCTCTTTTACATTTCAAATCGATTCATAATTGATATTAAAATATCATGTTTGCTTCAAAATCAAATCCATTTCAAATATCGACATAGCCATTCAAAATATAAGGTCCCTTTCGAAAATCATTTTTCGTCACAATATCTCATTTCGTTTTCAAAATCATTTCGAATTTCCATTTAGATTGCAACTTCATTTAACTCAATTCATATTTAAATTCAAGATTTAAACATAAACATTTCACCTTATTAACCAGTTTGGAATCTTAGAAAATAGTTTTAAGTAGTTTAAAGTAGTTTTTAATAATTAAAATAGTTAAAAATACTTAAAATCTTAAAATGGAGTTCAAATAGATAAATTAGTTTAAAATAATTTAAATCGGGTTAAGTAGATTTAAAATAGATTAAAATAGTTTAAGTGTTCAAAAATGGTTTTATATAACCGAGAAATTTGGAAAACAAAATAAAACAGCTTCAAAACTAATCCATTTCAATTACATCTTCCCAATTCAAATCAATTTCAATTTCCATTCTACCGATTTAATTTCGATTTCAATTCAAAACAATGTCAACTTTGACTCAAATTAATTAAATTTTCATTCAACTTCAATTTATTCAATTTCAATTTTTATCGATTTGGAGCTTGATTTCTCAAAAATATCGATTCATAACACTTAACAAATTTTCCATCAATATTCAAGTTTAAATCCAAATTTCAAATATGGTTCAATTCCAAGCTCGATTTCAAAATATCATTTTCATATCACTTTTACTTAGTAATATTCAAAGCCCGAATTAAGGTTAAACCTTCAAACAATTAATTTTCGAACTCCAATCATATCCAATTTCAAACCTCAAAATCTCAACTTAAATTATTTAACAAAATCCCTTTAACCAAAATTTATTTCAACATTCCAACTCACATTTCGATAAATTCGATTTTTATAAATTGATTTCTATTTATAACCTTTAAATCAAAACAATTAAATAAATTTCAAATCGACGATTTTTAAAATTATTAATTTAGCCAATTCGGTGTCCGTATATAATTTTCTATCCTATGGCCAAGTAATTATTTATTTCAACTGAATGTCAGGGATGAACATATATTACTTAAATTTAATCACAGTATCATCTGTATGCATAACAAGATCTATATAAGCAAATAAACATCCAAACATACAATTATCAACCAATAGCATCCATCAAAATACATCATCCAATAAACAATACAATTCATGGCAGTTTCATAGTTATCAATGTCAGGTAATTTAATCGCAATTCAATTTTGATTTCAATTTAACTGTCAATTTAATTTTTCAACGGTTAATTCAAATGACAAGCTATATGACAATTAAATTTTTATCAAACAACGACAAATAAAATCATAACACTTCATAATATTAAATTTAACTAGCATAAAAATATTTAGTACGGTGTGAGCGTTATAAAACACTCACTTTGATTTTAATGCAGTCCCGGCGTTTTATTTCGAATAAAATTAAACGAGCGTTTAATTTTACCCGAAATTTTCACTAGCTCCAAATGATTCCAATCAAGCTCCATTGCGTAGTGCTCGTCCATACGATTCCAACGCAATTGGTTTCGCGCGTTTTCGACCTCGTATGAAAAAGATATGAATTTTTAAAGTTACACGATTTTTTTTATACATATTTTACAACATATTTTATATTTTTATAAACCTTGCTTCCATCATCACCATTCATTTTCACTTCAGGAAATCTAGGCCGCACCCCTTTCTTTCTCCTTTCTCATTCACGCGTTTCTTCCCCATGCTATAACGTGAAAGCCGAACCCATAGATTGCCTCCAAACCCTAATACACGTGATTGCTACGAGCCACCTGAAGTCGATCAGAAGCCTCCAAATCGAAGCCCCTAACTCATACTACACTCGGCCTGAAGGGCTTGGAGCTCGGCCTCCAATTTCCCTTGAAAATCGTGCCCGTGCGTGACACCTTCCACGGCCTGTCGCGCCTCCATCAACGCTCCGATGACGATCACAGCCGTTCACTTTGTAGAGCGTACTACCCTCTACAACTTTCATGTTGAATACTTTCTGAAATTGCGAATGGATTTGAAGAATTTGAGGGGAGAAAAACTGTGATTTTCGACCATTAAAATGAATTAGGGCCGGCTGAAGAAAGTGGCTAGGGCTGAGTGCAGATGAACAAAATCGAGGGCTTTTATAGAAAATTTTCGAAAAACTATTCATCCGAAATTTTTCGAACTCCAAACGAAGCGCAGTGACCGGCGTTTCTAGGGTTTACCCTGCGTTCCGGACACAATGGAATAGGTTTCGGAAGCTAATTCGATCGTCTGTGCGAGTTATGAAAATAAACGTTCAATTTAAAATTAAACCGATTAAACGATTTTCTAGGCGTTTTAGCTTGCACCGGACAAAAGGTAAATCCGATTGACTTGAAATTTGAAACCATACAATAATATCACATTACGGATCCGATGAAACTAGTTTCGTCGAAATCCGAGACCGTTTTTAAAAATGGCTATTTTAACTCGCCAAATTAATATTAAAACAATTTCAACGCATTTCGAGCTGCCACGGTCAAACGACAACTCTGATTGCTACGAAAATTGAAATCCGATAATAACTAACTATTACGGATCCAATGGAACTAGTTTCGTCCCATTCTGAGACTGTTCAAAATTTGGCTATTTTTCAGTCGATAATTAAATATTAAAATATTCAAATTTCACAAATTTACTTTTAATTCGATTTCAAAAGTTCTACAATATAACTATAACTCCAATATGATAAAATAAAATTTTACAAATCATTTTTAATCATATTAAACCCGTTATTCAATTTACCCAATAAATTCCAAATTTAAAATCTTATTTACTCAATTAAAATCCAAATATAACTTACATTCACTTTGAAAACCAATTTGAATCATATTAAATCAAATTTCAATTATTCACTCTATTTTCATATATTAAATTTCAATATCAAATTTATCATGTCAAATTCAATTTTAATTATTCAAACCTTTGTAATATTAAATTTTAACAATTGGATTATTCTTAAATCACTATCTTTTGAAATATTCAAAACGAATTTAAAAATTTAACTTTTGAAGCGAGTTAAAATTATAGAACAACTATTTCCATTATACGGTTATTCAAATCCCCATTATTAAATTGTTCAATAATTTCCAAAGGTTTAATTTAAACAATTTCGATTATCCTATAATTCATTATCTTTTGAAATATTGAAATTGGATTTATAAGAATCAACTTTTTAAACCAAATCAAAATTTAGATCACTATTCTCATTTTACAGTTATTCAATTATTCAATAAGTTTTAAATATTTAATTTAAACAATTACGTGTTCAATATTCAATATTTGATTTCAAATAGATTTTACTTATCAATCAATTACTCTATCATACCCAATGAATTCAACATTTAATATCCTATTCAACTATTGATTGCAAAGGCATTCACTATGTAGCTTTTTTTCATTACTTGGATAATTATTGCAATTCATTCCAGTTATTATTATTCCAAATGAATTACAAATTTTTTTCTAACATTAAATCACGAAATCTTATTAAATTAGCTAATTTAATTATCGAAAATTTACGGGTCGTTACACTCTCCCCCACTCAAAACTTTTCGTCCCCGAAAAGGGAAAAGAAAGGGAAAAGGAACTAAGTATAGAATTCAACATTAGATACATTTTATTCAAAGTTACTAACTTGTAAAACAATGAAATTCCATTTATAAAGTCATGACTATGCTTTTACTAAGTTATTCCAATTGCCTTTTTAACTTTAAAAGTTAGTTATCAAAACAAGTTATAAAATTTTTTAAAACTTGAAAATTTTTCTAACACCCGGATTTTACGGAAAATTTCGGCAGAGTCTCCTTTGCGCGGCTCGATCGGAAAAAAATATAATAGCATATATATCACAAATATACATCTCATCTCAATGATGAGGCATCCCATATGTGGGGAAACAACATATAAATATCACCAATATCATATAAAACCGTAAACGTACCTTTTATTTAGCATTTATTAGCATTTTACTTACATTATGCGTTTAGCGTAGAAGCGAGCCCCACAACGAAGCGCATCCCCTTTGCTACCTACTAAAATGCTCAATAACTAAGTTAGAACCATGCATATAAAGATAGATCACTATACTTAGCCTACACAACATATATATAACATATTTAGCTTCAAAACTGAGATTTCAATTTCTGGACAGCAAACAAATTTTAGCTTTAGGTCATCTAAACGGTAAAATTTGACAACAGAATCTAAACAAAAGTTGTTGCATTCATTTCAGGCTTTCCGGAATGTCCAAAATCATCGAATTCGGATCATCCGTTCAAAAGTTATGGCTGTTTTACTTAGAGTATACGCCTCAGCCTGGGCAGTGTTTGCGCAGGTCCGCGACGTTCACCTATATTTCCGACCTTCTAAACGACATGAAAACACAAAACACTTAAAACAAAAGTTTTAACTTAAGTTCTTAGCTTTCCAGAAAGGGCAAGATCATCAAAATCCGATAAACCAGTCAAAAGATATGGCGAAAATACTAAAGATGTATACTACAGATTTTTACCTATTTTACACAGGCCAGCGAGTAACATTCAAGTTTTTAACCTAGTAGACGAAGGAATTTCTCAAGACACTCTAAATAAAAGTTGTGCTATAGTTTCTAAGCTTTCCGAAAAGTCCAAAATCGCCAAATTCCATTTAGCCATTTAAAAGTTATGGTTGTTTTATTTTCAGCATGTATTGGACCATTTTGGATTTTTTTTTTCTTCCAAAATTTTGCTTTTATTATTTCAAAGTACAAACCATCAAAACATCAAATTTTCTAAAGAACAATCATAAACACAAAGCCATTTATTTTCTTATTCATCCACACAATAGGTTTACATTCAATATGTTTCCGATTTATTCAAGTTTGTTTCATTCACATTTTTAATTCAAGTCAATTTGCTTCAATTTAAATTGAATTCAATTATATTTAATTTCACTTTGCTTCAAATTTGAAGTTAATTTTTTTTTTTTAAAAAAAATTTTATTCCGTTTATTCAATTCCATTAACACCAATGAATTCTACTTAATCAATTATCATCCATCTAACAACCAACGCATATCAAACATTGACATCCATCCAAAATCTACACTAAATCAATTATACATTTCCATGTCAATTTTAATTTCATACACTTCCAAGCTTATAGACATTTAGTTATATTCAAATTTAATTAGTTTCCATTTACCAATTCTATATTTCATTAAGTTTAAATTTTATTCATTCACTTATATATATCATTTATTTTACCGCTTAAATTTCTTTTATATTTACAACTATCAAATAGATCTTCACATTTTATTATTCACTCTCACATTGGTATATTATTTCTCTACTTATCCTTATTAGCATTTTAAACCTTTTAAGTATTTGGTAAGTTATAGTTATGCAAATAGAATGTAGTTAAACAACATACAACTTCTTTCCATTTAAAGTTGAAATTTCAATTAATTAATTCTTAAGTCATTACTTAAATTTCACTATAATTTAATTTCACATTTACATTCACATATAGTATTTCCATTTTATATTAACATAATTGTGAATCACCTTTAAATGTTAATTTAAATTCTAATTATTTACTAACAATTTTATTTATATTTGCAAACCATTAATTAAATGCATATTTTATTATTCAAACCTATACTTGTATATTATCCAATTAACAATTCATATAACATTTTTGAACTTCTTAAATATTTTGGTAAGTTATATCTATGCTATAGAATGAAATTTAATACTATGCGAGTTTTACAGTTTCAATTTTATTTTAAGTTCATAATTTCCTAATTCTAAGGATTTCTACTTCAATTGATATTTTCACTTAGCTCTTAGGTTCATTTCTCATTTCACAATTCAGAAGTTCCTTAATGATTCAAGTCTAAATTCATTTCAATCATTTAAAAGAAATCATTAATTATTAAAGGACTTAAGAATTTCAATCCCAGTTTCATTTCAAATCAAGTTTTGAAATAATATATACTTATATAATTTATATATCAAATCATACTATAGAGAATACAAAATAAAATGAAATTTGAATCAAACAAGGTTTAGACAAGCTATTAAGTGGTCTCCCCCACTCGGACTCTCGAAAATAAACGTCGATGATGCGTGCACTCATCACCGAAATCATTTTCTATCGTCAAGAGAAGGGAATATAACACTTATCATAAAAAAAAAATCCTTCGAAAACAATTTCAACTCAATTATACTATCATATAATACTCGTATTATATTTTTCAAATTCTTGTAAGTCAATTTCAAACACCGGAATTTAAGTTCTCAAATCCAAGTTAAAATTCATTTATATTCATTATCAATTGTGTTTATAAGATTTCATTTTCCTAAATCCATTGTTATTTAATCAATTGTTATAAATATTGACTGATCAAATAATAACGATAATCATCTAATATTATCATCTCCTAACAATCAATTCAATCAAAATGAATAAATATTCGAATAATTCTTTTATATAAAATATATTCCAAAACAATATTGTGTTGGTTTGTCCTATTCGAGTGTTTAGAAATTCCTATCGACGCCTTGGCGTCCCAAGTATCGACCAGAATCCATAAATACTCAACGGAACAAAGTAACACAATATAAAACCATTTTATATCAAATAACAAGTACGCTCTCTCATATACACTCAACTCATTCATATAGTTTACCTCTATTTCAATGAGTTATTCCCCACTAGAGCCAAGGTTTATCGCTAAACCAAAGCTCTGATACCAACTGTAACGACCCGCCTTTTTGGACAGTTTAAACCGACGATCAAATACCCATGTCGATTCCAAACCATTAGAAGGGCAGATAGTTATTGGGGTAATTAAGAAAAGAAAAGGAAGGGAAATAAAGAAAATGAAACAACACAGAATCTCACAGCGGAAGGCTAAAGTATAATAATAAAATAACAGTTCATGAAGCTGTTAATTAAATGAATACATTTGAAATGAATACATTTGATTATTATTATACAACATTTTTCAGAGTTACATACACAACAAATATCATACAACAATGCAGCGGAATGAAATGAATATAATAGTAGTAGATAATATACCAAATCTTCGTCTCCGTCCTCCAAGGAAATGATCTTCAACCTAAACTGAAAACTCAGGACTGACCCGAGCGTAATGAAAAGACAAAACACTCGAGTCAGGACTAAAATATCCTTATGAAAGTTAAATCAATCGTAAATAAATATGAGTGTAACGGCGTCAGAGATGTTTACGGGGTTTGACATCTCATATCCAGTGTCAACGTGCGTGCAATAACTCAAGAGATGTTACGGGATTTTCCATCTCTCAAGGATCCGTGAAACCATCTACTATGTAGTAATATACGCTAAGTAGATAATGTCTATCAGTAATATAAAGTATCAAAATAGCGTTAAGGCGTTACCATAATCCCCCTTAACACATTTTATATTCCCAAAAGCATATACAAGACCGTAGTTTCCCCAAAACCGGAAGTCACCAGAGGGCAATCCATATACTCAAGGTACAAATCAAAACGTAGTGGTCGCGAATAGGATAATCAGTATGACAAGGTACATGAGGCAATACCAACTAGGATACTAGTAGTTGCGTGATCCGGACTGATGTTGGGCATAGCCAGCAGCTACCCCAACACCGCGAAACAACACTCCCAAATCAAGGGGTGCACCCAAATCGCATCACAAATGTAATAGATATGGTATCGAAGAAGTGTGTCCGCTAGAGGTGGCGAACCTCAATGGCCCGGCGCGGCTCCTGTTTTAGTCATGTCAGGGGTCATCCAATAATCGTTCTCTTTCTTCAGTCAACGCGTTCACCAAACCATCCACTTCATTCTGAATCAACACTCCGCGTATAATAGTTATTAAAGTGGTTTTCGGTATCGACAGAGAGTATGTCCATATCCGATCCCGGTCTCTTTAATAACTACGTATTATTACACCGTTGGCTCTTTTACATTTCAAATCGATTCATAATTGATATTAAAATATCATGTTTGCTTCAAAATCAAATCCATTTCAAATATCGACATAGCCATTCAAAATATAAGGTCCCTTTCGAAAATCATTTTTCGTCACAATATCTCATTTCGTTTTCAAAATCATTTCGAATTTCCATTTAGATTGCAACTTCATTTAACTCAATTCATATTTAAATTCAAGATTTAAACATAAACATTTCACCTTATTAACCAGTTTGGAATCTTAGAAAATAGTTTTAAGTAGTTTAAAGTAGTTTTTAATAATTAAAATAGTTAAAAATACTTAAAATCTTAAAATGGAGTTCAAATAGATAAATTAGTTTAAAATAATTTAAATCGGGTTAAGTAGATTTAAAATAGATTAAAATAGTTTAAGTGTTCAAAAATGGTTTTATATAACCGAGAAATTTGGAAAACAAAATAAAACAGCTTCAAAACTAATCCATTTCAATTACATCTTCCCAATTCAAATCAATTTCAATTTCCATTCTACCGATTTAATTTCGATTTCAATTCAAAACAATGTCAACTTTGACTCAAATTAATTAAATTTTCATTCAACTTCAATTTATTCAATTTCAATTTTTATCGATTTGGAGCTTGATTTCTCAAAAATATCGATTCATAACACTTAACAAATTTTCCATCAATATTCAAGTTTAAATCCAAATTTCAAATATGGTTCAATTCCAAGCTCGATTTCAAAATATCATTTTCATATCACTTTTACTTAGTAATATTCAAAGCCCGAATTAAGGTTAAACCTTCAAACAATTAATTTTCGAACTCCAATCATATCCAATTTCAAACCTCAAAATCTCAACTTAAATTATTTAACAAAATCCCTTTAACCAAAATTTATTTCAACATTCCAACTCACATTTCGATAAATTCGATTTTTATAAATTGATTTCTATTTATAACCTTTAAATCAAAACAATTAAATAAATTTCAAATCGACGATTTTTAAAATTATTAATTTAGCCAATTCGGTGTCCGTATATAATTTTCTATCCTATGGCCAAGTAATTATTTATTTCAACTGAATGTCAGGGATGAACATATATTACTTAAATTTAATCACAGTATCATCTGTATGCATAACAAGATCTATATAAGCAAATAAACATCCAAACATACAATTATCAACCAATAGCATCCATCAAAATACATCATCCAATAAACAATACAATTCATGGCAGTTTCATAGTTATCAATGTCAGGTAATTTAATCGCAATTCAATTTTGATTTCAATTTAACTGTCAATTTAATTTTTCAACGGTTAATTCAAATGACAAGCTATATGACAATTAAATTTTTATCAAACAACGACAAATAAAATCATAACACTTCATAATATTAAATTTAACTAGCATAAAAATATTTAGTACGGTGTGAGCGTTATAAAACACTCACTTTGATTTTAATGCAGTCCCGGCGTTTTATTTCGAATAAAATTAAACGAGCGTTTAATTTTACCCGAAATTTTCACTAGCTCCAAATGATTCCAATCAAGCTCCATTGCGTAGTGCTCGTCCATACGATTCCAACGCAATTGGTTTCGCGCGTTTTCGACCTCGTATGAAAAAGATATGAATTTTTAAAGTTACACGATTTTTTTTATACATATTTTACAACATATTTTATATTTTTATAAACCTTGCTTCCATCATCACCATTCATTTTCACTTCAGGAAATCTAGGCCGCACCCCTTTCTTTCTCCTTTCTCATTCACGCGTTTCTTCCCCATGCTATAACGTGAAAGCCGAACCCATAGATTGCCTCCAAACCCTAATACACGTGATTGCTACGAGCCACCTGAAGTCGATCAGAAGCCTCCAAATCGAAGCCCCTAACTCATACTACACTCGGCCTGAAGGGCTTGGAGCTCGGCCTCCAATTTCCCTTGAAAATCGTGCCCGTGCGTGACACCTTCCACGGCCTGTCGCGCCTCCATCAACGCTCCGATGACGATCACAGCCGTTCACTTTGTAGAGCGTACTACCCTCTACAACTTTCATGTTGAATACTTTCTGAAATTGCGAATGGATTTGAAGAATTTGAGGGGAGAAAAACTGTGATTTTCGACCATTAAAATGAATTAGGGCCGGCTGAAGAAAGTGGCTAGGGCTGAGTGCAGATGAACAAAATCGAGGGCTTTTATAGAAAATTTTCGAAAAACTATTCATCCGAAATTTTTCGAACTCCAAACGAAGCGCAGTGACCGGCGTTTCTAGGGTTTACCCTGCGTTCCGGACACAATGGAATAGGTTTCGGAAGCTAATTCGATCGTCTGTGCGAGTTATGAAAATAAACGTTCAATTTAAAATTAAACCGATTAAACGATTTTCTAGGCGTTTTAGCTTGCACCGGACAAAAGGTAAATCCGATTGACTTGAAATTTGAAACCATACAATAATATCACATTACGGATCCGATGAAACTAGTTTCGTCGAAATCCGAGACCGTTTTTAAAAATGGCTATTTTAACTCGCCAAATTAATATTAAAACAATTTCAACGCATTTCGAGCTGCCACGGTCAAACGACAACTCTGATTGCTACGAAAATTGAAATCCGATAATAACTAACTATTACGGATCCAATGGAACTAGTTTCGTCCCATTCTGAGACTGTTCAAAATTTGGCTATTTTTCAGTCGATAATTAAATATTAAAATATTCAAATTTCACAAATTTACTTTTAATTCGATTTCAAAAGTTCTACAATATAACTATAACTCCAATATGATAAAATAAAATTTTACAAATCATTTTTAATCATATTAAACCCGTTATTCAATTTACCCAATAAATTCCAAATTTAAAATCTTATTTACTCAATTAAAATCCAAATATAACTTACATTCACTTTGAAAACCAATTTGAATCATATTAAATCAAATTTCAATTATTCACTCTATTTTCATATATTAAATTTCAATATCAAATTTATCATGTCAAATTCAATTTTAATTATTCAAACCTTTGTAATATTAAATTTTAACAATTGGATTATTCTTAAATCACTATCTTTTGAAATATTCAAAACGAATTTAAAAATTTAACTTTTGAAGCGAGTTAAAATTATAGAACAACTATTTCCATTATACGGTTATTCAAATCCCCATTATTAAATTGTTCAATAATTTCCAAAGGTTTAATTTAAACAATTTCGATTATCCTATAATTCATTATCTTTTGAAATATTGAAATTGGATTTATAAGAATCAACTTTTTAAACCAAATCAAAATTTAGATCACTATTCTCATTTTACAGTTATTCAATTATTCAATAAGTTTTAAATATTTAATTTAAACAATTACGTGTTCAATATTCAATATTTGATTTCAAATAGATTTTACTTATCAATCAATTACTCTATCATACCCAATGAATTCAACATTTAATATCCTATTCAACTATTGATTGCAAAGGCATTCACTATGTAGCTTTTTTTCATTACTTGGATAATTATTGCAATTCATTCCAGTTATTATTATTCCAAATGAATTACAAATTTTTTTCTAACATTAAATCACGAAATCTTATTAAATTAGCTAATTTAATTATCGAAAATTTACGGGTCGTTACACTTACAGCTGAATGACAAAACATAATAATTAAATAAACAGTTCATGAAGCTATTTTACAATATACTTTTGACTACGCAATTTTTACAACATAATCAAAGTACAATTAAGTAACATACCAAAATAATTCAGTGGAACAATTATAGTAAATACGATCTAGCGACTCCATCTTTGCCTTCCAGGAATAAATCTTCAAAACTGAAACGCTTAAGCTGACCTGAGCTTAATGAAAACACAAAACACTCAATTCAGAACTAAAAGATATTATGTAAGTTAAACCAATAACACCAATAACATGAGTGTAATAGCATCAGAGAAGTTTATGGGAGTTTACATCTCCTATCCAGTGTATAACGTGTGTGCAATAACTTAAGAGCTGCTATATGATTTTCCATCTACTAGGGATCCAACAAAATATCTACTTATAGTAGAATACGCTATATATAATGTATAATCAGTAAAGTAAATAATTTTCTTAGTCTTAAGGTTTTACATTAATTCTCCTTAATACATTTTTAAGCATTGTCTTACAGTTTCCATTTGACACCACCAGTAATGTTGATAGTTAGGGAGGCTCTGAGATAAAAAAACACTAAAATAAAATCATAGTGGTCGCGTATAAGGATAAAAGTATGACAAGGCACATGAGACAATGCCCAAGGTAGGATTCTACCAGTTTACCGTTTCTGGCTCGTGGTAACGCATCGTAGCTACGACCGCACACCAAGTCCACCACCCCTAAATCAAATCAAGGCGCACCCATCAAGTCCAAAATCAATATAATAATACGAAGGGGTGATGGTCCCTAAAGGTTGCAAACCCCTTGGCCAAACATAGACTCATGTTTTAGTCATTTCCAATTGACGCAAGTGTCAGGGTCATCCATCATCGTTAACTTTCTTAAAATCAACCAAAATGCCTCCAATTCAACCACTTCCTTTTGGGTATCGTCTACCGCATATGCATTTGTTAAAGTGGTTTTAGTATTGACAAAGGGCATGCCAATAAGAGGCCCCAGTCTCCTTAACAACCAAACATCCTTTTACACACCAGTTGGTTTTTTTTTTACATTTCGAAAATGATTCATATTTGATATCAAAATATCATATACACTTCAAAAATATCACATCATTTCAAAATACTATATTTACTCAAAATAGTCATTTTCACTTGAAAATATCATTTCAAATTCCAACTTTGGTTATAACCTCATTTAGGCACATTCGCATTTAAATCAACGAATTAAATATAAGCATTCCAACTTTGCATAGTTTGAAATTTCAGAAAATAGTTTGAATGGTTTTAAATAGTTTAAAGATTTAAAATGGTTTAATATAAGATGGTTTGAGCATTGAAAGTAGTTTTCACAGTAAAATAGTTGGAAAATCTAAATAATTTAAATATTAAAAAGATAGATTTTAAACAGTTTATAATAAAACAATTTATTTTTAAAATAGCATCAAATCAAACGGTTTCATTCCATTTCAACAAATATGGACCCATGTCCTAATTTCAAATCAACAAAACTCAATTTTGAATCTTTCAGTTCAATTGAATCAATTTCTATTTAGTTCAGATCAACTTGATTTCAATTTTAATTCGAATTAACTTCAATTTCTAAAATGTTCATTTTTAACTTCAAATTTGATTCAACAATTCAATTCATTGATTTAATATTCCAATGCAATTCTTATTTTAAACCATTCCAATTCATATAGATATAAATTCAATTTCAATTTACTAATTTGAAGCACTTAAATCAAATTAAACTTCATTGTTCAATTTCAAGATCCAAACTTTGAATAAACTCAGTTTTCCGAGTTAAAGTCAAATATCAATTATAACTTTACATTTCGATTTCAATTCTTTTAAACAATTTCTTTTAATCAATTCAAATTTCACTATCAAAGCTTGAATTTAAAATAATTCAATTCATATAAATTCACAATTATTTCCTTTAAAACAATATCATTTAATCAAAATCCAAAATCAAGATTTTAAAACCATTTAATTTAACAAATCCAGTGCTCGTATAAAATTTTCTACCCTATGACCCAGTGATCGGTTATTTCAATTTTAATTATAAGGAATGATATATATCATTTCAATCCAAATCAAAGTGTCATAGGTATTTATCATTTCAACCTATTTCTTAATTTATTCGAAATAATTTAAATAACAGTTTATATGCTTTCAATTAATATACAAAGTGATAACATGGATAAAAAATAAAAAAATAAACATCCAATCATCCAATATGTCAATAAATAGATATCCATCATAATCAACATCCAAATTAACCAATAATCCGCAACAATTTACTAGTTATCAATATCAAGTATTTAACTAAAAATTAAATCCAATATTAATTTAAATGTCAATTTAATTCAATATAAAATTCAATTACAACTAAAATGTCAATTTAAACTACTAAACAGCAACCAATAAAATTCTTATCACCTCAGAAATTTAATTCAACTATCATAAGAAGGTTTAGTATTGCGTGATTCGGTTAAATCCGTCACCTTTGATTTATAGTTAATTAAAAATCCAATAAAAGCCTAAAATTTGAACAGTCTCCAAATCCAACCAACCAGTTTTCATAATGTCTAGAATTTTGATACAAACCAAACAGAAGAAACCGCACGTTAATTCGAGTTCGTATGCAAAAGTTATGAATGTTAGAAGATTTAAATTTTAAATTTAGATTAAATAAAATAGAAAGGCAATTTGGTAATTAATACAACCTTCCTCAAACCCTCACATGCTCATACCCATCAACAACCATCGCCAACAATCGCCTACTGCCGCCGATTCACGCATCACCACCCCAATCCAACCACGCCGCGACCTCCCACGCCTCAAGCCGCACCTGAACCTGGTCGCGCTTTTACCTCCGATCGCCCACATGGCCACACCGTTGCTATCATTTATCGCCAATTTTTGATGAATCAAGGCATTGTTGACACAATGGAACCATATGGATGAACTCCGCTTCGTCCCCTATTCCTGGTGCAACTCCCTGATCATCGAATGGTCGATATTTAATCGTTGATCGCGAAACCCTAACAATGGACGGTTGAGAAAGATCACCAGTTTCTGGACAATCGGAGCCTCCAATAAAAATATGAATTACAGATGCAGATTACGTTAATCGAGAGCTTTGCAATGATATATTATATGATAGGATTTGAGCAGTTTGAATTTTTTGATTTGATTTGGAATTGTAATTAGGGTTTGTGATGTCTGCCATTGAGAGGGGACAAATAGTGGAATAGAAATTGTGCATACATAAAATGGAATAAAAGTAGCTAGGGTTTATAACAACGTATATATAAGCAGAGATGGATAAGAATGGATGGAACAGATCGAATTGGGTCGAAGCGATAACAAAGACCTGAAAAGCCCGTTTCGTTCCCCAAACGAAAATAGGTCATCCAATATATCAAAATATCCGTTTCCAATATTTTTATACTCAATAGAACTAATTTCAAACCCTAGTTTTAATGTATATAGAAGTGAGCTTTAAAATCATATTATATTCACTCAAATTCCTTTAATTGATTTCTATGCATTTCGAGCTTGCACGATCAAACGATACATCCAATCGCTACGAAACATGAAATCTTATAATAATTCACTATTACAAATCCAATGAAACTGGTTTTACTGAAATCCGAGATAGTGCCCCAAAAGACTAATTTTACAGGTTAAATAAAATAAGTTATTATTAAATTGATTTAATCACTTTTATATTTCAAATTGGAAGTTTTACATCATCATTCTTGATTAAATAGGATTTTAATAATCACTCAAAATTAAATTTTCCATCTTCAAATCCAATATTTAAATATTAAACTAATTA
This sequence comes from Allium cepa, assembly GCA_030765085.1. NCBI lineage: Eukaryota > Viridiplantae > Streptophyta > Magnoliopsida > Asparagales > Amaryllidaceae > Allium > Allium cepa. The sequence goes on from CM060943.1 coordinate 197,003,167, forward strand.
CAACGTTAATGTAACATACGCGATTTTTCGTTGCCGAAAAACCGAAATGTTATGGGTTTAAGAAAGAAGAAAAGAAGAAGAAAGAGAGGAAAGAAGATAGAAAATAGAACGGAACAGAAAATAACAGAACAATAACAGGACCACATCAGAATCTCACAATTCGCAGCGGAACAACATATAATAATAAATGAAAAATCTTTAAACAAAGAACTATATCAGTTATTACATTACATTACATCATATCATCAGAGTGTATAACAACAAACAAACATCGAAAAAAGAAATACTATATACTAGTATACGCCATGCCATCCATCTTGCCTCCAGCAACTCCAGAATATCCAGAATATCCTGATAAACCTTAACTCTTGACTGCCCGTGTAGAAATTGGTGGGCACCCAGAGTTTAGGAAGGAAAACAATAAACTCCGAGTCAGTCATGTGACTGGTGTGGGAACTCAAAACAGTTTATTTTTCTTTAAAATAAAAATAGAGGAATATTTTTAAAGTCAATTCGCAATGCTTTTAAAAATGAGACTACCATAAGGCCTCCCGCACACACACACAATGCAAACGCAGAATCGGAGGAGATTTCTCCTTATGATAGTCAAAGATGCTTGATACGCATTTAAAAGAACATTTGATATTATTACTAGTGCATAGTGTAGAGAAAATTCATTTCGAAAATAAAGATATAAATCTAAGCCAACATAGACATTTCGAACTATGCCTACTATAGCTACCATGTTCAATGGCGGGTTACCGCCATATTCCATGGCAGTTGTACAACTAAAACCGTACCAGGCTCGTATTTGAAGAATGGATTTTCCAACAAATGGTCAGGCCAAGGAACTTCCCATTGCCACATGGAAACGCCTCTGGAAGGACGCCCCGAGAACCAAACCGTTCTCCGCTAAACAAAGCCGGGAACCCCTTTTCCCAAGGGATATTACAAACCCTCAGATATGCCACCCCCGGTCCTTTGGAACCTTTAAACGAGCGCTCGTCACCATCATCACACAATCATAACAAAGTGTTTTCAATATGAGTAAGTATCTGGGCTCCATACCATGATACTACCCTTTTCCAGAAGGAAATGCACATATCCTAAAGGGCGCTATCCCTCATAACCTTGCTGCATCTTTCCTGTTTTGACCATTCCGGGGTGTGAGGCTCGACGAAGTTTCGTCCACAAAAACATACTTTATACAAAAGTCATGCTTTGGGTCAACAAATGATCATAGAAATGATCACCAAGATAGACGATCAAATAAATGATCCTATCATAAATAATCAACACAATGATCATTTACAGCAACACTTAGTATGTCACATTACCAAATTGGGAATATATTGCTGATAACTTCAACTATATAACCTCTGAGCTCGTATGTCTCAGAGAAGGGTGTTAAGCTAAGAGAATAAATTCTCCGCCACCAACATAAATATATTTGAAAGAAATCGGCTTTATATCTCAATTTGTAATGTCAGACATACAATCCATACAAGTCTGTTCCGGGCTCGAACAGAACCGAAGGCACTTACAAAGAAGTCCTTGCAATCCGAATAATCTCTAATCACGTTCGGATTTCCCATCACATATGGAGATGTCAATACCGGGGATCAGCCAGTGCAGAGACAATCAACAAAAAACCCTTACGTTTTTGAAAATATCCGGTCTTCAACACCGATCTTCAAATGAAATTCATAACGACGTATCACATATTCGGAATGGGTTATACGACCCCAAGGTCCTTTCCCGGTTAACCCGAATAGTGAGCGCTTATTTTAAAAAAATAAGTGTGGCATTCAATTTCAAGCAAATCACAACAAATACCTATTTAAAGGTAAATATTGACAGTCGGTTATTGAACTATCAATAGATATGCCAACATCACCAGATTCCAAATAATTTTCCAAATTATTTATTTTCCAAAAATTTCTTTACAAGATATATATTTTCCATTCTTCAAAAATAAATCAATATTTATTTTTAAACCCAATTTCCAATTTCATTTATAAATTCCATATTGAATTTATGTTTCCAAAAATATTCATGAATATACGATTTTCATTCGATTTCAAATATTCATTTTCAATTTATCTTAAAAAAAGATAAATTCAAAATATTCACTTGATATTGGAAAACCATTTCCATACTTATTTATTTATAAGAAATTCACAAGCCTTTTTATTTTCTATACTTAGAAAATATTTAATATACTCAAATCGAAATTAAGTATATATTCCGTTCTTTAAGAAAATCATTCTCTTAAACATATTTATTTGGGTTAAAACGAATGTTGTGTAAAACATCGTTACGACAACCCAAAATCACTAGTATAGGGATTCGAAATTAAAATAGATATATAAATCCCAATACTATACAAAACATTTCCTTTCTAAAATCATCTATTATAACAATAGTGTTATAACCTACTATTTCCTCTATTTCTCGAAAACGTCTATTTCAACAATTAATGTTGAAATCTATGGTTTCGATAGTTAATACTTTTTAAAACATCTTTAGATCGTTTTAATTTTATTTAAAACATTCCATTCAAAACATTTCTTTAATATATTATTCACTATTCAAAAACGTGAATATACCTTGTTAATAAATTTCATCACTTCTATTCATTTTATTTTAAAGGATTTATCACTGTCTAAAACATGAATATAATTCCATTAACAAATTACAACAATTCCTTATCAAAATAAGTCGTTGCAGATTTATAAAACAACATTTATAAATTCTATTTCTATTTATTTTATATCAACTCCTTTTTATAAATTCCTTTATTAACCTATCTCAATTCATATCACAATGATATAATAAAATTCATATTATAAGTCAAACACTTACAATTTATCCAAAATCTATTCTTTTAAATAACTTTACTAATTTTATAAACTTACTGTTTATAAAATTCCATTTATAACTTCACCGTTATAATTCTATAATTCCAATTTATGAAATTCATTTACAATTCATTCTAATACTTGTAAAAGCTCGTTTTATAATTCAAATGTTTTTAATTTATAAACATCAATTTATAAATCTTTTAATATAAATCAATTTATATTACTTTTTTAAAACGTCTTTAAACTCCTTTATAATTTCACCATTTTTGATTTATAAAATAATCAAATTCTATAAATCCTATTTTTAAACTTTTTATAATAAATTCAAAAATCCCAGTTTAAACTATTTTATAAAATCATTAATCTCATATATTCAAAAATCAACTTTTAACTGAATTTCTCAAAAATCATAATTTTTATAACGTTAAAATTATAACGTTTATTTATTTAAGATGAATCAATTCCAAAAATATTTTATAAACGTATACTTTCAAAAATCACTTTAGAAATCCCTTAAAAATTAAAATCGTTATTTTTAACTTCAAAATTGGATCCGATGATGCAACACATCAAATAGTCAATCACGACTTTCTAATATCATATATCATCCATGATAAACAATCAAATATCACAATATCTAAATCAAATAAATATTTGTGAGGAATCCAGTTGGATCGCTCCAACCTGTTTCCCTGCATCCACAGACATTAGCACAATACCCCTTCCACTTCGAGGTGGAATATCGCGGTATATGGGATTTTATAAATATTATCCGCTTACTAACGGCGCAATAGGGTCTCATCCGCTATACAAATGCGGGAAATCAATCAACTGCAATATATACATATGCCAATATATATATATTGCTATATATATAATATAATACCAATTCCACTTCAAGGTGGAATATCGCGGTATATGTGTGTAATAAATAACCTCCGCTTACTAACGGCGTATAGGGTCTATTCACATCCAATATATATATATATATATATAACAATCATCATTCAAGCATTCAATCATTCAATCAACAAATTTTAAATCTAACTATTTAAAATTTAAATAAATCCTTTTGAGTGAGAAGTTCTCACCTTTGCTTTTATTTTGCAATCCATTTCCCATCTTGACTCGATTTTCTTGATTTATACCTTGTATAAATATTTACACCATTTATTAATATTCAAACAGATTGAATAATAAATTTTCATTAGATAATTTCGATTCATCGGCGATTTTGTTTTAATAGTTAAATTAACTCATAGTTTCATTTTAAACTAATTTCTTCTTTAATAAATTTATTTAAACTAATTTTCGTTCTTGATTGTTTAATTAATCAATAGTTTTATTTAATACAATTTCTTCTTAAATAAATTTATTTTAACTAAAAATTAAATTAAATTAACCAAACTCTCCTTTAATAACTTAATCGATTATAAATTCAATTTTTTACAAAAAAAAATTCTTTTTAGTAACCATAATAGATAAAACAAATTTATTATCGTAAACTATTTATTTTATAACAACTTAACTAATCATTTTACTTAAAATTAATATCCTTATATCAATTTCTTTTAATAAATTTGTTTGACTAAAAATTTAAATTTCTTTTAATAAACTTTCTTAACTAACTATTTATTTAAATTAATTTTCCTTTTGAAAATAATTCTAACTAGAAATTTCCAATTGAACTTAATTTCCTTTTTATAAATTTTAAATCAACTAATTTTTCTTAAATAAAATTATTTTCCTTTTTAATATATTATTTTAACTAAAATAATTTATATATTTCAAAAAATCAAATTTTTAACAACTTCTTATTTTTCTTTTCAACTGCATATAGGATATTTAAATTACTGTTTTAAATTTAAATACTTATTTATTTATAATTCAAGAGTTTAAATTGTTTGAACTTTATGTATATATATATATAATTTATAAATTAAAAATAAAAAATAAAAATAATACCTTAACTGCAGATTGAAGAACCCAATCGCGACCCTGCCTCCATCGCGCGCGCACGCGCCAGTGTCGCCTCCTTCTCCACGCGCTACTGCCCTACGCGAGCACCAATCGCGACGCCACCCAACGCAGCCGCCATCAGCATCACGAATCCCCCATCGCGACTTCTCCATCAACATCTCGCGACCTCCCTCCTACATTCGCGCTCCGCCGTGCCATCTCCAATCGCGCGCTTCCCCCTTCACATGAACGCCAACCCCGTGTCTCGAGCTCGAAATCATCACACAACACTTGATTTTGATTTTCATAATTGAATTTGAAAGAGGGGGAGATTACTTGTAACATGAAGGCTGCGGCCATTGTTTCGAAATTGCTGTTTTAATATTTTGGCTTCGATGATTTGATTTTTGAGAGAGGGAGGGGCATTTGAAATCGAATGAGAACATGGGTTGCACGATGTAACCAATATTTTAGGCGTGATTTTCTGCGTGAATTTTGGGGCATGTTTTTAGGAACGAAACGTGGTGAAGTTTGACTAATTTTAAACTTAAATTTAATTTGAATTCAATTTGATTTCGACGCGTTTATATCTCGTGTGCTCACATATTAACTCCGAAAAATACGAAATTTGAAATCCGGTAATAATTCAATATTACGGACCCAATGGAACTGGTTTCGTCGAATTCCGAGACTGTGCCTCGGAAGGCTATTTTAAACATCGATTCAAACGATTTAATTTCAAAACTGAACAATTCACTTCCAAATTAAATTCTGAAGCTTCTAAAATCTTCAATATTATCAATATGAATTTTACAAGCCTTTGAAATATTTTTAGTTGGCTTAAAATTGAAGATTCAAATTTTTATTCAACTTTCAATAGATTAAATTCTATAATTTAATTGCCAATTTCTTTTTGATAATTCGAAATTCAATTCAAATCATCATTCAAATATTTAAAATTAATTAAATATTCTCAAATTAAATTATTTAAAATTCTGGGTCGTTACAATCTTCCCCCCTTAAAAGAATTTCGTCCCGAAATTACAAGTTAAGAAGAATGCCCTTATCCCGTCTACTATTTTTCACAATTCAAATAGTTTTATCAACTTACTAACCTAAATCTTTTGCTAGAGATTCACTATCATTTCAACTAGCTTTCCAACTTCAATTATAAGTTTCAAACAATATTGTTTTCCTAACAATTCAAATTTAAATTCAAATTCAAATTTCAAACTTTCAAAATTTCTCAAAATTTTTCTAACACCCTAAATTTTCGAAAAATTTCGCCAGCGTCTCCTTTGCGCGGCTAGCTCGGTATGACTACAAAATGGCACCACGGCCCCTCAGAATCAAAAAGAAAAGAGAAAGCCAAGTGGCTGGAGAAGAAAATCATCAAATCTCATACTGAAATTGAAATACGTACCTTTTTGTCGAGCAATTCAATTTTTATCTTTGAAATCAAAATCTCAATTCCTTAATAATAAATGTATAACCTGCTGTTCATAATATCCAATTCCAACATTCAAACCATTTTGCCAATTCATTACAAAATTTCCAATATATGCTTCTTTTACATTTTTACTTCACTATTGAAGTTACATATCTATTTCATTCAATTTTACATTTCAATTCAATTCACAGTTTCAATTCCATTTGAATTCAATTCACAATTTAAATTTCATTCGAATTCAATTCTCAATTCTAAATATTGAATTCTATCGATTAACTTTCATTAGCTAATTCATATTACTACTTTAAATTAGTTTCATTCACTAATTCATTTCAACTAGTACATTCACTTATTCATTTTAAATTTCAATTTCCCTATTCAATTCATCTCGAATTTACTTAATTACTAACAAAGGGAATTGCAATTCATTTCTTTTACTTACTTGAATTTAAATACAAATTCAAATTTATCTTCAAATTTAGCTCACGACTAAACTTTAATTTTAACCAATTCAAATTCCAATTCATTAGTCCATGAATCAATAATTTATCAAGTTAGTTTACTTGAATTCAATCCATTTTATTTCTTATTTAATTCCATACACTAATGATAATAATTTAATATTATTAACAACCATGCAACCATATACTATAATAATTCATAGAAAATCATTTCCTTTCTATACAAAATAGTTTTGGGCAAAATTATCTTATTCACCCGATTCAAAAACAATTTCATATTCACTAACAAATACGCGCTCATATCTATTATTACACTCAAACTCATTCTAGAGTACTACTGACTCTATCTCTAATGAGTAATACCCAACAGAACCATGGTTGTCGCTTAACCATAAGCTCTGATACCAAATGTAACATACGCGATTTTTCGTTGCCGAAAAACCGAAATGTTATGGGTTTAAGGAAGAAGAAAAGAAGAAGAAAGAGAGGAAAGAAGATAGAAAATAGAACGGAACAGAAAATAACAGAACAATAACAGGACCACATCAGAATCTCACAATTCGCAGCGGAACAACATATAATAATAAATGAAAAATCTTTAAACAAAGAACTATATCAGTTATTACATTACATTACATCATATCATCAGAGTGTATAACAACAAACAAACAGCGAAAAAAGAAATACTATATACTAGTATACGCCATGCCATCCATCTTGCCTCTAGAATATCCAGAATATCCTGATAAACCTTAACTCTTGACTGCCCGTGTAGAAATTGGTGGCACCCAGAGTTTAGGAAGGAAAACAATAAACTCCGAGTCAGTCATGTGACTGGTGTGGGAACTCAAAACAGTTTATTTTTCTTTAAAATAAAAATAGAGGAATATTTTTAAAATCAATTAGCAATGCTTTTAAAAATGAAACTACCATAAGGCCTCCCGCACACACACACAATGCAAACACAGAATCGGAGGAGATTTCTCCTTATGATAGTCAAAGATGCTTGATACGCGTTTAAAAGAACATTTGATATTATTACTAGTGCATAGTGTAGAGAAAATTCATTTCGAAAATAAAGATATAAATCTTAGCCAACATAAACATTTCGAACTATGCCTACTATAGCTACCATGTTCAATAGCGGGTTACCGCCGTATTCCATGGCAGGTTATACAACTAAAACCGTACCAGGCTCGTATTTGAAGAATGGATTTTCCAACAAATGGTCAGGCCAAGGAACTTCCCATGGCCACATGGAAACGCCTCTGGAAGGACGCCCCGAGAACCAAACCGTTCTCCGCTAAACAAAGCCGGGAACCCCTTTTTCCAAGGGATATTACAAACCCTCAGATATGCCACCCCCGGTCCTTTGGAACCTTTAAACGAGCGCTCGTCACCATCATCACACAATCATAACAAAGTGTTTTCAACATGAGTAAGTATCTGGGCTCCATACCATGATACTACCCTTTTCCAGAAGGAAATGCACATATCCTAAAGGGCGCTACCCCTCATAACCTTGCTGCATCTTTCCTGTTTTGACCATTCTGGGGTGTGAGGCTCGACGAAGTTTCGTCCACAAAAACATACTTTATACAAAAGTCATGCTTTGGGTAAACAAATGATCATAGAAATGATCACCAAGATAGACGATCAAATAAATGATCCTATCATAAATAATCGACACAATGATCATTTACAGCAACACTCAGTATGTCACATTACCAAATTAGGAATATATTGCTGATAACTTCAACTATATAACCTCTAAGCTCGTATGTCTCAGAGAAGGGTGTTAAGCTAAGAGAATAAATTCTCCGCCACCAACAGAAATATATTTGAAAGAAATCGGCTTTATATCTCAATTTGTAATGTCAGACATACAATCCATACAAGTCTGTTCCGGGCTCGAACAGAACCGAAGGCACTTACAAAGAAGTCCTTGCAATCCGAATAATCTCTAATCACGTTCGGATTTCCCATCACATATGGAGATCTCAATACCGGGGATCAGCCAGTGCAGAGACAATCAACAAGAAACCCTTACGTTTTTGAAAATATCCGGTCTTCAACACCGATCTTCAAATGAAATTCATAACGACGTATCACATATTCGGAATGGGTTATACGACCCCAAGGTCCTTTCCCGGTTAACCCGAATAGTGAGCGCTTATTTTAAAAAAATAAGTGTGGCATTCAATTTCAAGCAAATCACAACAAATACCTATTTAAAAGTAAATATTGATAGTCGGTTATTGAACTATCAATAGATATGCCAACATCACCAGATTCCAAATAATTTTCCAAATTATTTATTTTCCAAAAATTTCTTTACAAGATATATATTTTCCATTCTTCAAAAATAAATCAATATTTATTTTTAAACCCAATTTCCAGTTTCATTTATAAATTCCATATTGAATTTATATTTCCAAAAATATTCATGAATATACGATTTCCATTCGATTTGAAATATTCATTTTCAATTTATCTTAAAAAAAGATAAATTCAAAATATTCACTTGATATTGGAAAAACATTTCCATACTTATTTATTTATAAGAAATTCACAAGCCTTTTTATTTTCTATACTTAGAAAATATTTAATATACTCAAATCGAAATTAAGTATATATTCCATTCTTTAAGAAAATCATTCTCTTAAACATATTTATTTGGGTTAAAACGAATGTTGCGTAAAACATCGTTACGACAACCCAAAATCACTAGTATAGGGATTCGAAATTAAAATAGATATATAAATCCCAATACTATACAAAACATTTCCTTTCGGAAATCATCTATTATAACAACAGTGTTATAATCTACTATTTCCTCTATTTCTCGAAAACGTCTATTTCAACAATGAATGTTGAAATCTATGGTTTCGATAGTTAATACTTTTTAAAACATCTTTAGATCGTTTTAATTTTATTTAAAACATCCCATTCAAAACATTTCTTTAATATATTATTCACTATTCAAAAACGTGAATATACCTTGTTAATAAATTTCATCACTTCTATTCATTTTATTTTAAAGGATTATTCGTTGTCTAAAACATGAATATAATTCCATTAACAAATTACAACAATTCCTTATCAAAATAAGTCATTGCGGATTTATAAAACAACGTTTATAAATTCTATTTCTATTTATTTTATATCAACTCCTTTTTATAAATTCCTTTATTAACCTATCTCAATTCATATCACAATGATATAATAAAATTCATATTATAAGTCAAACACTTATAATTTATCCAAAATCTATTCTTTTAAATAACTTTACTAATTTTATAAACTTACTGTTTATAAAATTCCATTTATAACTTCACCGTTATAATTCTATAATTCCAATTTATGAAATTCATTCTAATACTTGTAAAAGCTCGTTTTATAATTCAAATATTTTTAATTTATAAATCTTTTAATATAAATCAATTTATATTACTATTTTAAAACGTCTTTAAACTCCTTTATAATTTCACCATTTTTGATTTATAAAATAATAATATTCTATAAATCCTATTTTTAAACTTTTTATAATAAATTCAAAAATCCCAGTTTAAACTATTTTATAAAATCATTAATCTCATATTTTCAAAAATCAACTTTTAACTGAATTTCTCAAAAATCATAATTTTTATAACATTAAAATTATAACGTTTATTTATTTAAGATGAATCAATTCCAAAAATATTTTATAAACGTATACTTTCAAAAATCACTTTAGAAATCCCTTAAAAATTAAAATCGTTATTTTTAACTTCAAAATTGGATCCGATGATGCAACACATCAAATAGTCAATCACGACTTTCTAATATCATATATCATCCATGATAAACAATCAAATATCACAATATCTAAATCAAATAAATATTTGTGAGGAATCCAGTTGGATCGCTCCAACCTGTTTCCCTGCATCCACAGACATTAGCACAATACCCATTCCACTTCGAGGTGGAATATCGCGGTATATGGGATTTTATAAATATTATCCGCTTACTAACGGCGCAATAGGGTCTCATCCGCTATACAAATGCGGGAAATCAATCAACTGCAATATATACATATGCCAATATATATATATATTGCTATATATATAATATAATACCAATTCCACTTCAAGGTGGAATATCGCGGTATATGTGTGTAATAAATAACCTCCGCTTACTAACGGCGTATATGGTCTATTCACATCCAATATATATATATATATATATATATATATATATATATATATATATATATAACAATCATCATTCAAGCATTCAATCATTCAATCAACAAATTTTAAATCTAACTATTTAAAATTTAAATAAATCCTTTTAAGTGAGAAGTTCTCACCTTTGCTTTTTATTTTGCAATCCATTTCCCATCTTGACTCGATTTTCTTAATTTATACCTTGTATAAATATTTACACCATTTATTAATATTCAAACAGATCGAATAATAAATTTTCATTAGATAATTTCGATTCATCGGCGATTTTGTTTTAATAGTTAAATTAACTCATAGTTTCAATTTAAACTAATTTCTTCTTTAATAAATTTATTTAAACTAATTTTCGTTCTTGATTGTTTAATTAATCAATAGTTTTATTTAAACCAATTTCTTCTTAAATAAATTTATTTTAACTAAAAATTAAATTAAATTAACCAAACTCTCCTTTAATAACTTAATCGATTATAAATTCAATTTTTTACAAAAAAAATTTCTTTTTAGTAACCATAATAGATAAAACAAATTTATTATCGTAAACTATTTATTTTATAACAACTTAACTAATCATTTTACTTAAAATTAATATCCTTATATCAATTTCTTTTAATAAATTTGTTTGACTAAAAATTTAAATTTCTTTTAATAAACTTTCTTAACTAACTATTTATTTAAATTAATTTTCCTTTTGAAAATAATTCTAATTAGAAATTTCCAATTGAACTTAATTTCCTTTTTATAAATTTTAAATCAACTAATTTTTCTTAAATAAAATTATTTTCCTTTTTAATAAATTATTTTAACTAAAATAATTTATATATTTCAAAATATCAAATTTTTAACAACTTCTTATTTTTCTTTTCAACTGCATATAGGATATTTAAATTACTGTTTTAAATTTAAATACTTATTTATTTATAATTCAAGAGTTTAAATTGTTTGAACTTTCTGTATATATATATATATATATATACATATATATATAATTTATAAATTAAAAATAAAAAATAAAAATAATACCTTAACTGTAGATTGAAGAACCCAATCGCGACCCTGCCTCCATCGCGCGCGCACACGCCAGTGTCGCCTCCTTCTCCACGCGCCACTGCCCTACGCGAGCACCAATCGCGACGCCACCCAACGCAGCCGCCATCAGCATCACGAATCCCCCATCGCGACTTCGCCATCAACATCTCACGACCTCCCCCCTACATTTGCGCGCCGCCGCGCCATCTCCAATCGCGCGCTTCCCCCTTCACATGAACGCCAACCCCGCGTCTCGAGCTCGAAATCATCACGCAACACTTGATTTTGATTTTCATAATTGAATTTGAAAGAGGGGGAGATTACTTGTAACATGAAGGCTGCGGCCATTGTTTCGAAATTGCTGTTTTAATTTTTTGGCTTCGGTGATTTGATTTTTGAGAGAGGGAAGGGTATTTGAAATCGAATGAGAACATGGGTTGCACGATGTAACCAAGATTTTAGGCGTGATTTTCTGCGTGAATTTTGGGGCATGTTTTTAGGAACGAAACGTGGTGAAGTTTGACTAATTTTAAACTTAAATTTAATTTGAATTCAATTTGATTTCGACGCGTTTATATCTCGTGTGTTAACATATTAACTCCGAAAAATACGAAATTTGAAATCCGGTAATAATTCAATATTACGGACCCAATGGAACTGGTTTCGTCGAATTCCGAGACTGTGCCTCGGAAGGCTATTTTAAACATCGATTCAAACGATTTAATTTCAAAACTGAACAATTCACTTCCAAATTAAATTCTTAAGCTTCTAAAATCTTCAATATTATCAATATGAATTTTACAAGCCTTTGAAATATTTTTAATTGGCTTAAAATTGAAGATTCAAATTTTTATTCAAATTTCAATAGATTAAATTCTATAATTTAATTGCCAATTTCATTTTGATAATTCGAAATTCAATTCAAATCATCATTCAAATATTTAAAATTAATTAAATATTCTCAAATTAAATTATTTAAAATTCTGGGTCGTTACAGTTAAGTTACAACAGTAATAAAATTCCAGTTTATTAAATAAATTCTATAATTTTGATTTACATTTTTATTATTAAATCATTAAATACCCTATGAATTTATTTAACATAAGATTCCATCTTATTATTCTTATACTCTATGGTTAATGTGTTTTATTACACTAGTGTGAACCTGTGCTTCGCGCATGGAATTGGAAAAAACATAGTTGTATAAGAAAATAATGGTGAAAGATGAAAGCATCTACCAAAGCCATTAAAAAGACATGGTTCCTATAAAATAGAATTAAAAGTGGATGAAAAAATAATTTTTCCACTACAATGTATATTCTTCTTTAAGTAGAACAACAAAATAACGAAATGTATATTCTTCTTTAAGTACAACACTAACATAATGAAATATAGAAAACGTGTTATATAATAGACCGTTTGATACTTAATTTTAAATGCTTTTATAACATAGAAAAACCAATTAGTATATGGTACCATTGACATACATGATAAGCGATGAAGAACAAAGAAAGGCACTTTGACCATTATAACAGTATCACAACAGCTATTAGGCAAATCAAACTTAAAGTATTGACTCCCTTCTAAACAACTCGACTGGAAAATATTTATGCATAACCGTACATTAGTAATATAGCATGTTAAAATAGTAATGAATAAAAAGGTTAAAAAGAAGGTGGACTATAGCAGCAAAAATTCTTTATTTGTGTTATTATTACAGCAGAACCGTAAATTTGGATATTAATAATGCAGTTTCTAGGAACATGTTAATGTCGGAAAGAAAGCGAACAAGGAGAACTATTTTTCATCTTTTTCTTTGGACAAAGATTTTAGTTGTCTAGTTAGTTGGTATCATCCGTTGTGTTTCTGCAATTGAATTTTGTCAAAGTCAGTTTTAGTTAAAGCAGTAATGGGTGCTATAACTGCTCAGCAAACCAAAAATAATAGTGCAAGTTTTTTATTTTTGATAAAAAACAAAAGCA